>CM066321.1:19442682-20664349 GCA_033807775.1 Saussurea involucrata | reverse complement strand
TTCGGGAATCGACGCCAAGGTCCATGTCGATTATATCTTCGTGCGACCAGGCAAAACAGTGGGTATGCCCTTGCAAGAAAGACGCTAGTTTGTCTCTAAGGTAGGGATAGAAAGACGAACCTGTCAAGACCTTATGATCGAGCTTGCTATGGCCCATGATGACTTCCTCGACCCGCAATTTCTAAACGGCCTATTTTCACGGCTTCAGAGTGGTCTTATAGCAATCACGGGCAACTTTCGACTCACTTTTGATTTCTTGAATTCCCCATGGCGTAGGAAATTTCATCGTTTGATGATACGTCGAGGGAACGACTTTCATTTCATGGATCCATGGTCGACCTAAGATGAAGTTATAGGCCGACGCACAGTCGATGACGCTGAACTTGGTCTGCTTGTTGATTCCTCCTGCATAGACGGGCAAGATGATCTCTCCAAAGGTGCTCGTCGGGCCTCCATTGAAACCGACCAAGGTTGTCGAACGTCGTGTGATTTCCGATCGATTGATTCCCATGGCCTTGATGGTATCAAGGAAGATGACGTTCGCTGAACTGCCTCCATCGACCAAGACTCGCCGGGTTAAACAATTACCAATCGTGAGTTGAATGATCAACCCGTTATGATGTTTCTGATACGAGTCACCGAGGTCGTCTTGGTCGAACGTGATTTTCATGTCTCTAACTCCAGATCTTCTTTGGGTCTAGACGAGCGTGGGATAGGCCGGTTGTCAGGTGCTTGGCTGGCGTGATGTTTGGCTGCAGAGTACGTCAGACCACATACGTCTGACCCACCAGTTATGCAATTGACGACCTTCTTGTGATCGGGAGTTGGCAGTCGAGCGTCGTTAGCTGGAGTAACGACGTCGTCGATGATATTCTTGAGATTACCTTTCGGGACGTGATATGCCAGCTCCTTTTTTAGAGCTATACAATCGTCCGTCAGGTGACCGTGGTCGATGTGAAAGTCGCACCACTTTGATTTGTCCTTCTTGCTGTCGTCCTGATCGGACTTCTTCGGCCATCGAATGGTCGTCTAGACGGTCTTCAGGGCCTCGACCAAGTCCTTAGTAGTTCCTTTGAATCCGTAAGAGGATATCTTAGGGTACTGAGGGAACTTGGTAGAGTTTGCGGTTTTGAACTCAGCCTTCGTCTTGAACCGGACGTTCGAGATTTGTCGTACAGGCTCTGACTTGGATGCTGCCTTTATTTTGAATTCTGGCTTCCTAACACCAAGCAACCTTTTGTCGTCAGTGTGCTTACGACGAAATGCATCATCATCTTCTACCCTCATATAGGCAAGGGTTCTGGCTCGGACGTCTTCGAAGTTTTCCGGGGGATACTTGGTCAGGTCGGTGTATAGACCTGAGTTGTCATCTAGACCACGCTTGTAGGCCTCGATCGCGGTCTTGACGTCACAGTTACGGACACTAATCATTTCTGCATTGAACCTATTGAAGTAGCTTCATATGGATTCATTGGCCTTCTGCACGACATAATACAGGTCGCTGGTCTGCTTCTCCATCTTGCGACTGCTGGCGAATTGCTGGGAGAATTGGTTGACCAACTCAGCGAACGACCCGATGGATTTGGGTTTGAGGTTGATCAACCACTGGAGGGCAGGACCTGTGAGGGTCTCCCAGAAACCTTTGCACATGCAGACTTCTTGATACATTTGGGGGATCGAGATTGTCCATATTACTTGTTTATACTGCGCGACGTGCTCCGTCGGATCGGTTATCCTCGAATACTTGGGCGTGAAGGCGGGGATGCTATACTTCTTCGGGACGTCGACGGTTGCGATCTTGTCGACGAAAGGCGACGCCTGATATCCCGAGCGAGGCTCGACGTCGACCGGCACGGCTTCCCCAGGTAGCTTAGCTAACAGAGACAGGACGCGCTCGTTCTGATCTTCTAGCATTTTCAACCGCTGGGCGACGGGGTCATTAGGATCGGGATTCGTCCCTACCAACGGATCAACTCCTGAACTGGTGCCATTGCCATACGACGAGCCATTGGCGTCCCCGTTGAAAGGGATAAAATATGGTTGCGACCCATTCTGAAATGGCTGCGATCCATTCTGAAATGGCTGCGACCCATTCTGAAATGGCTGCGATCTATTTTGCATGGGTGACGGCCTTATATAATGGGGAGGAACCGTCCCAGACTGGGGATTTAGGTTGAACGTCCCCGACTGCTAGTTATGCATGAATGGACCGGACTGCTGATTCTGCATGAATGGACTTGGACCTGGATTACGGACGAACGGAGCCGAACCAGGGTTATGGACAAATATAGCAGATCCTGGATTATGACCGAACGATCCTTGACCCGGATTCTGGACGAATGGTCGTAGACCATTCTGCGGTCTGAAGGGATTCCTCAGCCGCGCGATTTCCTCAGCTGCTCTCCGACTCTGCTCAGCCATGGCGTTGATTTGATTTCGTGTAACTTCTAATTCCTGATACATCTGGCAATGACATGCTCTTGATTTCCGGGGGCTGCCATTTTCCTGAAACATAAAACAGAGAAAACTACAAGAAACCGTTAGTAAGATGCACGTTTGTCGAAGATTTTCTCTAGATGATGTCCCACGGATGGCGCCAAACTATTAATGCCAAAAATCATCCAAAAGGATAACTTAAGGTTGATTGTGGAATTTAACAACTAAAGAAAGGAATCTTTCGACAAAGCGTACTACAAAGGCGAAAAACGTAAATGAGACATAGATTTGATGACATGGGAAAAACCGCAATGAGGAAAAAACTTGTGGACGACTGTGGAAGTCGTCGCTGCACTATGGTCGCCAAACAGGGGCGATGTCCTTATGTTTCGAGTGTCGATCGTACAGAGATTACAATACAGATGAAAAGAAATACTTTAAATGTAAAGTAACAAGTGTTTTGAATGTAAAAATAGTGTGCATCGTGTGTAAAAACTGTGTGTCGTGTGTGAATGTCGTGCGTCCAGAGCGATTCTTCGAGAGAGAATTATTTTCTTCGTGTGTTCTTCAGAGTTCGGATGAATGTGTGATGCAATGCGATGCCCCGAAATGTTGATTGAGCCTTTGCTTTTATAGTCTTCGGGTGCATTGATTGTCTTCTTGAATGCTTCTGGTAACTGCTGTAATGGACATCGAGTTGAATTCCGTTAATGGCTTTTGTCGGTTATAGCCGTTAATCATAATTGACATTGATTCCTGCATTAAACACTGGAAAAACGTAACAGTAATATTGCACGTTAGTCGGTCGAGGTCGCAAGGTTCCATGCGACGGTCGTATGAACTACACGACTTCATGGTCGAGTGTCGTGAGGTGAATAACTTTCGATTTTACATTTGATCAGGGGATAACGTACTATGAATTTACCTTGTTATGAAAAAGTGTAATAAATGTTTTCCTTACCTTGGTCGTGGTCGAGACTGGTGAATTTTTACCCAAACAGAAAGATTTCCCAAAATAAGGTTTTTGAGGAGTTTGTGGTTTTTACAGTTTCCTTTTGGAGAAAGAAAATGTAAAAAAATTTATAATTTGAAAAAGTTCAAAACTAGTGAAATTCTTGTTTTCCAGTTTCCCTTTGAGGAAAGGATTCTGGAAAAACGTATGAAGTTTAAGTTTATGATTTTGAGTTTAAACCTAATGGAAAAACTTTTAACAAGTTTTATACATAAAATCATGAAGAAGATGATTTCATTGTATAAAAACACATTTGTTTGATCTTGTATAAGCAAGAAGAAGATCAAAACAAGTAAAAGAAAGTATTTAAAAAGAAGAAACAAGAACCTGATTGTTGAATGTTTGAAGATACGAACACTAGTTCTTGGAAATCAAAAATCAAATGCTTAGGAATGTAAGATAGTCTTTCTGCTTTAGAAGAGTTTGAGAGCGTAAAAGGTAAAAATATAAACGAGACTTGTTTATATAGTGAGAGTAGAGAGACAAAGTGATGAGTGGGAAAACGTTGCTCATCATGACACGGACACGTCCCACGAAGCTTATTGGCCAAGAAACTCAACAGACGAACGTGTCAGAGAAAAAAACGTGCCATAGGTTATCCGTTGATGACGTCATAAACGTCCTTTCACATTTCTAAGTTGTCTCTGAGTGTTTTGAAAATCTCAAGGATAATTTAAAAGAAATCACTGATGAGAAATATCAGTGAGCATAGTTATTTCAAAAAGAATCACTGAAGGAAGAGATATTCAGCTATACAAATTATTTTGAAATTCTGCATGCTGAAGGAAACTTCAGCGTTTGGAGAGAGAACATACCTTGATATCAGCGAATCATTTTTGTTCAGAGATTAGACGAGGAATGAGGGAATAAAATTTTCTTTATCACTGATCCGATGCCTTACCGCTGAAGATTTAATCTTCAAGGTTCAGCATTCCAAGCTCCCTGATGAGAAAGTTGAATCTTGTCTCATCAAGAGGTTTGGTGAAAAGATCAGCTAACTGAAATTCAGTTCGGATAAAGTGAAGTTCTATGTCACCATTCATCAAATGATCTCTGATAAAGTGATACCTGATCTCGATGTGTTTAGTCTTTGTGTGTAGCACTGGATTGTTTGCTATAGTGATGGCACTAGTGCTGTCGCAATAGATTGGAATTTTGGAGAACTGCAGATCATAGTCCAGTAGTTGATTTCTCATCCATAGGACTTGAGCACAACAGCTTCCAGCAGCTACATACTCAGCTTCAGCTGTAGAGGTGGACACTGAACTTTGCTTCTTGCTTGTCCAACTCACCAGCTTTCCACCCAGGAGCTGACAGCCTCCTGTGGTGCTTTTTCTATACAGCTTGCAACCTGCAAAATCACTATCTGAATAGGCAGTTAGATCGAACCCTGAGTCTTTGGGATACCAATGACCTAGGTTGGGAGTACCCTTCAGATATCTGAAAATTCGCTTTACAGCGATCAAATGTGATTCTTTGGGTTCAGATTGATATCGTGCACACAAATAAGTATCATACATAATATCAGGACGGCTAGCTGTAAGATAAAGGAGAGAGCCGATTATCCCACGGTACGCAGTGATATTAAGAGTTTTCCCTAAAAGATCTTTGTTAAGTGTCAGCGGCGGTGTTATAGGGGTTTTCATAGCTAAGCTTTGAGTCAGATCAAACTTCTTCAATATATCTTTGACATACTTACTTTGGTGGATAAACGTACCCTTATCATTCTGTTTGATTTGGAGTCCAAGGAAGTAGTTTAGCTCACCCATCATACTCATTTTATATTCAGATTTCATTCTTTCAGGGAAACGAGTACATAGAGATGGGTTAGTAGACCAAATATAATGTCATCAATATATATTTGAACAAGAATGATATGACCTTTTACTTTCCTGAAAAATAGAGTGTTATCAATTTTGCCACTCTCAAATTTTTCGATGAGAAGAAAAAAGGATGGAGTGTCAGACAATGCACGTGGAGCTTGTTTCAGTCCATAAGGTGCCTTATCCATCTTATAAACATAACCTGGATGCTTAGGATCAGTGAATCCTGGAGGTTGTTCAACGTAGACTTCTTCATTCAGCCTTCCATTCAGAAATGTTGATTTTACGTCCATTTGATATACTTTGAAGTCTCTATGAACAACGTAAGCTAGAAATAGACGAATAGCTTCAAGTCTTGCCACTAGGGCAAAGGTTTCGTCATAATCTATACCTTCCTCTTTTCTGTATCCCTGAGAAACTAAGCGAGCTTTGTTGCGGGTTTCAGTTTCATTTTCATCCAACTTATTTCGATAGACCCACTTGGTGCCTATCACTGATTTGTCAGATGGTCTTGGAACGAGATTCAAAACCTTGTTTCTTTCAAATTCAGTCAGCACTTCGTGCATATCGATGGCCCAATTTGGATCTCTGAGGGCATCATCAACTTTCTTTGGTTCAGTTAGTGAAATAAAATTTACATAAAGACAAATGTTACCTGCACTACATCGAGTCTGAACACCTGCGTTTGGATCACCAAGAATTTGATCAATAGGGTGATTTATGGTCCATCGCTGAGCAGGAGCATGAGCCACTGACTCAGAATGAAACTCTGGAATCAATGAGGAGGAAACTTCAGCGACGTCAGGTAGTAGAGGCACGATTGGCAGCACAGATGAAATTTCATTTACTGACTGCTGGGAGGTTGATGGAATATCAGATGATGGTTCAGAAACAGGCATAGTGTTGATGGGAAGAACTGAAACCCAAGATGATTCAGTTTCACTTGTCTGCACGCTGGGAATGATGATATGATCATCATCAGCGGTTGGAGTGTTGACCTGAGGGTCAGGGTTAGAAACAGTTTCAGAATCTCCAAAATGAGAAAACATCCACTGATTGAGTTCTTCGTTATCATCAGATGGTCTTGAGTTCGCTGAACAGGATTCGTCAAAGGTGACATGAATAGTTTCTTCTACAGTATGTCTTCTTTTATTGAAGACTCTGAAGGCTTTGGATATAGAAAAATATCCAAGAAATATTCCGTTGTCAGCTTTGGGATCGAGTTTTCCAAGAGCATCTCTATTGTTTAAGATAAAGCATTGACAACCAAAGATGTGAAGAAAACTAATAGATGGTTTTCTTCCATGGAAAATTTCATAGGCAGTCTTGTTGAATCTTTTGAAGATCAACGATCTATTCTGCGTAAAGCAAGTAGTGTTGACAGCTTCAGCCCAGAACTGAGTAGATAAATGAGAATCACTGAGCATTGAACGAGCAGCTTCGATGATCGTACGATTTCTTTTTTCAGCGACTCCATTTTGTTGTAGTGTTCTCACTGAGGAAAAGTTGTGAGAAATACCCTTACTTTCAAAGAAGCTATCAAGGGAACTGTTTTTGAATTCAGTTCCACGATCACTCCTTATTGAGCGAACAATGAGATTATTCAGAATTTCCATTTTCCTGACGAAAGACATCAGTTCTTCTAAGGTATCGCTCTTAGCACGGAGAAACATAACCCAGGTGTAGCGAGAGAATTCGTCCACGATAACCAGCGTGTATTTCTTTTCAGCGATGGATTGAACGTTAACAGGGCCAAACAAATCCATGTGGAGAAGTTGAAGAGGATATGACACTGAGGAAACTTGCTTTGACTTGAAGCTAGCTTTGGTTTGTTTTCTTTTTTCACACGCCGAAAAAAGAGATTGCTTAGCGTATGAATGTTGAGGAAGACCAGTGACTAACTCTTTTGAAGAAAGAGTATTCGGTGTCTTGAAGTTGAGATGAGAGAGCCTTTTATGCCATAGCCAGTTGACATCAGGAGAGGCTTTGGAGAAGAAACAAGCATTTTCAGTGGTTGTTGAGTCCATGTTTATCACATAAACATTTTCCAAACGATATCCACTGAGAGCAACTTTCTCCTTCTTGTCAGTGACGAAACATGCTTCCTTAGTGAAGCAAACTTTGAAGTCCTTGTCACATCGCTGACTGATGCTAAGAAGATTGTGCTTCAGGCCTTCGACGTATGCGACTCTTCTGAAGGTTGTTGTTGTTTGGGCAAAAAATCACGTCGCTCGACTGCGACCAAAACAGGTAAGACGTATGATTAAGGACTATATCTTGTATTAAGATAAGGTCTCGACGAAGACCCAGAGCACCATCGTCGTCTCTCATAAAAGGTAACACGACGCTCGACCATAGCGTCGACCGATCCGCACGACTATTATATAAAGGCGTGCGACTTCGACCAAAGCTAACGTTAACCATGACCGTTTATTAAGTGTTTAATGCAGGAGTAAAAGTCATTAAGGAGCAACGCCTATAACCGACGCAATCATTAAACAGCCGACGACCGTAACGGACGAAGATCATTACTCCGGCGACCGTTTCCAACCGTTAAGGCCATTAAAGGAGCATTCATGGATGAAGCTAAGGACGCGAAGACTTTAAATATCAAGCTCAATCAACATTTCAACATATCAAAGATCCGGAGATTAACAACCGAAGCAATACTCAAGAACACCCGAAGTGAAGAACTTTCTCCCGAAGAAGTCACTCTTGGCGCACGACAACAACCCTCGACCAACAGTTCATACTTTGTTTCGTACACGACAAACACTTGTTTTACATTCCAAACACTTGTACTTTACATCTCGAAGCATTGTCTTCATTTGTATTGTAATCACTGAATGATCGACACCAGTATCCAAGGACATCGCCCCTGATTGGCGACCATAGTGCAGCGACGACACCCCCTGTCGTCCGCAGGTTTTTTCCTCGATTGAGGTTTTTCCTGCGTCATCAAATCCCTTGTTTCTTTATTTTATTTATCGTCGCATGCCTCGTCGAAAGATTCTTTCTTTAGTTGTTTAAGTCCACATCGACCTTAAGTTGTCCCTTTGGTGCGATTTTTGGCATTAACAGTTTGGCGCCATCCGTGGGACTACATCTAGAGAAAATCCTCGACGAACGTGCATTCTACTAATAGTTTCTTTGAGTTTCTTCTATTTTCTGTTGCAGGAAAATGGCAGCCCCTAGAAATCCGCAGCAAGCCGTCGCTCAGATCTATCAGGAGCTCGAGGTTGCCAGGAATTAACTCAATGCAATGGCAGAGCAAAATCGCAGAGCAGCTGAAGAGATCATGCGGCTAAGGAATCCTTTTGGACCCCAGATTGGTCCTAGACCATTCATCCAGAATCCAGGTCCGGGACCAGGCCCATCCGCGCAGAATCAACATCCAGGTCCATTCATGCAGAATCAGCAACCGGGTCCGTTCATTCCGAATCCCCAGTCTGGGCAGATTCCCCCTCAGCACATCCGACCACCACCCTTGAATAATGGATCCCAACCATTGCAAGGTGCACCCAGCCGTTTCAGAATGGATCCCAGCCGTTTTCCCAGCCGTTCCAAAGTGGTCCGCAACCTTTCCCGTAAGGATCGCAACCTTTCCAGCAAGGATCGCAACCTTTCCCGCAAGGATCACAACCTTTCCCGCAAGGATCGCAACCTTTCCAGCAAGGATCGCAACCTTTCCAGCAAGGATCGCAATCTTGATTCCACACATGTACCAGGAAGTATGCATGTGCAAGAGTTTTGGGGCGACTCTCACTGGTCCAGCTCTCCAGTGGTTGATCAATCTCAAACCCAAATCTATCGGGTCGTTCGCCGAATTGGTTAACCAATTCTCCCGGCAATTCGCCAGCAGTCGTAAGATGGAAAAGCAGACTAGTGATCTGTAGTATGTCGTGCAGAAGACCAATGAGTCTATTCGAAGTTATTTCAATAGATTCAATGCTGAAATGATCAGTATCCGCAATTGTGACATCAAAACTGCGATCGAAGCTTATAAGCGTGGTCTAGACGATAGTTCAGGTCTATATATCGATCTGACCAAGTATCCCCCAGAGACTTTCGAAGACGTCCGAGCTCGAACCTTAGCATATATGAGGGTCGAAGACGACGCAACTTTTCGTCGCAAACACACTGACGACAAGAAGCCGTTAGGTGTCAAGAAGCCATAATTCAAGCCGAAAGCCATAACCAGAATAGAGCCAGCGCGTCAGATTTCAAACGTTCGTTTCAAGACGAAGGAAGAAGCTAAAATCGCGACTAAATTCCCCGTGTACCCCAAGATCTCTTCTTATGGGTTCAAAGGGTCAGCTAAAGACTGAGTCGAAGCTCTGAAGACCACCCAAGCAACCATCCGGTGGCCGAAGAAGTCTGACTTGGACGATGCCAAGAAGGATAAATCAAAGTGGTGCGACTTCCACGCCGACCATGGTCATGCGACAGATGATTGTATCGCACTCAAGAAGGAATTGGCATATCATGTTCCACAAGGTAATCTCAAAGATATTATTGATGATGTCGTTTTTCCAGCTAATAGCCAACGATCGCCAGTGCCCAAGCTTGCAAAGATCATCAATTGCATCACTGGTGGTTTGGACGTGTGTGGTCTGATGTACTCCGCAGCTAAGCGTCATGCCAGTCAAGCGCCTGACGACCGGCCTATTCCTCGTTCATCGAGACCCAAAGGAGATTTGGAACTAGAATCCATGAAGATCGTGTTCGACCAAGTCGATCTCGGCGACTCGTACAAAAAGCATCACGACGGGTTGATCATTCAACTCATGGTCGGTAACTGTTTGACGCGTCAAGTATTGGTAGACGGGGGCAGTTCAGCAAACGTCATTTTTCTCAACACTATCAAAGCCATGGGAATTGATCGCTCAGAAATCACCCGACGTTCGACAACTTTGGTCGGTTTCAATGGAGAAGCGACGAGCACCTTTGGAGAGATAATTTTGACCGTCTATGCCGGAGGAGTCAATAAGCAGGCTAAGTTCAGTGTTATCGACTGTGTGTCAGCCTATAACATCATCTTAGGTCGACCATGGATTCATGAAATGAAAGCCGTTCCTTCGACATATCATTAAATGTTGAAATTCCCTACGCCATGGGGAATCCAGGAAATCAAGAGTGAGCCGAAAGTCACTCGTGAATGCCATAGACTGTCAAGAAGTTGCAAGAGACATAACTGCAAAATCTCGACAGGTTCATCCCTCTATCCCTGACTTCTTAGATAAATTGATATCTTTTCCGCAAGTCGACTATCTTGCCCTGTCGCACGAAAGCACGGTCGACGCAGACATGGATGATATTCTTAAAGATCTCTGTATCGATCTGTCATTTAAAACCCACTTTCTCCCGAGAAGAATGGGATATTAAATGACAGGGGGCAAATACCCCACTAAAAACAGAATCTGAAAAGGTATGTTCCCTATCTCTTTTTCATTCATACGATTTTTTTATCACAAACGACTACGGACTTAAGCATCGATGGGTCGTTGGTTAGCCAACGACCAACCCATGACATTGTTTTATCGCAGAATCGCACGACACTAGTCACCAAGTCTACTATATGATTTTAATTTCGCATGGTCGCACGACGTAAATAATCAAGTCCATGACTTGATCATTCTCCTGCAGGAACACATGATTCAAGTTTATCGCATAATCAAATCATACGATCGTAAGGGCTAACGACCCCACAATCTAAGTTCTTCAACTTAGAAAAATTTCATGTTCTGAATGAATGCTTTGATCGCATGCGCTTATGTTTGCTTATACGATATAGAAATATAAAAGTCTTATGACTTACGTTCTAATCGTTGTATTACAATGGATGCCCAAGTCGCACGACTCTTTGTACCTAATGAATTTTTACAGTCGATATTACATATGTCCATGACATGTATGAGTCAAAATAATACTCAGGTTCAATAGAAAGGTAAACTTTTTTACCTTTCATCGCTAAAGCAAAACCTACACAACGTAACATAGGTCTCTAACGACCATATCGGCTCGGATCGCCAGACCATAGGTCTTTAAAATGACCATATCGGCTCGGAACACCAGAATTTATGTCTCTAACGACCGTATCGGCTGTGAACGCCAGATCACAGGACCACGTCGACCGAGAACATCAACCCGGCCACATGGGTCCCTGTCTCCTCGATAGGAAAACGTTCCCTGAAAGACGGAAGCAAATATTTTTCCAGATGAGGAAACAACGTCGTCCCGTCTAGGACACCATCGGCCGATGATCCGTCCCCCTTATCGGCAGACGATGGGGACAACACCTTGGACACTAGCTTCGTCACTGTCGCCGGAAGCGCCGAACTTGCTGGTGTCGCGTCCATCGCGCCTGGACGGCTGGATGACGCCTTCGCCTCTTTAGGCGTGACAATTCTTGACAAAATGTCAGCCCTCGAAGACTGTTCCTTCTGAACTTTGTTTTCTTCAAAGATTCCCGACCCAGCTGTCGGGGCATTCTTTATCCTTTCCCAGCCTTGAAGGGCAGGCACAACTTGCGTCACCTTCTTTGATGATCGACACGCGTCTATGTCCTTTCGTATATCCGCCCGGATCTTCGACACTTGTCTTCGACAGTTGGTAAGCATCATCGTGCGTCAGTATGACGTCACAACTTTTCAACTTCTCATTCAGTTAAAGACGAACCGGTCTAGTTCCACGACAACCAGGTAAGTCCCTCAACCCAGGTCACAAGTCTTCGACAAGCAAAATTTAAAACTTAAACTTGACATTCAATTTTCAAATTTTGGGGGCAAACTGTTTGGGCAAAAAATCACGTCGCTCGACCGCGACCAGAACATGTAAGACGTATGATTAAGGACTATATCTTGTATTAAGATAAGGTCTCGACGAAGACCCAGAGCACCATCGTCGTCCCTCATAAAAGGTAACACGACGCTCGACCATAGCGTCGACCGATCCGCACGACTATTATATAAAGGCGTGCGACTTCGACCAAAGCTAACGCTAACCATGACCGTTTTTTAAGTGTTTGTTAGCTTTAATTAGCCCCTAATTTATATGAATGATTTATAAAGAAATAGTGTCAAGGACTTATTTGTATTTGTTGAGTGTCAAGGGCTAAAAGTGTAAATAACCAATTGTTGTATTGGTTATAAAGTCTTGTCTTAGAGAATTTTAGGTTAAGCCTCCTAGTCTCATTTTACTTTCATACGTTTACTGAGAGAGAGAAAGAGCTTCAAGAGAGAGTTGTTCTTAATTCCTATATTGTAAACTCCTCTCTTTATTAGTCAATATACAAAGATTATTGCTATTATTATTGTTACTTGTTGTATCTGGGTTCCTACAATTGGTATCAGAGCCAAACAGATTCGAATTTGTGTTTCAATCCATTGATTTTTATCAATTTTTGAGAGATTATTGTGTTTTTGTGCAAAGTTGAGAGTTCTTCAAGTTCTTCATCTTTTTGGTTGGTTTTGGCCATTAGAGTTCTTCTACTGGTTTAGAATCGATCAAGAGTTGTTAGTAGATAATACCTGCGTGTTTTATTCCGCAAAATCACTAGGTTTGTAGCTCAGTTTGTTCATTTACTCAATTTTTGGAGTTTTAAGCTTTTATTTTTCTGCACTCTGTTTTGCTTCGGAAAACCACTTTCTGTTGGTTTTTGGACAAAACACCAAGCATTAAAGTTTCTCAGAATAGTGTCACGAACCTGTGTACAAAATTTCAGCTCAATCTGATCATTTTTGAAAAATATTGACTCAAGAACATTTGAATATAACTTTTATTTACTGCACACGTTTTTGCTTCTAAAAACCATTTTCTGTTGGTTTTTAGACAAAACTCGAAGAATTAAAGTTGTCCAGAATATCCTCGTGCACCTACCTACCAAATTTCAGCTCAATCTGACAAGATTTGGGCTGAGACAGGTTAGTGCATTAAGACAAAAGACTGTGTAACAATTAATTCTTTTTCGCACAAAGTATATGTTAACGATCTTTCAAGTAACAATATATCAAGACTAAGATTTAGTGCTGATGCTGATGCTCATTATTATTATAAACTCAGTACTAATTTTCGTAAAATTATTCCTAATCTTGAGAAAGAGTTGGAGGAAAAGAACAAAAGCATTCTGATTGATTCAGAAAAGATTGCAAAGCTTGAAGAATCAGGTAAACTCTTAACCTGTGAAAATCTCGATCTTAAGAGAAAATTATGTGAGTCTGAAAAGATTTTTGAAGAAGAGAAGAAAAGACTTGAACTTAAATGTTTAAATTTTTCTAATCTAATTTCTGATTTAGAAAAGACTCTTGAAAAAGAGAGGAAAGAGTCTAATCTTGAAAGAAAAGAGTTTGAGAAGAAGAAGATTGAAGAATTTCAAACAAAATGTTTGAAAGATGATTTTGAGAGAGAAAGAAATGTTTTTAAAGCTGAAATGTCCAAATTGACAAAAAGACTATCTGATTTGTCAACCAAGATTATGTTGGAGAAGATGTATAAATCAGATCTTCTAAAGAAGTTTGATTTAAATCTTAAAGAAAAAGATGTTTTAGCTAAAAGGCTTAAAGATTTTGACTTAGAAAACTCTCGTGTTGATAATACAGATAATCTTGTTTTCAAAAGAGTGAAAATGGTTTGGAAAGTCAAAAGCACTACTCCTATCATAAATGCTCCAAAGCCATCTGTTTCTGTTAAACATTCATCTCTTCATTCTCATAACTGTAAATGCTTTGATCTTCTGTTTAAATTAAAGAACCATTTCTCTAGTTCTAACTATGTTCCTAATGGGTCATTTCATAAGAAAAATTCAAAGACCCAATATAAGAAAAAACATAGAAAGGAACCTGGCAAACCAGCAAAAACTGGCAAGCCAGAGGACCTGAAGACAGCTCCAAATCCTAACAAAATAGGGCTCATTTGGAAATGGGTACCAAAATGTCTTTAATCTGTTTTGCAGGTACTTGGACTCCTTAATACATTTGTTAAGGACTCACACTTCAGTGGATAATGGACTCTTAAACACTCAGTTTAAGACTCATCCTTCAAAGGCAATTAATTTCTGTGCACAACAGTACATAACTTAAGTAATATGACAGCATGCTGACAGATTTGCGATGCTGTAGTAAATTGATCATATCTCACTGATCAAGACACCAATTGATGCGATTCAAAAGGCACTGGATTTAAAACACATTCATGAACAACGTTCGTGTTTTAAGATTTCAGATATTCGAAATTTATAAGGGTCATATGCATCGTCGAAGTTGACAACATTGTGCTGATACAAAGCTGTTGGACAGATCTGCGCGACTATGGTAAATCAACCGTATCTTATTCGTCCGAGCTCCAAAAGAGGTGACTCCAGATGATATGAAAATATAACAAACCAATGCACACTCTTTATGTTTTGAGTTTTTGCAAACTCCAGAGCTATCATGGTGTAAAGTAGTGTCGAAGTTGGTGTAAAACTGCTGGCAGAGGACTTAGAAGAAATCAGCAAGAGTTCACCAGAGCTCTGTCAGACCTCATCAGAGATCTGTTAGAAAACTTCGGTTCCAACAGAGGCACTGTTCACAACAGAGACACTGTTCACAACAGAGGAACTGTTCACCAGAGCAGAAGCACCAGAGCAGAGGTACTTGCTGTCAGCTTTGCGCACCTGTCGTAATTTCAACAGAACTCCCTCCTCGAAGGTCCAAATTTGATGAGTCCAGATGCGTTGGATTCCTAAGACAATGATGAACAACTTTCGTGTTTTGATCTTTGTCTGAATCAGTGATATTCTTGGTCCGAATCTCTGTTAAAGTCCGTATACACCTGCTGGACAGAAAGTTGTGTCTCTCAACTCATCACCAGAGCTCTGTTGATTTATCAGAGGTTATTCAAAAAAACTCAGAGGCAATTGACACAGCTATTTCTGTTGATTTTTAACAGAGACATCTACCAGAGCTATGTTGATTTGTCAGAAGTTGTCCAAAGCCCGAATTTTTTTGTTTGTTGGACAGCTTTGCGCTGCTTCAGAAACATGCGCATAACTTTTTACTCAGTGCTCCAATTAACATGAGTCCAGTTGCATTGGAAAGATAATTCACGGACGCACGACTTTGATGTTCTGAGTTTTCTCAAATTATGTGTGCTGATATGCCAAAATCAGCTTCAAAATCTGTTGTAAGGTGCTGGACCGAAAGCATGGCATTTAATTCATGCTCCTTCCGTTTTCAAGAACGGTTTCTCTCGACGTTTCTACATCCAAAGTGTAGAACCAGTACCTCATCAGAATTATTGCTTCTACATAACTCAGTGTAGGACCAGTACCTCAGATATGTTCAATTCAGAGTTTTTATTGGTATTTCTAAACTCTGACCCCCTGCACCTATTTTTATTTGAATTATCAAGTGCTTTTGGATATTCCTAACAAATGAGGAATCATTAAAGATGATTACCAACACCTTTTGATTTTTACAGGATATCTGATTTCAAGTTAGGCTTAAAAGAGATTTAATGCTCAATTTGAGGGGGAGAATGCCAATCTGACCATGTACATCCAAAGGTAAATTTCTAAATCTTTAGACTCATCATTTTTAAAGAAGGCTAACTTTAAAATGATAAAACATTTCCAAAATGGTCAAACCACTTCTAGATGCTAAATGCTTTTTCTGATATAGAAGTTGGATTTTAAATGATTTTTTGAGACTAAAAATAGTCAGTGTGTGGAACAATACAATCTTTAGGACAACAATTTCATGGGATCAATGTGTGAGCTTTATAGTACTTCTATGGATCACTTAAACCTGTGTTTCCTACCTAAGAAGTAAACCTTGAGTGTTTGAGAGGTGAAGGGTTTACATCAAAGAGTGGGGGAGATAACTCATCTGAGTTTTTCTCATTGTGCTTAAGAGGTAAAAATTGAAAAGAGAGTTTGGTTAGATGTGAGCTACAGGATAAAAAGAAAGAGAGTGTGAGAACAGAGTCAAAAGAATTATACAACTCTTCACCAACCACTTTCTGAGCCGGGCAGCCACATTACTGATTGGTTCACATTCTTTGGTGACCATCATTGAAATAGGCAATTAGCCCATGCCAACTCCTGACTTAACCCCACTAGCTACTTATTTCCTTCTCAACAGGGAAATGCTTCACTTTTCCACGGGGAGGCAGCATATGTGCTATCTGATCTTTATTTGGAAGGTTGAATATTGAAAAGAAGGAAATTTGCCCCACCTTCACACTTCACTCATGCACATTGAGTCTGTGGACACCTGTTATGTCCAAACAGTTTACACACTTTTGAGCCTAATAGATAATATTCTATTTTTCTTCCACACAATGTCACGAATCTTTGTGATTCCCCATGCATATCTATGTGATATTGCCAGAACAGTTTGAGAGGTTTAATTTCTATAATTTTACTTCTATGATAACTGGAAGTCCTATCAGAGCTTCATATTTGTCAACTCTGAACATAGGCCACATAATTATTTTAATTGTTGTGATAACAGTTGCTATGTGCTTTTGTGTTAGATGATTACCCCTGGTTACTTATTCTTTAATGCAGATTCTCATGAGCCGAATGTGTTGGCTACATTTCAACTCCTAGATGTTTATCTACCATCGGTTATTACTCAAACTGGTTATACAAGCTTACGCACATCAAATCATTCTCTGATTGTTTGAGTTTAATCTTTGGAAGACAACCGAGATAAAAAAGGTAAAGCAACAATCAAGGGGGAGTATGCAACGATCAAGGGGGAGTTAAAGAAGGAATTGAAGCAACTGACATTGTGGAAGATCAGGAAAAGAAGACTCTTACAAGACTTGAAAATTGACACACCAACGCCTCTAAAGAAAGCAAGGGGGAGACTACAAGATGATGCTTTCTTTATAAAACATTAGGGGGGAGATTGTTAGCTTTAATTAGCCTCTAATTTATATGAATGTTTTATAAAGAAATAGTGTCAAGGACTTATTTGTATTTGTTGAGTGTCAAGGGCTAAAAGTGTAAATAACCAATTGTTGTATTGGTTATAAAGTCTTGTCTTAGAGAATTTTGGGTTAAGCCTCCTAGTCTCCTTTTACTTTCATACGTTTACTGAGAGAGAGAAAGAGCTTCAAGAGAGAGTTGTTCTTAATTCCTATATTGTAAACTCTTCTCTTTATTAGTCAATATACAAAGATTATTGCTATTATTATTGTTACTTGTTGTATCTGGGTTCCTACAATGTTTAATGCAGGAGTAAAAGTCATTAAGGAGCAACGACTATAACCGACGCAATCATTAAACAGCCGGCGACCGTAACGGACGAAGATCATTACTCCGGCGACCATTTCCAACCGTTAAGGCCATTAAAGGAGCATTCATGGATGAAGCTAAGGACGCGAAGACTATAAATATCAAGCTCAATCAACATTTCAACACATCAAAGATCCGGCGATTAACAACCGAAGCAATACTCAAGAACACCCGAAGAGAAGAACTTTCTCCCGAAGAAGTCACTATTGGCGCACGACAACAACCCTCGACCAGCAGTTCATACTTTGTTTCGTACACGACAAACACTTGTTTTACATTCCAAACACTTGTACTTTACATTTCGAAGCATTTTCTTCATTTGTATTGTAATCACTGTATGATCGACACCAGTATCCAAGGACATCGCCCCTGATTGGCGACCATAGTGCAGCGACGACACCCCCTGTCGTCCGCAGGTTTTTTCCTCGATTGAGGTTTTTCCTGTGTCATCAAATCCCTTGTTTCTTTATTTTATTTATCGTCGCACGCCTCGTCGAAAGATTCTTTCTTTAGTTGTTTAAGTCCACATCGACCTTAAGTTGTCCCTTTGTGTGATTTTTGGCATTAACAGTTGTACCATTAGAGAGTACACCAAACCCTCGGGTATAGCCTTTTCCGTTTCCACCAAAGGTCACAGAGGGACCTTTCTCTTCCCTATATTCAGTGAGCAGGTTTTTCTTTCCAGTCATGTGTCGAGAGCATCCACTATCAAGATACCAGATACCCTTCGAGACCTGCAAACAAAGGATGATTAGTTTTAAATAGGTACCCACATAACGATGGGACCCCATTTGTCAGTGGTGGTAGAGGAAGTAGAAGGTTCAACAATCTTCGCAGCATTTGAAGATTCAGCTTTAGTGACATTCTTCACTTTGGTTAATTTCTTAACCTCAGTGGTGTTTTTCACCTTGGCCTGATTTTTATCAGGGATGGTCTTCTTTGCCTGGGGGCAATCTTCTTTACCTTGGCTAATTTCTCAGCCTTAGTAGCTGTGGGGCACTTACTACCAATATGATTGGTAAGTCCACAATGATAACATTTCCTATAGCTGAAAGTAGCTTTAGGACCATTTGCATGCTTAGCAGAAATTTTTAAATGAGCAGGGCCAGCACCAAGAATACCTTTGGCATTGGAAATTGGAGCAACTGTTGATCCAAACCCTCAGTGATTTGATAATGACCCTCTCTTATATACTTAGTGAAAATTGTAAGTAAACAATATGTTTCAGAGTTTCACTATCGCTGATAAGTACTAAGATCTTACAGTACCGCGGATAGGAACTCTCGCTCTTTAAATTAAACATTCAGCGAACACTGTTCATCATTAACGCTGAGTCTGTTCAGTCATTATGATGATCGCTGATAAGTTAGTTGTTTACTTATGATCCCTGAAGACAAGTTTCACGTCAACAAAGGTTCTACGCTGAAGTCGAAGATCAAGCTCAAGAACCAGCGACAAGTCTCCTAATGAACTGATGCGGATCAGCGAAGACTCAGATTTGTCCACTCAACGTGAAGTATCAAGTACAAGACTTCAGCTATCGCTGAACTTTATCATCTGCTGAATAGTAAATGATAATCGCTGAATCAACGAAAGCTGATCATGAAGTCCTCCGTACAAAGTACTTTTGTCTTAACCCCCCTTGCACGACTCCATACGAAATGTCAGAAAAGAACCTCCGACTGTCTGAAATCGTACAACCATTCTGATACTACACTGTTCATCCATGCGGCTACTAAGGTTGTCAACCAAGGTCAATGACATGCAACCAACCAGCTGATGACACGTGTAAAGTGTATACTGACTTGCATTAAATGCATGCAGTATATAAAGAGATGAACCCACTTCATTTGAAGTAACTTGCTAACTCTGGAAAAGTTCAATCTCTTATCTCAAGATAGGTTATTATTAGTAATTTCCTTATCTCTCTTAGTGCAAGAAACCTTAGTGTTCCAACTTGTTTAGATTTAAGTTTATCCTTAATCTTGTTTCCGCAACAAGCTGTAAATTGTTAATGATTTATCATTAAACAATTTAGAAAAGTAAAATCTGTGTGTTTGTATTCAACCCCCCGTTCTACAAACTTGTATAGGCCTTCGGGACCAACAAATGGTATCAGAGCGGATTTGTTTAATCTCATAAACAAGATCTAATCTAAGATAGTATCTGAAAATGGCCACCAACACAAACACAAATTATATAGACAATGGTTCTCTTGCTAAACCCCCTAGATTTTCCAAAGATAACTTCAACTTATGGAAAAATAGGATGACACTCTTCTTAGAAGGTGTAGACCCTACTATGCCTTACTATCTAGAAAATGGTCCATTCATCCCTGTAAGAATTGATGCTGCTGTTCCAGCCGCTGAGAATAGACCTGCTATTCCAGAAAGGCTGGTACCTAAGGAAATCTTTCAATGGACTGACGAAGATAAGAAGAAAGTGGCTATAGATACAAAAGCAAGATCCATACTATCCATGGCTCTTCCTGACGAAGTCTACCATTCCGTCATGAATCTGAAAACATCAAAGGCCATGTGGGACACAATATGTGTTCAGTATGAAGGAACGTCTGAAGTCCAGGATTCAAGAAAGATCAACCTGGTAAGACAATACGAAAGCTTCATTTCTGGTAAGAATGAATCTCTCTCTGAAGTTCACCAACGTTTTAATTGTTTAATTATAGATCTGAAAACTGTTGGTAAGGAATATTCTAACTTTGAAGTGCTGACAAAGTTTCTAGAATGTTTACCTGAAAGCTGGGACAATTATGCTATGTGTCTCAAGCTATCAAAGGATCTAAAATCAATGACCCTTTCAACCTTATATGGCATGTTGCTGAATCATGAGCAATCGAGCCATCCCAAGAAGAATCTTGTTAAAGATTCCAGAAGCACCCCTGTTGCTTTAATCTCAGAGGAACCTTCTACTCAGCGACCCTCGGTCACTATCACTGAGTTAGAAAGTAACTCTGAAAGGTCATCAGATTCTGATTTTTCAGATGATGAATCTTTGGCTCTCCTAACTAAGAAGTTCAGGAGATTTGCCAAAAAGAAAATGTTTAGAAAGAACAAACCTCTTTCCATAACTGACAAGCCTAGATCATCAGCTTTTGTTGATAAGGCTACTGCTACTTGTTTTAACTACGAAAAGACAGGACATTTCGCTAACGAGTGCAGGTCAAAGAAAGTTTCTAGACCCTCAGCTTTTACAAAGAAACCCTTTGTTCCAAGAAATAAAGATGACAAATATTCAAAGCTGAAAGAAAAATATGCAAAGCTGAAAAGCTTTAAGAAGAAGAATAAAGGCCTGATGGCTGACTATGATTGGGCTGCTTCTGATGAAGAAGCATCATCATCTGACTCTGAAGATGATGAAGCAAATCTATGTCTTATGGCCAAGATTGAAGAAGAGGAAGAAAGTTCAGACATTCCCTCCACTTCAACCTCTGCAATTCAGGTATCACCTTCCTTCTTTACCAATATTGCAAATATTGATGAAGCTGACAGTCTCCGTAAGATCGATCTCTTGACTAGAAGTTTATACGAAGCCATGAACGGCAAAACTGTGGTTGAAAACCAAAATATTGACCTCGCTGAAAAGCTTAAAAACTGCCACCTTCAAATAGAAAAGCTTTCTAAAATTGAAGAAGATTTTAAAGATCAAGTATATTTAAATCAGCTATTCAAAATCGAACGAGCAGAAGCTATCGCTGCATTAAAGGCTGAAAAAGCTACTGTTGAAGGATGGTGTAATTCCTCAACAAAGATCACTGAGATAATAAAGTCTCAAATTCCCCTGAGTGATAAACGTGGTTTGGGTTACAAATATGAAACTCCAAAACCAACCACTGAGCGTTCAATGCTTAAATTTGGAACGTTCGTATCCTCAGTCGCTGATACTTCATCTTCTCAGTGCTCCTCGTCCGTTACACCAATCCCTGAGGAAACTCCTACCTCCTCAAAAGGCAAGGAGAAAATGGTTTATTCAAAACCTACCTCTGTCTCTAAAGACAAAGGTAAAGGAATTGTTATTTACTAGAGTCCTCAGAAGGGTACCTTAGTACCAAAGCTGAATGCTTCTAAAGCTTCAGTGGCTCATCCCTCTGGATCAAGGAAGCAGATATCTGGATTTATTCAACGATCTACTCCTAGACTCAGATTGGATGTCCTTGGTAAGAAATCTGAAGAACTGAATGTTCGTCCCATTTCTAAAGCCAATAGTTTACTTGGTGCTGGCACTTCTAATTTGAAATTAAAAGCTCAGCATACAAATGGTCCTAGAACTACTTTTAGTTATAGGAAATGTTATCACTGTGGACTTACCGATCATATTGCTAGTAAGTGCCCCACAGCCACTAAAGCTGAAAAGATAGCTAAGGTGAAAACTGCCCCCAAGGCAAAGAAGACCAACCCTGGTGCAAATCAGGTCAAGGTCAATTCTACCACTGAGGTTAAGAAATTAACCAAAGTGAAGAGAGACAAAGCTGAATCTTCAAATGCTGCGAAGACTGTTGAACCTTCCATTCCAACTACTTCCACTGAAAAATGTGTATACATGGTTAAGTGGGTACCTAAGAAAAACTAATCTTCCTTTGTATTGCAGGTTAAGAAGGGTATCTGGTATCTCGATAGCGGATGCTATAGACATATGACTGGAAAGAAAAACCTGCTCGCTGAATACAAGGAAGAGAAAGGTCTCTGTGACTTTCGGTGGAAATGGAAAAGGACATACCCGAGGGTATGGTGTACTTTCAAATGGTACAACCTCCTTCAGAAGAGTCGCATATGTTGAAGGGCTGAAGCATAATCTTCTAAGCATCAGTCAGCTTTGCGACATGGATAACAAAGTAATCTTTACTAAAGAATCCTGCTTTGTCACTGACAAAAAGGAGAAGATAGCTCTCAGCGGTTATCGTTTGGAAAATGTTTATGTAATAAACATGGACTCAACAACCACTGAGAACTCCTGTTTCTTCTCAAAGGCCTCATCTGATGTCAACTGGCTATGGCATAAAAGGCTCTCTCATCTAAATTTCAAGACACTGAACACTCTTTCTTCAAAAGAGTTAGTCACTGGTCTACCTCAACATTCATACGCCAAAGAGTCGTTATGTTCAGCGTGTGAAAAAGGGAAGCAGACCAAAGCAAGCTTTAAGTCAAAGCAAGTTTCTTCAGTGTCATCTCCTCTACATCTACTTCATATGGATTTGTTTGGCCCTGTTAACAAACAATCCATCGCTGGAAAGAAATATACGCTGGTCATAGTTGATGAATTCTCTCACTTCACTTGGGTAATGTTTCTCCGTTCTAAGAGTGACACCCCTGAAGAACTAATCACCTTTGTTCGGAAGATGGAAACCCTGAACAATTTGACCGTTCGCTCAATAAGGAGTGATCATGGGACTGAATTCAAAAACAGTTCTCTTGATTCCTTCTTTGAGAGTAAGGGTATTTCTCACAACTTTTCTTTAGTGAGAACACCGCAACAAAATGGAGTCGCTGAAAGAAGAAATAGAACAATTATTGAAGCTGCACGTTCAATGCTCAGCGATTCTCACCTGCCTACTCAGTTTTGGGCAGAAGCTGTCAACACTGCTTGTTTTACGCAAAACAGGTCGCTGATAGTTAAAAGATTCCAAAAGACAGCCTATGAACTTTTTCATGGGAGAAAGCCTTCAATCAACTTTCTTCACATCTTTGGATGTCAGTGTTTTATACTGAACAACAGAGATGCTCTTGGAAAGTTTGATCCTAAGGCTGATGATGGAATCTTTCTTGGATACTCCTCAGTTTCCAAAGCCTTCAGAGTCTTCAATCGTAGAAGACAAACTGTAGAAGAAACTATTCACGTCACGTTTGACGAATCCTGTTCAGCGAACTCTAAACTGTCTGCTGATACTGAAGAACTGAATCAATGGATGTTTTCTCATCTTGGTGATTCAGAAGTTATTCCCACTACTCATGCTCATCCAGTAGAAGATGATAGTCCTATCATTCCAAATATGCAGAATAGTGAAGCTGAAACTTCTTGGGTCTCAGCTGTTCCTATAAACACTATACCTAACGTTGAACCAAATGTCTCAGGCATTCCATCTACTTCTCAGCAATCAGTGAATATAATAACAACTGCATCCATTCCTCTCTTGGCTGATACTCCTGACGTCGTTGAAGCTTCATCTTCAGCTCCTCCAGTTCAAGTTGAGTCAACGTCTCACGCTCCGGCTCAGCGATGGACTATAAATCACCCAATTGATCAAATTCTTGGTGATCCAAACGTTGGGATTCAGACTCGACGAAGTGCAGGTAATATTTGTTTTTTTGTAAATTTTATTTCACTAACTGAACCAAAGAAAGTAGATGATGCCCTCAAAGATCCAAACTGGGTCAGCGCCATGCAAGAAGAGCTGACTGAATTCGAAAGAAACAAAGTTTGGAAACTTGTTCAGAGACCAACTGATAAAACAGTAATAGGAACTAAATGGGTCTATCGAAATAAGTTGGACGAACGTGGTACTGTAACCCGCAACAAAGCTCGACTTGTTGCTCAGGGATACAGACAAGAGGAAGGTATAGATTACGACGAAACATTTGCTCCAGTAGCAAGACTTGAATCTATTCGTCTATTCTTAGCATATGCTATACACAAAAACTTCAAAGTACATCAGATGGATGTTAAGTCAGCGTTTCTAAATGGAAAGCTGAATGAAGAAGTGTATGTGGAACAACCTACAGGATTCTCAGATTCTAAGCGTCCAGGTTATGTTTATAAACTGGATAAGGCACTTTATGGCTTGAAGCAAGCTCCTCGTGCATGGTATGACACTCTCTCTACTTATCTCCATATTGAAAAATTTGAGCGAGGTAAGATTGACAAAACTCTATTTTTTAGAAAAGTGAAAGGTCATATCATTCTAGTTCAAATATATGTTGATGACATTATATTTGGTTCTATTAACCCTGAGCTTTGTACTCGTTTCGCTGATAGAATGAAAGATGAGTATAAAATGAGCATGATGGGTGAACTAACATATTTCCTTGGTCTTCAGATTAAGCAAACTGAGAAAGGAACTTTCATTAATCAGGGAAAATATGTTAAAGATATGCTGAAGAAATTCGACTTAACTGAAAGTTCAGCTATGAAAACCCCTATGGCACCACCGCTGACACTTGATAAGGACACTAAGGGTGTTCCTGTAAATGTCACACTGTACCGTGGGATGATCGGCTCTCTATTGTATCTAACAGCTAGCCGACCCGATATTATGTTTGCAACATGCTTGTGTGCACGATATCAAGCTGAACCTAAGATATCTCATATGAAAGCTATAAAGCGAATCTTTCGATATCTTAAGGGTACAACGAATCTAGGTCTTTGGTATCCCAAAGATTCGGGATTCGATCTAACCGCCTATTCAGATAGTGATTTTGCAGGTTGCAAAATGGATAGGAAAAACACCACAGGAGGATGTCAGCTCCTGGGTGGAAAGCTGGTAAGTTGGACAAGTAAAAAGCAAAATTCAGTGTCCACTTCCACAGCTGAAGCTGAATATGTAGCTGCTGGAAGCTGTTGTTCTCAAGTCTTGTGGATGAGAAATCAGCTACTAGACTATGATCTTCAGCTCTCCAAAATTCCAATCTATTGCGACAGCACAAGTGCCATCGCTATAGCAAACAATCCAGTACTACATTCAAAGACCAAACATATAGAAATCAGATATCATTTTATCAGAGATCATGTGATGAATGGTGATATAGAACTTCATTTTATCCCAACTGATTATCAGTTAGTTGACTTATTTACCAAACCTCTTGATGAGACAAGATTCAACTTTCTCATCAGCGAGCTTGGAATGCTGAACTTTGAAGGATAAAATCTTCTGCGGTTCACATTGATCAGCGAAAGGATAAAATCAACTTGTATAACCCATTCTATCATCTTCTCTCTGAATAAACTTGATTCACTGATATCAAGGTATGTTATCTCTCTCTCTGACAAGCGCATGAAAATGCAAGATTTCAAAACAAAATGCATCGCTGAATATCTCTTCCTAAACAGCGATATTTTGAAATTTCTTAAAACCTTTACTGAATATTTTCATTCAGTGCTTCATGTTTTCAAAAGTATCTCTGAGTTTTTTTCAAAACCTCAGAGATAACCAAGAATATGAAAGGACAGTTGTGACGTCATTGCAACGGATAAAACCCCGACACGTTTTCTCTTCCTGACACACGTTTGCACGTCTCGTTCAAACTTCCAATCAAATGCAAACACGTGTCCGTGTCATGATGAAAATCTTTTCCCGCTCAAGATTTTCTCTTTCTAAAATCTCTATATAAACAAATTCTTTGTTTATATTTTTCTTTTACGCGATCAATCTTCCTCCGCAAGAAAGAATTCACTGTTGCATTTGTGCTTTCAAACTTCAAGAACTGTTCATCATCTTCTTCATCAAACATTAAGGTTAATATGTTCTTATTTATTACCTAATGCAAAATAACTTGTTTCTGATATACTATTTGTTTTAACAAGATCAAACAAAAGAACTTCTTAAAATGAAATCATTTTCTTTCATGATTTTATGAACACAACCATTTCATGGTTGTTCTTCAAGTTTAAATGCAAAAATCTTAAACTTGTTCTTCACATTCGTTTTTCCAGAATCCCAATCTTCAAAGAAAACTGGAAAACAAGATTTTTTTGGGTTTAAATTTTCCGTTTTCAAAATCAAGAAAAACCCTAATCTTCATTAAGACATTTTGTCTGAATGAAATGGACAAAATTCGAACCATCTTAATGGAATATCTTTCCATATTAAGATTATTCTTATTTGATAATCTTTGGCTGAACTGATAATACAGGAAATGGCAACGTCTAACATTCCTACTAACGCTGAGAACATCTCTACTGACTCTGAGGAAATGGAATTCTTCAAGGCTCCTCAGGTTAAGTTCACTCTGGATCAACTAGACTGGACTAAGATAAACAACCTTTCTGCGCTTCTCGAGTTTCCTCCTCGAAAGCAAGTCACACATCTGACAGATGCTGTGAATTTCCTGAAGAATTGCTGCATTTCAACAGCCCTGACCATCTCACCCCCTGCAAGTCAGCTGCTACTCTCTCAGTTCTGGTACTCTGCCAGACACTCACAGCTACCATCCGCCAAAGATCCCTCCAAAACAGTTGATTGTATCCTCTGCGATACTGAATATGGCACGATAAAGATCACACCTGCCATCATTCGCAAAGCTCTGAACTTTCCCATCGCTACAAAGGAAAAACCTTTTGTTCCTTTCCCTGACCATAAGAAGCTCGCTGACAAAGAAGCTCTTATTGCATTTTTGAATGCAATAGGCTATGTATGGGAAATGGGCAGAGACAAGAAGCCTGAGAATAAGCTAACACTGCTGAAAAAATCGAAAATGCCCAGCGAGATGAACTTCATCTTCGCTCACCTTATCAGCTGCATGACTGCCAAGACCGGCTCTTCTGATCAAGCCGCTCAACCTCAGCAAGCTATGGGATACGCTCTGCTGAAAGGTCTACACATTGACTGGGCATCTCTCATATATGGTGACTTGCTGCAAAGAGTAGACTCTGCCGCTGACAGGCCTGCATGGGTTCCCTACCCCCGATTCATCAGCGCTATCTTTCAATATGGCCTGAAGGACAGCTACCCACAAGAGGGCGATCTGAAACTCTCTCAGATTGGCCCTAAGGTACTCGACTTCAAACCTGTTGAAAATGAGGTACGTCTTTCTACCCTCTTAACTCTTCTCAACCCTTCTTCTTCTACTTCTGTGGCCCCTTCAGCGACAATACCCATCGCTGATACCCTGGCCACAAAACCCTCTCCTTCTAAGAAAAGGAAACATTCATCCACCCCACTTGATTCTAAAAGGATCAAGAAAACAAAGGAGCAACCCCAGCAATCTCATGGTGAAGACTCCTCAGCTCTTTCTGCAGAGCTGAAGGAACGTTCAGTGGTACGCTCTGCCACACCTGAACAAGCCATCCCTTCCATCCCAATCTCAGCGTCTCCAAACGTTGAGATTACAGACTTGGAAACTTCCCAACCTCCCTCAGTCTCTCAAAAGACTGATGAAGTGATTCTCAGCGATTCCAACGCTGAACTCAGAACCCAACCTCCAATCTCATCCTTCGCTTCTCCCTCTACTCGTTTGTTCTCTCCTCCAGTTATCGCTGAAGATGCCATCATTTCTACGGAAGCTAAAGATGATAATCCAGAGATGATGAAGACAGGACCTGCAGAACAATCCATGGGCACTTTTGAAGATGACATGGAACTTTACTCATGAACCCGTGATTTCGATGAATTCACCAATCCTCCTGCAGGTAAACAACAACCCATAAACACTGTGACTAAACCCCAAACTTCTGAGCTTTCCTTTGTTCACAAGTTCTTATCTGTTACAGGTCCTAATTTGGGAGATATCAACGCCTCTCTGAAGTCCGTGGAGACAAAGCTGACAGGTCTCACCACTACTCTCTCCAATAACTCTACAACTGTAACAAACGCTGGAGAGAATCTGAACAAGCTGACAACGGTGGTGGAGAAGAAGGATTCCACAGATGACATGAAGCAGGTTGATAAAACTCTCAGCGACTTCGCCAAGGTGCTCGCTGATATCTACACAGACTACACCTCTCTCAAAAATTCAGTTTCATCCATGTCCAGCGAGGTAACAACGCTGAAGACATCGGTTGGAACACTAGAGGGAGATATGTCTGCTGTGAAGACAAATGTCAACACTCTGACGACTGACTTAAGCTCTGTAAAGACTGACGTTGGTTCGATGAAGACTATGATCGAACAGCTGCTGCACAAGGCGAATACTCCTGCTCCTGCCCATGTCCGTGAATCTGAACATTTTACAGCGGACGATCGCACTGAGCTGAAGAAAATCAATCCTGCTATTTCTGGCCTAGAAGACAGATTAGCAAAGATTGAAGTTCGTGTAGGTCTCTCTGGCCAAGAAGACAGAGAACCTACCAACGCTGCTGAATCTACCCATTCCTCCCCCAGTCATCATGAAAAAGAGGGGGAGAAGAGCGCTGAAAATCCTTCCAAGAGCGCTGAAGACCTTTCCCATGATGAATCTATCAGGGGAGAGAAGAACGAAGACCTCACCTTCGCTGAAAAGGGTGAGAAGACTATTGAAGCTGAAGCAGCCGCTGGACCTCAGGGAGATGAACACCCTGAGGGAACCGAGAAGCTCGCCTCTGTATCTGAGGGGAGCAACTCGAAGAAGACGCTGAAGAATCTGAAGCAGAAGATGATGAAGCCGTCGACATCCCTGATAATGAACCATCTTCTTCTCCAAAGAATGATGATGATGATGATGAAGATGACGATGACTTCTTTATCGTCAAACCTGCTCCAAAGATCAAAGCTCTTAAGGGAATCTCGATAAATGAACCTTCAGGGGAGCGGACAAAGACAAAGCCCTCAGCCTCTGGAGCTGAGAAAGGCAAAGGCAAAAGCGTCGCTGAAGATGACAATCTGACGATCTTGCTTGAAAAGCCGGTTTGTCAGGTACACTAAACATCTCTTACTCCATCCCTCCTTTATCATACACCATCAGTTCCTCTACCCAAGCCTATACACTTGAACCAATTCTCTCTATCTGATTCTACCCAAGTTCTTACTTGTAAAATCGCTGTGTTTCAGCTAGTCCTCTCTCCTGTTTGAGAATATCGCTGAAGGCTCCACAACTATACCAGCTGATGCTGAAGATATAATCCCAGTCTTGGATTTGATCTCTGAGACTGATGAACCTGAAGAACAGACTCTCTCTCACAAACGCAGACCTTCCTTAGTTCCTCAAAAGCTAAGTGAAGATGATCAGAAAAGAAGAGAGGAAATAATTAAGCGATTCGAGGATCAGCGAATCATTCTGAGGCGTGATCAACTTCCTTCAGTTCCTCCAAAGTTCAGAATTTCCATAGCTGAATACAAGGAACACCTCAGAGCTGAACGCCTAATCGCTGAAAGAAAGGAAGCTGAAGAAAAAGACAGAGAATATGCCATCAAGCTTACTCAAGAATCTGTCAAAGACCCCAAGCTGAAACGTGTTCCCATTCAAGTCCAACGAAAGCTTTGGGAAGAAGCCCAGAAGATCGTGGAAAAGAAAACTGAAGTTTCTCAGACCACCCTGATCTGGTGTAAAGAGAAAATACACTTCAGATATCGTCCAGCGAAGATCAACAAGGTATTCATCTCTGGAAGAACCTCTATCGGAGTACCTATTGTTGACATCAAACTTTTCAGAGAAGATGGCCAATCTGAAGCCTTACGCGCTGACACTGTAAAAAGGTATGGTCTCTCTGAATGGCTGGAGATGAGGTTAGCTATCCAAACGTCACAATCTAAGTACAAGGATCATTTCGAAAAGCTGATAAATAGACAGATCGATTTGATATCTTCTTGTGTGGACATTCCTCCTCTTCCTGATCTTAAGCTGAAAAGAAAAAGGGCCTCTCTAAAGAAGAAACGTCAAGATTCAAACTTAGGTCCTGTCATACGAAATGAAACAGGAATTGGTTTCTCTCGCGCTGAAGTGCTTGATCCTGACCCTGATCTATCTGCCCTTGACATTTCTTTGCCACCATGTGAACTTTTCGTCCCTGGTAAAGTCATCAGTGATCCTTATGGAATATTCTTTCTCGACTACGACGGACGTAAATGTTTTCAACGGATCGCTGAGCTTCCAATCACTCCAATCGAACAGCTCAGAGATCTCATCTGGTGGTGTGACTTCAGAAAAGACATTCAGGCACGACACCTAAAACCCTTGATCTTTGAAGAAGCGCGTAACAAAAGAAAACGAGGTGTAACGGTTCCTGACTGGATGATCCCCACTGAAAAGACCCTTGATGAACTTCTCATTAAGGAAGAACCTCTGTAAGCTGATAGGATCGCCTCTTTCATCTAGTTTATCAGTTATCCTTTTGTACTTGTAATTTATTTCGCTCGTACTTGTAATCTTTTCATTTCTCTTTGTAACCTGATTCAAAGTTTTAAAGAAAGATTTCAGCGAATGTACTTTACTCCATCAGTACTGAAAAGATCCCAGAAAACAGTAAAAGGGACAAATATTTTATGAGTTCTTTTTATCCTTATGTTTTCATTAAATAGCAATTTTCTTTGTTGCTATGTCATAATCAAATAGGGGGAGATTGTTGATCCAAACCCTCAGTGATTTGATAATGACCCTCTCTTATATACTCAGTGAAAATTGTAAGTAAACAATATGTATCAGAGTTTCACTATCGCTGATAAGTACTAAGATCTTACAGTACCGCTGATAGGAACTCTCGCTCTTTAAATTAAACATTCAGCGAACACTGTTCATCATTAACGCTGAGTCTGTTCAGTCATTACGATGATCGCTGATAAGTTAGTTGTTTACTTATGATCTCTGAAGACAAGTTTCACGTCAACAAAGGTTCTACGCTGAAGTCGAAGATCAAGCTCAAGAACCAGCGACAAGTCTCCTAATGAACTGATGCGGATCAGCGAAGACTCAGATTTGTCCACTCAACGTGAAGTATCAAGTACAAGACTTCAGCTATCGCTGAACTTTATCATCTGCTGAATAGTAAATGATAATCGCTGAATCAACGAAAGCTGATCATGAAGTCCTCCGTACAAAGTACTTTTGTCTTAACCCCCCTTGCACGACTCCGTACGAAATGTCAGAAAAGAACCTCCGACTGTCTGAAATCGTACAACCATTCTGATACTACACTGTTCATCCATGCGGCTACTAAGGTTGTCAACCAAGGTCAATGACATGCAACCAACCAGCTGATGACACGTGTAAAGTGTATACTGACTTGCATTAAATGCATGCAGTATATAAAGAGATGAACCCACTTCATTTGAAGTAACTTGCTAACTCTGGACAAGTTCAATCTCTTATCTCAAGATAGGTTATTATTAGTAATTTCCTTATCTCTCTTAGTGCAAGAAACCTTAGTGTTCCAACTTGTTTAGATTAAGGTTTATCCTTAATCTTGTTTCCGCAACAAGCTGTAAATTGTTAATGATTTATCAATAAAAAATTTAGAAGAGTAAAATCTGTGTGTTTGTATTCAACCCCCCCTTCTACAAACTTGTATGGGCCTTCGGGACCAACAACAACTATCAGTTCTTCGGATTTCTTACCAATTACATCCACTCTTAGTTTAGGAGTAGATCACTGAATGAATTCAGGGATCTTAGTTTTAGAAGTAGAGGGATGGCTAGCTGAAGGTTTTGAAACTTTCAGCTTAGGTACATTGGTACCCTTCTGATGTTTTTGAATTTCTTTTTTCTTACCTTTAGAAATCAAGGTAGGTTTGTCCTCAGGGATGGGAGTTTTAGAAGACGAGCATTGAGATGAGGAGGTGTCAGGGATAGATGACACGAACATTCCAAACTTAAGCATGGAACGATCATCGGTTGGTTCTTCAGCGTCAGCTTTGTAACCAAGACCACGTTTGTCACTAAGAGGAATTTAAGCACCTATTATCTCTGTGATCTGTGCTGAGGATTTATACCATCCTTCAACAGTATCTTTTTTTGCTTTTAGTTCAGCAATAGCTTGTTCACGCTCGATACTGATAACTTGATTTACATAGACCCGATCTTTCAAATTATTTTCAATGTCCGAAAGCTCTTGAATTTTTAAATGAAATTGTTTGAGCTGTTCACATAAATCTTGATTTAGTTGTTCAGCTTTGGTCTTGCCATTCATGGAATCATATAAATCGATAGTTAATATATCGATAGCACGAAGTCTATCAACTTCAGGAAAGGCAGAAGTAGCAGTAGAAGAGTTTGATACCTGAAAGGTAGAAGTAGAGGTAAAGGGAATTTCATCTTTTTCTTCCTCTTCTTGTATTTAGGCCATGAGGCAGATATTAGCTTCATCTTCTTCCAAGTCAGATGATTCTTCATCAGATTCAGCCCAGTCATGATCTTCAGTGATCAGACCTTTACCTTTCTTTTTGTATGCTTTCAACATAGCATACTTTTCTTTCAGCTTTTGGTATTTGTCATCTCTAGACCTGGGGTTAAGGGATTTCTTGAAGGAGGAATATGAAGGTTTGAAGACTTTCTTTGACATGCATTCACTTGCAAAGTGTCCTACCTTTTCACAGTTAAAGCAGGTAGCAGTAGCCTTATCAATAGGAGTAGTTTTAGGCTTATCAGTGATAGTGAGAGGTTTACTTCTTCTGAAGTTACTCTTTCTAGCAAATCTCCTGAAAGAATTTGTCAGGAGTGCCGGTGACTCATCAAGTTCTGAAGGATCAGCGTCTGATGAATCATCAGAGTTAGATTTCATTTCAATGATCGTGACAGTTGATCGTTGAGCCGATATCAACTCTGAGGAGAGTAAAGCAACATGTGTGCTTTTGGAATCTTTTACAAGATTCTTCTTAAGTTGACATGACTGCTCATGATTGAGCATAGTGCCAAATAAGGTAGCAAGGGTCATGAATTTTAGATCCTTAGAGAGCTTAAGACACATGGTATAATTGTCCCAGCTTTCAGGAAGACATTCCAAGAATTTTATCAGGATCTCGGAGTTAGAGTAGGCCTTACCAACAGTTTTTAAATCAATATTAAACAGTTAAAACGTTGGTAAACCTCAGAAACGGTTTCAGTCTTATCACAGAAGAAACATTCGTATTGCCTTACCAGATTTATTCTTCTAGAGTCTTGGACTTCAGTAGTACCTTCATATTGAACACAGATAGTGTCTCACATGGCTTTTGAACATTTCAGGTTCATGATGGAGTGGTAGACTTCATCAGGAAGAGCCAAAGAGATGATAGATCTGGCTTTAGTATCACCTTCTTCTTATCTTCTCCAGTCCACTGAGAAAATTCTTTGATGAGAGTTCTCTCAGGGATGGCAGGGGTAGTAGCAGTGGCAGGAACAACACCATGGACCACATGTAGAACATAAGGTATATTTCCACATAGTAAGGTATAGTAGGATCTACACCTTCCAGGAAGAGCATTGTTAATGCCAAAAATCGCATAAAAGTACAACTTAAGGTCGATTGTGGAAATTAACAACTATAGAAAGGAATTTTTCGACAAAGCGTGCGACAAAGACAGAAAATCGTAAAGAGACAAGGAACTTTGGTGACGCGGGAAAAACCTCAACGAGGAAAAAACCCGCGGACGACTGTGGAAATCGTCGTTGCACTATGGTCGCCAAACAGGGGCGATGTCCTTATGAATCTAGTGTCGATCGTACAGAGATTACAATACAAATGAAAGAAAGTATTCGAAATGTAAAGTAACAAGTGTTTTGAACATAAAAACAATGTGTGTCGTGTGTAAAAACGAAGTGTCGTGTGCGAACGTCGTGCGTCGAGAGCGATTCTTCAAGAGAGAGTTCTTCGCTTTGAATATTCTCATGAGTTTGGAAGGTTGTCTCTGATGTCTGAGATGTCCCTTGAAATGATGATTGAGCTTGGTATTTGTAGTCTTCGGGTGCTTTAATTGGCTCATTTAAGTATTTTGATATCTGATCTTGTCGGTTATAGCCGTTCTTCATCAATGGCATTGATTCCTGCATTTAACACTTAACAAACGTAACAGTCATATTGCACGTTAGTTAGTCGAGGTCGCATGGTTTTATGTGACGGTCGTGCGAAATAGGCGACATCGTGGTCGAGCGTCGTGAGGTAAATATCTTTTTGATCTCAACTCTAATTAGGGGATAAAAATGCTCATGATTTTATCTTACCAAAGAAAAGGGAAGTAGGTGTTTTCCTTACCTTGGTCGTGGTCGAGACTGGTGAAATTTTGCCCAAACAGTTTGCCCCCAAAATTTGAAAAAGTGGAGTGGCAAATTTAAATTTCAAATAGTTTTTTAAATTTTGCTTGTCGGATGTCTGGGATCGTGACACGTGTCGAATAATTTTTTCAGTTACCACGATCGAAACGCGTCCCATTACTAGCCAATCCCATCAAGCCGGTATATCATCTCGACCGATACTCCATCATGACACCGAACCCTATTTATCTGACCCACCTTCACCTACCCGACACGTTGAAAACGTGGAATCCGACTCCACCGAATCCGATACGGATCGTACCATACGGGCAACACTTATCCCTCCCCGTATCGGACCAAACCCAGACTTTACCGAAGGCATCCCATCTGACTCACCCATTCCTCCACTCAACCCTTCTACCCAGCCTACAGGAGATACAAGGAGACCTGAGGGAGAATTAGTTGAACAGTTAGATCATGTGAGACGGAGGGAATTGCGTTCGAAAGCGAACCAAGAAAGATTGAGCCGTAAAGATAAAGAGGCTTCTGAGCGACCCTAACCGAGTGTCATCCGGGTAGCCACATCTGCTATCCCGTCTCATCCGTTGGGACGGGGAATTGAAGAAGCCGTCGTGGACCTAGAGGCGCAATTGCACAACCTCCTCAGCCACTCATCCGTCTCTCAAAAGACGGGTGTTTCAACTTCTCATGGGGATCAAGCACAACTTCTACCTGTCTCTCAATCGGAGAGTACTGGTATTGAAACAGGAGACCAGCCTCCCCCGGTCTCGACTTCTTTGAGTGCACTATTGAGTCTAGAGCCACTTGTTATTGAACATTCTTTGGCTAGGACACAGGATGAGACTCACCAAATTGATGCCCTTCGTGACTCGATCGGAACTTCCGTAGTGCCTCCGCCTTTAAGCGGAACACGAGGATCGGAAGGAAATCCTACCACAGCTACCGAATTGCCAACTGTGAACGTAGGTGGCTCTGCCTCTAAGGTAGAGGCCTCAACGGGTAATCTAAGTGATCCCGGCGTTATTTCCACCGATTCTGTGTCAAAGGGATATTTGGACGGCGCCCTAAAGGCCGTCCGCGAGGCCATGGAACAGCGCTTTACCAATGAGCTCGACAAACTGAAGACTTTGATCAAAGGTAAAAAGAAGGTCGTCGAAGCTGAAACTGCACCTACACCTCCACCGGCTCCCGTTCAGCCTATCTATTCGGTGGATACATTAAAGACGATGCTCCTAGATCAGTTGCTCCAACACCAAGATACCGATGCCTCTACCGAAGCAGGCCTGCTTTCAGTGCTACGATCACAGGTCAATGCTCCTTGGTCATCATTTACAACCCGATTGGACCAGCTTGACATGACTTTGAAGGACCTTCAACAAGCGCTCAAAACGTTGTCCGACAGAGTCGCCTCACTCGAAGACACTTGCAAGAGTCAAACTGGCGAACTCAAGAGAAGGCACGATGACCAGGATGATCCTGATCACCGTGAGGGGGAGAACAAGAGACAAAGATTAACTGAGTTCGCCCCAGTCATACCTGAAACTACCATGGTTCTTCAGGAACCCTCAACTGCGGCAACTACAACCGAAGCTGCACCCGAAGATGAGTTGCCTCTAGCCGAGATGGTAATTGATATAGACATCTCCGATGACGAAGATCCAACGGTTGAAAAGCCTGAGGGATCAACCCAGGAATTGGTCAACTTTGATACATCAGATGGGTCTACAATCAATCTGATAGATCCAAACACCGAGATCGACCCGGAGACCGAAAATGAATGGTATGAAAAAGCCGCCAGTGCTGTAAATATCCAGGTAAACCTGATCTTCCCTACTGATGAAGACGACAATGTTGATTACGACCAGTTTCTGCTTCAAAATTTGTATGGTACTCTCGTTCACTCAGCTCAAGCCGCCGAAACTTCTTCAAGACCCGAATCTACAACTGCTGATATTCTGACATCTCCTCAACAAAAACCGACAGCTTCTGATCTTCCTCCTCCACAACAGAAACAGATCCGTTGGGAGAAGATCACGATATTTATTCCTCACCTGGAGGAATCCCTGAAAAAGATGTTCGTTCACAAGTTACGCACCATCGAGCCTACCTTTTGCCTTAGTATCTACAGTTCCAACCCAGAATACCAACGCCGGTACATAAGCACAATGAAGCGATGCCTGCCAGTTAGCCAAGTCCGAACCAAGCATAAGATCACCGAAGTGCGGAACATCCAGTTAGGCCGTATTATGAAAGTCAATTATCAAATATTCACCGTCCGACGCGAAGACAGAAATGAATGGGTTCTCTGAAGCCGACTTCAAGCACCTCCAACCGTTCGACTTCTTGGTAATACTGAAAGACCTCCGTACAAGAACTATCCGACCGCTTCAAGTTACTAAAGCGCTCGAAGCTGTTCGTCGATTCCTAGTCTGTACCATCATGATGTCTTTTCTCACGGACTTCCAAATGGCAATCGAGAACAGAGAGAAGAAGGTAAACCTGATAAAGCCCGATCTGAAAGCACCTGAGTTGAAGATGTATCCCGAGAACGCATTGCTTCTGGAACCAGAATTTGGGATTGTCTACATCAACGAACAGAAAGAAAAGAGATTTCTGCGCTTCAGTCAGGTTGACAGATTCTGCGACGGCATGCTCTTCAAAGTTCAAGATGCTCTTCGAAAAATCATCTATTTCGAATCTGAAAATCAAAGGCAATCGTATGTTCCCAATCCGAATGAAACTACTGCTCGAAAAGCCTTTGAAATGGTTGAAGATCGCATCGAATATCGCCGTGCTATCAGATGGTTCGAGGTACACTTTGCGCTACGTAAAAGATATGTTCATAACTGGCGCGAACTCAAACTTCAATACAAAGGGGGAGATTGTTAGGGCAATATTTGGTTGTATAGAAGTTCAAGGGGCTATTTGTAATTGTTTAAATTGAGCCTAGTTAGTGAACGGACCGTGGGCTTGTTAACCACGGGCCCGCCGTATATAATGTTTGTTTTAGCCTTTGTTTAGGTTAGTTGTTCATTTAGCTTCCTAAACTCTATTGTAATTCTATCTACAGTTGAAATCATAACCTGTGTTTATTATCTATTGATTTCATATTGTTCGTTGCACGGATCTGGAACTCACAGTTTCCATTTTATATTATCAAGTTTCGTTACACTTCCGTCTTATCGTTTACAGCTTAATCGTTACTTATTTGCATGTGTTTATGTTTGATTGTTTACTACGGATACCATCGAGATTTTCTGCAGTTCTACCCATTCGGTTTTCAAGTTTTCGTAAGTTACGGTTTCTCCTATATTAATCTCGATTCCAATTCTGCTACTATCATTCACCGGAAGTCCGACTAATACTTTCGGGTCCCCACCTAGATTGGTTCACGGTTAAGTATAGCTTGCTGAATTTTAAGAGGTTTTGATAGAGAGAAATTCGTTAATTGCTCGTCAAGTTTTCTTTATAATTCGTTCAAACGTAATTTGGTTTCGTGATTATTAATTCTAATCCAATTCCATTATTATCATTCACCGGAAGTCCGACTAATACTTTCGGGTTCCCAACTTTGATTGGTTCATGGTTGAATATAATTCATGGAGTTGTAGAAGTTTTAATACAAGGAAACCCGATTACTTGCACGGCAAGTTTCGTTCTAAAAAGCACCAACTTTTGGTTGTATAATAAGTCTCTATCGTTAGTTGAGTTTCGGGCTTTTTGAGTAACCAAATCCATAGCATTACGGTTGAAATTTATTTCAATCGTGATCGGTGGTGGTTCACTAAAGAACTCCGTTTAATTTACATTTGAAACAAGATTTTCCTTACAATCTAAAGTTGTCGTTAACTTCTCAATTTATAATTCTTGTTTTTATTATTATGTCAATTTAATTTCTGCAAGTTTATTCCTGTAAATTAATTACTGCAATTTACTTTTATCGTTCTTTAATTTACTTATTTTATTTTCTGTCATTTACATTTCTGTAGTTTAATTATTGTCATTTATATTTCCTGTAGTTTAATCTTCGCTTTGCTTTTTGGAGTTGATTACTTGCATAACAAGTTACGTAATTTCTATTATTGTAAGTTGTTTATTGCATTGTCTATCTCCATTATTTGGTTTTTAGTGCATACATCCTTTATAATTAGAAGCCGAATGATGATTGGCTAAACGTCCTAGTTCGGGGTATAAAGTGAAATTGGGACCGAGACTGATATTAAAATAAAGAGGTGTATCGTACTACATGATTGTCCAAAGTTATTTAAATCAAGGTTATATTTTATGGTGGATCACAATTGACCAATTGACACCCGGTACGTTGTATCATAAAATAGTGGACTCTTGAGATAACCAAGGAATGTCGTCTCATCTTTTTATCTAGTTATTAATTTCATCCGAACTGAACTTTATACCCTGTGCTTCTCTTTATGATGGATTCTAGCTTAATTGTTAACCAAAACCTCCAACAAAAATATTGTTTTCGAATTCATCATCTGAAACTCGTTTTTACGAACTGGACTTTTAAAGAGAAACTTCTCCACGCTTCCCTGTGGGATCGATATTCGATACTTTTGTACCATTGTTACTTGTTTAAAGACGGTAATAGGCCAAGATGTATACTTGCGTCAAGGTTTATTTATAGTCAATTTTAAAGGATACACCCAATCTAACAACACTTACCCATATATGAATTAAAATCCCAACTTCTTGCCCGTTTGTTAGATCATGGTGACCATATCTCTGGAGAAGAAATAGAGTTAGTTGGTTTATTAAGAAGTCAAACCGAACAACAAAGAAATTACCTACCCGATCCGACATTCACACTTTACAACAATCAATCTATGATATGACCCAGGCCATTACCACTAGTTTCAAATCACTTTCTGATCGGATAACTGTTCTAGAGCAAACTTGCAGTTCTCAGGCCCAAAGTTCTAAAAGAAATCATGATGATCAAAATCCAGATCATGATCACCATGAGGGGGAGATGAGTAAGAGGAAGAAAGTTGGAGAGGCTAGTGGATATGGGGTTGGAATGGAAAGTGCAAGTGTTGATGTTGAGGTAAATATTGAAAATGTTGAACAAGCTGGGGGTAATGTTCAAAATGTTCTTGATGATATCATTCCTACGGTTGAAAAGCCTGAAGGAAGTGATAAAATAACGGAAGAATAGAGAAGGGCTGATAGCTTATTTCAGGATATTATCTATGTTGATTCTGAAGATGAGCCAGAGAATACAGTGATAAAGATCAAAGAAGAGTTAGATGATGTTTATGATGCAGTTAATGTTCAGTTAGTTGAATCTGATTCTGATGATGAAACTCCTAAAGGTGATGATCCAGAAATTGGTATTCCTGACATTTCATAAGGGAAATTAAAAGATCCAGTTTCTGAACCTGAAATGCGGGTATTCCAATAGCTTATTGATAGAGAATCTCTTATTGAAAGGAGATGGCACCGAATTAGAATTATTACTCCGTTTCAAGAAGATATCCGGAAGATTTGTTTGTAAGAAGAGGTCAGCCGATAGATCTTGTGAAATTGTATTCCATTGAGAAACTTCCGTCACTACACAGGGTGGAGTATTTACACTTGATGAAAAACAAGGATCAGAATCTGAAGTTGGTAAGAACGAATAAGGAGATAGTAAAGACTGTGAAGATAGAATCTCATAAGATACTGAATGTCTAGTATCCGAGGTTCACCGTTTATAAAACAGATGGCAAAGAATGGTCATCCACCGAAGCTGATTTCAAGTCACTCACTTGTGAAGACTTTTTCAGACTCTACGACATTCTTGCCAGAAATCCTAACAAGAATCTGACTTGGTCTGAAGCTTATCAATCTATAAAGCGCTTCATGAAGAATTTGGTGAAGTTTGCATACTTAACGGATTTCCAAATGGCATTGGAAGCTGGTCAGATCAGAGTTAACATTCTAAGGCCCAACAGAAGATTATCTGATGCTACAAGATTCTTGAAAAGCATGAATTTAGAATTGTGTATCTCAATACTCAGAAGAAGAAGAAATTTATGAGGTTTATTGAGGTGAACAAGTATTGTGATGGAACGTTCAAGATGCTGAAGATCCGGTTGAGTGAAAAGCTTAGATTGGATGAAAAGAAGCTGGTGCCCTTGAGTTCTAAAGAGAAGTTGTTGATCAACAAAGCCCTGGAAGCTATGGATATTAGATTGGAGTACAGAAATGCTCCGAGGAGGTTTGAGATTATTTTTGGGATTCGAAAGAAGTATATTCCTCCAGAGCAACTTGAATAGATTTTTGCTTTCAAACTTGGATCCAAAGGGGGGGACTGTTAGTGCATTATTTTATAGTTGTATCCAAGTTGAAGGGCTAAATGTGTAAATGTAGATGCTAGGTATAAATAGCCTAGATCCTTTATGTTTTGTAAGCATTCATAACCATTCCTAACTCTTACTATTTGTAACTCTCTCTCTCTCTACATTGTAACCTTGGTGATTCACATTAATGAGAGATGACTTGTGGTAATTGAGTGTATCTTTACAATACTTGTTTCTGGGATCACACCACCAACCACAGTTATCATTTAAAACGAAATAACCCAGTTATAAGTAATCCACCCTTCAGAAATCCGTTATGCACACACACATGTAGATGGCATACGCTTTGGTCATGCATACCGGGGACAACGTGTTGCGGGCTCACACCTTTCCTCTACTGAATCACACAAAACAAATTTGTGCATTCAAATGGGTCACACCTCCCATATAAGCCATCACATGTTCACACCCAAAATGCATGCAATTAAAGTCTACACCCGCAGTTAAATCAAAAGCAGTAATATCATGCATTTTAGAAAAACATGTAAAACATTTGGAGTAGTAAGAAAAACTCACTTGTCGTCCTTGTTAAGCTCTACCTCGTGCGAACTATAAGTTCTCAGACCGAACACCTAATTGTACACAACACACAAAGGTATACAATCACTCCCAAAATCGACTCTCACTCGACCCTCTAAATAACCTTTAGCTTAGGTAATGGGATCTGATGGATCAAAGGAAAACAGTCTGCCAAACCCAAGGAATCCAAATCATTGTCCAGATTAGGAGTTCTGGATCACAACATCCGGATTCCAGTTTTCCAGCCCACACATTTTGGATGGAGGTTTCCGGGTTACTATCCGGATTGGGTTTCCAGATTACTATCCTGATTGGGTTTCCGGATTACCATCCGGATTACACTCTTCCGGACACCACTTGAAACAGGTTCTCCTCCCACCCGGATAACACAGACTCACATCAAGAAAGCCACGTCCGGATTCCACTTTTTGGATCACAGCCTCCGGACTTAGTAAACGCTCATATCCGTATCCGGATTGGTCCTTTTCGGATATAGCGACTTCCGGATAACACACAGACATACATCGGTTCGAAATAAAGACTTAAGCCAGATCGATTTTAAATCTTTAAATCAATAGGTTACTTTGCCTAAGCTCTTTTTAATCATTTCCCACCCATTAGAAACTAAACTCCAATTTCAAGTCCACAAATCGATTACTCTGGTATGTCTTAAATCAAACAGTGACAACAATCCAGATTGAAAATAGAGAGAGACTGAGGTTTAGAGGTTACCTTGAAGACGATTTGATGCTGAATCCTTCCCCAAATCTGCACTTTTCTACCCAAAATCGCAAAAATTGCACTCCCATAACTCTTTCTTTGCTCTAAACCACACGCCGCCCGAAATGAATAAGAATGAGGGTTTGGGGTCAGAATGAGGGTTTTATGCCCCATTTCCTCTATTTACAAACAATCCTTGAAGTTAAGAAGTTTCATCAAAATACCACCCTACATTCCAATTCTTTTAAACAAAAAGGAAATAGGGTTATTACAACATCCTCCCCTCAAAAGAATTACGTCCCCGGAATTCCTTCGCTAAAAAGATGTGGATATTTGGACCTTCTGTTCGCTTCTACTTTCCGACTAATACTTTCGGGTCCCCACCTAGATTGGTTCACGGTTAAGTATAGCTTGCTGAATTTTAAGAGGTTTTGATAGAGAGAAATTCGTTAATTGCTCGTCAAGTTTTCTTTATAATTCGTTCAAACGTAATTTGATTTCGTGATTATTAATTCTAATCCAATTCCATTATTATCATTCACCGGAAGTCCGACTAATACTTTCGGGTTCCCAACTTTGATTGGTTCATGGTTGAATATAATTCATGGAGTTGTAGAAGTTTTAATACAAGGAAACCCGATTACTTGCACGGCAAGTTTCGTTCTAAAAAGCACCAACTTTTGGTTGTATAATAAGTCTCTATCGTTAGTTGAGTTTCGGGCTTTTTGAGTAACCAAATCCATAGCATTACGGTTGAAATTTATTTCAATCGTGATCGGTGGTGGTTCACTAAAGAACTCCGTTTAATTTACATTTGAAACAAGATTTTCCTTACAATCTAAAGTTGTCGTTAACTTCTCAATTTATAATTCTTGTTTTTATTATTATGTCAATTTAATTTCTGCAAGTTTATTCCTGTAAATTAATTACTGCAATTTACTTTTATCGTTCTTTAATTTACTTATTTTATTTTCTGTCATTTACATTTCTGTAGTTTAATTATTGTCATTTATATTTCCTGTAGTTTAATCTTCGCTTTGCTTTTTGGAGTTGATTACTTGCATAACAAGTTACGTAATTTCTATTATTGTAAGTTGTTTATTGCATTGTCTATCTCCATTATTTGCTTTTTAGTGCATACATCCTTTATAATTAGAAGCCGAATGATGATTGGCTAAACGTCCTAGTTCGGGGTATAAAGTGAAATTGGGACCGAGACTGATATTAAAATAAAGAGGTGTATCGTACTACATGATTGTCCAAAGTTATTTAAATCAAGGTTATATTTTATGGTTGATCACAATTGACCAATTGACACCTGGTACGTTGTATCATAAAATAGTGGACTCTTGAGATAACCAAGGAATGTCGTCTCATCTTTTTATCTAGTTATTAATTTCATCCGAACGGAACTTTATACCCTGTGCTTCTCTTTATGATGGATTCTAGCTTAATTGTTAACCAAAACCTCCAACAAAAATATTGTTTTCGAATTCATCATCTGAAACTCGTTTTTACGAACTGGACTTTTAAAGAGAAACTTCTCCACGCTTCCCTGTGGGATCGATATTCGATACTTTTGTACCATTGTTACTTGTTTAAAGACGGTAATAGGCCAAGATGTATACTTGCGTCAAGGTTTATTTATAGTCAATTTTAAAGGATACACCCAATCTAACAACACTTACCCATATATGAATTAAAATCCCAACTTCTTGCCCGTTTGTTAGATCATGGTGACCATATCTCTGGAGAAGAAATAGAGTTAGTTGGTTTATTAAGAAGTCAAACCGAACAACAAAGAAATTACCTACCCGATCCGACATTCACACTTTACAACAATCAATCTATGATATGACCCAGGCCATTACCACTAGTTTCAAATCACTTTCTGATCGGATAACTGTTCTAGAGCAAACTTGCAGTTCTCAGGCCCAAAGTTCTAAAAGAAATCATGATGATCAAAATCCAGATCATGATCACCATGAGGGGGAGATGAGTAAGAGGAAGAAAGTTGGAGAGGCTAGTGGATATGGGGTTGGAATGGAAAGTGCAAGTGTTGATGTTGAGGTAAATATTGAAAATGTTGAACAAGCTGGGGGTAATGTTCAAAATGTTCTTGATGATATCATTCCTACGGTTGAAAAGCCTGAAGGAAGTGATAAAATAACGGAAGAATAGAGAAGGGCTGATAGCTTATTTCAGGATATTATCTATGTTGATTCTGAAGATGAGCCAGAGAATACAGTGATAAAGATCAAAGAAGAGTTAGATGATGTTTATGATGCAGTTAATGTTCAGTTAGTTGAATCTGATTCTGATGATGAAACTCCTAAAGGTGATGATCCAGAAATTGGTATTCCTGACATTTCATAAGGGAAATTAAAAGATCCAGTTTCTGAACCTGAAATGCGGGTATTCCAATAGCTTATTGATAGAGAATCTCTTATTGAAAGGAGATGGCACCGAATTAGAATTATTACTCCGTTTCAAGAAGATATCCGGAAGATTTGTTTGTAAGAAGAGGTCAGCCGATAGATCTTGTGAAATTGTATTCCATTGAGAAACTTCCGTCACTACACAGGGTGGAGTATTTACACTTGATGAAAAACAAGGATCAGAATCTGAAGTTGGTAAGAACGAATAAGGAGATAGTAAAGACTGTGAAGATAGAATCTCATAAGATACTGAATGTCTAGTATCCGAGGTTCACCGTTTATAAAACAGATGGCAAAGAATGGTCATCCACCGAAGCTGATTTCAAGTCACTCACTTGTGAAGACTTTTTCAGACTCTACGACATTCTTGCTAGAAATCCTAACAAGAATCTGACTTGGTCTGAAGCTTATCAATCTATAAAGCGCTTCATGAAGAATTTGGTGAAGTTTGCATACTTAACGGATTTCCAAATGGCATTGGAAGCTGGTCAGATCAGAGTTAACATTCTAAGGCCCAACAGAAGATTATCTGATGCTACAAGATTCTTGAAAAGCATGAATTTGGAATTGTGTATCTCAATACTCAGAAGAAGAAGAAATTTATGAGGTTTATTGAGGTGAACAAGTATTGTGATGGAACGTTCAAGATGCTGAAGATCCGGTTGAGTGAAAAGCTTAGATTGGATGAAAAGAAGCTGGTGCCCTTGAGTTCTAAAGTGAAGTTGTTGATCAACAAAGCCCTGGAAGCTATGGATATTAGATTGGAGTACAGAAATGCTCTGAGGAGGTTTGAGATTATTTTTGGGATTCGAAAGAAGTATATTCCTCCAGAGCAGCTTGAATAGATTTTTGCTTTCAAACTTGGATCCAAAGGGGGGGACTGTTAGTGCATTATTTTATAGTTGTATCCAAGTTGAAGGGCTAAATGTGTAAATGTAGATGCTAGGTATAAATAGCCTAGATCCTTTATGTTTTGTAAGCATTCATAACCATTCCTAACTCTTACTATTTGTAACTCTCTCTCTACATTGTAACCTTGGTGATTCACATTAATGAGAGATGACTTGTGGTAATTGAGTGTATCTTTACAATACTTGTTTCTGGGATCACACCACCAACCACAGTTATCATTTAAAACGAAATAACCCAGTTATAAGTAATCCACCCTTCAAAAATCCGTTATGCACACACACATGTAGATGGCATACGCTTTGGTCATGCATACCGGGGACAACGTGTTGCGGGCTCACACCTTTCCTCTACTGAATCACACAAAACAAATTTGTGCATTCAAATGGGTCACACCTCCCATATAAGCCATCACATGTTCACACCCAAAATGCATGCAATTAAAGTCTACACCCGCAGTTAAATCAAAAGCAGTAATATCATGCATTTTAGAAAAAACATGTAAAACATTTGGAGTAGTAAGAAAAACTCACTTGTCGTCCTTGTTAAGCTCTACCTCGTGCGAACTATAAGTTCTCAGACCGAACACCTAATTGTACACAACACACAAAGGTATACAATCACTCCCAAAATCGACTCTCACTCGACCCTCTAAATAACCTTTAGCTTAGGTAATGGGATCTGATGGATCAAAGGAAAACAGTCTGCCAAACCCAAGGAATCCAAATCATTGTCCAGATTAGGAGTTCTGAATCACAACATCCGGATTCCAGTTTTCCAGCCCACACATTTTGGATGGAGGTTTCCGGGTTACTATCCGGATTGGGTTTCCAGATTACTATCCTGATTGGGTTTCCGGATTACTATCCGGATTACACTCTTCCGGACACCACTTGAAACAGGTGCTCCTCCCACCCGGATAACACAGACTCACATCCCGAAAGCCACGTCCGGATTCCACTTTTTGGATCACAGCCTCCGGACTTAGTAAACGCTCCTATCCGTATCCGGATTGGTCCTTTTCGGATATAGCGACTTCCGGATAACACACAGACATACATCGGTTCGAAATAAAGACTTAAGCCAAATCGCTTTTAAATATTTAAATCAATAGGTTACTTTGTCTAAGATCTTTTTAATCATTTCCCACCCATTAGAAACCAAACTCCAATTTCAAGTCCACAAATCGATTACTCTGGTATGTCTTAAATCAAACAGTGACAACAATCCAGATTGAAAATAGAGAGAGACTGAGGTTTAGAGGTTACCTTGAAGACGATTTGATGCTGAATCCTTCCCCAAATCTGCTCTTTTCTACCCAAAATCGCAAAAATTGCACTCCTATAACTCTTTCTTTGCTCTAAACCACACGCCGCCCGAAATGAATAAGAATGAGGGTTTTGGGTCAGAATGAGGGTTTTATGCCCCATTTCCTCTATTTACAAACAATCCTTGAAGTTAAGAAGTTTCATCAAAATACCACCCTACATTCCAATTCTTTTAAACAAAAAGGAAATAGGGTTATTACAACATCCTCCCCTCAAAAGAATTACGTCCCCGGAATTCCTTCGCTAAAAAGATGTGGGTATTTGGACCTTCTGTTCGCTTCTACTTTCCAGGTTGCATCTTGCCCCTTATGGTATCACCATTGAACCTTCACAATATTGATCTTCTTGCTCCTCAAATTTCTAACTTTGCGATGCACAATCGCCACTAGTTTCTCCACATAGTTCAACTTCTCATCCACACGTATGTCCTCTAACAGCACAGCCAAATCGGGTTCAGCTAAACATTTCCTCAGGTTTGATACATGAAACGTAGGATGGATACCTCGTAATTCCCTTGGCAAATCCAATTTGTAAGCCACTTCTCCGATCCATTCAAGTATGGTGAAATGCCCCACATACCTAGGCCTCAACTTTCATTTCTTCCCGAAGTGAACTACGCCCTTCCAAGGTGAGACTTTGAGCATTACTATGTCTCCCACTTGAAATTCAATCGGCTTCCTTCTCTTATTTGCATACATTTTCTGTCAGCCTTGAGCCGCTCTCAACTCCTTCTGAAGACTTCTCCAAAAGGATGATGTAAACCGACTATCCCAGTCAGATACTATAGATCGCAGTACCCCGTGCCTTAACACGATCTCGTCTATGTATAACCTCGCCAGCTTCTCAAACGGATACGTTTCTTCAATCGATAGGAACTGGGCCGACTTGGTGAGACAATCCACGATCACCCAAATCGCGTCGTAACCCTTCGGAGTCTGGGGCAATTTGGTGATGAAGTCCATTGTTATGTTATCCCACTTCCACACTGGTATGTCCAAAGACTGGAGCTCTTCGTACGGTCGTTGATGCTCTGTCTTGACTATTAAACAAGTCAAACATCGTTCAACAAAATGAGCGATGTCTTTCTTCATCCCAGGCGACCAATAAAACGGTCTCAAGTCCCGATACATTTTATTCATTCCCGGATGTACCGAGTAGCGAGACTTGTGCGCTTCTTCTAACCCGCGCTTGCGCAAGTCTCCCAACTTAGAAACCCCACACACGGTTCGGTAGGCACTTCAATTCGTTACTGTTGACACTTAATGAGGTTGCAATCCCGACGATTCATTCTCCTTTCACATTATCTTCTAGTAACGCCTCTTCTTGAAATTCCTTGATCCCCTCGAGTAGATTGGAGGTTACCTCGACCCTAAAGGCTACCACTTTGGTTGATTCTCCCATTCTTTCCGACTTAACGCATCAGAAACTACGTTCGCCTTACCCAGAAGGTAAGTGATCTCACAGCAACTACGCCTTATTGTAAAGGAACTGGATGTTTAGTGGAATTTTGATGGAAACTCAAGTTCAATGGTCTAAGTGCAAAAAAAGAAAGAAAGGGGCCATCTTGCAATAAAGAAAAGTAATAAAAGACCCTAAAAAACATATTTTCATCTTCTTAGTGAAAATGGAGGCTGGAGAGAGGATAGAAAGATTTTTGAAGATTGATCAGAGTGCAATTGGAAGGAAATCGAGAATGGAGATACATTGGAGGTGGTTTGTGCATCATTTTCATTCAAGGTAAACTCTTCATCTCTATCTCTTATTATGGAATTTTGATGGGATTTAGTTTGTTGGGTTCTGGTGATGAAAATGGGGAAATCGTTTGTTCTCCTTGGGTTTGGGGCTTAAATGTTGGGTTATAATGATTAGTAAATGATAAGGAATGATAGAGCACTAAACTCCTAAGATTAACGGGGTTAGAATCCTTTAGTAATGGGGGAAATGGTTTTAAATGGATCTTTTGTATCAAAGCCTCGTTCAGCAAAACCTTGCGTATCTGGAAGTTCACCCTGGGTGGATTTCCGGAAGAAATATCCGGATAATGGGTTTTCCGATTGGGAATAACCCGACAATGGGTTTTCCGGTCGGGAAGTTCCAGATAGTGGGTTTTCCGGTAGGGAATGTCCGGATAGTGGGTTTTCCGATCGGGAATCTCCAGAAGTGGGTAGTTCAGACGTTGAAACAATCCTTTTGGGTTCGGTTAGCTCAGCGATGCTCAGGAAGTGTTTAGAGTTGTCGTTTAGCGGTAACCGAGAGGGCTAGTCGGGTGACTTATCACTCCCGCTTTCAATTTTAAACCGTAGGTGCGCAATTTTAGGATTTGAGGCAAAGTAAGAAGAATTAAGCGAGGACAACAGGTGAGTTTTCCTAATTGAAAATGAGTTGATCCGTATGATATTTTCTTTATGCATGAGATGTTATGAAACCGCATGTTTTATTGTCTATATGAAATTGCATGATTGTTATGTCGTAAGAAGGTTGAGTTTTTCGTATGCATACATATGAAAGTGGACATGATACGGCTAAGTCGGGGGGGGGGGTGTCTCACCAGTGCTCATATCGGGGGGCGTGTCCCATTTATGCCATGGAGGGTGTGTTATAGTAAGGCAGTGTGAGTCTGACACGTTGTCACCAGGGTGCGGGACATCAGTGTGCCATTTCATGTGTGGTTTCTTGTTGATTAAAGTTCATTGTTTCAATGCACTAAAATGTTTATGAATGTTTATAAACCGCTCTATATATTGTTATGGCGCGAAAGTTGTTCTAGAGGGACCTCACTATACCTTATGGTCTAACCCTCATTTTTCAAAACTAAACTCATTTTCAGGAAAGCATTTAGTAGGAGGCTCGGGCAAGGACAAGGGGAAGGTATAAGCTTGAGGCGGGGAATAGAAGATAGTTTCATGACATTACTTTTACATCAATACTTTGTTTAGAAATTTCTTAGTTGTGCATAGGTTGTTTCTGCAAACCTTGTGATGTACTGGTTGATTACATATGTATTTTTGGGGCCGCTATGGCTAGTATATTTTATGATTGAATTTTTACGCTTAATTTGGATCTGGGTTGTTACAGTTGGTATTAGTGCCATAGTTCAAGTGATTTACGTGACCGGATGGGCCTAAGCTTAAACTGTGGAGTAGAGGGGGACACAACTGAGATATAGGATGCTTTTATGAAAGATCACTATAGGTTCGCTAATGATAGGGTAGTAAGGACCGTCATATAAGGTAAATTTGAAATTACATCTGGCCAATGTAATCACGAATTTGCAGGTACATGAGTGTGCTCAATTGCTCTTGTTGAGAAGATCGATGGGCGTAGAAGTATGTAGTGAGTTATAACCTTGCAATGATAGCAAAGGGTTGGGTATCGTGAGAGAGCGCGTATGATATAATGTTTATATCTTCTAGAAGAAGTGTTGTTAGGAATGTTGTGAGCCGTCTAGAGGTAGAACTTCTTGGGTTCGAAGGTGATAAATGACTGATTAAGGGTAAACTCATAGTTTCTAGTGAGCCCCCATTCTTGGAGTTTAGGTGACGATCATTTCAGACTGGATTAAGGTTTTGAAAGCTTTAACTTAAAGATCGGGTGAAGGAAGTGAGCCTATGACTCTCCAATCAAACGGTAGAGTGGCAAGGATGTTGGAGAGAATATCGGGATTGGATTGAATTATTGGAAAAGCAGAATGTGAAGAACATTGGTGGTTTATCGACCTGTAGGGGTCAAAGATTGAAACCGTATGAATTGTAAATCATTGCTCAAGACGAGAACTGTGTGGGGTGGTCAAACAGATAGGTTGTGAAACACATGTACAACAAGTTGTTGCAAGGACTAGATAGCGATCGTTGGTCAAAAGTAGAGTGCCAATGATAGTTGTGTGGGTACAACGGTTGAGCTCGTTAGAGTGGATAGTCTTCAATTGCAAGTTGAGTTTCATGCATTGTGTCTTTAAATGTGTTACATGAGATCTTTCATGATTAAAAGTAGATGCGTAAATAACAAATTTCTTGTTGTGGAAATAAGTCAACGCGTGCAAGCGTGTGTTTAAAGAAAAAGACAAACCTATTTACGCTGCACAATAAAACTTTTGAACTTAGTGATTTGCGAATTATATCGCCCTTTTTCATGTTGAGATAAGCTTCGTTGCGAAAATCATGAAAACATTTGACTGCAAAGCTTTTATAACCAAAATAAGTATTGACACGTTGATATAATATAAATGAGTGTGGGAGCCGACTGATTTACTTTGTGTAAGTGATTTTGTCAGAACTTTTCTAGTCATATAGGAAAGGTTTCATTCAATATGTTTTTGATGTAACAACATCGTTTTGGTTGGTTAAGGTTATGTTTTACCAAAAAGTTACGTGCGAACGATTCTCGAGATCGTTGTGCATGACATTGAAGTTATGAGAGTGTTGGGTCATGTGTACTCAAGTTGTTTTCAAGTGTTGTACTTTTTAAATGTTCAAATGTGTGAAATGATTTAAATTGTCGTGTCGTCATGCATGAAGGCTATGAACCTACTAGGTCATGGAGATTATTGCATTTAAAGATAAGGAAGGGTTTCGAGAGTGGAGATGTGTCGGTCAAGCCAGTGGCAAATGATTTGTCATCTTGGTATTCTTATTAAGGAAGAGAGGTGCATAGTGGAAATGTCAGAAATGGACTTTGGTATTGTTTGTACTTCTTTTCGGTAACTTGAGATGCGATTGTCGGTGGACGGTTGTGTCCGGGGGAAGGGCTTGAAGTCGTCAAGGTATTGATTTTTGTAACTCGTTTTATGTAGCGTTGAGATGCAATGATGAAATATTGTCGGCTTTGAGCCTGAGAATTCGGGAGTAGTCTTGTAATTTTGACATTGCACCAAGTAAGTCTTGAATTTTCTTCAAGTGAGGACGTCGGGGTATAAAGTTGATTATGATGCGTTGGAAGATGTAGGTTCCATTAGGAACCCTTGTTGTCGGGAAGGTTATGGAAGCATCATCATGTCGTCTATTGATGTTGAAGTCAGCAACTGTTTAAGATGTCTGAAACTGAAGGCATTGTCAAGAGGTTGAAATTTGAGGAAATCACCTTGGTGTGTGTAGACGTAGGAGGTCGTTCCAGAAAAATGTATACTTGCATGACGTTGGACCACCTCGTGTGGGTGTTATGATTGTAGAAGATTGCTAATTGGATGAGTATTTTCCGTACGAAGTTTGGACGGTTCGTAAAAGGACGAGGTAATTAGCACAACCGAAGTAGGTGTATTGATTATATCGATCTGTAAGGGAATGTGCCTTGTCATTTGGAATGGTTTCTAGGAGATTACAATAAACCAACAAGGAACGAATATTTTTGAGTAAATTGGGAAATTGTGAGCTGTGGTTCATCTAGATTCGGGGAAAGACAAAGTCGTGAGATAGACTTGGTTATATATATGCAAGTGAATATGAAGGCAAGATTGATTAGCTGTACAAATGACCGTGAGAACCTGGTCTGTGGTGTGATGTTGTGGGTGGAGAATGTGTGGATAAGTTAGTGACATCTTTTGCCAAAGTAGATGTGCAAGCCAGTGATATGGTAATGTGTTGTTAAAGGATGATAAACACAGATGGAAGCCCTTTTCGGAGATTTTGGATGAGTTATACAAAGTGTTAAGCATGTTGTTGGGATGCATGGATTGTAAGTTGGCGTTATGATATGACTAAGAAGTAGTTGGTGGCTACCCAAAAGAGGAACCATGTGCTTTTTGGTTGCGTGAGTCGTTGAGTGAGTATATTTTGGGATCATTGAAAGATTGATAAAGATGTTGGATTAGTTAGTTTACGATGTGGTGTAGTAGATACAGAATCTTTAAGCAATGTGAATTGTTCATTAGGTATGAAGGAATTCTTTGAGAAGGTATCCGTTTAGGGAATAAGAAGTGTGTGGTGGCTTCGAACACTGGTGTTATTTCGGGATGACATAGTTGAGTTTCTCAAGTGAGAGTGGTGGTGAAACCGTTTGGTTAGGCATAACCATGTATATGTGCTATCGGCGTGGTTGGTGAGGTGGGAAAATAGAGTGGGCAATGTTCCATTCTAGCCGGAGGTGGTAGAGAAGGTATGTTGAAATAAGTGAGTATACTGGAATTATAAAGTTTGGTAAATGACACCGAAATTGTGAAGCAATGTTTACAGATTGTTATTGTCAGTAGTGGGTACCTGAACTCCTAGTGAGAGTATTTGAGAGGAGTTGAATATATGTTATGGTTCGAGGGTCATGGAAAGCTAACTCTTGAGATTGGTCAAAAGCGTGCACCTACTAGTGAGCCATTCTTTGGAGGCATGGATGATGTTTTCGAGAGGGTATTGGGAAAGGTAGTGGAAAGTGGTGCTCGGAATGGAGGAACGTTAGAATAGGCCTGGCATTGTCGTGGGAATGTTCCAAGTGAGATTACGGTTTAGTGTTAAGCCCATTAGGAATAGTTTTGCGTGAGCATATTCCCTCCTTATGTTGAGTGGGTGAAACTTGAATCTATTTCATGTATGGTTGGACGGTTGTTAGATTCAGTGAGAATTTGAACGTGTCTTCAGGATTGGTTCAACGTGGAATGGAGGATACTTCAGATGATGGATTGTAGAGGTTTCCTAGTTTTAGCTATGGATAAGTTTGGGATATTGACGTGGTGGGAGCGTTTGAATATTTGGTTAACAGCAATGAGTGGTTGTCAATGTGATTCGTGATAGAAAGTACTATTTGCATTAGACGTAAGTTGTCTTGGGGAACTAATCTAGAATTACATGTTATCCGATGAAGGAACTCTTGAATGTGAGTTTATTGGGATATTCAAGGTTGGCCTTGTGCCAAGTTTGCAAGTTGAGTGGTTATTTTTTTGGTAAAGGATTCACGTTATTGTGGCATGGAATTAAGCAAAGTTCCTTCTTTTAAGAAAATGGAGTTGTTCGAGAAGACCATGATTAGACACGTTTTTTATTCCGTGAGTCGAGGTGTGGACAAAACAGGCATTATCTGATACGAGGTTGCAAGTATGTCATACGACATGATCTGTCATAAGAAATGGTGATTAATTGAGGGACATTACTGAAGGATCGGGTACAGCTATGATTTTAATCCGAATGGTTTGGGCAACTGAGTGGAGCTAAGTTGACTTGGTTCAAAAGCATAAGATTTCCGAGCGTTGAGTTTGAGGAGGGGACAGTTGATGCGGAAGACGTCCCCATAGAATGGGGTGGGGTGTTCGAGTGAAAGGTGGAAGTCCACGTTTTCTTTGGATCCGTCGAAAATTTAGGAAAACGTTTGAGGCATAGTATATGATCTGGTTATGCTCGATGAAACTTTGGAGAATTCATAATGTGTTTCACGCCTCTATTATAGAGAGCAATTGCTGGAAGTTGGAATGACGATAACTCTACAAGAAATGCAAGCGATAAGCAGTTGACCTTAGAGTCAAGGAGTTGAGGACCAAGGGCTTGACCTTGTGGGAGTACCCTGGTGTTATCACCAAAGAATCAGAAGCAACTTGGGAGATAGAGGCGGACATGAGGTACAAATACCCAAGCTTGTTCGATGATGGAATTTCGAGGACGAAATTCTTTTGAGGGGGAGGTATTGTAATAACCGGTATCTTATTGTAATGGAAGTGGATGTTTAGTGGAATTTTTATGGAAACTCAAGTTCAAGGGTCTAAGTGCAAATAAAAGAAAGGTGCCGTGTTGCAATAAAGGAAAGTAATAAAAGACACTAAAAACCCTATTTTCATCTTGTTAGTGAAAATGGAGGCTGGAGAGAGGGCAATAATTGTTTTTGAAGATTGATCAGAGTGCAATTGGAAGGAAATTGAGAATGGAGCTACATTGGAGGTGGTTTGTGCATCATTTTCATTCAAGGTAAACTCTTCATCTCTATCTCTTATTTTGGAATTTTGATGGGATTTAGTTTGTTGGGTTCTGGTGATGAAAATGGGGAAATCGTTTGTTCTCCTTGGGTTTGGGGCTTAAATGTTGGGTTATAATGATTAGTAAATGATAAGGAATGATAGAGCACTAAACTCCTAAGATTAATGGGGTTAGAATCCTTTAGTAATGGGGGAAATGGTTTTAAATGGATCTTTTGTATCAAAGCCTCGTTCAGCAAAACCTTGCGTATCTGGAAGTTCACCCTGGGTGGATTTCCGGAAGAAATATCTGGATAATGGGTTTTCCGATTGGGAATAACCCGACAATGGGTTTTCCGGTCGGGAAATTCCAGATAGTGGGTTTTCCGGTAGGGAATGTCCGGATAGTGGGTTTTCCGATCGGGAATCTCCAGAAGTGGGTAGTTCAGACGTTGAAACAATCCTTTTGGGTTCGGTTAGCTCAGCGATGCTCAGGAAGTGTTTAGAGTTGTCGTTTAGCGGTAACCGAGAGGGCTAGTCGGGTGACTTATCACTCCCGCTTTCAATTTTAAACCGTAGGTGCGCAATTTTAGGATTTGAGGCAAAGTAAGAAGAATTAAGCGAGGACAACAGGTGAGTTTTCCTAATTGAAAATGAGTTGATCCGTATGATATTTTCTTTATGCATGAGATGTTATGAAACCGCATGTTTTATTGTCTATATGAAATTGCATGATTGTTATGTCGTAAGTAGGTTGAGTTTTTCGTATGCATACATATGAAAGTGGACATGATACGGCTAAGTCGGGGGGGGGGGGGGGGGGTGTCTCACCAGTGCTCATATCGGGGGGCGTGTCCCATTTATGCCATGGAGGGTGTGTTATAGTAAGGCAGTGTGAGTCTGACACGTTGTCATCGGGGTGCGGGACATCAGTGTGCCATTTCATGTGTGGTTTCTTGTTGATTAAAGTTCATTGTTTCAATGCACTAAAATGTTTATGAATGTTTATAAACCGCTCTATATATTGTTATGGCGCGAAAGTTGTTCTAGAGGGACCTCACTATACCTTATGGTCTAACCCTCGTTTTTCAAAACTAAACTCATTTTCAGGAAAGCATTTAGTAGGAGGCTCGGGCAAGGACAAGGGGAAGGTATAAGCTTGAGGCGGGGAATAGAAGATAGTTTCATGACATTACTTTTACATCAATACTTTGTTTAGAAATTTCTTAGTTGTGCATAGGTTGTTTCTGCAAACCTTGTGATGTACTGGTTGATTACATATGTATTTTTGGGGCCGCTATGGCTAGTATATTTTATGATGGAATGTTTACGCTTAATTTGGACCTGGGTTGTAACATTTGTCTCATGTCACTCTTCCTGATCAAAAAGATGCCTCAGACTCTTGTGATCAGTGTAGATCTGACACTTAACTCCATTGAAGTAGTGTCTCCAAATCTTTAATATAAACACTACTACCGCCAATTCCATATCATGCGTAGGGAAATTCTTCTCGTGGTCTTTTAGCTGACGAGACGCGTAGGCAATTACCTTTCCATCTTGCATAAGCATGCATCCTAATCCCAGCTTTGATGGATCGCTATAAATCACGAATCCTTCAGATCTATTCGGTAGAGATAAGATCGGTGCACTACTCAAACTTTCTTTTAACTTACTAAAAGTGGCCTCCTGACCTTCGGCCCATACGAACTTGACATTCTTCCTCGTCAGCGCGGTCAAAGGCATGGCTATTCGGAAAAAATCTTGAATGAACTTCCGGTAGTAGCCCGCTAGCCCAAGGAAACTTCCCACTCAGATGGTGACCTTGGCGATTCCCAATCCTTATTCGCTTCGATCTTAGACGGATCTACCTTGATACCATTCGCCGACACCACATGTTCTATGAACTGGACTTCCGTTAACAAGAACTCACACTTTGAAAACTCAGCGTACAATTTCTCCCGCTTCAGTAGCTTCAATGCCGCATGAAGGTGCTTCTTGTGGTCACTCTGAGATCGGGAGTAAACTAGAATATCATCTATGAAAATGATTATGCACTTATCCAACAGCGAACTACACACTCGGTTCATCAAGTCCATGAATACTTCTTGTGCATTAGTCAGACCGAAAGGCATGATTAAAAACTCATAGTGCCCGTACCTTGTGCGGAAAGCCGTCTTAGGTACGTCTTCCCCCCTTACCTTCAACTGGTGATAACCCGACCTCAAATCTATCTTCGAGAAGAAACTTGCACCTTGAAACTAGTCGAAGAGATCATCGATCCTCGGAATTGGATACTTGTTCTTAACTGTCACTTTGTTGAGTTCTCAATAGTCTAAGCACATCTACATAGACCCGTCTTTCTTCTTTACAAAGAGTACACGCGCTCCCCAAGGCGATGCGCTAGGGCGTATGAAACCCTTATCAAGCAATTCTTGCAATTGTGTCATCATTTCCTTCATCTCTGCCGGAGCTAAGCGATAGAGTGCACGTGCAATTGGTGCTGCCCCGGGCACCAACCAATCCTAAACTCTACTTGACGATCTGGGGCAGACTCGTCAAGTCATCTGGAAATACCTCCGGGTATGCATTCACTACAGACACATCGTCCACCCCTTTACTCTCTTTCTTAGCATCTAACACATATGCTAAAAACCCGAAGCATCCCTTCCCCAAACATCGCCTAGCTTTCATGTAACACCCTCGAATTTGGAAAGAGCAACTAAATAAAATTTCGATAAAATACCCAACAAGATAAAATCATTTCTATAATTCATACCTTAAAATACCTCATACTTTAAAACATTATAGTTCCCCAAATAAAATAACTTAAACGGGTGTCACTTAACACGACACAAGTTGCTAATCCCAAAATAAATGCGGAAGACTTCACTAAACGATTCACATCTCGTGCACACTACTAGCACTCGCCACTTCATAATGTAGCTAGAGCTACCCCAACCTGAGACTGTTGCACATGCCGACAAATAAAAAGGGTTAGGCTTACGCCTAGTGAGTTCAAGCATTTTATCATGACTACATAAAATAAATCATAAATCGGAAGGTTGTAGTTTTAGTCATGATTTAGATAAATCTTTCATTGAAAGTTTGCGACCAAGATTATTATTTCCAAAGGTTTTCCCAAACGGGCATACATGACTCATTTTTCCAACGTACCCAAAATCCATGGAAACCATTCCCGAAAAGTGTAAAGCGTTTTCCAATATGAGTTACGACTCCAACTCACTCAAAACATATTTGGGCATAAATAACCCAAGGAATACAAACGTGGACAAAACTCCAATATTCCAAAACACCCGATATGTATGAAGCATAGAACCCTGCCAATAACCATGAATACAATTCGTATAAATAAAGTACGTCACCGAAAATATGGATAAAAACATAGAAAGAACAGGATCTAATCTTACAATCAATATAGAAAGCAGTAATTGAGAAGTTGTATAATCAAGCCCAATTGTATTCAATGATGAACAGAATTACAGATCTAAGAGAAAGAGAATCTCAAAGATTACAAAGAATGAACACAAAGTTATACGGGAAAAATCAATCAGTTAGCAACGTAGAGCTAACTACTATTTATACTGCAACGGACATCTTAAAGCTACAGTACAAATAAGAAAGACTAATAAGAACATAACACGTGTCTTAATTAGTTTATAAAATACTAAGTAAAGTATCTCGTCATAAGTTCTGAACAGGTAGTTCAGAACTTCTGAACATTCTTCTGATAACACTTCTCAGATCTTCTGACTCCTTAACTCAGACATCTGACTTCTCTTCCCAGACTTCTGATTTCACTTATCAATACTTCTGAGCTTTCACAGTCAGACCTCTGACTTCTCTACTCAGAACATCTGAGTCTTCTTATCAGATCTTCAACACTTGGTTTATTGACAAAACTTCAGATCTAACAAACATATACCCAAAACCACACCTTTTGGTGACGGGGGATACCCGATTCCATCGAAAGTGACGGGCACACAAAGTTAAGTCACTCGTGATGTTACTGGATTACACCTCAAGCCCCAACCTTAGTTCCCATGCCAATCACAACCTCAAGCCATAAATAGATTGCCTTTATTGCATACCCCGTAGAGTTACACCTCAAGGACTTACAGGCGACCTTATTGCATATCCAGCCTAGACGAGTTACACCTCAATCCCCGACCTTAGTTCCTATGCCATAAAGACATCACAACCTCAAGCCATAAATAGATTGCCTTTATTGCATACCCCGTAGGGTTACACCTCAAGGACTTACATACACGGGGACCATAGTGCATACTCGCTAGTGGCCCCATGGCCTACGCATATAACCATGCGTCCATACAGTCCACTCCTCGTGCATAAAGAGATAGACCATCAAATAAAGACTGACTCACTTGCCTATGGATCCAATGCAACACAGTCTACCAAAACATGCTCAACCCGGAATGACAAAACACCCAAGCATGTAAATATCAATAATGTGCAATAAAATGCATTTAAACATCCGTTAGGTAAACAAGTACCACAAAACCACTATTAACCCAAAACCTGACACGGTTAAGCAAAAGGGTTTTCCCAAAAGGACTCACACCTTTACAATTCTCAAAATAACTCTTGACGCTAAATCGGATATTTCCCAAATGGTTTATAAAATCAATTACACTAACATGATGTACTCGTCAAATAAGCCTCTCTTTGAGCAATTAACCTTTTAAAGACAAAATATGGTTTCTAACCATCCAAATATTCAACAGCCCCAATTATAGGTGTTTTGCACATTTATGAAGATAAATATTTCCAAAAGAGTTAAACTATCCAAATGACTCAACCACATATCTTTTCAAGTAAAACACACACATATTCGTAAAATACTCATTTTGGCATGTACAAAGTTTTCGCAAAGTAACTTGAACTCACATTGCTAGATTAGGCTAAATCTAGATTTTTCCCAAACGTAAGCTCCTTTGAAGAAGTCCGAACCTTCAAGTCCAAATCTTCCAAAAACCTAAATTCATAAATTCCTACCATGAATATTCATATTCAACCACTTAAAAAAACCAATCCCAAACATCTTATATCAAAATCTCCATTTTGACCAAAATCCCAATATTAACCTAACTTCTCCAAAATCATCCAAATTGAAAGTGGAGAACAAAACACTAGGAGATCATCAATGAAACATTTATAACCCATATGAATGTATAGAAGTTAGGAGGATGAACTCACCACTTAGGTTTTGATGAAAACCTAGAAAACCTCAAAAATCTCTTAAGATGTTGTGGATGGAACTTGCTCTTGCATCTATAGATGAAATCAATAGAATAAAATGGGTAAGGAACGCATCAATCTCCAAGAGAAACCCCAAAATCGGTTAGGGTTTTGTGAGGGAGAAAAGGGGAATCGATTTGGGAGAGAAAAGGAAGGAGATTCGAGACTTACCACCACCAAACACCCTTGAATATTCCAATGATCTTCCAAACTCTTTCTAGATCCTTGAATAGCTCTAAAAACGAAACCATGGCCACTTGAATCTCCAAAATCGGAGTTGAAACGAGAGAGATATGAAGAAATGAAGTTTGGGTTGTGAAATTCGTATTTGACAGCAACCAGGTACCCGTCCGCGACAATGACATGCGACAATGACACGGTCATTGTCACTGGTCATTGTCGATGGTGGTGTACCGAAGGTTGTACCCTTGGCGCGACAATGACACGCGGCAATGACACGGTCATTGTCGCTGGTCATTGTAGCTCCGCGGTACCGAAACTGTTTTGGCCATAACTTCTTCGTTATAGCTCCGTTTTTGCTCTGGGAAGAACCGTTGGACTCGTATTCGAATTCCTTATCCAACAAGACCATAAAATCTAAGATTTAACCCAAAATTCTATTTTTCATATTTTTCTTAAAAGATCGATTCCACACTGATTCGAAGTCGTACTTATCCGAAAATTACGGGTGTTACAATCCTCCCAACCTTAGGATGATTTCGTCCTCGAAATCTACATCCTTTACAACCCAAGGCTAACCGACTCAACGTCGACTATAATTTATCAGTCCCTAACTGGAATCTAAATTCTCTCCACACAGTCTATAAAGACAATTCCTCGAACAATTGCTTATCAACAAAGCCCTTCACGTACACTGTACTTATGTCTGGGAGAATACTCCGACAACTGGAATAATTCCTAGTCAGACGACTTCGGTCGTCTCCCAACCTTAAATGTTCCATACCTCCCAATTTCATTTAAAGACTCTAAGTCAATCCAAGGCCTAACTAATATCGAGACCGACCGAATCTCTAATTCCAATTGTCCCCATCATTAACTGTCGATCAATTCCAACGAGTTCTAATAAACTCCAAAATTCATTTCAACCTTAATCATCAACCGACATGTTCTTTAATCACACAAGGAAATTATTCCTATAAAATCTACTCATCACACTTGAGTATCTTAGGATTGCTACAATCGTTACCATTATTTCCTTTCAAATCGGACTACACTTCCCCGATTACACTAAAGGTGCTTGGCCTCAAGCCCAAAAGTTGACACCTAGTCATACCATTAAGTCGAATCACCACAGACTCTACACACGAGCTTCACTCGTCGAGCCTTCTTACAAAACCAAGGTTATCGATATGGTGTCTAAAGGGTCCCACATGCTATAATTGTCCAAGACCCAAAACAGGGTTTCCAACAAAACGGTTACACCAACCTCAAAATGCGTTACCGCAAATCTAACCCTCCAATTACCACAAGCACATCGACTTTGCTACCGATATCATCCGGCCTATAGTCACATCACGTGCCTTAACGCCCAACTATTCACAGTCGAGGTCCTATGCAACTTTCTCTTAATCGGGGTTACTTAATCTTTCCCAAGGCCCTAACGAGTTCAAGGTTTTCAAGTGCGTTATTTAACAAATATGTCATTCACAAAACTTTTCATAGAAACTTTCAACATAAATATTTCATATCAAATTTAAACGTACGCATAAAACTACTATTATCAATTCGGTAGTTACGCAAAAATGGACACGCTCGTCCCACATATGAAAATCTTGTTGAAAATTATTTCATTGCAGTTCAGTTTACCCACAAAACGCAAAAACGTAATTAAACAACTTCTTTAAAATGAACCGCCACGGTTCTGGTATGGATTGACTCAAAATTTCTTTTCCGACCATTAATTTGGTATGGAATAAGGTTCCCCATCAAAATTTGCGCGCGTCAGTTTATTATACGAAACAAGGAAACGATTTTTTTTAATTACACCTCAGTCAAAACACAAAACAGCTTGTGTAGGCTCCAAATTTAAAGACAAAAAAAAACAATCCGTTTTCCATCCTTTGAGAGTATCGACTTAAAACATCATAAAACTTCAAATAGGGGTAGGCATGCAAGCTTGTAACACTTCCATTAGAAATTTTCTTGAAACGAAAAGACGTGCATCAAACGGTTCGCGACCAAATTTCTAAAAGAGGAAACTCCTTAAATCAATTTCTCAAAATTTCTCATCCGATCCTATAATGACATTTGAATAAAACGTCTTTGGCAAATTTGCACACAACAATGAGTTTTTCTAAAACATATGAGGAAATAAGTGTTAATAATTAGTTGACATCAAAAGGGTTCAACTTATTTTCGAATCTCAAATTGCACTGACGGGGCGCGTCAATGTTCAAAACATAAGAAATTACACGCACCATAATTTCATACAAAACAATTTTCTAAAATCTTCATCGCGAAGCATTTTCCTCAAGTTTCGTACTTGGAACATAAAACGTCAAAACTTCATTACTAAAAATGTATTTGTCAAAATACTCAAAATACACATTTCCTCCAAACCAAAAAGGTTTTCAATTTTCCAAAATATTCGGCAAAATCAAAATTGACCAATGTCAATGACTCATACCTTTGTGTTTTCAAAATGTAAAATAATGTGAACTATGCATGATCTTTACCACATTACACATACATTGACCACATGGTCTTCATTTATACAATGAATTAACGAAACGTTTTCATGAACGACTCGATTATCAAAGTGTTGATAAACCATGGTTACCAAGCGATGCATACCCCTAGTCGATATAATGTATTTACATGAAAATGATAATAAATCATTTGACTGAAGGAAAGCGCATTGAACAAACTGTTATGAAATACTATCAAGTGTTATTTCATGCATTACTTATGTCATGTATAAATCAATCCACATACTGAACAAGTTGCAACGAGCTGTGCTAGCACAAATCTTTGAAAGAGAAATTACGCGACACTAAAGTTCCAAAACTTATCTCTTTGGTCGCCTTATGGCAAAAATTAATATTTCTCAACAAAACTCGAGTGGGACCAAATGCCCAAAATAACTTATAAATCTTTCACATAAGCAAATAGAATATGCACATTATAAAATTGTACTTTCACGACCCAAAACGTCTTACACAAAACTCTATGAAATTCAACGAACCCAATGACTCCAAGTCAAGAAAATAGCACCAAACATTGTGCTTTCAAAGTCGAATTGCATTAAGAAAAATCATGGCTAAAATGCCAAAATTCCAAAATCCATTCTGGATGTAATACTATACAGACAATATTGATCACAAACTCGTATAAAACAAAGTTCTCAATATAACTTTACGTAGACATAATGGAAGATAACTTTTCGTCAAAACTCTAACATATGTGGAGGAGATCCAATGTTAAAGTCGTAAGCCGTAGTTACTTGCCCAACATCTTGAACATCATAAAATATGGATATCACTATACCCGTGTAGGATCCAGATCCGTGCAACAATCGTGTTTATGTGAATAAAGATATGAATGAATAAAGTAATCACAAAGGCTGCCCACTTAGCTATTTATCAGAGAATAATCGTTAAAATGCTGAAAGCTAAATGAGACAACTAGCTAATTTTCTAAGCTAGTTGTGCATTAAATATGCTGGGCCCGTGGTAACAAGCCCACGGCCCGTTCACTATGGACTATGTTTAAGGAAATACAAATTACACCCTTGAACTTTAAATCAACACATAAAACTTGCCCTTACAATCTCCCCCTTTGATTTGAAGTTCAAATTCACGCTCTATCTCTTGCCAGTTGAAGACGTAACGTTTGCGTAGAGCGAAATGAACCTCGAAGAATCTGATGGCGCGACGGTAGTCAAGACGATCTTCAACAATATCCAAAGCATTCTGTGCAGTTCTTTCATTCAGATTTGGAACATAGGTTACCTTTGGATTTTCTGATTCATGCTTGATGATCTTCCGAAGAGCGTCTTGAACCTTGAGCAGTGTGCCGTCGCAAAATCGATCTACCTGACTGAACCTCATAAACTTCTTTTCTTTCTGAGCGTTGATGAAGACGATCCCAAATTCCGGTTGAAGCAGCATTGCGTTCTCGGGATACATCGACAGTTCAGGAGCTTTCAGATTCGGTTTGAGCAGATTTACCTTCTTTGATCGGTTCTCGATTGCCATTTGAAAGTCCGTAAGATAAGACATCATAATGGAACGGACGAGGAATCGTCGAACCGCTTCGAGTACCTTTGTTACAGCAAGCGGTCGGATGGTTCTGGTGCGAAGGTCTTTCAAAAGGACCAGGAGGTCGAACGGATGGAGATGCTTAAAGTCAGCCTCAGAAAAAATCCATTCTTTTGCGTCTTCACGTCGAACAGTGAAAACGGGAAAGACGATCTTCATAATTTTGTTTGACTGAATCTTTAGCACCTCTGAAATTTTATATTTGGTTCGAACCTGATCTCTCGGAAGACACCGCTGCATTGCAAGAATATAACGCCGTTGGTATTCAGGGTCGAGGTTGTAAATACCAAGGCAAAAGGTTGGCTCGATCGGGCGAAGTTTGTGGAAGAACAGCTTTTTCAAAGATTCCTCCAGATGAGGGATAAGTACCTTGATCTTCTCCCAACGGTTTAGTTGCTGAGGAGGGGGAGGAAGATCAGGAGCTGTCGTTGGAGGAGTAGTTGTCGGTTGATCGGCAGAAGTAGATTCGGGTCTTGTTGATGTTCTGGCGGGTTGAGCATAGTGAACGGGGGTTGCTCCATATAGATTTTGGAGCAGGAACTGATCATAATCAATGTTGTCGTCCTCATCAGTGGGAAAGACCAAGTTTACCTGGAGATTTACGGCACTGGCAGCTTTTTCGTACCATGCATCTTCGGTCTCCGGGTTGGTCTCACATGCTGGATCTATCATGTCCAGTATCGGTCTGTCTGACGAGTCAAATTCGACCAGTTCCTGTGTTGAACCCTCGGGCTTTTCAACCGTCGGGTCTTCTTCATCTGAGATGTCCATATCGATGACCATCTGGGCTAGAGGCAACTCGGCTTCTGGTTCATCTGTTGTAGTTGCCGCAGTTGGGGGTTCCTGATGAACCGCATATGTACCTTCAGTGTGGAGCAGGGAGGCGGTCTCGGTTAGACGTTGTCGCTTCTCCCCCTCACGGTGATCAGGATCCTCCTGGTCATCGTGCTTACGTTTGAGACCGCCGACTTGACTCTTACAAGTGTCTTCTAGTGAGCGGACCCTCTCAGACAGCGTGGCAAGCTCTTTGTTGTAGTCGTTGAGGGTCGAGTCAATGGCGTCAAGGCGTGATGTGATGGACGAAGAAGGAGCAGTGACCTGGGATCGTAGAACGGAGATCAGGTCTGCTTCAGCAGATGTGGTTGCGTCGGATTCCTGGAGCAGTTGGGCTAAGAGCATCGTCTTTAGAGTATCCACCGAGTAAGTAGGTTGCGGTGGAGGCGGTGGGTGCACAGAGACAGAATCAGTGCTGACGAGAGGGCTCTTTCCTTTGAAAGCATGCGTCGCTTTGGCAATCTCAGCGGCTACATGTTCCTGCATTTGTTGCTCCATAACCTGTCGGACAGCCTCAAGGGTGCTGTCCAGAGACCCTTTTGACACGAAGTCGGGTAAAATAACACCGGGCTCACTTAGAGTACCCGTTGAGGCGTCTACCGTAGAGGTAGAGCCACCTACGTTCACAGCTGGCGTGATGTTGACTGTGGTAGGATTTCCGTCCAATCCTCGTGTTCCGGAAGTCGGAGACACTATAGACGTTCCGGTCGAGTCACTAAGAGCCGCGACGTGGTGTTGTTCCTCATCAAGTGTCCTAGGCGAAGAATGTTCAGTAACAATAGGCTCTAGACTCGATGGTGCACACAAAGAAGTCGAGACCGGGGGCTGCTGGTCTCTTATTTCAACACCAGCACTCTCCGAGTGAGAGACCGGTGGAAGTTGTGCTTGTTCCCCGTGTGATATTGAAACATCCGTCTGTTTTGAGACGGATGAGTGGCTATGGGGGGTGTGCAATTGCTCCGCTGGGTCCACGGAGGCTTCTTCAATACCCCGTCCCAACAGATGAGACGGGATAGCAGATGTGGCAACCCGGATATCACTCGGTTGGGGTCGCTCTTGAGCCTCGTTATCTTTACGGCTCGATCTTTCCTGGTTCAACTTTGAACGCAGTTCTCTCCGTCTCGCATGATCTAACTCATCACCTGTGTCTCCCTCAGATGCCCTAGTGGTAGGTCCGGTTCCAGTATGTGGAGGGGAGTCAAGTGGGATGCCAACGGTAAAATCAGGGTTGGGTCCGATACCGTGAGGGATATGCGTCAAGCGGATGTTGCGGTCGGTATCGGAGTCCGTGGAGTCGGATTCCACGTCTTCGACTTGGGTACTTGGAGAAGGGGGTTCGGTTATATATGGTTCGGTGGTGTGATGTAGGCGTGGTCTCGAAGAAGGACCTGGTTGGGCTGAACTGGAACCGGGCTGCGATTCCGCTGCACCACCTACACTCGCTCCCCTTCCTCTCAAAACTAACGTTCCCCGCCCGACAGCACCTGCTTGTCGGGCCCTTCCACCTCTCACTCTTGGACCCTCACGTCGCTCGGGTCTATGTCCCTGGGCAGGTCCCTCCGGCTCTGGCTGGACCACGGGATTTCCTAACTCTCCCCTATAAGCAACTACCCCCGGTGCAGCGGGATCGGCTATGGCTAGTAGGGCGACAGGAATGGGTGAGGCGACCGCATCGGATGGGTTGCGGATCACCATGAATTGTAGGTGGCGTATGGGACATACCGGATGTGTGAGTCGTCGTGGAATGGTGGGATTGGCATCCATGTGTTGTCGAACGGCAAGCGAAAGAAATCGCGGATATGGAATAAACTTCTTCTGTTTGGTGCCGCCGATATGTCGGATGGTGGTCACAAGTTCACGCCAGATGATCATGGCGAAGTCGACGTGGCTGTTGTAGCACACGGCGTGAACAAGGCGGAGAAAGTCACCGGTACATTGGTCAATACCTTTCCATCGGGCGGATAGGCATCGGTTGAGAATAGTGAAGAGCGTGTACCAAATAGGCGCCAAGTACTTTCGATTGATGACCGATGGTCGTGGAAGGTCGGAGTTGTACCCAAGAGCACGCATTTGGGCGCAGAGAGTCGCATCGTTAACGGCAGGATCGTACCGTTCATGGTTGTTGGCAGTGGCCTCAGGCAGGGATAGTAAACGGCGAAAAGAATCTGGCGTCAGTGTAAACGGGTGGTTGTCTATTCGCGCTGTGATGGTCTGAGTGTTGCCAATTGTGCGGACTTGCGCCGTCAGCCAGACTTGTAGAACGTAGAGCAAGGGAACGTCGGCTGTGCGAGTGAGTGCCTCAGAAATGGGATGGCGCATCAGAATGTCGAGTATGACCTGATGTTGGGGGTTTGGTTTGAAAAGCGCCGGGTCGAGGTAGTGGTTGTTCGCCTCTAGCTCGATGCCATGGTCAGGGTCGACCAGTGCAGCATCAGCTACTTCGTCTATAATTTCCTCCTCCTGAGTAATTTGTTCTTCCGGGTTTTGTTGTTCCGCCATTTGAAAATCTGCAAAGGAGCACACGGTTAGGATCATAATTAGAATTACAAGTGTAGGTGCGTACCTTAGCTTTGAATGGCTCAATCTGAGATAGATCGAGGACTGGTTTTGATAAAAACAGGCAAGAACTGGACAGCACATGGCACTTTTCCAGACAAAATGAAGTGTCCGGATAACATGATTTGTCCGGATGGCAGAAGAGTCCGGATGATTATACGAGTGTCCGGGTAAAATTGAATTACCCGGACAAGGTTCCCTGATAAAGTGAGTATTCCGGATAAAGGCGTTGTCCGGACTCCAAACTTATCCGGTAGTTGAACTTACCGGAAACCATAAGGTTTCCGCACAACTAGGTTTCCGGTAGATTGAGAGAGTCCGGATGTATCATCAAACACATTGAGTGTGTCCGGATAGAAGCGCATGTCGATGATGGTGTCCGGACACGATGAGTGTGTCCGGACGAAACGCCTTGGTGAGAAATCGACCAAATCTAGGTTTAAAGGCCATTGTAAATGCACATAAGTAGACCAAATAGCATTCTAGACTACCCTTGGTCATTCCCTATCAATCTTACGCCGAAAGAACCCCAAATCGTGTGGATCTGAGGTGTGGTGTTCGGGTTTAACAATCTCGATCAAACCGAGGTTTGATTGAGAGGCAATAAGAATCGAGATTCGTATAATAAAGATGTAGTGGGAATCACGAACAACATACCTGAGTTTGGAGTGAAACGTGTGCGTGAATCGTGCGATTGAGGAGAGTCCGAGCGAGAGAGAATATCGACGAGGGTTTAGGGTTTGTGCAAGAGAAACCGGGTAGAATGAAATATGAGGTACCCGGGTGTCTTATAGGACCCGGGTGTTGTCCGGAGAAGTTGACCGACCCGGGTCTGTCCGGTCCGGATACTGTCCGGACAAACAGAGGTGTCCGGACATCCTCAAGAGTCCAGATAACACTGTTTTGGCAATTTCCGTAGAATGTTCAGTAAACTGTGCTGCCAGGGATCTTTCTCTCGCTCCCCCTCAAATTGAGCATGGGATTGCCATTGCTCCCCCTCGAATCGTGCAGTAGGGTGCAAGTGAGGGATCCGACACACAAAATTTTGAGTGTTGGATAGAAAACGTTGTGTCGCTCCCCCTCAAGTGTAGACCAAGGTGGACTTGGGAGTGCCCACACACATAAAAAACTGTTGAACTGTTTAAGAAAAACTGTGTGTGACGCTCCCCTCAACAGATTAGAAGACTTACCTGATATGGCAGTTAGCTCCCCCTGAACACATTAACAAATGGTGAAAGCACAGAGATCGGGAATTAACAAACAAACGACGGTATTGAATAAAAGAAACACACGAAGAAAGAGGAAAAATAGACGAAACTACCTAACAAATACAGAGACTAAATCTACCTGTGTTACTGAGGCAAGTAGAATACCAGTGCGAGGAAGTGTTTGCTCAATCGTCCAGAGTGTTGACACCGGATAATAAGTAGACAGTTACTCGTAGAGGTATGGAACTTGACAAGGGTACACAAATGGATTAAGTTTTCAGGTTTAGCATACCTAGCTTGAACACCAGAGTTTTAAAACGCTTTTCGTCCAAGGCTTTGGTAAACAGGTCTGCTAACTGATTCTCAGTATTTACGAAGTAGAGTTCGACAGTACCTCTTTCGACGTGATGCTTAATGAAATGGTACCGAACGTCGATGTGCTTCGTCTTGGTGTGCTGGACCGGGTTTCTTGAGATAGCAATAGCACTCTTCGAGTCATAGTAGATCGGGACCTTGACATACGTGAAACCGTAGTCCTTGAGTTGTGTCCGCATCCAGATGACTTGGGAACAGCAGCTTGCGGCGGCCACATATTCCGCCTCGGCAGTTGACGTTGAAACGCACTGCTGCTTCTTTGATGCCCAGCTTACCAGACTATCACCCAGCAACTGAATGTGCCCCGATGTGCTCTTCCGATCCATCATGCAGCCCGCGTGATCGGCGTCAGAATAAGCTGATAAACCAAAACCTGTCTCTTTCGGGTACCATAGGCCAAGATCAGCAGTACCACGTAAATAACGAAAAATTCGTTTAACAGCAGTCATGTGAGACTCTTTTGGGTTGGATTGATACCGGGCACACAGGAAAGTCGAGAACATTATATCCGGCCTACTGGAAGTTAGGTACATTAAAGAGCCAATCATTCCTCTATACAGCTTCTGATTCGCATCCGGTCCATTGGGATCGGCGTGAAGCTTTGTAGTCGTTGCCATGGGAGTTTTCATTGGTGAGGCCTGGTCCAATTGGAATTTCCGAAGAATATCCCGAATATATTTGGACTGGTTAATGAATATTCCGGTCGAAAGTTGTTTAACTTGTAGACCAAGGAAGAAATTCATCTCACAAAGCATACTCATTTTAAAATATTTTCCCATTAGTTTGGCAAAGTTCTTGGCATATAGAGGATTGGTAGAACCGAAAATGATGTCATCAACATATACCTGAGCCAAGACTATATGACCTTCCTCATTTTTAATGAAAAGAGTAGAGTCAATTGTACCTCGTGTGAAGCCTTTCTCTAATAAGAACTTAGAGAGAGTATTGTACCTAGCTCGCGGGGCATGTTTTAGACCATATAGTGCTTTGTCTAAAATGTAGACATGGTCAGGCTTCGAATCATCCACAAAGCCGTCGGGTTGTCACACATAAACTTCTTCTTCGAGATCGCCGTATAGAAAGGCCGTCTTCACATCCATTTGGAAGACTGTGAAGTTCTTGTGCGCAGCATAGGCTAGAAACATACGGATTGCTTCGATTCGCGCCACCGGAGCGTAGGTCTCATCAAAGTCTATCCCCTCTTGCTGACGATATCCCTTTGCCACGACTCGCGCCTTGTTGCGGACAACAATGCCGTCTTCATCCTTCTTGTTCTTGAAGATCCACTTGGTGCCGATCACCGTTTTGTGTTTTGGACGTGGAACCAATCGCCACACCTTTAGAGCTTCGAATTGATTGAGCTCTTCTTGCATGGCAATTATCCAGTCCGAATCTTCAAGCGCCTCGCGTACGGTTGTTGGCTCTATCTTGCTTAAGAAGCCGGAGAAGAGACAGAAGTTGGCGGAAGCGCCTCGCGTACGAACAGGTGTAGAGGGATCACCGATGATTTGATGCAGGGGATGTGCCTTCGTCCATTTAGTGGTGTGTGGAAGCGGCTGCTGGGTGGAATGAGATGTGTCCGGATCCACATACGAACCAGATGGAAGGTCTTGTACAGCTTCGAGAGTAGCAGGTCGAGTTCTCGGAGGAGGTGGGGGAGGATTCGCCAATGGTTGCACAACTTCTGGTTCCGAGGAATTCAGAGGTTGATCGTCGAATGTCGAGGAAGACGAATCTATAGGAGCGATCTCCGGAACTGGTTTCGGGGGAATCACAGGATCTGGTGAAGCAGGTGATGACGGCTGATCTGTCGCCAAGGTGTTAGAAGGAGAGCTTGTAGAAGGCGGTGGACCAGATAGGTTGTCCAAGTCTTCAAGACGAGCAGCTTCAATCCTAGGAATAGCTGAGACAGATGGGGAAGCATTAAATAGGTCATCATAAAAATGCTCAAACAATAAATCTAAATCAGAATAAGTTGCATTCGATGAAGATGCACGATTTGGATTTACTGTCATTTGTGTAGATCCCGAACTGGAGGGTCCGGAAGCTAACACACCAGTTAAACCGGGTTCTGAACTGCGATGTTCAGAAGCCAAATCTGCGGCTTCGTCGAATGTCACGTTTATGCTCTCAACAACGGATTTAGTCCGTGTGTTGTAAACGCGATAAGCCTTAGCCTGCATGGAGTATCCGATGAAGACTCCTTTATCCGCTTTGGGGCTTAGTTTGCCGAGATCATCTTTGTCGTTCAGTACGTAGCACGTGCATCCGAACGCGTGAAAGTAGCCAATAGTCGGAATGTGATTATTCATGATCTCGTAGGGCGTCTTGTTGAATCGCTTGTACAGAAGCGTGCGATTTTGCGTGTAACGAGCTGTAGACACCGCTTCAGCCCAAAGATATAGCGGTAGATTAGCTTGGGAAAGCATTGTGCGCGCCGCTTCGACTAAGGTACGGTTACGTCTTTCCACCACACCATTTTGCTGAGGAGTGCGTGCGGCAGAAAAGTTGTGCAAAATCCCTACAGAGGAGAGATAACCGTCCATCTTGGAATTCTTGAATTCCGTCCCGTTGTCGGTTCGGATGGACTGAACCTGTTGACGCTTGTTCAATTGGACCGTCTTGAGATGCTCGATGATGATCTCAGGAGTTTCATCCTTTGAGCGGAGAAACATCACCCAGGTGTAACGTGAGTAATCGTCCACTATCACCAGAACATATTTTCGCTTGTTAATGCTCGAAACACGCATCGGACCACACAAATCCATGTGAAGTAGTTCAAGAGTCCGAGATGTACTGGGAGTGTCCTTCGGTGGATGAGATGCACGCTTCATCTTTCCCTTCTCGCATGCCCCGCACAGATGATCCTTTACGAACTGAAGGTTGGGCATGCCTCTAACGTGTCTGCCGAGCACCAATTGATTGATGCTTCTGAAGTTGAGGTGCGAAAGTTGTCGATGCCAGATCCAAGCTTGGTCAGAAGAGGCCTTGGACAGAAGGCAGACAGGGTTATCAACTGAGAGGGCTGAGAGGTCAATGGTGTAGAGGTTGGTCTTGCGATGTCCAACTAGTAGGGTCTCACCGTCGTCGGTGAGGATTCTACACCTTGTCTTTTTGAAGCTGACCTCGAGATCTTTGTCGCAGAATTGGCCTATGCTGAATAAATTATGGCCCAATCCTTGGACGTGTGACACTTTCTTGATGGTGATCTTATCATGTACGATGTCGCCGTAGCCCACGATCGGCGAACGCTCGTTGTTGCCAAATCTCACGTCTCCTTGATATTCTTCTGTGTAGTTCGTGAGAAGCTCCCTCCTTCCGGTCATGTGCTTGGAGCATCTTGAATCTAAGTACCACACATGACCGCCCTGCAAAACAAGATTAGAGAAGTTTAGGTACCCAAATTTGTTTGGGTCCTGGAGGGTTAGGAGTGGCTCCCTTTGAAGAAACCTGTTTTGGCACGCCTTTCCCGTTAGGTGAAGAATGTACACCCGTTGGGAGAACTGATTTTCGCGTTTGTCGCCTCTTAGGTGCAGATTGTACACCCGTGGGAGGAACATGTTTTGTGCCAGGTTGCCTTTTAGGAGCTGGTTTAACCTTGGTAGGAGCAGTCCATCTAGGATTGGATCTAGCCTCCCGCCGTGGTTGAACCATTGAATGATTACCCCGTTTATGAGATGGATTGTTCTTGTAATTACGGGGACTGCGTTTTGCATAGAGATTATATACACAAGATGGTGCATACCAATCATTTTTCAGAATGTCATAAAAGTTATTCCCACCACAATTAGAACAACAAAGACAATCATGCGATAAACGAATCAAGTGTTGAAGAGAGTTTAGTTTAACAGGAAAAGACACTACTTTTTCCAAACTAGCTTCAAAATCATTCCAACCACAATTTGAACAACACACGCAATCATGCAATAAGCGAGCCAATTGTGGAAGAGAATTCACTTTAACCGGAAAAGAAACTTCAAAATAATACTGTTGATTCCAATCACTACTGTCTTTGTTTATTCTAGAATTTAAAGCATGGGGAAATGACTTTGATGCATCCTTCTTGACAGAATCCTCCTTTAGCCACTTTGGTGTTATTCGTCTGGCTTGACCATTTTTAGCTGCAACAGCAGGTACAGAATGATCAGTGACTTTTGAAGGAGTTGGAGCTTTAATGGAAACTTGTTTAGTCTTTTGCCTTGGCTGTGACGTATTTTGGGAAACAGGTTTAGATGTTAAAATTTTGATCACAGCTGGGCCTTTTGAGTTTGAACATGCTCCCTTTTCAAAATTGACCTTATGAGTCACAACTGGGGATAAAAAATCTGTGTGACTCGGAAGAGGTTTGTCGAAAGGGAACGACTCGAACTCTCCCTCATCATCACCTTCTGAGTTCATGAATTCAGAAAAATTTACTTCAGGAATGTCGGGACTTGGACTGGTGGAGGAAGGCGAGGAACTCTTCGTGCTTGTGTGCTTTGGGGAATTTGGTGCGGAAGCTAAGAAAAAATCAGAGTTCAAATTCCTTAAAACACTCTCGTCTTGAGAAGCATAACCGGTTTGTGAATTGGAAATCTTGTCTAAATAAACTATGCACGAAGATTTGTCAGATGAATTTGAGGAAGGTTCGGGTGAAATATCCTTTTTAGATTGGAGTCGGTCAATTTGCTCTTGAAGCTGACCATTTTTCGCATATTCTTCCATCTTTTCTGTTGCCAAAGCAGACAGTTGTGATGTAAGTCGATGGATTTCACTCCGAAGGATCTCCTGTCCTTCATCAGGCACAGCTTCGGTTTTGACCGGTTGTTGTTTCTCAAGTTTGTCAAGTAAAGCTTGCTTTTCTTTTGTCATTTCAGACAATTTAGATGAAAGCGTATTGATTTCCCACAGAAAGTTTTCCTTTGCTTCACTTGTCATACCATCGGTTATCTCAACTTTGAGTTTCTCAAGAGCTTTGTTTAAATCGTTCTTCTCATGTTGAAAAACCAGCCGTTCTCTTTCCAATAACTCCTCCAACTCTACTATCTTTGCTTCCAAGATGAGAGGGGGAACATAGAGTTTAAACTCATCCGTCTCAGTCTTGGTTGCTGGTGCTACATCCTCATCCTTCTTGGAGGAATCCTTGGGTGTTGGCACTTTGTAGGGGTCGAAGTAGTCATTAGAAAGGTACTTTTTGTTCTTTTGATAAGAGTAATTTAGAGGTTCATAGCAAAATGGAAGTTGAATTCCAAGTTTGTGTGTGCGCTTGTATTCCTCTGTTCCCTCTTCTTTTTCGGGTTCTAGGGGACCAGTCCACTTGATTTTGTACTCCGGGTACTTTGTAGATAATCCATAACAGGCAAAATCATACAAAATGGGTACATGCCATCTTCCCTTTTTTAAATAGTGGGGATTATCATATCCGATTCCCCACTCTTTGTTAAAATATGTGAACTCTTTGGGTTTGTTCAGGAAAATGGTTTGATCTGTTTGTCCCCTTTGGTGGAGTTTGGTTTCAAGGTTTAGGATTTTAGCCACATACTCCTTGTGTTGAACTTGAAGGGAAGAACATTGATAAATAATGTCTTCTTTCTCATTCAAGCACTGATCAAGCTGACGCTGAAGTTCAGATATTCTGGCCCTTAAGTCTTTGGGTGCTAATGAAAGGATTTTGCATTTATCCTTTAAATCAGCATTTTCAGACTTATACTTCTCAGTTAACTTTATTTGAACATTAAGCTTTTCTGTTAGAGTTTTAATTTCAAGCTTTTGTTCTTTAGAAGTGGCCTTAAAGGATTCAGCCTGACCATAAAATGATTGCATAGCACTTAAAAAATCTGGTTGACAAGATTCACATACCTGATTTGCAAGTGCAGCTGCGGTTTCCTCATCAGTGGAGGAATGATATCCCATGAAGGCATTAGCAACTTCATCTTCATCTTCATTGTCAGATCTTTGCAGCCAGTGATCATCCTCAGCGAACATTGCTTCTCCAGTCGCCTTTTGTTTTGCTAAAGCTAGCTTAGCCTCGTAGTAGTGGACATTCTTCACTGTAGGCTGGCGGCAGTCTTTGGCAAAGTGACCAAGTTTCCCGCAATTATAGCATTTCACGGGCTCATCTTTCTTCTTGCGGTCAACTTTCTCAGTCTTGTCCTTCTTTTCAGTCTGATCTTGCTCATCAACCTTCTTCTTACCTTCATATTTGTCTTTGTAGTCATGACGCTTGTTGGCAGAAGTGGAGTAGCGCTGACCATTAGACGTTGGTTTCTTGTAAAACTGTTGTTGCTTGAAGGTCTTTGTCAGGAGGGCAATGGCTTTCATGAAGTCGTTTACTTCACTATCAGAATCTTCATCTTTCTTCACTTCCGGTTCAGAATCAGAAGAATTATGCTTTTGAGCCCGTTCGGTGTGTCGGCTCGAAGATCTTCCCTTGTTAGTGGAAATTAGAGCAATGGGATCAGCTACAGGCTTGGGTTCAGTCTTCTTTTCGACAAGAAGTTCATTCACTTCATCTTCATCCTGAAGAAGTGTCTCATAGAGTTCATTTATGCCGATTCTTTCAATCAGGTTGTTATGTCTGACATGAGAAGCAAAAACTTTCCATTCGGGTAAGAGATTGTTGAGGAACTTGAGAGCATTCTCAGTGTTCGACCTAACTATCCCATTCTTGTTCAGCTCATTGAGTAGAGAGCAGAAACGTTCATAAGCCTGAGTAAGAGTCTCTCCAGGACGCTGCTTGAAACCATCGAACTTGGTTATAGCAGTATTGATCTTCAGCTGATTTCCCACTGCACTCCCACGCATCATTTTGGCAACTTGGTCCCACATGCCTTTAGCCGTGGCTTTGTAGCTGTCGATGGCGGTGTAGATAGAATTGGGAAGAGCTTGTACCAGATATCTCTTTGCCTGTTTCTCCCCTTCTATCCTCCCTCTTTCAAACTCTGTCATTTCGACAAAGGACTTTTTCTCTTTCTTGGGTCCAGCACCTGCAGTAGCTGCAATATCCTTCATTGGTGGCGCGATGGGACCTTCTTCAAGAGCTTGCTTGATGAACTCATAGTTGTCCCTTGATTCAATGAAAATCATGAATCTGTCGCGCCATTGACTGTATTCGTTTGGGTATAGACATGGGGGCTTGGTGTCGGTACCAATTGCAAGTGCATCACGAGAAATAGACATCTTTGGTTGCAACGGAGTGATCGTCAGACGGGTATATCGATTCGAAATGAGAACCTAATGCAAGATTCTAAGAGTGGAGTCCTAACGCAGGTTCTAAAGTGGACTACAGTGGTCTTACCGGATAGTAATCCAAGTAAGGTAGTGATCTGAAAGTATCTGGATTGGATTTACGAAAACACAGCTCAAAAAGTGCAGAGTTGTCCGGATAAGCAGGAGTTGTCCGGATATCTTGAGTTGTCCGGATAACCAAGGTTACCGGATGCTCTGAAGATACCGGATGGCAGTAACCGGAAAATCAAGACTTTACCGGGTACTTAGAAGTTTCCGGAAAGAATGATGTGTCCGGATACTTCGATGATTCCGGGTAAATGAGGATTTCCGGATAAAACGAATTCCGGATACTTTGAGTTGTCCGGAACTAGATTACCCGGAAAAATAGAAATTTGAAAGACTTACCCGGATGATTGACTTACCCGGATGGATGACTTACCCGGAAAGATGACTTGTCCGGATGGAACCACAAACGTCCGGACACCTTGATCTGTCCGGAAAACGCGGCTGTGGTGTCCGGACTCTGCGGCTGTTTTGTCAAAATCGATCGAAAATTCCACTAGGGTTACTCTAATGTGTTCCTGAAAGGTTAGAAACAATCCCAAGCACAAAACAACAATGACCCAATCGATTTTAGAGCAAAAACAACACCTTTTGATAGCAAAAATCAAATTTTTGAGTAAGAACACTACCAAAATTTTAGAACTTGTTTTGCAAAATTGACCAATCAAACGAACGAATTAGGATGTGAAATTTTGCAGAAACTCTTAGAATGATAATGCTAACACAACCCAATAAGTAAAAACAACTGATTTTGATTGAATCAAAAGTCAAGAATTCAAGAAAAAATCAGACGAGCAAAAGTCAAACTAACCAGAATTTTGATGAATTCAAACCTTGGAATCGATCCGTCCGTCTGCTCTGATACCAATTGTAGGATCCAGATCCGTGCAACAATCGTGTTTATGTGAATAAAGATATGAACGAATAAAGTAATCACAAAGGCTGCCCACTTAGCTATTTGATCAGAGAATAATCGTTACAATGCTGAAAGCTAAATGAGACAACTAGCTAATTTTCTAAGCTAGTTGTGCATTAAATATGCTGGGCCCGTGGTAACAAGCCCACGGCCCGTTCACTATGGACTATGTTTAAGGAAATACAAATTACACCCTTGAACTTTAAATCAACACATAAAACTTTCCCTAACAACCCGAAAGAAATGTTGAACAATAATGAAGTAAAGCAAAACAAATCTCAGCGGAGTTTGCAACTCCCGCAATAAAATAATTACATGCAAGTTCAAAAACCCATAAATTTGAAATCTTGTGTGTGTGCTAAACATTTTCCAAAATTGGTAACACAATCCATATAAGGATTTGAAACACAAGAAATAATTGATGCAACTTATTTTTAAAATAATTTTGTGCATAACTTAGTCGGCATTCAACGTCTCAACTCATACTCCTCCAAATTCCTCCGGCCCACTATTGTCATCCGGATACTTTAACCTCTTAAGGTTAAGCTGGGAATTACATCAACAATCCTTACGGTGTCTTTCTCGAATCAAGGTCGATTCAATAATTCTATGGTTCTAATCCAACCATCAAATTTCACCCGAAACGGTCCACTTAAAGTAATTATCATGCTTATCGTCACCCTAAGTGACTAATACTAGAATCGTCAATCTTTTCCAACGACTAATAGCTTAGAACTCCATCACTACCCCACGATCATCACGTTAAAGTAGTTCAAGTACGCACGTGTAACTAGTAGATTCACCATGACACTGGCCAGGTGTCATTATGAACGTACCATACATGATTATTCTTGCTACTCTAGTCGGGAATTCTCGTTTCTAGCAACTCCATTGACCTCTAAACATCCTATTTTAAAGTGCCTAATGGTGAATTTCACTCTCATTTACTTAAACAAACGCTAGTTTGAGTCTAGGTATCCAAAATCAACACCTAAATCTCTCAAACTTCTGCTCTGATACCAACTTGTAACACCCTCGAATTTGGAAAGAGCAACTCAATAAAATTTCGATAAAATACCCAACAAGATAAAATAATTTCTACAATTCATACCTTAAAATACCTCATAATTTAAAACATTATAGTTCCCCAAATAAAATAACTTAAACGGGTGTCACTTAACACGACATAAGTTGCTAATCCCAAAATAAATGCGAAAGACTTCACTAAACGATTCATATCTCGTGCACACTACTAGCACTCGCCACTTCATAATGTAGATAGAGCTACCCCAACCTGAGCCTGTTGCACATGCCGACAAATAAAAACGGTTAGGCTTACGCCTAGTGAGTTCAAGCATTTTATCATGACTACATAAAATAAATCATAAATCGGAAGGTTGTAGTTTTAGTCATGATTTAGATAAATCTTTCATTGAAAGTTTGCGACCAAGATTATTATTTCCAAAGGTTTTCCCAAACGGGCATACATGACTCATTTTTCCAACGTACCCAAAATCCATGGAAACCATTCCCGAAAAGTGTAAAGCGTTTTCCAAAATGAGTTACGACTCCAACTCACTCAAAACATATTTGGGCATAAATAACCCAAGGAATACAAACGTGGACAAAACCTTAATATTCCAAAACACCCGATAAGTATGAAGCATAGAACCCTGCCAATAACCATGAATACAATTCGTATAAATAAAGTACGTCACCGAAAATATGGATACAAACATATACCCAAAACCATACCTTTCGGTGACGGGGGAGACCCGATTCCATCGAAAGTGACGGGCACACAAAGTTAAGTCACTCGTGATGTTACTGGATTACACCTCAAGCCCCGACCTTAGTTCCCATGCCAATCACAACCTCAAGCCATAAATAGATTGCCTTTATTGCATACCCCGTAGAGTTACACCTCAAGGACTTACAGACGACCTTATTGCATATCCAGCCTAGACGAGTTACACCTCAATCCCCGACCTTAGTTCTCATGCCATAAAGACATCACAACCTCAAGCCATAAATAGATTGCCTTTATTGCATACCCCGTAGGGTTACACCTCAAGGACTTACATACACGGGGACCATAGTGCATACTCACTAGTGGCCCCATGGCCTACGCATATAACCATGCGTCCATACAGTCCACTCCTCGTGCACAAAGAGATAGACCATCAAATAAAGACTGACTCATTTGCCTATGGATCCAATGCAACACAGTCTACAAAAACATGCTCAACCCGGAATGACAAAACACCCAAGCATGTAAATATCAATAATGTGCAATAAAATGCATTTAAACATCCGTTAGGTAAACAAGTACCACAAAACCACTATTAACCAAAACCTGACACGGTTAAGCAAAAGGGTTTTCCCAAAAGGACTCACACCTTTACAATTCTCAAAATAACCCTTGACGCTAAATCGGATATTTCCCAAATGGTTTATAAAATCAATTACACTAACATGATGTACTCGTCAAATAAGCCTCTCTTTGAGCAATTAACCTTTTAAAGACAAAATATGGTTTCTAACCATCCAAATATTCAACAGCCCCAATTATAGGTGTTTTGCACATTTATGAAGATAAATATTTCCAAAAGAGTTAAACTATCCAAATGACTCAACCACATATCTTTTCAAGTAAAACACACACATATTCGTAAAATACTCATTTTGGCATGTACAAAGTTTTCGCAAAGTAACTTGAACTCACATTGCTAGATTAGGCTAAATCTAGATTTTTCCCAAACGTATGCTCCTTTGAAGAAGTCTGAACCTTCAAGTCCAAATCTTCCAAAAACCTAAATTCATAAATTCCTACTATGAATATTCATATTCAACCACTTAAAAAAACCAATCCCAAACATCTTATATCAAAATCTCCATTTTGACCAAAATCCCAATATTAACCTAACTTCTCCAAAATCATCCAAATTGAAATTGGAGAACAAAACACTAGGAGATCATCAATGAAACATTTATAACCCATATGAAAGTATAGAAGCTAGGAGGATGAACTCACCACTTAGGTTTTGATGAAAACCTAGAAAACCTAAAAAATCTCTTAAGATGTTGTGGATGGAACTTGCTCTTGCATCTATAGATGAAATAAATAGTATAAAATGGGTAAGGAACGCATCAATCTCCAAGAAAAACCCCAAAATCGGTTAGGGTTTTGTGAGGGAGAAAAGGGGAACCGATTTGGGAGAGAAAAGGAAGGAGATTCGAGACTTACCACCACAAAACACCCTTGAATCTTCCAATGATCTTCCAAAATCTTTCTAGATCCTTGAAGATCTCTCAAAAACGAAACCATGGCCACTTGAATCGCCAAAATCGGAGTTGAAACGAGAGATATATGAAGAAATGAAGTTTGGGTTGTGAAATTCGTATTTGACAGCAACCAGGTACCCGTCCGCGACAATGACACGCGACAATGACACGGCCATTGTCGCTGGTGGTGTACCGAAGGTTGTACCCTTGGCGCGACAATGACACGGTCATTGTCACTGGTCATTGTAGCTCCGCGGTACCGAAACTGTTTTGGCCATAACTTCTTCGTTATAGCTCCGTTTTTGCTCCGGGAAGAACCGTTGGACTCGTATTCGAATTCCTTATCCAACAAGACCATAAAATCTAAGATATAACCCAAATTTCTATTTTTCATATTTTTCTTAAAAGATCGATTCCACACTGATTCGAAGTCGTACTTATCCGAAAATTACGGGTGTTACATTTCATCATGGAAATTAAGCACGACTTCCTATCTTGACGATCACCATAAATTACCGCTTCTTTCTTATCAGGTAAGGTGATGTGGATCAACCTCTTATTGCACACGATGTTAGCATCGTTATTCGCCAACCAATCCATACCTATTATCACGTCAAACTCCCCCATACTCATCCGGTATAAATGCAACATGAATAAATGCCCATCAATATCAATGCTACACCCCTCATAAACTTCCCCCACCAAGACTCGACTATGATCCGCTACTTCTACCTCAGACCCATAATTTAACTTCTTGGGTTTCACTTGAAAACTCCAAATAAAATTGGTGACACAAAAGAATGGTTTGCGCCCGAATTAAACAGCACTCTAGCAAGAGTCGAGTCAACAAGGAAAGTACTTGTTACCACATCTGGTGTATCCACCGCCTCCTCTGCCGACATGTGGAACGCCCTCGCCTTAGCGTGAGCTGGCTCCACCCTCTTCTCCCCGCTTCCTCCTCCATGATCTCCCCCAAAATTTCCTGTGGTGCCATTCTTCAGCTGCGGGCACTCCAATTTCATGTGCCCTGACGAGCCACAATGATAGCAAGCCCTCTGGTTGGGACACTCCCGTGCCATATGCCCCTCTTTCCCACACTTGTAGCACCCAGTTGGGTGAAAGGAGCAATCCCTATTGTGTACCCGGTTACATTTACCACATAATCTCTCTCCAAAACTCTAACCCACTCGCAGTTCTAGTCTCGAAACATTGGACCACTTGTTGTCCCGACCAGGTCCTTCCGACTTCCTTTTGTCACCAACCCTTTCTGACACTTGATGATTATTTTCCTTCTCAGTAAGTTCCGTCGCAGCAACCGTCGCTTGGAAAGTAGCGGGACCTCTAGTTTCGACCAATTCCCTCACACTACTCTTCAGCCCCACATGTACCATTTAATGCGCCTCTCCTCAGTAGGAACTATATCTCCGCAAATGGAGCCTTCTCAATAAATTTCGAAGTGTATTCTTGCACCGACATCGCTCCTTATTCTAACCCCATAAATTCTTCTTCAAGTTTCTTAACTGCCGCCACCGGGCAGACATGCGCTTTAAATCTCTTGATAAACGACTCCGATGAAGTTGTCTTGGCCACTTTCTCCCCCTTTCCACCCATTTCTATATCCCACCAGAATATGGCATCCGATTTCAGCATCGACATTACAAATAACACCCTGTCCTCCTCAGCACACCTAGCTCTATCTCCTGAATCCATCTCAAAGCGATCACTGGGTTACGCTCCCCGCTAAAAGATCGACTTAGTGTTACTCGGCTCTACCGGGGTCAACTGAGAGTGGTCGCCTACTTCAGTTGCAGGTAGGTTGGACACTTCCACTCTTGTATCATTCCCATTCTTTGTACGACCATCCGATGTAGACCTGGTTTGACGCTCCAGTAAATCTTGCAGAGTCTCTTGCAGCTTGCTCATTTCAGTGGTGAACTTTTCCTCGGTCATAAAAGCTTGGGTGTGGTCTCGGCCACGACCCCTACCTCTCTCATATATGAACTCTCTTGTTGCGACAGCTCGCATTTCTCAGGAGCCTCAGCGCTCCTAGCTCGACGGACAACACACGCCTTTTTCTGCCCTCGAGCTACCACTGTGGCCTTGCCCGCCAGTGTTACAGCTCGGGTGGCAGACTGTCTTGGTGGATTTAGAGGTCCATCCTCCACAATCTCTTCCACATGAACTGCCTCCTCAACCGGCACTGCCTCCTCAATCGGCACCGACCTACTCCTTAGAGCTATTCCTGGCATGATTGCTTACTGAAATGCGCACAATAAAACAACTTAAAATAACAATTCTAGAATAATAAGGCAAAATAAGCACATACATGTACCTGTAAATTCGTAATTACACTGGCCAGGTGTAATCCCGAAGTTACTTTACATGACAGTTATTGCTACCCTATCATCATGTCCCTGTCAAGGTCTCCCCTGAGGTCTTCCTAATTATCAGTTGTGTCCCTCTAAGCCCATAGTTTAAGTCTAGGACTGTCCGGTCACCTAGACCTCTTAAACTATGGCTCTGATACCAACCGTAACATCACAAAAAACAACAACCAAAGAGCAACTGATATAATATGGATAAAATAGATAGAACGGTCTAAACAACCAAAAATCTCAACAATCAAGCGGAATACAACCAAGTCTAAAGTAAGTTAAACTCTATACAGCTGAGAATGTATTAAAAGGCTAAGTCCAGGAGTCTATCTGCAAAACTCGAAACTTCAACTAACGCTCGATCTAGAGCTCACATCCTTCCATTCCTTTTGCTAGAACCCTCACAAACCTGCTTGCCTGAAAAGGTTTTAGTTTGAAAGGCGAGGGTTAGACCATGAGGTCTAGTAAGTCCCTTCAAGTAACATGACACCAACCACAGTTATCATTTAAAACAAAATAACACATTTATAAGTAATCTACCCTTCAGAAATCCATTATGCATACACACACACACACACACACATGTATATGGCACATGCTTTGGTCTCACACACCTGTGACAACGTATTGCACGGTCACACCTTCCCTCTATCTAATCACACAAAACAAATTTGTGCATTCAAATGGGTCACACCTCCCATATAAGCCATCACATGTTCCCACCCCAAATGCATGCAATTAAAGTCTACACGTGCAGTTAAATCAAAAGCAGTAATATCATGCATTTCATAAAAACATGTAATACATTTGGAGTAGTAATAAAAACTCACTTGTCATCCTCGCTACACTCTACCTCGCGCGGGCTATAAGTTCTCACACCGAACACCTAATTTGTGAGTCTCAGATCCGTGCAACGAACAATGAAGAAATCAATAGATAGAAACAATGATTATGATTTCAACTGGTCATCCCTATTAGCTTTCAATTGAGAGAGTTTACAATGATAGTAGGAAAGCAATAATGAATAACTTAGCCTAAACAAGACTAAAACAAAACTTTATATATGACGGGCCCGTGGTTAACAAGCCCATGGCCCGTTCACTAACTAAGCTCAAAATAAAGAATTACAAGTAGCCCCTTGAACTTCTATACAACCAAATATTGACCCTAACAATCTTCCCCTTCGTATTAAAGTTCGAGTTCGCGCCAGTTGTAGACATATCTTTTACGGAGCGCAAAGTGTACCTCGAACATTCGGATGGCGCGACGGTAGTCGATACGTTCTTCAACCACTTCTAAAGCGTTTTGTGCAGTTATCTCATTCGAGTTAGGAATATACGAAACCTTCTGATTTTCCGATTCATAAGAAATGATTTTGCGAAGAGCATTTTGGACATTGAAGAGCGTGCCGTCGCAGAATCTGTCGACCTGACTGAACCGAAGAAATTTCTTTTCATTCTGATCGTTGATGTAGACAATCCCAAATTCTGGTTCCAGAAGCAGTGCGTTCTCGGGATACATCTTCAGTTCAGGTGCTTTCAGATTCGGCTTTATCAGGTTTACCTTCTTAGCTCTGTTCTCGATTGCCATTTGGAAGTCCGTGAGATAAGACATCATGATGGTACGGACAAGGAATCGACGAACAACTTCGAGCGCTTTAGTTATAGGAAGCGGTCGGATAGTTCTTGTACGGAGGTCTTTCAGGATAGCATAGAAGTCGAACGGTCGGAGGTGCTTGAAGTCTGCTTCAGAAAATCTCCATTCATTCCCATCTTCGCATCGGACGGTGAATACAGGATAAACGACTTTCATAATACGGTCTGACTGGATGTTAAGCACTTCGGTGATCTTATGGTTGGTTCAGACTTGGTTAACTAGCAGACACCGCTTCATTGCGCTTACGTACCGGCGTTGGTATTCTGGGTTGGAACTGTAGATACCAAGGCAAAAGGTACGCTCGATTGGGCGTAACTTGTGAACAAACAACCTTTTCAGGGATTCCTCCAGGTGAGGAATGAATATTGTGGTCTTCTACCAACGGATTTGTTGCTGTTGAGGAGGAGGAAGATCAGAGGCCGTCGGTTGTTGTTGAGGAGATGTCGGAATATCTGCAGTTGAAGTTTCGGGTCTTGTTAAAGTTTCGGAGGCTTGAGCTGAGTGAACGGGTGTACCATACAAATTCTGGAGCAGAAACAGGTCGTAGTCAACGTTGTCGTCTTCATCAGTAGGGAAGACCAAATTAACCTGGAGATTTGCGGTACTGGTTGCTTTTTCATACCATGCATCTCCGGTCTCTGGGTTGGTCTCGCAGTCTGGATCAATCAAATCCAGTATCGGTGTATCTGATGAGTCAAAAGTAACCAGTTCCTGTGCTGTTCCCTCAGGCTTTTCAACCGTCGGGTCTTCATCATCGGAGATATCCATATCAATTACCATCTCGGCTAATGGCAACTCGGCTTCAGGTGCTTCTTCGGTTGTAGTTGCCGTAGTTGAGGGTTCCTGTTGAACCACGGTAGTCGTTTCAGTGAGGATCAAGGCGGTCTCGGTTGGTCTTTGTCTTTTCTCACCCTCACGATGATCAAGATCATCCTGCTCATCGTGCTTGCGCTTTAGATCAACTGCTTGACTTTTGCAGGTGTTTTCGAGTGTTCGGACTCTCTCGGACAGCGTTGTGAACGCTTGTTGAACGGATAGCAGGTCTGCTTCTGTAGAGGCGTCAGTTTCGGATTGTTGGAGCAGTTGGGCTAGAAGCATCGTCTTTAGGGTGTCGACCGAATAGATAGGCTGAACAGGAGCCGTTAGAGGTGTAGGTGCGGTTTCAGCTTCGACGACCTTCTCTTTACCTTTGATTAAGCTCTTAATTTTGTCGAGCTCAGCGGTGAGGCGCTGCTCCATTGCCTCGCGGACAGCCTTGAGGGTGCTGTCCAGGGACCCTTGTGACACATAGTGGGGTAATGTAACTCCGAGATCACTTAGATTGCCCGTTGAAGCATCTACCACAGAGGCAGAGCCACCTACGTTCACGGTTGGCGCAGGGATAGCCGTGGTAGGATTTCCTTCCGATCCTCGGATTCCACTTAAAAGCGGAGATCCTACAGAAGTTCCGATCAGGTCACGAAGAGCCTCGATTTGTAGGATATCATCTTATGTCCTAGCCGAAGAATGTAAAATTTCAAGTGGCGCTAGACTCAATTTTGCACTGAAAGAAGTCAAGACCAGGGGCTGCTGGTCTCTTATTTCAACACCAGTACTCTCCGATTGAGAGACTGGTGGAAGTTGTGCTTGATCCCCGTGAGAGACTGAAACACCTGTCTTTTGAGAGATGGATGAGTGGCTGAGGGGGTTGTGCAATTGCGCCGCTGGGTCCACGGCGGATTCTTCAATATCCTGTCCCAACAAATGAGACGGGATAGCAGATGTGGCTACCCGGATTACACTCGCTTGGGGTCGCTCAGAAGCCTCGTTATCTTTATGGCTTAATCTTTCCTGGTTCGCTTTCGAACGCAGTTCTTTTTTTGTCACAAGTTCTAACTCACTACCTAATATCCCCTCGGTTGGGATGCCTTCGGTAAAGTCTGGGTTGGGACCGATACGGGTAGGGATTAGAGTAGCCCGGATGGTACGATCCGTATCGGATTCTGTAGAGTCAGATTCCACATTTTCAACATGTGGGGTTGGTGAAGGAGGGTCAGATAAATATGGTTCGGAGTCACGGTGAAGCATCGGGCAAGATGATGTGCCTGCTTCACTCGTCGGTCGGATGATAGGGATTATGGGTTGTTGGCTTGGTCCGGCACTGGTACGCATATCCACTGCACCGCTCACTCCAGTTCCCCTCCCATGAAGTCTCAACACACCCCGCCCGGGAGCCCCAGCTGCCCGGGCCCTTCCTCCTCTTACTCTAAGACCCTCACGTCTCTCAGGTCTAAGTCCCTGGGCAGGTCCCTTCGGCGCTGGCTGGACCATGGGATTCCCTAAATCTTATCTATATGCAACTACACTCGGTGCAGTGGGATCTGCGTGAGCCAGTAGGGCTTCAGGTATGGGCATGGCTATTGCGTTGGACGGGTTACGAATTACCATATATTGCAAATGGTGATGATGACATACCGGATGGGTAAGACATCGCGGTATCGCCGGATTCGCGTCCATATGTTGTCGCACAACCAGAGAGAGGAAACGAGGGTACAGGAGGAACTTCTTTTGCTTCGTTCTTCCGATTTGACGAATAGCTTCAACTAACTCCCGCTAGATGATCATTGCAAAGTCTACATGGCGGTTGTAGCACACGACATGAAATAATCGCAAGAAGTCGCCGGTGCACTGGTCGATGCCCTTCCATCTGGATGAAAGGCACCTGTTCAGAATCGTGAACAGTGTGTACCAGATGCGGGCCAGGTACTTTCGGTTGAATCCGGATGGACGGTTGAGGTCGTGGTTGTACCCGAGAGCGCGAACTTGAGCGCACAGAGTCTCGTCGTTTACTACGGGATCGTAGCGTTGATGTCCGTCGGCGGTGGCTTCTGGAAGTGAAAGTAGACGCCGGAAGGACTCAGGTGTTAGCGTGAAAGGTTGGTTGTCGATCTGCGCCGTGATTGTCTGGGAATTGCCGAACGTTATGACTTGGGCAGACAACCATACTTGATATACGTATAGCGTGGGGACGTCGGCTGTGGCGGTGAGGGCCTCGTGGAGAGGGTGACGCAATAGAATATCCACAATTACATGGTGTTGTGGTTGTGGCCGGAACTCAGCGACGTCCAAATGGTGGTTGTTGGGCTCTATCTCAGTGCCATGGTCAGGGTCGACCAAAGCGTTATCAGCTTCTTCATCTGTAAATTCCTCTTGAGGAATTTGCTCTTCTGTATTTTGTTGCTGCTGTTGATCCTCCATGGAATAGCTGTAAAAGAACCAGAGTTAGTAAACATGACGGATACAAAATTTCTGGCGCATACCTTTGCAGTAAGTGGCTCAATCTGAGGCAGAGTGAGGACTGGCAGTAAGAAAACAGGTACTGGATAGACAAAACAGGGGTGTCCGGACAAAACAAGGAAATACATAACTTACCGGACAAACCCAACTATCCGGACAAAGGCTATCCGGACAACGAAGGATTCCGGATGAATTGAAGGTTTCCGGATGAAATGGACAATCCGGACAACATGGTTTCCGGTTGACAGAGTTTTCCGGACAAATGGGAGTCTGGAAACATCAACAATCTGGTAGTTGAACTTACCGGAAACTCTGAGGTTTCCGGACAGTTAGGGTACCCGGATGTCGAGTGAGTCCGGATAAAATATCTAATTCAAGAACGTTTCCGGACAAATAATCAGAGACAAGACAGTTTCCGGACACGATGAGTGTGTTCGGACGACATCTAAAATCATCAATCGAGCAAATCGCATTCTCAAACATGTGTTAAAGCATATGCGAGGGGTCGATAGAAGCATATGAACACACACGCTGGTCTAAATCTAGTTATACTACATCGAATAGACCCGAAGTCGTATGGACTCAAATAGGGGTTACGGCAAAGAGCAATCGACCAAATCTGTGGTCGATGGGTGCATTTGAGTGCTAAAAGACAATCCTAAAATGATCGATAATGGGATTAGAAGTGCATACCTGTTGTTGGGAGGAAAATGAGGTGAAAATCGAGATTTGCTGGAGTAACCGAATGAGAGAGAAAGGTCGAGAGGTTAAGGGGTGTGAGCGATATTTTCCGGATAAATGAGACAAAGGAAACCGGACCTCTTTTATACTGACCAAGTAATCCGTGTGTGGTATCCGTGTTCCCCTACAAACCGGAGAGGGACCCGGTCCGGAAACCAATCCGGGAAGATAGGGTTTCCGGATACCTGTCCGGATACTCTGGCAGTTTCAAAAAAATTGAGCTCTGTCCTTGAGGATTTTGTAGAAAATTGGACAATTCGGATTTAAAAACGAACCTTCTCTCGCTCCCCCTCAAACTGAGCATGGGGATGACTTTGCTCCCCTTAAAATAGTGCAATGAAGAGTCCGACACAAAAAACTTTTGGACATTTAAAGAGAAAAAAATGTGTCGCTCCCCCTTAAATGATGAACATAAGTGAAATGCACGCGGCAGTGTCCACACAAAAAAAAAAAAACTTTTCACCAGATAAAAAAATTGTGTGTGACGCTCCCCCTCAACAGTAGAGTGAACTTACCTGATACCGGATTGTGCTCCCCCTGAACACATGAACACTTCGTGAAAGCACAGATATAGACAGATAAAAGTAGACGACAGTATGAAAGAAAAGGAAACACACATAGAAAGAAAGGAAACAAACAAAATCTACCTAATAAATACATACAGTTAATCTAACTGTGTAACTGAAACAAGTAGAATACAAGTGCGAGAAAGTGTATGCTCAATCATTCGGAGTGTAAACACCGGATGATGAGTAGATAGTTGCTCGTAGTTGTATGGAACTTGTAACGGGCACACAATCGGATTAAGTCTTCAGATTTAGCATACCTAACTTGGACACAAGAGTATTAAAAGGTTTTTCGACCAAGGGTTTTGTAAATAGGTCTGCTAACTGATGCTCAGTACTTACAAAGTAGAGTTCGACTGTACCTCTTCCAACGTGATCCTTGATGAAGTGATATCGAACGTCGATGTGCTTTGTCTTAGTGTTTTGGACCGGGTTGCTGGATATGGCAATAGCGCTCTTCGAGTCGCTGTAAATGGGCTGTTGATCCAAACCCTCAGTGATTTGATAATGACCCTATCTTAAATACTTAGTGAAAATTGTAAGTAAACAATATGTATCAGAGTTTCACTATCGCTGATAAGTACTAAGATCTTACAGTACTGCTGATAGGAACTCTCGCACTTTTAGATTAAACATTCAGCGAACACTGTTCACCATATCGCTGAGTCTGTTCAGTCCTTATGGTGATCGCTGATAAGTTAGTTGTTTACTTATGATCCCTGAAGACAAGATTCACGTCAACAAAGGTTCTACGCTGAAGTCGAAGATCAAGCTCAAGAACCAGCGACAAGTCTCCTAATGAACTGATGCGGATCAGCGAAGACTCAGATTTGTCCACTCAACGTGAAGTATCAAGTACAAGACTTCAGCTATCGCTGAACTTTATCATCTGCTGAATAGTAAATGATAATCGCTGAATCAACGAAAGCTGATCATGAAGTCCTCCGTACAAAGTACTTTTGTCTTAACCTCCCTTGCACGCCACCGTACGAAATGTCAGAAAAGAAGCTCCGAAAATCTGAAATCGTACAACCACTCTGATACTACATTGTTCATTCATGCGGCTACTAAGGTTGTCATCAAAGGTCAATGACATGCAACCAATCCGCTAATGACACGTGTAAAGTATATACTGGATTGCATTAAATGCATGCAGTATATAAAGAGATGAACTCACTTCATTTGAAGTAACTTGCTAACTCTGGACAAGTTCAAATCTCTCAAGATAGGATTTTATTAGTAATCTCCTTATCTTTCTTAGTGCAAGAAAACCTTAGTGTTCCAACTTGTTTAGATTTAGGTTTATCCTTAATCTTGTTTCCGCAACAAGCTGTAAATTGTTAATGATTTATCAATAAACAATTTAGAAAAGTAAAATAGTGTGTTTGTATTCAACCCCCCCCTTCTACAAACTTGTTTAAGCCTTTCGGGACCAACAAGTGGTATCAGAGCAGATTTGTTTAATCTCATAAACAAGATCTAATCTAAGATATTTTCTCTTCCTTGCTATTATCTGAAAATGGCCAACTCAAACACAAACACTCACTATATCGACAATGGTTCTCTTGCAAAACCCCCTAGATTTTCCAGAGAAAACTTCAACTTATGGAAAAATAGGATGACACTCTTCTTAGAAGGTGTAGACCCTACTATACCTTACTATCTTGAAAACGGTCCACACATCCCTGTAACGATTGATCCTGCCGTTCCAGCCACTGCAACTAGAGCTGCTATTCCAGAAAGGCTGATTCCAAAGGAAATCCATCATTGGACCGATGAAGACAAGAAGAAAGTGGCTATAGATACAAAAGCCAGATCCATACTATCCATGGCCCTTCCTGACGAAGTCTACCATTCCGTCATGAACCTGAAATCCTCGAAGGCCATGTGGGACACAATATGTGTTCAGTATGAAGGAACGTCTGAAGTCCAGGATTCAAGAAAGATCAACCTGGTAAGACAATACGAAAGTTTCATCTCTGGTAAGAATGAAACTCTCTCTGAAGTACATCAACGTTTTAACTGCTTAATTATAGATCTTAAAACGGTTGGTAAGGAATATTCTAACTTTGAAGTTCTGACAAAGTTTTTAGAATGTTTACCTGAAAGCTGGGACAATTATTCCATGTGTCTCAAGCTGTCAAAAGATCTAAGATCAATGACACTCGCTACCTTATATGGCACATTGCTGAACCATGAGCAATCTAGCCATCTTAAGAAGAATCTTGTAAAAGATTCCAAAAGCACCCATGTTGCTTTAATCTCAGAGGAACCTTCTACTCAGCGACCCGTGGTCACTATCACTGAGTTAGAAAGTATCTCTGAAAGATCATCAGATTCTGATTCTTCAGATGATGAATCCTTGGCTCTCCTAACTAAAAAGTTCAGGAGATTCGCCAAGAAGAAAATGTTTAGAAAGAACAAAACTCTTTCTATAGCTGACAAGCCTAAGTCATCAGCTTTTGTTGATAAGGCTACTGCTACTTGTTTTAACTGCGAAAAGACAGGTCATTTCGCTAACGAGTGCAGGTCAAAGAAAATCATGAGACCTTCAGCCTTTACAAAGAAATCCTTTGTTCCAAGGAATAAAGACGACAAATACTTAAAGCTGAAGGAGAAGTATGCAAAGCTGAAAAGCTTTAAGAAGAAGGGAAAAGGCCTAATGGCTGACTATGATTGGGCTGCTTCTGATGAAGAAGCCTCATCATCTGATTCTGAAGATGATGAAGCAAATCAATGTCTCATGGCCAAGATTGAAGAAGAGGAAGAAAGTTCAGACATTCCCTCCACTTCAACATCTGCCATTCAGGTATCACCTTCCTTCTTTACCAATATTGTAAATATTGATGAAGCTGATAGTCTCCGTAAGATCGATCTCTTGACTAGAAGTTTATACGAAGCCATGAACGGCAAAACTGTGGTTGAAAACCAAAACTTTGATCTCGCTGAAAAGCTTAAAAATTGCCACCTTCAAATAGAAAAGCTTTCTAAATTTGAAGAAGATTTTAAAGATCAAGTCCATTTAAATCAGCTAGTCAAAATTGAACGAGCGGAAGCTATCGCTGCGTTAAAAGCTGAACAAGCTACTGTTGAAGGATGGTGTAATTCTTCAACAAAGATCACTGAGATAATTAAGGCTCAGATTCCTCTGAGCGATAAACGTGGTCTGGGTTATAAATATGATACTCCAATACCAACCACTGAACGTTCAATGCTTAAATTTGGAACGTTCGTATCCTCAGTAGCTGACACTTCTTCATCTCAGTACTCCTCGTCGATTACACCAATCCCTGAGGAAACTCCTACCTCCTCAAAAGGTAAGGAGAAAATGGTTTATTCAAAACCTACCTCTGTCTCTAAAGATAAAGGTAAAGGAATTGTAATTTATCAAAATCCTCAGAAGGGTACTTTAGTACCTAAGCTGAATGCTTCCAAAGCCTTAGTGATTCATTCATCTGTTTCTAGAAATCAGACCTCTGGATCAGTTCAGCGACCTACTCCTAGACTCAGAGTAGATGTCCTTGGTAAGAAATCTGAAGAACTGAATGTTCGTCCTATTTCAAAAACCAATAGTGTACTTGGTGCTGGCACTTCTAATTCCAAATTAAAAGCTCAGCACACAAGTGGTCCTAGAACTAATTTTAGTTATAGGAAATGTTATCACTGTGGACTTACCGATCATATTGCAAGTAAGTGTCCCACAGCCACCAAAGCTGATAAGATAGCTAAGGTGAAGATAGCACCAAAGAAGACCAAACCAGTTGCAAGTCAGGTCAAGGTGACTCATACCGCTGAGGTCAAGAAATTGACCAAAGTGAAGAAAGACAAAGCTGAATCTTCAAATGCTGCGAAGACTGCTGAACCCATTCCAACCACTTCCACTGACAAACGCGTATACATGGTGAAGTGGGTACCCAAGCAAAACTAATCTTCCTTTGTATTGCAGGTTAAGAAGGGTATCTGGTATCTCGATAGCGGATGCTCTAGACACATGACTGGAAAGAAAAGCCTGCTCGCTGAATACAAGGAAGAGAAGGGTCCCTCTGTAACTTTCGGTGGAAATGGAAAAGGACACACCCGAGGGTATGGTGTACTTTCAAATGGTACAACATCCTTCAGAAGAGTCGCATATGTTGAAGGGCTGAAGCATAATCTTCTGAGCATCAGTCAGCTTTGCGACATGGATAACAAAGTGATTTTCACCAAGGAATCCTGCTTTGTCTCTGACAAAAAGGAGAAGATAGCTCTCAGCGGTTATCGTTTGGAAAATGTTTACGTTATAAACATGGACTCAACAACCACTGAGAACTCTTGTTTCTTCTCAAAGGCATCTTCTGATGTCAACTGGCTATGGCACAAGAGACTCTCACATCTCAACTTCAAGACACTGAATACTCTTTCATCCAAAGAGTTAGTCACTGGTCTACCTCAACATTCATACGCCAAAGAATCCTTATGTTCAGCGTGTGAAAAAGGGAAGCAGACCAAGGCAAGCTTTAAGTCCAAGCAAGTTTCCTCAGTGTCATCTCCTCTTCAACTACTCCATATGGATTTGTTTGGCCCCGTTAACAAACAATCCATCGCTGGAAAGAAATATACGCTGGTCATAGTTGATGAATTCTCTCGTTATACATGGGTAATGTTTCTCCGTTCTAAGAGTGACACCCCTGAAGAACTCATCACCTTTGTTCGGAAGATGGAAACTCTGAACAATATGACTGTTCGCTCAATAAGGAGTGATCATGGAACTGAATTCAAAAACAGTTCTCTTGATTCCTTCCTTGAGAGCAAGGGTATTTCTCATAACTTTTCGTCAGTGAGAACACCACAACAAAACGGAGTCGCTGAAAGAAGAAATAGAACAATTATTGAAGCTGCACGTTCAATGCTCAGCGATTCTCAGCTGCCTACTCAGTTTTGGGCAGAAGCTGTCAACACGGCTTGTTTTACGCAAAACAGGTCGCTGATAGTCAAAAGATTCAAAAAGACAGCCTATGAACTCTTTCATGGGAGAAAGCCTTCAATCAGCTTTCTTCACATCTTTGGTTGTCAGTGTTTCATACTGAACAACAGAGATGCCCTTGGAAAGTTTGATCCTAAGGCTGATGATGGAATCTTTCTTGGATACTCCTCAGTTTCCAAATCCTTCAGAGTCTTCAACCGAAGAAGACAAACTGTAGAAGAAACTATTCACGTCACGTTTGACGAATCCCGTTCAGCGAACTCTAAACCGAACGCTGATACAGAAGAACTGAATCAATGGATGTTTTCTCATCTTGGTGATTCAGAAGATGTTCCCACTACTCATACTCATACAACTGAAAATGATGGTCCTACTATCATTCCCAATATGCAGAATAGTGAAGCTGAAACATCTTGGGTCTCAGCTGTTCCTATAAATACTATACCCGCAGTTGATCCAAATGTCTCAGAAATTCCATCTATTTCTCAGCAATCAGTGAATGAAGTGACAAATGCAAGCATTCCTCTCTTAGCTGATTATCCAGAAGTAGCTGAAGCCTCATCTTCAGTTTCTCCAGTTCAGACTGCGTCAGCGACGCATGCTCCGGCTCAGCGATGGACTGTAAATCACCCAATCGATCAAATTCTTGGTGATCCCAACGCTGGTATTCAGACTCGTAGAAGTGCAGGTAATATTTGTTTATTTGTTAACTTTATTTCTCTAACTGAACCAAAGAAAATAGATGATGCCCTCAGAGATCCAAACTGGGTCAGCGCTATGCAAGAAGAGCTGACTGAATTCGAAAGAAACAAAGTTTGGAAACTTGTTCGGAGACCAACTGACAAAACAGTGATAGGCACTAAGTGGGTCTATCGAAACAAGTTGGACGAACATGGTACTGTAACTCGCAACAAAGCTCGTCTTGTTGCTCAGGGATACAGACAAGAGGAAGGTATAGATTATGACGAAACCTTTGCTCCTGTAGCAAGACTTGAATCTATTCGTCTTTTCTTAGCATATGCTGTACACAAAAACTTCACTGTACATCAAATGGATGTTAAGTCAGCGTTTCTAAATGGAAAGCTGAATGAAGAAGTTTATGTGGAACAACCTCCAGGATTCTCAGATCCTAAGCGTCCAGGTTATGTTTATAAGCTGGATAAGGCACTTTATGGCTTGAAGCAAGCTCCTCGTGCATGGTATGACACTCTTTCTACGTATCTCCACCTTGAAAAATTTGAGAGAGGTAAGATTGACAAAACTTTGTTTTTTAGAAAAATAAAAGGTCATATCATTTTATTTCAAATATATGTTGATGACATTATATTTGGTTCTACTAACCCTGAGCTTTGTACTCGTTTCGCTGATAGAATGAAAGATGAGTATAAAATGAGTATGATGGGTGAACTAACATATTTCCTTGGTCTTCAGATTAAGCAAACTGAAAAAGGAACTTTTATAAATCAGGGAAAGTATGTTAAAGATATGCTGAAAAAATTCGACTTAACTGAATGTTACCGCTGAGTCCATCTCCAGTGATTCTGAGGAACTGGAAATCACCAAAGCTCCTCAGGTTAAGTTGGAGCTGGATCAACTAGACTGGACAAAGGCAAACAACCTTTCAGCGCTTCTCGAGTTTCCTCCTCGGAAGCAGGTATCCCATCTAGACGACGCTGTGATTTTTTTGAAGAATATCCCCATATACACAGCACTGACAATCACACCTCCTGCCAGTCAGCGTCTATTATCCCAATTCTGGTACTCTGCCAGACACACCAACCTACCCTCAGCCAAAGATCCATCTAAAACCATCGACTGCATACTCAGCTATACTGAGTATGGCACCATCAAGATAACCCCCGCAATAATCCGTAAAGCTCTGAAATTCCCTAACGCTACCTCAGAAAATCCTTTCATTCCATTTCCTGACCACAAGAAGCACGCTGACAGGGAAGAAATCATTGCTTTCCTTGATGCGATGGGTTACATCTGGGAGACTGGAAGAGACAAGCTACCTGAGAAGAAGCTGACGCTGATAAAGAAATCCAAGATGCCCAGCGAGATGAACTTCATCTTCGCTCACCTGATCAGCTGCATGACAGCGAAATCCGGATCTTCTGATCAAGCCGCTCAACCTCAGCAGGCCATGGTTTACGCACTGCTGAAAGGTCTCAACATTGACTGGGCCTCCATCATCTATGAAGACCTCATTCAACGTGTTGATTCTGCCGCTGACCGACCAACATGGGTTCCTTACCCGCGATTCATCAGCGCCATCTTTCAATATGGCCTGAAGGACAGCTATCCTGAGGAGGGTGATCTGAAACTCTCTCAGATTGGCCCTAAAGTTCTCGACTTCAAGCCTGTCACCAACGAGGTACGTCTCTCTACTCTTCTCACTCTTCTTAATTCTCCGCTTTCTGTGGCTCCTTCAGCGACAATACCCATCGCTGATACCCCGGCCACAAAATCCATTCCTTCTAAGAAAAGGAAACAATCTCTTACCCCTCTTGATTCCAAAAGGATCAAGAAAACCAAGGAGCAACCCCAGCAGTTGCATGCTGAAGACTCCTCAGCTCATTCTGAAGAGCTGAAGGAAAGTTCCGTGGTACGCTCTGCCACACCAATTCAAGCCATCCCTTCTAAACCTACTTCAGCGTCCCTAAACGCTGAGGTTAGAACTTTGGAATCTACCCAACCTTCGTCAGTCTCTCAAAAGACTGATGAAGTACTTCTCAGCGAATCCAACGCTGAACTTGAACCCCAACCCCAATTCTTATCCTTCGCTCCTCCCTCTACTTCTTTGGACACTCCTCCAGTCAAAACTGGAGATGCCATCATTCAAGAAGCCGTTGAAGCTTCTCAGCGAATGACTAAGAAAGGACCTGCAGAGATCTCCATTCCTCACGGAACTTTTGAGGGAGATATGGAACACTATGGAGGGACTCGAAACTTTGATGAGTTCGTCAACGCTCCTGCAGGTACAGATCCCACCTTAAACACTGTAACTAAACCTGAAACTTCTGAGCTTTCCTTTGTTCACAAGTACTTATATGTTACAGGTCCTTTTTTGGGAGACATCAACCAGTCTCTGAAGTCTATGGAGATGAAACTTACGGATCTCACCACCGGTCTATCAAATAACTCTACAGCTGTAACAAACGCTGGAGAGAATCTGACGAAGCTGACTACTGTGGTGGAAAAGAAGGCCTCCTCTGATGACATCAAAGATCTTGATAAAACTCTCGCCGACTTTGCCAAAGTGCTCTCCGACATCTACACTGACTACACCAACCTCAAATCATCAGTTTCCACCATTTCCAGCGAAGTTACAACGCTGAAGAAATCGGTTGGTACACTCGAAGGTGATATGTCAGTGGTCAAGACCGACTTGGGCTCAGTGAAGACCGACCTTGGTTCCGTCAAGACAATGATCGAGACGCTGGTGAACAAGGCAAATAATCCAGCTCCTGCTCCGGCCCCTGCACCTGTTTTGGACTCATTCACCGCAGAGGATCGCCAAGAGCTGAAGAAAATCACGCCTGCTATTTCTGGCCTAGAAGACAGAATAGCTAAGCTTGAAGGTTGTGTGAAAATCTCTGGCCCAGAAGACAGAGACAACACCAATGCTGAATCTACCCATTCCTCCCCCGCCCATCATGAGAAAGAGGGGGAGAAGAGCGCTGAACAGGAGAAGAGCGCTGAAGACCTTTCCCATGATGAATCTATCAGGGGAGAGGGTAATGAAGATCGGATTACTGGACCTCATGGAGATGAAAACCCTGAGGGAACCGAGAACCTCGCCTCTATATCTGAGGGGGAGCAACTCGATGAAGATGCTGAGGAATCTGAAGCAGAAGAAGACGAAGACTTCGACATCCCTGAAGCTGAACCATCCTCCTCTCCAAGGAACGATGATGATGATGATGAAGATGACGATGATTTCTTTGTTGTCAAACCTGCTCCTCGAACCAAAGCTCTTAAAGGTATTTCAATAAAAGAACCTTCAGGGGAGAAGACAAAGACAAAGCACGCAGCCTCTGGCGCTGAGAAAAGCAAAGACAAAGGCATCGCTGAAGATGATAATCTGGCGATCCTACTTGCAAAGCCGATTTGTCAGGTACACTAAACTTATTTTTCCTTCCCTGATCATCTATGAAAAATGAGTTATCCATTCCACAAACACCATACACATCCACATTTTTTTTCTATCTTTTCTACCCAAGTTCTTCTACCCAGTTCTTATTTGTAAGATCGCTGCGTTTCAGCTAGTCCTCTCCCCTGTTTGAGGATATCGCTGAAAGATCTGTTGCGACTTCACCAATAATTCCAGCTAACGCTGAAGACATAATCCCAGTCTTAGATTTAATCTCTGAGACTGATGAACCAGAAGAACAACCTCTCTCGCACAGAAACAGACTTTCCTCAGTTGCTCAAAGGCTGAGTGAAGAAGATCAAAAGAGGAGAGAAGAAATGATAAAGCGATTCGAGGATCAGCGAATCATCCTAAGGCGCGATAACCTACCTTCAGTTCCTCCTAAGTTCAGAATTTCAAAAGCTGAATACCAAGATCATCTCAGAGCTGAACGCCTCATCGCTGAAAGGAAGGAAGCTGAAGATAAAGACAGAGAATACGCCATCAAGCTCACTCAAGAATCTGTCAAAGACCCCAAGCTGAAGCGTATTCCCATTCAAATCCAACGAAAGCTTTGGGAACAAGCCCAGAAGATCGTGGAAAAGAAAGCTGAAGTTTCTCAGACCACCCTGATCTGGTGTAAAGAGAAAATCCACTTCAGATATCGTCCAACGAAGATCAACAAGGTATTCATCTCTGGAAGAACCTCCGTCGGAGTACCTATTGTTGACATCAAACTGTTCAGAGAAGATGACTCATCTGAAACCTTTCGTGCTGACACGGTAAAAAGGTATGGTCTCTCTGAATGGCTGGAGATGAGGTTAGCTATCCAACCGTCAAAATCTAAGTACAAGGATCATTTCGAAAAGCTGATAAACAGACAGATCGATTTGATATCTTCTTGTGTGGATATTCCTCCTGTTCCTGATCTAAAGCCGAAAAGAAAAAAGGACTCTCCAAGGAAGAAACGTCAAGATTCAAACTCAGGTCCTGTCATACGAAATGAAACTGGAATTGGTTTCTCTCGCGCTGAAGTACTTGGTCCTGATCCTGATCTATCTGCCCTTGATGTCTCTTTGCCACCATGTGAACTTTTCGTCCCTGGTAAAGTCATCAGTAATCCTTATGGAATATTCTTTCTTGACTACGACGGACGTAAATGCTTTCAACGGATCGCTGAGCTTCCAATCACTCCAATCGAACAGCTCAAAGATCTCATCTACTGGTGCGACTTCAGAAAAGACATTCAGGCACGACACCTAAAACCCTTGATTTTTGAAGCTGCTCTGAAGCTAAAGAATAAAGGAGAAAAGGTTCCTGACTGGATGATTCCAACTGAAAAGACAACCCTTGATGAACTTCTCATTAAGGAAGAACCCTTTGAAAGCTGACAACAATCACCATTTTCTCTATTGTATCAGTCATCCTTCAGTACTTGTAATTTATTTCGCTTGTACTTGTAATCTTTCTTATTCATATTGTAACCTGATTCAAAGATTTAAAGAAAGATTTCAGCGAATGTACTTTACTCCATCAGTACTGAAAAGATCCCAGAAAACAGTAAAAGGGACAAATATTTTATGAGTTCTTTTTATCCTTATGTTTTCATTAAATAGCAATTTTCTCTGTTGCTATGTCATAATCAAATAGGGGGAGATTGTTGATCCAAACCCTCAGTGATTTGATAATGACCCTATCTTAAATACTTAGTGAAAATTGTAAGTAAACAATATGTATCAGAGTTTCACTATCGCTGATAAGTACTAAGATCTTACAGTACTGCTGATAGGAACTCTCGCACTTTTAGATTAAACATTCAGCGAACACTGTTCACCATATCGCTGAGTCTGTTCAGTCCTTATGGTGATCGCTGATAAGTTAGTTGTTTACTTATGATCCCTGAAGACAAGATTCACGTCAACAAAGGTTCTACGCTGAAGTCGAAGATCAAGCTCAAGAACCAGCGACAAGTCTCCTAATGAACTGATGCGGATCAGCGAAGACTCAGATTTGTCCACTCAACGTGAAGTATCAAGTACAAGACTTCAGCTATCGCTGAACTTTATCATCTGCTGAATAGTAAATGATAATCGCTGAATCAACGAAAGCTGATCATGAAGTCCTCCGTACAAAGTACTTTTGTCTTAACCTCCCTTGCACGCCACCGTACGAAATGTCAGAAAAGAAGCTCCGAAAATCTGAAATCGTACAACCACTCTGATACTACACTGTTCATTCATGCGGCTACTAAGGTTGTCATCAAAGGTCAATGACATGCAACCAATCCGCTAATGACACGTGTAAAGTATATACTGGATTGCATTAAATGCATGCAGTATATAAAGAGATGAACTCACTTCATTTGAAGTAACTTGCTAACTCTGGACAAGTTCAAATCTCTCAAGATAGGATTTTATTAGTAATCTCCTTATCTTTCTTAGTGCAAGAAAACCTTAGTGTTCCAACTTGTTTAGATTTAGGTTTATCCTTAATCTTGTTTCCGCAACAAGCTGTAAATTGTTAATGATTTATCAATAAACAATTTAGAAAAGTAAAATAGTGTGTTTGTATTCAACCCCCCCCCCCCCTTCTACAAACTTGTTTAAGCCTTTCGGGACCAACATGGGCACCTTGACATACGTAAAGCCGTAGTCCTTGAGTTGCGTCCGCATCCAGATTACTTGGGAACAGCAGCTCGCGGCGGCCACGTACTCCGCCTCGGCAGTCGACGTAGAAACGCAATGCTGCTTCTTGGTCGCCCAGCTCACCAGACCATCTCCTAAAAAATGCACATGCCCCAATGTGCTCTTCCGGTTCATCATGCTGCACGCATGGTCCGCATCAGAATAGGCGGATACCTCAAAACCTGTCTCTTTCGGGTACCATAAGCCAAGATCAACAGTACCACGTAAATAACGAAAAATTCGTTTTACAGCAGTTAAGTGAGACTATTTTGGTTTTGATTGAAATCGGGCGCATAGAAAAGTTGAAAACATGATATCCGGTCTACTTGCGGGTAGATACATCAAAGAACCGATCATTCCCCGATATAGTTTAGTGTGCACATCCTGTCCGTTAGGATCGGCGTGAAGCTTTGTACCGGGTGCCATGGGAGTTTTCATGGGTGAGGACTGTTCCATCTGGAATTTCTTAAGAATTTCCCGGATGTACTTAGCCTGGTTTATGAATATCCCGGTCGACAGTTGTTTAACTTGAAGACCAAGGAAGAAATTCATCTCACAAAGCATACTCATTTTAAAAAATTCACCTATTAACTTAACAAAGTTCTTAGCATATTGGGGATTAGTAGAACCGAATATTATGTCATCTACATACACTTGAACTAGAACTATGTGACCTTTTTCGTTTTTGATAAACAGAGTAGAATCGATTTTACCTCGTGTGAATTTTGACTTTATCAAAAACTCGGACAGAGTGTTGTACCATGCTCGCGAAGCTTGCTTTAGACCGTAAAGCGCCTTGTCTAGAACGTAGACGTGATCAGGCTTCGAATCGTCCACGAATGCGGTCTTCACATCCATTTGGAAGACCGTGAAGTTCTTGTGTGTGGCGTATGCAAGAAACATACGTATGGTTTCGATTCGTGCCAACGGAGCGTAGGCCTCATCATAATCGATCACTTCTTGTTGACGGTACCCCTTGGCCACGAGACGTGCCTTGTTGCGTACAACGATGCCGTCTTCGTCCTTCTTATTCTTGAAGATCCACTTGGTGTCGATCACCGTCTTGTGAGTTGGACGTGGGACCAGTTGCCATACCTTTAGAGATTCGAATTGGTTGAGCTCCTCTTGCATGGCTATGATCCAGTCTGGATCTTCAAGTGCTTCACGTACGTTCGTCGGCTCGATCTTGCTTAAGAAGCCGAAGAAGAGACAAAAATTGGCTGATGCGCCTCGCGTCTGAACAGGAGTGGAGGGATAACCGATGATTTGATGTAGGGTATGAGCTCTCGTCTATTTTATGGTGTGCGGAAGCGGTTGTTGAGTAGAGTGAGAAGCGTCTGGATCCACATAATCACCAGATGGAAGGTCTTGAACTGCTTCAAGTGTCGCAGGCTGTTTTCTTGGAGGAGGTGGGGGAGGATTCGCCGAGGGTTGAACAACTTCTGGTTCCAAGGAGTTCAGAGGTTGATCGTCGATTGTGGCAGAAGACGAATCATTAGAAGCGATCTCCGGGTTTATAACAGGTTCCTCCAGGGGGACGGTAGTATCAGTTGAGGTCGATGATGACGGTTTAGCTGTCTCCACAGTAATGGACGGCGTGCTTGTAGAAGGCGGCGGACCGGATAGATTCGCCGAATCCTTAATACGAGCAGCTTCAAGTCTAGGTTGTGCTGAGACAGGAGGAGTAGAAGCATTAAAAATGTCATCATACAAATACTTAAACAATAAATATAAATCGGAAGAGTCAGCATTCGATGAAGATGCATGATTCGGATTTACTGTCGCTTGTGTAGATCCTGAACGAGGATGTTCGGAAGCTAGCACGCCAGTTAAACCGGGTTCTGAACTGATATGTTCAGAAGCCAAATCTGCGGCTTCGTCGAATGTCACGTTTACACTTTCAATAACGGTTTTAGTCTGTTTGTTGTAAACACGATACGCCTTATCCTGCATGGAGTATCCGATGAAAACTCCTTCATCCGCCTTGGGGCTGAATTTGCCGAGATCGTCCTTGTCGTTTAAGACGTAGCACGTGCATCCGAATGCATGGAAGTATTTGATATTCGGAACGTGTTTGTTGATGATCTCGTACGGCGTCTTGTTGAACCGCTTGTTGATGATGGAGCGGTTTTGCATATAGCAAGCAGTTGACACCGCTTCGGCCCAGAGAAATAGCGGCAGTTTGGATTGGGAAAGCATAGTACGAGCTTCTTCGACGAGGGTACGGTTGTGTCTTTCCACCACTCCATTTTGCTGAGGAGTGCGTGCCGCCGAAAAGGTTTGCGAAATACCGACGGAAGTCAAGTAGTCGTTTACCGTTTGGTTCTTGAATTCCGTCTCGTTGTCGGTCCTGATGGTCTGAACTGCATTTTGAAGATTCAGCTGGATGGTCTTCAAGCGAAGGAACTTGACCCAACTATAGCGCGAGAATTCATCCACCATCACTAGGACGTACTTGCGTTTGTTGATGCTTTGAACACGCATCGGTCCACACAAATCCATATGGATAAGTTCGAGGGACCGGGATGTGCTCGGAGCTGCCTTCGGCTGATGCGACGCCCGCTTCATCTTTCCAATCTCACCTGCCCCGCAGAGTCGATCCTTCATGAATTGAAGATCGGGCATGCCTTTCACGTGTCCGCCCAGCACAGTTTGTTGATACTTTTGTAGTTGAGGTGCGAAAGACGAAGATGCCAAATCCATGCTTGTTCGGTATTGGCCTTTGACATCAGGCAGATAGGTTTATCGGACTTCAAGGTTGCGAGGTCGATAGTGTAGAGGTTGGTCTTGCGCTTTCCAACCAGTAGCTCCTCTCCGTCGTCATTGAGAATTCTACACCTTTTGGCTTTAAATCGGACCTCGAGATCTTTGTCGTAGAATTGGCCGATACTGAACAGATTGTGTCCTAATCCCGCGACGTGTGATACCTTCTTGATAGTGATCTTGTCTTGAACAATGTCGCCATAGCCCATAATCGGCGCCTTGTGGTCGTTCCCAAATCTCACGTCTCCACCATATTCTTCCTTGTAGTTCGTGAGAAGCTCCCTCCTTCCGGTCATGTGCTTGGAGCATCCAGAGTCTAAGTACCACACATGACCGTGCTGCAAAAACAAGTTTAACAGATTTTAGGTACCCATATTTGCATGGGTCCTGGAGGGTTAGGCTTGACACCTCTCGGAGGAACTTGCTTTGACACAGATTTCCCCTTAGGTGTAGGTTTAACACCGTTTGAAGGAACTGGTTTTGGCACAGGTTTCCTCTTAGGTGTAGATTTTACACCGTTTGAAGGAACTTGTTGATCCAAACCCTCAGTGATTTGATAATGACCCTCTCTTATATACTTAGTGAAAATTGTAAGTAAACAATATGTATCAGAGTTTCACTATCGTTGATAAGTACTAAGATCTTACAGTACCGCTGATAGGAACTCTCGCTCTTTAAATTAAACATTCAGCGAACACTGTTCACCATTAATGCTATGAGTCTGTTCAGTCATTATGATGATCGCTGATAAGTTAGTTGTTTACTTATGATTCCTGAAGACAAGTTTCACGTCAACAAAGGTTCTACGCTGAAGTCGAAGATCAAGCTCAAGAACCAGCGACAAGTCTTCTAATGAACTGATGCGGATCAGCGAAGACTCAGATTTGTCCACTCAACGTAAAGTATCAAGTACAAGACTTCAGCTATCGCTGAACTTTATCATTCGCTGAATAGATAATGATAATGCTCTGAATCAACGAAAGCTGATCATGAAGTCCTCCGTAAAAAGTACTTTTGTCTTAACCACCCTTGCACGACTCTGTACGAAATGTCAGAAAAGAACCTCCGACTATCTGAAATCGTACAACCACTCTGATACTACACTGTTCATCCATGCGGCTACTAAGGTTGTCAACAAAGGTCAATGACATGCAACCAACCAGCTGATGACACGTGTAAAGTGTATACTGACTTGCATTAAATGCATGCAGTATATAAAGAGATGAACCCACTTCATTTGAAGTAACTTGCTAACTCTGGACAAGTTCAATCTCTTATCTCAAGATAGGTTATTATTAGTAATTTCCTTGTCTCTCTTAGTGCAAGAAACCTTAGTGTTCCAACTTGTTTAGATTTAGGTTTATCCTTAATCTTGTTTCCGCAACAAGCTGTAAATTGTTAATGATTTATCAATAAACAATTTAGAAAAGTAAAATCTGTGTGTTTGTATTCAACCCCCCCCCCCCCCCCTTCTACAAACTTGTATAGGCCTTCGGGACCAACAAGTGGTATCAGAGCGGATTTGTTTAATCTCATAAACAAGATCTAATCTAAGATATTTCTCTTCCTTGCTATTATCTAAAAATGGCCACCAACACAAACACAAATTATATAGACAATGGTTCTCTTGCTAAACCCCCTAGATTTTCCAGAGATAACTTCAACTTATGGAAAAATAGGATGACACTCTTCTTAAAAGGTGTAGACCCTACTATGCCTTACTATCTCGAGAATGGTCCATTCATCCCTGTAAGAATTGATGCTGCTGTTCCAGCCGCTGAGAATAGACCTGCTATTCCAGAAAGGTTGGTCTTTAAGGAAATCTTTCAATGGACCGACGAAGATAAGAAGAAAGTGGCTATAGATACAAAAGCCAGATCCATACTATCCATGGCTCTTCCTGACGAAGTCTACCATTCCGTCATGAATCTAAAAACATCAAAAGCCATGTGGGACACAATATGTGTTCAGTATGAAGGAACGTCTGAAGTCCAGGACTCAAGAAAGATCAACCTGGTAAGACAATACGAAAGCTTCATTTCTGGTAAGAATGAATCTCTCTCTGAAGTTCACCAACGTTTTAATTGTTTAATTATAGATCTGAAAACTGTTGGTAAGGAATATTCTAACTTTGATGTTCTGACAAAGTTTCTAGAATGTTTACCTGAAAGCTGGGACAATTATTCTATGTGTCTCAAGCTGTCAAAGGATCTAAAATCAATGACCCTTTCAACCTTATATGGCACGTTGCTGAATCATGAGCAATCGAGCCCTCTTAAGAAGAATCTTGTAAAAGATTCCAAAAGCACCCCTGTTGCTTTAATCTCAGAGGAACCTTCTACTCAGCGACCCTCGATCACTATCACTGAGTTAGAAAGTAACTCTGAAAAGTCATCAGATTCTGATTCTTCAGATGATGATGAATCTTTGGCTCTCCTAACTAAAAAGTTCAGGAGATTTGCCAAAAAGAAAATGTTTAGAAAGAACAAACCTCTTTCCATAACTGACAAGCCTAGATCATCAGCTTTTGTTGATAAGGCTACTGCTACTTGTTTTAACTGCGAAAAGACAGGACATTTCGCTAACGAGTGCAGGTCTAAGAAAGTTTCTAGACCCTCAGCTTTTACAAAGAAATCCTTTGTTCCAAGGAATAAAGATGACAAATATTCAAAGCTGAAAGAAAAATATGCTAAGCTGAAAAGCTTTAAGAAGAAGAGTAAAGGCCTGATGGCTAACTATGATTGGGCTGCTTCTGATGAAGAAGCATCATCATCTGACTCTGAAGATGATGAAGCAAATCTATGTCTTATGGCCAAGATTGAAGAAGAGGAAGAAAGTTCAGACATTCCCTCCACTTCAACCTCTGCTATTCAGGTATCACCTTCCTTCTTTACCAATATTGCAAATATTGATGAAGCTGATAGTCTCCGTAAGATCGATCTCTTGACTAGAAGTTTATACGAAGCCATGAACGGCAAAACTGTGGTTGAAAACCAAAACCTTGTTCTCGCTGAAAAGCTTAAAAACTGCCACCTTCAAATAAAAAAGCTTTCTAAAGTTGAAGAAGATTTTAAAGATCAAGTATATTTAAATCAGCTAGTCAAAATCGAACGAGCAGAAGCTATCGCTGCATTAAAAGCTGAAAAATCTACTATTGAAGGATGGTGTAATTCTTCAACAAAGATCACTGAGATAATAAAGTCTCAGATTCCCCTAAGTGATAAACGTGGTCTGGGTTACAAATATGATACTCCAAAACCAACCACTGAGCGTTCAATGCTTAAATTTGGAACGTTCGTATCCTAAGTCGCTGATACTTCATCTTCTCAGTGCTCCTCGTCCAATACACCAATCCCTGAGGAAACTCCTACCTCCTCAAAAGGCAAGGAGAAAATGGTTTATTCAAAACCTACCTCTGTCTCTAAAGACAAAGGTAAAGGAATTGTTATTTACCAGAATCATCAGAAGGGTACCTTAGTACCAAAGCTGAATGCTTCTAAAGCTTCAGTGACTCATCCCTCTCGATCAAGGAAGCAGATCTCTGGATCTATTCAGCGATCTACTCCTAGACTCAGAGTGGATGTCCTTAGTAAGAAATCTGAAGAACTAAATGTTCGTCCCATTTCTAAAGCCAATAGTTTACTTGGTGCTGGCACTTCTAATTCGAAATCAAAAGCTCAGCATTCAAATGGTCCTAGAACTACTTTTAGTTATAGGAAATGTTATCACTGTGGACTTACCAATCATATTGCTAGTAAGTGCCCCACAGCCACCAAAGCTGAAAAGATAGCTAAGGTGAAGATTGCTCCCAAGGCAAAGAAGACCAACCCTGGTGCAAATCAGGTCAAGGTGAATCCTACCACTTAGGTTAAGAAATTAACCAAAGTGAAGAAAGACAAAGTTGAATCTTCAAATGCTGCGAAGACTGCTGAATCTTCCATTCCAACTACTTCCACTGACAAATGTATATACATGGTTAAGTGGGTACCCAAGAAAAACTAATCTTCCTTTGTATTGCAGGTTAAGAAGGGTATCTGGTATCTCGATAGCGGATGCTCTAGACACATGACTGGAAAGAAAAGCCTGCTCGCTGATTACAAGGAAGAGAATGGTCCCTCTGTGACTTTCGGTGGAAATGGAAAAGGACATACCCGAGGGTATGGTGTACTTTCAAATGGTACAACCTCCTTCAGAAGAGTCGCATATGTTGAAGGGCTGAAGCATAATCTTCTAAGCATCAGTCAGCTTTGCGACATGGATAACAAAGTAATCTGTACTAAGGAATCTTGCTTTGTCGCTGACAAAAAAGAGAAGATAGCTCTCAGCGGTTATCGTTTGGAAAATGTTTATGTAATAAACATGGACTCAACAACCACTGAGAACTCCTGTTTCTTCTCAAAGGCCTCATCTGATGTCAACTGGCTATGGCATAAGAGGCTATCTCATCTAAATTTCAAGACACTGAACACTCTTTCTTCAAAAGAGATAGTCACTGGTCTACCTCAGCATTCATACGCCAAAGAGTCTTTATGTTCAGCGTGTGAAAAAGGGAAGCAGACCAAAGCAAGCTTTAAATCAAAGCAAGTTTCATCAGTGTCATCTCCTCTACAACTACTCCATATGGATTTGTTTGGCCCTGTTAACAAACAATCCATCGCTGGAAAGAAATATACGCTGGTCATAGTTGATGAATTCTCTGGCTTCACTTGGGTAATGTTTCTCCGTTCTAAGAGTGACACCCCTGAAGAACTCATCACCTTTGTTCGGAAGATGGAAACCCTGAACAATCTGACCGTTCGCTCAATAAGGAGTGATCATGGGACTGAATTCAAAAACAGTTCTCTTGATTCCTTCCTTGAGAGTAAGGGTATTTCTCACAACTTCTCTTCAGTGAGAACACCGCAACAAAATGGAGTCGCTGAAAGAAGAAATAGAACAATTATTGAAGCTGCACGTTCAATGCTCAGCGATTCTCACCTGCCTACTCAGTTTTGGGCAGAAGCTGTCAACACTGCTTGTTTTACGCAAAACAGGTCGCTGATAGTTAAAAGATTCAAAAATACAGCCTATGAAATCTTTCATGGGAGAAAGCCTTCAATCATCTTTCTTCACATCTTTGGATGTCAGTGTTTCATACAGAACAACAGAGATGCTCTTGGAAAGTTTGATCCTAAGGCTGATGATGGAATCTTTCTTGGATACTCCTCAGTTTCCAAAGCCTTCAGAGTCTTCAATCGTAGAAGACAAACTGTAGAAGAAACTATTCACGTCACGTTTGACGAATCCCGTTCAGCGAACTCTAAACCGTCCGCTGATACTGAAGAACTGAATCAATGGATGTTTTCTCATCTTGGTGATTCAGAAGATATTCCCACTCCTCATGCTCATCCAGTAGAAGATGATAGTCCTCCTATCATTCCAAACATGAAGAATAGTGAAGCTGAAACATCATGGGTCTCAGTTGTTCCTATAAACACTATACCTACCGCTGAACCAAATGCCTCAGACATTCCATCTATCTCTCAGCAATCAGTAAATGAAATGACAAATGCAAGTATTCCTCTCGTAGCTGAAACTCCAGAAGTAGCTGAAGCCTCATCTTCAGCTCCTCCAGTTCAAGATGAGTCAGCAACGTATGCTCCGGCTCAGCGATGGACCGTAAATCATCCAATTGATCAAATTCTTGGTGATCCAAACGCTGGTGTTCAGACTCGACGAAGTGCAGGTAATATTTGTTTATTTGTTAACTTTATTTCTCTAACTGAACCAAAGAAAATAGATGATGCCCTCAAAGATCCAAACTGGGTCAGCGCAATCCAAGAAGAGCTGACTGAATTCGAAAGAAACAAAGTTTGGAAACTTGTTCGGAGACCAACTGATAAAACAGTAATAGACACTAAATGGGTCTATCGAAACAAGTTGGACGAACATGGTACTGTAACCCGCAACAAAGATCGTCTTGTTGCTCAGGGATACAGACAAGAGGAAGGTATAGATTATGACGAAACATTTACTCCAGTAGCAAGACTTGAATCTATTCGTCTATTCTTAGCATATGTTGTACACAAAAACTTCAAAGTACATCAGATGGATGTTAAGTCAGCGTTTCTGAATGGAAAGCTGAATGAAGAAGTGTATGTGGAACAACCTCCAGGATTCTCAGATTCTAAGCCTCCAGGTTATGTTTATAAACTGGATAAGGCACTTTATGGCTTGAAGCAAGCTCCTCGTGCATGGTATGACACTCTTTCTACTTATCTCCATATTGAAAAATTTGAGCGAGGTAAGATTGACAAAACTCTATTTTTTAGAAAAGTGAAAGGTCATATCATTCTAGTTCAAATATATGTTGATGACATTATATTTGGTTCTACTAACCCTGAGCTTTGTACTCGTTTCACTGATAGAATGAAAGATGAGTATAAAATGAGCATGATGGGTGAACTAACATATTTCCTTGGTCTTTAGATTAAGCAAACTGAAAAAGGAACTTTTATTAATCAGGGAAAGTATGTTAAAGATATGCTAAAGAAATTTGATTTAACTCATAGTTCAACTATGAAAACCCCTATGGCACCACCGCTGACACTTGACAAGGATTCAAAGGGAATACCTGTTAATGTCACGCTGTACCGTGGGATGATCGGCTCTCTCTTGTATCTTACAGCTAGCCGTCCCGATATTATGTATAATGCTATCTCATATGAAAGCTGTAAAGCGAATCTTTCGATACCTTAAGGGTACAACGAACCTAGGTCTTTGGTATCCCAAAGATTCAGGATTCGATCTAACCGCCTATTCAGATAGTGATTTTGCAGGTTGCAAATTGGATAGGAAAAGCACCACAGGAGGATGTCAGCTCCTGGGTGGAAAGCTGGTAAGTTGGACAAGTAAAAAGCAAAATTCAGTATCCACTTCCACAGCTGAAGCTGAATATGTAGCTGCTAGAAGCTGTTGTTCTCAAGTCTTGTGGATGAGAAATCAGCTACTAGACTATGATCTTCAGCTCTCCAAAATTCCAATCTATTGCGACAGCACAAGTGCCATCGCTATAGCAAACAATCCAGTACTACATTCAAAGGCCAAACACATAGAAATCAGATATCATTTTATCAGAGATCATGTGATGAATGGTGATATAGAACTTCATTTTATCCCAACTGATTATCAGTTAGCTGATTTATTTACCAAACCTCTTGATGAGACAAGATTCAACTTTCTCATCAGCGAGCTTGGAATGCTGAACTTTGAAGGGTAAAATCCTCAAAGGTTCACATTGATCAGCGATAGGATAAAATCAACTCGTATAACCTATTCAATCATCTTCTCTCTGAATAAAACTTGGTTAAGCTGATATCAAGGTATGCTTTCTCTCTCTGACAATCGCATGAAAATGCAAGATTTCAAAACAGAATGCATCGCTGAATATCTCTTCCTTAACAGCGATATTTTGAAAATTCTTAAAACTATCACTGGTATTTTCATTCAGTGCTTCATGTTTATAAAAGAGTCCCTGTGCTTTCAAAACCTCAGAGACATCCTAAAAGAATATGAAAGGACAGTTGTGACGTCATTGCAACGGATAAACCCCGACACGTTTCTCTTTCTGACACACGTTTGCACGTCTCGTTCAAACTTCCAATCAAATGCAAACACATGTCCGTGTCATGATGAAAATCTTTTCCCGCTCAAGATTTTCTCTCTCTAATCTCTCTATATAAACAAACTCGTGGTTTATATCTTCCTTTACGCGAACAATCTTCCTCCGCAAGAAAGAATTCACTATTGCATTTGTGCTTTCTAAAACTTCAAGAACTGTTCATCATCTTCTTCATCAAACATCAAGGTTAATATGTGTTTCCGATCTTTTCCTTGTTTTAACAAGATCAAACAAAAGAACTTCTTAAAAATGAAATCATTTTTTTCATGGTTTTATGAACACAACCATTTCATGGTTGTTCTTCAAGTTTAAATGCAAAAATCTTAAACTTGTTCTTCATTCGTTTCCAGAATCTATTTCTTCATAGAAAACTGGATAACAAGAATAAATGGGTTTTACATTTCGTTTCTTAAAATCAAGAAAAACCCTAATCTTCATTAAGACATTTTTGTCTGAATGAAATGGATAAAATTTGAACCATCTTAATGGAAAATCTTTCCACTTTAAGATTATTCTTATTTGTTAACATCTTTGGTTGAATTGATAATACAGAGAAATGGCATAGTCTGACATTCCGGCTACCGCTGAGAACATCTCCGCTAATTCTGAGGAAGTAGAAATTATCAAGGCTCCTCAGGTTAAGTTCAGTCTGGAACAACTAGATTGGACCAAAACGAACAACCTTTCTGCGCTTCTCGAGTTTCCTCCTCGAAAGCAAGTCACACATCTGAAAGATGCTGTGAATTTCCTAAAGAATTGTTGCATTTCAACAACCCTGACCATCTCACCTCCTGCAAGTCAGCTACTACTATCCCAGTTCTGGTACTCTGCCAGACACTCTCAGTTACCATCCGCCAAAGATCCTTCCAAAACAATTGATTGTATCCTCAGCGATACTGAGTATGGCACGATAAAGATCACACCTGCCATCATTCGCAAAGCTCTGAACTTTCCCAAGGCTACAAAAGAAAAGCCTTTTGTTCCTTTCCCTGACCATAAGAAACTCGCTAACAAAGAAGCTCTTATTGAATTTTTCGATGCAATGGGCTATGTATGGGAAATTGGCAGAGACAAGAAGCCCGAGAAGAAGCTGACCCTGCTAAAGAAGTCGAAAATGCCCAGCGAGATAAACTTCATCTTCGCTCACTTAATCAGCTGCATGACTGCCAAGACCGGCTCCTCTGACCAAGCCGCTCAACCTCAGCAAGCAATGGGATACGCTCTGCTGAAAGGTCTACACATTGACTGGGCATCTCTTATCTATGATGACTTGGTGCAAAGAGTAGACTCTGCCGCTGACAGACCTCCATGGGTTCCTTACCCCCGATTCATCAGCGCCATCTTCCAATATGGCCTGAAGGACAGCTACCCGCAAGAGGGCGACCTGAAACTCTCTCAGATTGGCCCTAAGGTACTTGACTTCAAACCAGTTGAAAATGAGGTACGTCTTTCTACCCTTTTAACTATTCTCAACCCTTCTTCTTCTACTTCTGTGGCTCCTTCAGCAACAATACCCATCGCTGATACCCTGGCCACAAAATACTCTCCTTCTAAGAAAAGGAAACAATCATCTACCCCACTTGGTTCTAAAAGGATCAAGAAAACAAAGGAGCAACCCCAGCAATTTCATGTTGAAGACTCCTCAGCTCTTTCTGCAGAGCTGAAGGAACGTTCAGTGGTACGCTCTGCCACACCTGAACAACCCATCCATTCCATCCCAACTTCAGCGTATCTAAATGCTGAGGTTAGAAACTTGGAACCTACCCAACCTCCTTCAGTCTCTCAAAAGACTGATGAAGTGATTTTCAGCGAATCCAACGCTGAACTCAGAACCCAACCTCCATTCTTATCCTTCGCTCCTCCCTCCACTCATTTGGACTCTACTCCAATTATCACTGAAGCACCTGTCATTCCTCCAGAAGTTAAAGAAAATACTCTTCAAGGAGTGATGGGCACAGGACCTGCAGAGATGACCATACGTCAACGCTCTTTAGCTGACGATATGGAACTTAACTCAAGAACCCGAGATTTTGATGAATTCACCAATCCTCCTGCAGGTACACACCAACCCATATATACTGTCACTAAACCCCAAACTTCTGAGCTTTCCTCTGTTCACAAGTTCTTATATGTTACAAGTCCTAATTTGGGAGACATCAACACCTCTCTGAAGTCCGTGGAGACAAAGCTGACAGGTCTCACCACTACTCTTTCAAATAACTCTACAGCTGTAACAAACGCTGGAGAGAATCTTACAAAGCTGACAACGGTGGTGGAGAAGAAGGCTTCCACAGATGACATGAAGCAGGTTGATAAAACTCTCAGCGAATTCGCCAAGGTGCTCGCTGACATCTACACAGACTACACCTCTCTCAAAAATTCAGTTTCATCCATGTCCAGCGAGGTCACAACGCTGAAGACATCGGTTGGATAACTAGAGGGAGATATGTCTACCGTAAAGACTGACTTAGGCTCTGTAAAGACCGATGTTGGTTCGATGAAAACGATGATCGAGTAGCTACTACACAAAGAGAATACTCCTGCCCCTGCCCCTGTCCATGCATCTGACAATTTCACAGCGGCGGATCGCACTGAGCTGGAGAAGATCAATCCTGCTATTTCTGGCCTTCAAGACAGAATAGCAAAGATTGAAGGTTGTATAGGTATCTTTGGCCAAGAAGACAGAGAACCTGCCAAAGCTGCTGAGTCAACCCATTCCTCCCCCACTCATCATGAGAAAGAGGGGGAGAAGAGCGCTGAAGATCTCTCCAAGAGCGCTGAAGACCTTTCCCATGATGAATCTATCAGGGGAGAGAAGAAGGATGCTGAAGAAACCACCGCTGGACCTCAGGGAGATGAAAACCCTGAGGAAACCGAGACCGCTGGACCTCAGGGAGATGAAAACACTGAGGAAACCGAGAAGCTCGCCTCTGTATCTGAGGGGGAGCAACTCGAAGAAGAAGCTGATAAAACCGAATCCGAAGCAGAAGATGATGAAGCCGTCGACATCCCTGATGATGAAACATCCACTTCTCCAAAGAATGATGATGATGATGACGAAGATGACGATAACTTCTTTATCGTCAAACCTGCTCCGAGGATCAAAGTTCTTAAGGGAATCTCGATAAATGAACCTTCAGGGGAGCGGACAAAGACAAAGCCCTCAGCCTCTGGAGCTGAGTAAGGCAAAGGCAAAAGCGTCGCTGAAGATGACAATCTGACGATCTTGCTTGAAAAGCCGGTTTGTCAGTCCTCTCCCCTGTTTGAGGATATCGCTGAAGGTTCCACAACTGCGACTTCACCAATAATACCAGCTGCTGCTGAAGAAATAATGCCAGTCTTAGATTTAATCTCTGAGACTGATGAACCTGAAGAACAGCTACTCTTGCACAGACGCAGACCTTCCTTAGCTCCTCAAAAGCTAAGTGAAGAGGATCAGAAAAGAAGAGAAGAGATAATAAAGCAATTCAAGGATCAGCGAATCATTCTGTGGCGTGATTAACTTCCTTCAGTTCCTCCAAAGTTCAGAATTTCCCAAAAGGAATACAAGGATCACCTCAGAGCTGAAAGATTAATCGCTGAAAGAAAGGAAGCTAAAGAAAAGGACAGAGAATACGCCATCCAGCTTTCTAAACGATCAGTGAAAGACCCCAAGCTGAAAAGAGTTCCTATTGAAGTTCAACGTCAGCTCTGGGAAGACGCCAAGAAGATAACTGAAGAAAAGAGAACTGTGTCTCAGTCCACTTTAGCCTGGTGCAAAGAAAAGGTCATCTACAGACTATATCCTGCCAAAATCAACAAGGTATTCATCTCTGGAAGAACAACCCTTGTTTCAATCGCTGAAGTCGAGATATTCAGAGAAGATAAGAAGTACGAAAAATTCTATGCTGAAGCCATAACGAAGTACGGTCTCTCTGAATGGTTGGAGATCAGGTTAGCCAACCAGAAGTCTCAGTCGAAGTACAAGGAACATGTTGAAAAGCTGATCAACAAACAAATCGACTTAGTCTACTCCTGTGTGGATATTCCTCCTCCTCCTCCTCTCGAAAGTCAGAAAAGAAAGGCCTCAACAAAGAAGAAGAAATCTAAATCTTCAATTGATGGCCCTGTCATATGAAATGAAACAGGTATTGGTTTTTCACGTGCTGAAGTCCTTGGTCCTGATCCTGATCTTTCCATGCTTAACACATCTCTTCCTCCTGGTGAGACTTTCATCCCTGGCAAAGTCATAAGCGAACCCTACGGGATATTTTTCCATGACTACGATGGTGGAAAGCATTTTCAACGCATCTCTGAACTTCACATCACTCCCATCGAACAGCTGAGAGATCTCATCTACTGGTGTAACTTCAGGAATGACCCTCAGGTACGACATCTGAAACCCTTGATTTTTGAAGAAGCGCTGATCAAAAGAAAACAAGGTGTAACCGTTCCTGACTGGATGATTCCCACCACATCAATGACCCTTTATGAACTTCTCATTAAGGAAGAACCCTTTACAAACTGATATGATCGCCTATTTCTCTATTGTATCAGTTATTCTTTTGTACTTGTAATTTATTTCGCTTGTACTTGTAATCTTTCCATTTCTCTTTGTAACCTGATTCAAAGTTTTAAAGAAAGATTTCAGCGAATGTACTTTACTCCATCAGTACTGAAAAGATCCCAGAAAACAGTAAAAGGGACAAATATTTTATGAGTTCTTTTTATCCTTATGTTTTCATTAAATAGCAATTTTCTTTGTTGCTATGTCATAATCAAATAGGGGGAGATTGTTGATCCAAACCCTCAGTGATTTGATAATGACTCTCTCTTATATACTTAGTGAAAATTGTAAGTAAACAATATGTATCAGAGTTTCACTATCGCTGATAAGTACTAAGATCTTACAGTACCGCTGATAGGAACTCTCGCTCTTTAAATTAAACATTCAGCGAACACTGTTCACCGTTAATGCTATGAGTCTGTTCAGTCATTATGATGATCGTTGATAAGTTAGTTGTTTACTTATGATCCCTGAAGACAAGTTTCACGTCAACAAAGGTTCTACGCTGAAGTCGAAGATCAAGCTCAAGAACCAGCGACAAGTCTCCTAATGAACTGATGCGGATCAGCGAAGACTCAGATTTGTCCACTCAACGTGAAGTATCAAGTACAAGACTTCAGCTATCGCTGAACTTTATCATTCGCTGAATAGATAATGATAATGCTCTGAATCAACGAAAGCTGATCATGAAGTCCTCCGTACAAAGTACTTTTGTCTTAACCACCCTTGCACGACTCCGTACGAAATGTCAGAAAAGAATATCCGACTATCTGAAATCGTACATCCACTCTGATACTACACTGTTCATCCATGCGGCTACTAAGGTTGTCAACAAAGGTCAATGACATGCAACCAACCAGCTGATGACACGTGTAAAGTGTATACTGACTTAGATTAAATGCATGTAGTATATAAAGAGATGAACCCACTTCATTTGAAGTAACTTGCTAACTCTAGACAAGTTCAATCTCTTATCTCAAGATAGGTTATTATTAGTAATTTCCTTATCTCTCTTAGTGCAAGAAACCTTAGTGTTCCAACTTGTTTAGATTTAGGTTTATCCTTAATCTTGTTTCCGCAACAAGCTGTAAATTGTTAATGATTTATCGATAAACAATTTAGAAAAGTAAAATCTGTGTGTTTGTATTCAACCCCCCCCCCCCCCCCCCCCCCCTTCTACAAACTTGTATAAGCCTTCGGGACCAACAGAACTGGTTTTGGCACAGGTTTCCTCTTAGGTGTAGAATTTACACCTTTTGGAGGAACTGGTTTTGTAGCAGGTTGCCTCTTGGGTGCCGGTTTAACCTTAGTAGGAGAAACCAGTTTGGGAATGGGTTTTCTCTCCTGCTGTGGTTTAACCTCAGATTGGGAACCCCGTGGAGTATGTTGTTTCTTTTTATTTTTACGGGGTTTGCTTTTGGGTGTATGATTATATATATGATATGACCCAAACCAATCATGATTGTTAATATCATCAAAGTCATTCCAACCACAACTGAATCAATTGCTGAACGGAATAAAGTTTAATTGGAAAAGAAACATCACGTTTAACAAAATCATTCCTATGATTCCAAGCACAATAGTTTTTGTTCATTCTAGGGTAAAAAACAGTATTGAAAGACTTTGATGCAGCATCCTCGAGAGGTTCCTTAGCTAGCCACTTTGGTTTTTCTTGATTAGCGCGATCGTTTTTATCTGAAACAACAGGGACAGTACGGTCAGTGACTTTTGAGGAAGCAGTATTTATGGTAGGCAATCGTTCGGTCTTTTGCCTCGGCTGTGATTGAGTTTGAGAAACAGGTTTAGATTTTGAAATCTTAATCACAGTGGGGGCCTTGGTTTTAGAACAGCCACCCTTTAGAAAATTGACCGGTCGATTGACTACTGGTGACAGAAAATCAGTATGACTCGGAAGAGGTTTGTCGAAGGGGAACGACTCAAACTCTCCATCAGAATTGCCTTCAGAGTTCATATATTCAGAAAAATTGATATCCGGAATTACAGGACTTGGATCGGTCGAGGAAGGCGAGGAACACTTAGTGCTTGTGTGCTTTGGGGAATTTGGTGCGGAAGCTAAGAAAAAATCAGAGTTCAAATTCCTTAAAACACTCTTGTCTTGAGAATCTTGACCTTCTTGTGTTGAAAAGATCTTGCTAACGAAAGCTTTACACAAAGACGTGTCAGATGAGCTTGAGGAAAGTTCGGGTGAAACCTGCTTTTCAGTTTGGAGCTGGTCAATCTGCTCTTGGAGTTGACCATTTCTCGTATGCTCGTACATTGCTTATGTTGCCAAGGCAGACAGTTTTAATGTGAGCATGTTGATTTCACACCAAAGGATTTCCTATCCTTCATCAGACACAGTTTCGGTTTTGACCGATTTAAGATTTTCAAGCTCCTGAATTAACGCTTGGTTTTCATTTTGAAAAATCGACCGTTCTTTCTCGAGTGACTCCTCCAACTCGACTATCTTTGCTTCCAAGATGAGAGGGTGGACATAGAGCTTGAACTCATCCGTCTCAGTCTTGGTTTAGGTTACTTGGTCCTCATCCTTTTTGGAGGAATCCTTGGGCTTTGCAACCTTGTAGCAATCGAAGTAGTCATTCGAGAGACACTTCTTGTTCTTTTGATAGGAATAATTCAAAGATCCATAATTGAATGGAAGTTGCATTTTGGATGTGCGTGTGCGCTTGTATTCCTCAGTTTCCTCTTCCTTTTCAGGTTCAAGAGGACCAGTCCATTTAATTGCATATTCCGGATAATCTTTGGCTATTCCAAGACAACTAAAATCATACAATATAGGTCTTTTGGCTATTCCCTTTTTCAAATAGTATGGGTTATCATATCCGATTCCCCAGTCCTTATTAAAATAGGTGAACTCCTTTGGTGTATTCATATGAATGGTCTGATCAGTTTGACCTCTCTTGTGGAGTTTTGTTTCAAGATCAAGTATTTTAGAAACAGACTCCTTGTGCTGAATTTGAAGGGCAGAACATTGATAAACAATTTATGCGTTCTCATTCATGCACTGATCAAACTGTGACTGAAGTTCAGATAATTTGGCCCGTAAGTCCTTAGGTGCTATCGTAAGATTTTTGCATTTTTCTTTTAAGATAGCATTTTCGGACTTATATTTCTCAGTTATACGCATTTGAACATCTAGCTTTTCAGACAGAGATCTGATTTCAAGCATTTGTTCTTTAGTAGTGGCCTTATGGGAAACTAACCGTTCAGTAAGAGATTGTATTTGACCAAAGAAATCTTGAGCAGTGGATTCACTTACCTGACTTGTTGTTGCCTTCTCTTCATCAGCAGGAGAGTGGTATCCCATGAAAGCATCAACACTATCAGATTCGCTTTCATCATCAGATCGTCCCAACCAGTATTCGTTTTCAACAAACATAGCTTCTCCAACCTCCTTTTGCTCAGCCAATGCGAGCTTCGCTTTGTAGTAGTGAACATTCTTTACCGTAGGCTGGCGGCAATCTTTCGCAAAGTGACCAAGTTTCCTGCAGTTGTAGCAAGTTACGGGTTCATCTTTCTTCTTTCGGTCATCTTTCACTGACTTTTCCTTCTTCTCAGACTGATCTTGCTCATCGGCCTTCTTCTTTCCTTCATACTTGTCCTTATAATCGTGGCGCTTGTTGGAGGAGTTGGAGTAGCGCTGATTATTGGACGATGGCTTCTTATAGAACTTTTGCTGGAAGGATTTGGTGAGAAGGACCATTGCTTTCTTGATGGCAGCAATCTCAGAATCAGAATCACTTTCTTCTTTTGTCTCAGGTTCCAACTCCGATTCACTGTGCTTTTGAGTACGTTTGGAGTGTCGGCCAGAAGATTTGCCTCATTTTGAAGACACGAGTGCTAATGGATCAGCAGTTGGCTTGGATACGGACTTCTTCTCGCTTAGAAGTTCATTCACTTCATCTTCGTCTTGAAGAAGCGTCTCATAGAGTTCGTGGATGCTAACTTTCTCTATCAAGTTGTTGTGCTTGACATGAGATGCAAATGCCTTCCATTCTGGCAACAGGTTGTTGAGGAACTTGAGCACGTTTTCCGTGTTGGAGCGAGTGATGTGGTTCTTGTTAAGTTCGTTGAGAAGTAGACAAAAACGTTCATAGGTCTCGGAGAGGGATTCGCCGGTGCGTTGTTTGAATCCATCGAACTTGGTGATGGCGTTGTTGATCTTCAATTGATTCCCAACTTTGCTTCCACGCATCATCTTCTCCACTTGATCCCACATACCCTTCGCTGTATCTTTATAGCTGTCGATGGCAGTACAGATCGTGTTGGGGATAGCTTGAACAAGATACCTCTTAGCACGCTTTTGTCCCCCAAGCATGCCCTTTTCGTCGTCGGTCATATCAGAGAGAGTCTTTGGCACGGTGCATGTTTCACCATCTTCTTGAGCTGGTGGCACGGTCTTCATTGGTGGAGGAACTGGCCCATTTTCTAACGCTCGCCAAATGTATTCGAAGTTGTCCTTCGACTCAATGAAGATTTTGAACCTGTCCCTCCATTGGCTGTACTCACCTTGGTAGAGGCAAGGTGGTTTGGAGTCGGTACCGATTGCAAGAGCGTCGCGATAAGACATCTTCAGTTGCACTGGAGTGATCGTCAGACGATGTGGAGGGACAGGTTCAAAATCTTTATTGAGTTGAAGGACAACTTCGAATACATTTGGCGAGCGTTAAAAAATGGGCCAATTCCTCCACCAAAGAAGACCGTGCCACCAGCTCAAGAAGATGGTGAAACACGCACCGTGCCAAAGACTCTCTCCGATATGACTGACGACGAAAAGGGCATGCTTGGGGGAGAAAAACGTGCTAAGAGGTATCTTGTTCAAGCTATCCCCAACACGATCTATACTGCCATCGACATCTACAAAGATACAGCGAAGGGTATGTGGGATCAAGTGGAGAAGATGATGCGTGGAAGCAAAGTTGGGAATCAATTGAAGATCAACAACGCCATCACCAAGTTCGATGGATTCAAAAAACGCACCGGCGAATCCCTCTCCGAGACCTATGAACATTTTTGTCTCCTTCTCAACGAACTTAACAAGAACCACATCACTCGCTCCAACACGGAAAACGCGCTCAAGTTCCTCAACAACCTGTTGCCATAATGGAAGGCATTTGCATCTCATGTCAAGCACAACAACTTGATAGAGAAAGTTAGCATCCACGAACTCTATGAGACGCTTCTTCAAGACGAAGATGAAGTGAATGAACTTCTAAGCGAGAAGAAGTCCGTATCCAAGCCAACTACTGATCCATTAGCACTCGTGTCTTCAAAACGAGGCAAATCTTCTGGCCGATACTCCAAACGTACTCAAAAGCACAGTGAATTGGAGTCGGAACCTGAGACAAAAGAAGAAAGTGATTCTGATTCTGAGATTGCTGCCATCAAGAAAGCAATGGTCCTTCTCACCAAATCCTTCCAGCAAAAGTTCTATAAGAAGCCATCGTCTAATAATCAGCGCTACTCCACCTCCTCCAACAAGCGCCATGATTGTAAGGACAGGTATGAAGGAAAAAAGAAAACTGATGAGCCCGACCTGTCTGACAAGAAAGAAAATACAGAGAAAGATGACCGAAAGAAGAAAGACGAACCCGTGACTTGTTATAACTGCGGGAAGCTTCGTCATTTTCCGAAACACTGTCAAAGGCCTGTTGTGAAGAACTCTCACTATTACAAGGCCAAGCTCGCTCTAGATGAACAAAAAGAGGTCGGAGAAGCTATGTTTGATGAAAACGAATACTGGTTGGGACGATCTGATGATGAAAGAGAATCTGATGGTGCTGATGCTTTCATGGGATACCACTCTTCTGCTGATGAAGAAAAGGCAACAACAAGTCATGTAAGTGAATCTACTGCTCAAGATTTCTTTGATCAAATACAATCTCTTACTGAACGCTTAATTTCCCATAAGGCCACTACTAACGAACAAATGCTTGAAATCAGATCTCTATCTGAAAAGCTAGATGTTCAAACGCGCATAACTGAGAAATATAAGTCCAAAAATGCTATCTTAAAAGAAAAATGCAAAAATCTTACGATAGCACCTAAGGACTTACGGACCAAATTATCTGAAATTCAGACACAGTTTGATCAGTGCATGAATGAGAAAGCAGAAATTGTTTATCAATGTTCTGCCCTTCAAATTCAGCACAAGGAGTCGGTTTCTAAAATACTTGATCTTGAAACAAAACTCCACAAGAGAGGTCAAACTGATCAGACCATTCATATGAATAAACCAAATGAGTTCACTTATTTTAATAAAGACTGGGGAATCGGATACGATAACCCACACTATTTGAAAAAGGGAATAGCCAAAAGACCTATACTGTATGATTTTAGTTGTCTTGGAATAGCCAAAGATTATCCGGAATATGCAATCAAATGGACTGGTCCTCTTAAACCTGAAAAGGAAGAGGAAACCGAGGAATACAAGCGCACACGCACATCCAAAATGCAACTTCCATTCAGTTATGGATCTTTAAATTATTCCTATCAAAAGAACAAGAAGTATCTCTCGAATGACTACTTCGATTGCTACCAGGTTGCAATGCCCAAGGATTCCTCCAAAAAGGATGAGGACCAAGTAACCGAAACCAAGACTGAGACGGATGAGTTCAAGCTCTATGTTCCCCCTCTCATCTTAAAAGCAAAGATAATCGAGTTGGAGGAGTCACTCGAGAAAGAAAGGTAGATTTTTCAAATTGAAAAGCAAGCGCTAATCCAGGAACTTGAGATTCTTAAATCGGTCAAAACCGAAACTGTGTCTGATGAAGGGCAGGAAATCCTTCGGTGTGAAATCACTAAACTCACATCAAAACTGGCTGCCTTGGCAACAGATGCGATGCAAGAGTATACGAGAAATGGTCAGCTCCAAGAGCAGATTGACCAACTCCGATCTGAAAAGCAGATTTCACCCGATTCTTCCTCTAACTCATCGGACACGTCTTTGTGTAAAGCTTTCATAAGCAAAACTTCTTCAACACAAGACGATAAAGATTCTCAAGACGAGAGTGTTTTAAGGAATTTGAACTCTGATATTTTCCTAGCTTCCGCACCAAATTCCCCAAAGCACACCAGCACTAAGTGTTCCTCGCCTTCCTCGACCGATCCAAGTCCCGTAATTCCGGATGTCGATTTTTTTGAATATATGAACTTCGAAGGCAATTCTGATGAAGAGTTTGAGTCGTTCCCCTTCGACAAACCTCTTCCGAGTCATACTGATTTTCTGTCACCAGTAGTCAATCGACCGGTCAACTTTCTTAAGGGTGACTGTTCTAAAACAAAGGCCCCAGTTGTGATTAAAATTTCCGAATCTAAACCTGTTTCTCAAAACCAATCACAGCCGAGGCAAAAGACCGAGCGATTGCCTGTCAAAAATCCTGTTCCTTCAAAAGTCACTGACCATTCTGTCCCTGTTGCTTCAGATAAAAATGGTCGCGCTAAACAAGAAAAACCAAAGTGGCTAGCTAACGAACCTGTCGAGGATGCAGCATCAAAGTCTTTAAATACTGTTTTTCCCTAGGATGACCAAAAACGATTGTGCTTGGAATCATAGGAATGATTTTGTTAAACATGATGTTCTTTTCCAATTAAACTTTATTCCGTTCAGCAATTGATTCAGTTATCGCATGATTGTTTGTGTTGTTCTAAATGTGGTTGGAATGACTTTGATGATATAAATAACAATGATTGGTTTTGGTAATATCATACATATAATCATAAACCCAAAACCAAACCTCGTAAAAATAAAATGAAACAGCATACTCAACGGGGTTCCCAATCTGAGGTTAAACCACAGCAGGAGAGAAAACCCTTTCCCAAACGGGTTTCTCCTACTGAGGTTAAACCGGCACCCAAGAGGCAACCTGCTACTAAACCAATTCCTCCAAAAGGTGTAAATTCTACACCTAAGAGGAAACCTGTGCCAAAACCAGTTCCTTCAAACGGTGTAAAACCTACACCTAAGGGGAAATCTGTGTCAAAGCAAGTTCCTCCGAGAGGTGTCAAGCCTAACCCTCCAGGACCCATGCAAATATGGGTACCTAAAATCCGTTAAACTTGTTTTTGCAGCACGGTCATGTGTGGTACTTAGACTCTGGATGCTCCAAGCACATGACCGGAAGGAGGGAGCTTCTCACGAACTACAAAGAAGAATATGGCGGAGACGTGAGATTTGGGAACGACCACAAGGCGCCGATTAGGGGCTACGGCGACATCGTTCAAGACAAGATCACAATAAAGAAGGTATCACACATCGCGGGATTGGGACACAATCTGTTCAGTATCGGCCAATTCTACGACAAAGATCTCGAGGTTCGATTTAAAGCCAAAAGGTGTAGAATACTCAATGACGATGGAGAGGAGCTACTGGTTGGAAAGGGCAAGACCAACCTCTACACCATCGACCTCGCAGCCCTCAAGACCGATAACCCCGTCTATGTCAAAGGCTAATTCCGAACAAGCATGGATTTGGCATCGAAGACTATCGCACCTCAACTTCAAGAGTATCAACAAGCTGGTGCTGGGCGGACACGTAAAAGGCATGCCCGATCTTCAATTCGTGAAGGATCGTCTCTGCGGGGCATGTGAGATGGGAAAGATGAAACGAGCATCACATCAGCCGAAGGCAGCTCCGAGCACGTCCCGGTTCCTTGAACTTATCCACATAGATTTGTGTGGACCGATGCGTGTTCAAAGCATCAACAAACGCAAATACGTCCTGGTGATGGTGGATGACTTCTCGCGCTATACTTGGGTCAAGTTCCTTCGCTCGAAAGACGAAACTCCGGAGCTGATCATCAACCAATTGAAGACCATTCAACTAAATCTTCAAAGTCAAGTTCAGACCATAAGGACCGACAATGGGACGGAATTCAAGAACCAAACGGTGAACGATTATCTGACTTCTGTTGGAATTTCGCAAACCTTCTCTGCCGCACGCACTCCTCAGAAAAACGGAGTTGTGGAAAGGCTCAACCGTACCCTCCTCGAAGCGGCTCGTAACATGCTTTCACAATCCAAACTGCCACTATTTCTCTGGGCCAAAGCGGTGCCAACTGCTTGCTATACGCAAAACCGCTCCATCATCAACAAGCGGTTCAACAAGACGCCGTACGAGATCATCAACAAACGCGTTCCGAATATCAAATACTTCCATGCGTTCGTATGCACGTGCTACGTCTTAAACGACAAGGACGATCTCGGCAAATTCAGCCCCAAGGCGGACGAAGGAGTTTTCATCGGATACTCCATGCAGGTTAAGGCGTATCGCGTTTACAACAAACGGACTAAAACCGTTACCGATAGTGTAAACGTGACATTCGACGAAGCCGCAGATTTGGCTTCTGAACATATCAGTTTAGAACCTGGTTTAACTGGCGTGCTAGCTTCCGAACATCCTCGTTCGGGATCTACACAAGCGATAGTAAATCCGAATCATGCATCTTCATCGAATGCTGATCTTTCATATTTAGATTTATTGTTTAAATACTTTTATGATGACATGTTTAATGCTTCTACTCCTACTGTCTCAGCACAACATAGACTTGAAGCTGCTGGTATTAAGGATTCGGCGAATCTATCCGGTCCGACACCTTCTACAAGCACGCCGTCCATCATTGTGGAGACAACTCGACCGTCATCATCGACATCAACCGATACTGTCATCCATCCGGAGGAACCAATTATCAACCCGGAGATCGATCCTAGTGATTCGTCATCTGCTACAATCATCGATCAACCTCTGAACTCCTCGGAACCATAAGTTGTTTAACCATCGACGAATCCTCCCCCGCCTCCTCCGAGAAACCAACATGCGACACTTGAAGCAGTTCAAGACCTACCATCTGGTGATTATGTAGATCCGGACACTTCTCACTCTACTCAGTAGCCGCTTCCGCACACCACTCGATGGACGAAAGCACATCCCCTACATCAAATCATCGGTGATCCCTCCATTCCTGTTCAAACGCGAGGCGCATCCGCCAATTTTTGTCTCTTCTCCGGCTTCTTATGCAAGATCGAGCCGACGAACGTACGCGAAGCGCACGAAGATCCGGACTGGATCATCACTATGCAAGAAGAGCTCAACCAGTTCGAGGCTCTAAAGGTATGGCGATTGGTCCTACGTCCAACCCACAAGACGGTGATCGGCACCAAGTAGATCTTCAAGAATAAGAAGGACGAAGACGGCATGGTCGTATGCAACAAGGCACCTCTCGTGGCCAAGGGGTACCGTCAACAAGAAGGGATCGATTATGATGAAACCTACGCTCTGATGGCACGAATCGAAGCTATACGTATGTTTCTTGCATACGCCGCGCACAAGAACTTCACGGTCTTCCAAATGGATGTGAAGACCGCATTCCTCTACGGCGATATCAAGGAAGAGGTGTACGTGTCACAACCTGAAGGATTTATGGACGATTCGAAGCCTGATCATGTCTACGTTCTAGACAAGGCGCTTTACGGTCTAAAGCAAGCTCCGCGAGCCTGGTCAAACACTCTGTCCGAGTTTTTGATAAAGTCAAAATTCACACGAGGTAAAATTGATTCTACTTTGTTTATCAAAAACGAAAAAGGTCACATTGTTCTCGTTCAAGTGTATGTAGATCATATAATATTTGGTTCTACTAATCCCCAATATGCTAAGAACTTTGCAAAGTTAATGGGTGAATTTTTTAAAATGAGTATGCTTTGTGAGATGAGTTTCTTCCTAGGTCTTCAAGTTAACCAACTGTCGACCGGGATATTCATAAACCAGGCTAAGTACATCCGGGACATTCTTAAGAAATTCCAGATGGAACAGTCCTCGCCCATGAAAACTCCCATGGCACCCGGTACAAAGCTTCACGCCGATCCTAACGGACAGGATGTGAACACTAAACTGTATCGGGGAATGATCGGTTCTTTGATGTATCTAACCGCAAGTAGACCGGATATCATGTTTTCACCTTTTCTATGCGCCTGATTTCAATCAAAACCAAAAGAGTCTCACTTAACTGCTGAAAAACGGATTTTTCGTTATTTACGTGGTACTGCTGATCTTGGCTTATGGTACCCGAAATAGACAGGTTTTGAGTTATCCGCCTATTCTGATGCGGACCATGCGGGCAACATGATGGACCAGAAGAGCACATCGGGCCATGTACAGGTTTTGGGAGATAGTCTGGTGAGTTGGGCGTCCAAGAAGCAGCAGTGCGTTTCTACGTCAACTGCCAAGGCGGAGTACGTGGCCGCCGCGAGCTGCTATTCTCAAGTAATCTGGATGTGGACGCAACTCAAGGACTACGGATTTACGTATGTCAAGGTTCCCATTTACTGCGACTCGAAGAGCGCCATTGCTATATCCAGCAACCCGGTCCAACACTAAGACAAAGCACATCGACGTTCGGTATTACTTCATTAAGGATCACGTTGGAAGAGGTACAGTCGAACTCTACTTTGTAAGTACTGAGCATCAGTTAGCAGACCTGTTTACCAAACCCTTGGACGAAAAACGTTTTAATACTCTTGTGTCCAAGTTAGGTATGCTAAATCTGAAGACTTAATCCGATTGTGTGCCCGTTACAAGTTCCATACATCTACGCGAAACTGTCTACTCATCATCTGGTGTTCATACTCCCGATGATTGAGCACACACTTTCACGCACTTGTATTCTACTTGTTTCAGTTACACAGTTAGATTACGTCTATGTATTTATTATGCAGATTTCATTTGTTTACTTTCTTTCTCCGTGTGTTTCCTTTTCTTTCATACTGTCGTCTAATTTTATATGTCTATCTCTGTGCTTTCACGAAGTGTTCATGTGTTCAGGGGGAGCACACACCAGTATCAGGTAAGTCTACTCTACTGTTGAGGGGGAGCGTCACACACATTTTTTTTAACTAATGAAAAGTTTTTTGTGTGGATACTCCCGTGAGCATTTCAACTTATGTCCATCATTTGAGGGGGAGTGACACAGTATTTTTCTTTAATTGTCCAAAAGGTTTTTTGTGTCGAGCTCTCCATTGCACTTTAGAGGGGGAGCAAGGTCATCCCCATGCTCAGTTTGAGGGGGAGCGAGAGAAGGTTCGTTTTGAATCCACATAGTCCTATTTCTGCAAAATCTTCAAGGACAGGGAATTTTTTTTTGTGAAAATCCAGAGTTTCCGGACAGGTATCCGGAAACCCTATCTTTCAGGATAGGTTTCCGGACCGGGTCCTTATCCGGATTGGATGGGAACCTGGATACCACACCCGGATTCTTGGGTTAATATAAAAACCCTCCGGATACCAATATTTCATTCACCCGGAAACAAAGTCAAAAACCCTAAACCTCTCTATTTCTCTCTCTCGTTTGGTCTCATTCGAATTCACTCGCAATCCTTGTTTTTCGCTCCAACAATCAGGTATGTTGTTTATTTATCCATCTCGACCTCATTTATGTTCGAATCGTACCCCCCATCACACCACTCGACCACCAGCTTGGTCGATTCACAACATCCAAAAACCCCTTATGGGTTTCTTCGATTTTGTGTCTATTCGGTGGGGTACAAGCATCATTTGTTGAGTTTGTATGCTTATATGAGTTAATCGACTCTACCTGATTAGGTTAGTACTTGCTTGGGACTCTATTTTTGTCGATTGGTGGTTTTGAATATCGTCCGGGAACATTCATTGTGTCCGGACACGTTCACCATTAAGATGTTTTGTCCGGGAACTTGCTTACATTAGATATTTTATCCGGACTCATCCATCATCCGGAAAACCTAGTTGTCCGGAAACCTAAGGGTTTTCGGTAAGTTCAACTACCGGATAGATGTTGTGTCCTGTTTGGGCAAAATTTCACCAGTCTCGACCACGACCAGAAAAGGTAAGACACATGTTATGAACTATATCTTGTATTAAGATAAGGCCCGACAAAGACCCAAAAAAACACCGTCGTCCCTCCTAAAAGGTAAGTCGAGAGTTCCTCATGACACTCGACCTCGACGTCGCCTACTTCGCACGACCGTCGCGTAGAATCATGCGAACTCGGCCGACTAACGCGTTATACGACTGTTATATTTGTTCAGTGATTAATGCAGGAGTCAAAGTCATTAATGGACAACGGCTATAACCGACGAAATCAGTTATGAGCATCTAATCCCACATTGAAGACGACGACCGTTACAACAGTCATCAAAGATCTTAATGATTCAATTAATATCATCCGAAGACTATAAATCCCATGTTCAATCCTCAGTTTTAGGACATCGAATAATACAGGAAGAGAGATAAAACAAGAGGACCGAACATCGAACAACAGAAGCAAATGCAAACACTCGAAGAATATTCATTCGAAGCAAAGATATCATTCATAGAAGATCGCTCTCGACGCACGACTTTCACTCTCGACCACCAGTTTACACATTGTTTTCACACACGACGCACACTGTTTTTACATTTCAAACACTTGTACTTTACATTTCGAAGTCTTTCCCGTCATTTGTATTGTAATCTCTGTACGATCGACACCCGGAACACCAAGGACATCGCCCCTAATTGTTGACCATAGTGCAGCGACGACTTCCACAGTCGTCCACAGGATTTTTCCTCGTTGAGGTTTTTCCCGCGTCATCAAATTCTCTGTCTCATTTACATTTTTGTCTTTGTCGCACGCCTTTGTCGAACGATTCCTTTCTTTAGTTGTTAAACTCCACATCGACCTTAAGTTGTCCCTTTGGTGCGATTTTTGGCATTAACATGTTCGGACTCCCATTTGTCCGGAATCCTCTTTCATCCGGAAACCATGTTTGTTCGGAATCTCTATTTGTCCGGGATGCTTTGTTTATCCGGAAACCTGTGTTGTCCGGATTCCGTTTGTCCGGAAAGTATGGTCTGTCCGGGAACTCTTGCATATCTTCATTATGTCCGGACAACTCTGTTTTGTCTATCCAGTACCAATTTGCTCACTGCCAGACCTCATTCTGTCTCAGAATGAGCCTCTTACTGCAAAGGTACGCGCCGGAAATTTGTTTATTCGCCCTATTTTCTAACTTTGGTTCTTTTACAGATATTCCATGGAGGATCAACAGCAGCAACAAAACCCCAAAGAGCAAATTCCCCAAGAGGAATTTATAGATGCAGAAGCTGATAACGCTTTGGTCGACCCTGACCATGGCACTAAGATAGAGCCCAACAACCATCATCTGGACGCCGCTGAGTTCCGGCCACAACTAAAACACCGTGTGAGTGTGGATATTCTATTCCGTCATCCTCTCCATGAGGCCCTCACTGCCACAGCCGACGTCCCCACGCTATACGTGTATCAAGTATGGTTGTCTGCCCAAGTCATTACGGCGGGCAATTCCCAGACAATCACGATGCAGATCGACAACCAACCGTTCACGCTAACACCTGAGTCCTTCCGGCGTCTACTTTCACTTCCAGAAGCCACCGCCGGCGGACATCAACGCTACGATCCTGCGGTAAATGACGACACTCTGTGCGCTCAAGTCCGCGCACTCGGGTACAATCACGACGTCAACCGTCCATCCGCGTTCAACCGAAAGTACCTGGCCCCCATCTGGTACACACTGTTCATGATTCTGAACAGGTGTCTTTCATCCAGATGGAAGGGCATCGACCAGTGCACCGGCGACTTCTTACGATTGTTTCATGCCGTGTGCTACAACCGGCACGTGGACTTCGCGATGATCATCTGGCGCGAACTGGTCCAAACTATTCGACAGATTGGTGGATCCAAACAAAAGAAGTTCCTTCCGTACCCTCGTTTCTTTTCCTTGGTTGTGCGTCAACATATGGACGTGAATCCAGCAATACCGCGACGTCTTACCCATCCGGTATGTCCTCATCACCACTTGCAATATATGGTAATTCGCAACCCGTCCAATGCCATAGCCATGCCCATACCTGAAGCCCTACTGGCTCACGCGGATCCCACTGCACCGAGTGTGGTAGCTTATAGGCAAGAGTTAGGGAATCCCATGGTCCAGCCAGCGTCAGAAGTACCTGCCCAGGGACTTCGACCCGAGGGACGTGAGGGTCATAGGACCAGAGGAGGCAGGGCCCGGGCAGCAGGGGCTCCCGGGCGGGGTGTTTTGAGTGTTCATGGGAGGGGAACTGGAGTGAGCGGTGCAGTAGAAACGCGTCCCAGTACTACCTAACCCCGAATCCCTATCACCCGATCGACAGGCGAAGCCAGAACATCGTCATCACGACCGAAGCTTCACCATGACTCCGAACCATACATATCAGACCCGCCTTCACCCTCTCGATAAGTTGAGAACGTGGAATCTGACTCCACGGAATCCGATACGGACCGTAACATACGCCTGAAATTAATCCCACATAGTATCGGACCGAATCCGGAATTTACCGAAGGAATCCCTTCTAAATCACCCATTCCTCCACTCATTCCTTTTACCCAGCCTACGGGAGATACATGGAGCACCGAGGGAGTATTAGGTGATCAGTTAGACCATGTGAGACGGAGGGAATTGTTTTCGAAAGCGAACCAGGAAAGATTGAGCCGTAAAGATAAAGAGGCTCCTAAGCGACACAAACCGCGTGTCACCCGGGTAGCCACATATGCTATCCCGTCTCATGAACGCAGAACTTACCGGATGACAAGAGTTTCCGGATGAAATACTTACCGGGTAGAATGCGTTTCCGGATGATATGCTTTTCGGATAATGGAGTGTCTGGGAAGAATCAATTTAGCCGGAAACTTCGAGTTATCCGGATAAAATAGGTTACCGGAAACTGTGAGTTGTCCGGACAAACTATTTTACCGGAAACTTTGGGTTTCCGGAACAAATCTACCCAGAAAGATTGAAATTAGAGACTTACCCGGAAAGTTGAATCGTGTCCGTAAAGAGTTAGCGAAGTTCCGGAAAGTCGTGAATTATCCGGAAACTGCTGCTGGTTTATCCGGAAAGGACGGCTGGAATGTCAAGATCGATTGGGAATCGACTAGAGTTGCTCAAAAACGTTCCTGAAAGATTAGAAACTCGGCCAAACACAAAAATAACACTACCCAAATCGATTTTGAAGCAAAAACAACAGGTTTTGATGGTTAAAATTTTGATTTTTCTCAAGAACACAACCAAAACTTTTGAGCTTTGATTTGCTTAAAAACCACTCAAACGATCGAATTAAGTTGCGAAAATTTGCAGAATTACTAATAAGAGTAATACTAACAGTATGCAATAAACAAGACGAAGCAATTTAATCCGAATCAAAAACGAGATTTCAATCAAGAACACATCCTTATGAAAAGAAAAACTTACCAGAATTCCAATAGAGCACTTTGAATCGATTGTCCGTCTGCTCTGATACCAATTGTGAGTCTCAGATCCGTGCAACGAACAATGAAGAAATCCATAGATAGAAACAATGATTATGATTTCAACTGGTCATCCCTATTAGGTTTCAATTGAGAGAGTTTACAATGATAGTAGGAAAGCAATAATGAATAACTTAGCCTAAACAAGACTAAAACAAAACATTATATATGACGGGCCCGTGGTTAACAAGCCCACGGCCCGTTCACTAACTAAGCTCAAAATAAAGAATTACAAGTAGCCCCTTGAACTTCTATACAACCAAATATTGACGCTAACATAATTGTACAAAACACACAAAGGTATCAAATCACTCCCAAAATCAACTCTCACTCGACCCTTTAAACGACCTTTAAGCTTAGGCAATGGGATATGATGGATCAAAGGAAAACAGTTTGCTAAACCCAAGGTATCCGGATCACTGTCCAGATTGGAATTTCCAGATCACAACATCCGGATTCCAGGTCTGGTACAACAGGTTCTCTCATTTGAACATTTCTACTCTAAACCAACTTGTAAAACATAATCTTGTAAGTGGTCTCCTTTCTCTTATGTTTGACAAAGGTCACTTATGTTCTGCATGTGAGATGGGAAATCTTTAAAGAGCCTTACATAAAAAATATGTTGAAAGAGCCTGAATGAGACAGATTGAATACACTTGCATTACAAATATATTTCTAAACGGAAAGAAAGTCTTTGCATCAAAATCTTCAAAGAAAAGAATGTCCTATAAAAAATACAAGGATTCACAAGATGTGCACACTAAGATAAATTCTAAAAAAAACAGAACTTTCTCTCTCTAGGGGTGCAATCGTGTGTTGCCATGGTTGCTAGGGTTTCTTCGCGGTGGCTGATTGGAGTCGGCAAGGTTAGCTATCGGCAAGGGCAGCAAGGTGATTTGTAGAGTAAGGCAAGTCTACTGATACCATTTTCGTCGATTTCTGTCCGGCGAGGGTGGGGTTTTCGTGCTAGGGTTTTTGGAGTAGGGTTTTGAGGTGCGACGACAGGGATAAACAAACCACGGTGGTGTGTGTTTGCTGACCAGAAGCGTCAACCAGGAGGGGTGTTGGCCTCGACGGTGGAGGTCTGCGACGGTAACGTGCCGACTAGGTTATCGGGCGGTGGCGCTTGATCCGACTTTCTCAGAACAGCAGCGGCGTGTTTTTTCTGGTACGTTTCTCTTCCAAGTTTCTTTCTCATCCACTCGTACGCTAGCAGGTGTGTTTCTGAAGACTTCGTTCCCTCTGGTGGAGTGCTCGACGTAGGGTTTTCAGCATCCGGTTTGCCGGTGACCTACTAGGGTTGCTTCTAAAGAGGGTGTAGCTCCTCGGATTTACCTTCTAAGGTGTGGGTGATGTTGGAGGGGGAGGGGAGTGGCTCTTTCATGCAGCACCTTGCTGCCATGCACGATGTTGGAGAGGAGCAATCGAAGAACTTATATGCAAACGATAAGGATGAAGATGGTAAGGGGCTGAAGTTTGGGCACGTCGAAATTCTTAAGAGAGGAACTTCCTTTGAAGATATTGTTGGCCACGATGAGAAGAAGACTGTGAGTTCTTTCCACTTGTAGATAAATCTCAATCGCATATTCCCATTCCTATCGATTTGGCAAAGAAAGCGGTAAAACCCTTTCACTCAACTTTGTATGGATATTTCTTGGGACCTCAAATTCCATTCCCGCTAGTCCAATGCTATGTCAAGACCGCATGGGGAAAGTTTGGCTATCGAAATGCAATGATGAACGTAAACGAATATATTTTCTTTCTCTTTAATGACGAAGGTGGTTGCAACCAAATGGTTGAGTCGGGACCGCTAATGGTACAAGGAGTACCTGTTTTTGTATTCCATTGTGATCCGACGAAAAGATTACATAAACCGGTGCACACCTCGTGTCCTTTGTAGGTTAAGCTTCACAATATCCCATTTGTTTCTTTTAATCGTGAAGGCATTAGTCGAATTGCAAGTGCACTTGGAATACCGAAACAAATGGATGCATGCACATCGGCTACGTGCAAAAAGGCTTGGGGCCAACCGGGGTTTGCGAAGGTTTTAGTTGAATTATGGGTTGTGGGTGAACTCAAAAGAGAACTTGAAGTGGTCATCCCTAACTAGAGGGGGTGAGGAGGTCTCAGTCAAGATTGAAGTTGGATACATTTGGGAATCGTCCCAGTATACTCATTATTACGTGTTTGGTCACAAATCTTCTACTTGTGGCAAGTTGGAGGGGAATCGAAAGTCAAACGGCACTAGTAAAAGGGTAAGAGACGAGGATGGCTTTGTAAAGGTGGTCCGTAAGCAACGGAGAAGAAAAGAACCCACAATTTCAAACCATAAGGAAGGTAAATCGGGTCCTCAACAGATGGGAAACACTCGTGAGAGCACTGATAAAGCCAAGGAAAAGGACCCGAAAATATATATGGGGGAACCATCTCATTGGAACAACATTGGTCAAAGTGAGGTAAATGATAAGGAAGTGTCTATCGATACAGTGGTGTTGGATGATGGAAAGGTTGCATCTACAAAACAAAAAGAGAAGAAAGTGGAAACCCCGGTGGCTAAAAAAATCCCAATTATGACCTCGGTCATAAACTCCTTTCGGTCTTTAACGATGCTAGTACGGCGGTCGATATCGAACACAAACATAAGCAAGAACCGCTTTCAGCAACTTTCGAATGGAGAGTCGGAGTCTAAGGACGTGGATTTTGTTGATGAAATACCACCATGCAAAGGTGGTAGGAGAATTGATGTGGTTGGAGTGGCAACCAACGTACAGAATGAGGTAACCCGTTTAAAATGTTAATTATGATCAACCTAGCCATGTGGAATATAAGGGGTTTAAATTCCCCGGTAAAACAACGGGAAGTAAAAACCTTATTAGAAGTCATAATGTGGGTTTATGTGCCATTATTGAATCTCATGTACAAAAAGACGTTTTGAAAGATGTTTACTCTCGCACCTTTGGTCGTTGGGAATGGCATTCGAATAGCTTAGTTTGTGATTGGGTACACGAATTATTGTTGCATGGGACATTCAGGTTCTTGACTTGATGGTGTTGGAAGTTCATAGCCAATTTATGCATTGTGAAATTAGAGTTCTAGGTGAGACAATCCAGAGTTTTGCCACTTTTCTCTTTGGAGCGAATATGGAGACCTTACGAAGGGAACTTTGGTCGGGCCTTCAGAAATTCAAAGCCATCATGGGACCGAAACCATGGATGATTATGGGTGATTTCAATACGATGTTGTTTCCGCACGATGGTTGGGGAGGTTCTTCCATAAGAAACTGAGACATGACAGATTTCTTTTCTTGCCTAGAGGACATTGAAGTCTTCGATTTGCCTATACGGGAATCCAATTTACATGCTGTCAAAATCCGAGTTCGGATGGTGGTATAAAGAGGAAGTTAGATCGCATCCTTGCAAATACAGACTTCACTACACTCTTTTATGATGTTTCGGCTTGTTTTTTTTCTGAGAGGAATCTCGGACCATTCACCGGCCATTGCATCGTTTAAAGGGGGATGTCGAAAAAAAGTTTGGGGATTCAAATTTGACAACTTCTTGATTAAGCATCCGTTGTTTTTGCAAGTGGTTAAAGATGTTTGGGAAAAGCCGGTAAGTGGCTCTTTTATGTACCAACTTACTTGTCGGTTCAAAGCTCTTAAGACTCATCTTCGACAACGTCGATCCCAATATGGTAACCTATCCATCCAGGTTGTGAAATTGAAAGATGAGTTGGACGTTGTCCAACAAATGTGCGATACGGACTCGGATACTTTGGAGCTTATGGAGGATATTACCCACTTGCGGTTGGCATACCAACATGCTTGTTGGGATGAGGATTGTACGGCAAGGCTACGCGGAAATATCAAATGGTTGAATGAGGGGGACATGAACACAAAATACTTCCATAATGTGGTGAGAGATAAAAGGCATGCTCATCACATTCATTCGGTTAGCGACACCTTGAGCAATTTTGTGCATGGGGACGATGTTCCTCTTATTTTTGTGGAGCACTCCAAATTGTATTTTGGGGTGAGGGATGGTGACGTAAGTGCATGCATGCATGGCAATCTCTTTGTGAATAAATTGTCTTTGGGTGAATCCTTGCATATGATTAAGCCAATTACCGATTTGGAAATCCATAATGCAATCTTCCAAATTGGAAACGATAAAGCGACGAGATCCGATGTATTTTCTTCAAAGTTTTTTAAAGTGGCGTGGGAGGTGGTTGGTAGAGACGTTGAGATCGCGGTTCACGATTTCTTCTACAACGGACAACTTCTTAAGGAGGTAAACCACACCCTTGTTGTTCGGTTTTTTACAAATGCGTAAGCAAGGTGATTGTGGAGCGTATGAAAGACAATTTAAATGGTTTGGTTGGCGTTACCCAATCGGCTTTTATACTGGGGAGGCGCATTTCGGACAATATCTTGATGGCTCACGAACTCGTCTCCGGTTATCATTTGGCCGTGGGTCCTCCTCGGTGTGCTCTTAAAATAGATATTAAAAAATCATATGATTCGGTGAGTTGGGAGTACCTCATTAATATGTTTACGGGGTTCGGGTTTCATCCGGCTATGGTAAAGTGGATCAAGGAGATGATCACTACGCCTTCTTACTCGATAGCGATCAATGGAGACACACGTGGTTTTTTAAAGGGTGGAAGAGGCGTACGGCAAATGGATCCTCTTTCCTTGTATCTCTTTACTCTTGTGATGGAGGGGTTCTCCATGTTGTTTAAGCAATGCATAAGGGAGGCATAAAATTTTGGTTACCACAAGGGTTGTGAGAAGCTTGAGATAACCCATTTGTGCTTTGTGGACGACTTGTTTGTCTTTACAAGGGGTAACGTCGCTTCGGTGGAAATTCTCAAGAAAGCTTTACATCTTTTTAAAATCCGATCAGGTTTTGCCCCTAATATTGAAAAAAAGTGAAATTTGTTTCGGGAATGTTCCAGAAAACGAGAAAATCTCAATTTTGGAATGTTTTTCATTTCGATTGGGTATGTTTCCAATACGGTATTTGGGTGTCCTGTTATCGCCGATTCGGTGGAAAGCATCGGATTTTGGGGTCCTTGTTGCAAAGTTAAGGCACGGATACAAAATTGGAAGAATAAATTTATTTCCTTTGGTGGTCGGCGGCAACATGTAATCTCCGTTTTGCAAGCTCTTCAGTTATATTGGATGGAGGTGTTTTTATTCCTCTCGGGTGTTGTGCATGAAATTGAATCTCATTTTAGAGATCTCCTATGGTCCCATGGTGATAGTTCGAAAGGACGATGTCGATTGGCTTGGGAGGATGTTTGCAATCCATTGGCTTGTGGCGGCTTGGGCATAAAACGGTTGGGTATATGGAACCGGGCACACCTTGCGAAGCATATTCGGGATCTTTTCAGAAGGCGGAACACGTTATGGGTTACATGGGTTCATTGTTATTGTTTTCGTTCTTCACATTTTTGGGTGGTGCGCAAATCGGCCTCGTGGTCATGGGTCCTTCGAAAATTGATGGACCTTCGACCCCATATGCGGTAGTTTTTTAGGTGCCATGTTGGTAACGGTGTGATGCTCAATGCTTGGGAGGATACATGGTTACCCTGTGGTGCCTGGACGTCAATTATTTCTTATCGGGTTGTGCACGCGGAGGGATTCTCGGTCAATACTTTGGTGCGTGATCATGTGTCTCGGTTACATGGTGTGTGGCCGAGTTCTTGGACCCAAAGATACGCTATTCTTACGTCTAATCCTTACCGACTTTGGATGATGTGAGGGCTGACACCGTGGGGTGGGTGGACATTAATAATGAGGTCGTCGACTTCTCAGTTAAAAAGGCGACCAATACGTTAGGGGCCGCAAATTGTTGTTCCATGGTGTACATCGGTTTGGTTTTCGTGTTCTATACCGGAACATGCTTTTTGTACGTGGGTTGCTTGTCATCGTAGACTTCCTACACAAGATCGTATAGTGGCTTGGAAACATGATCCTCCCGATATGAAGTGTGCCATTTGTTCTTTATGCATGGATTCCCACAATCACTTATTTTTCCAATGCAAGATTGCGAAAGAAGTTTAGGGACATGTGACTTTGAAGGTCAATTGGATTGGATTTCTAGATTCTTGGGATGAGATTCTTTTGGCGATATCGGATACACGATTTTCACCGAAGCATCTTATCCATAAATTGGCTTTATCGGCCACAGTTTATTTTGTGTGGCAGGAAAAAGATAAAACAACGTTTGCTGAGAAGAAGCGCACGAACGATCAAGTTGTTAAAGAGATCATGGATGTCATATCGATTCGTGAGGTTTGGAAGACAAGGCAAAAAAGGGTGCGGTTGATTGCTAATGGTTCGTGATTGGTGCTTTTGGAGAGGCTTTGGGATCGCTTCGCTACTATTTTATTTTGTAGCTAATTTTTTCGTATAGCCTTTGTTTATTTTCTCTTATTGTTGCTTGGTATGGTGTTGTTACCAAGTTTTTCTATTTTTCTGTTTGGGCTTTGTGTTGGATTTTGCCTTGAACATTTGTAATTCGCTTTTCTGCCTTTTATAATATTGCTTGGAGTTTTCCTCTAAAAAAAGATAAATTCTCAAATGGATACTCAGGAACTAGGTTTTAGTGACACTAGCCCATTCACTGGTAATAAGGGAGAATCTTTGTCTTCTACATTCTATATAGGCAAAGCTTAAATACATGATTTAACAACACTACCTTCTATTTTAAGGGTTGAGAACAAGAAAATTAAAGAGATTTGAAAAGGTTGTTTACTTCTTTGAACAGCCAAAGGTTGTGAAGAGTCACGAAGAAAAAGACTTGTTCAAATTCAACCTTCCAGAGACACAAAGACAAGATAAATCTGTATGCAGTCCCTCTTTTTCTAAGAAACAGAGTGAACCTAATCCAAAGGCAACTAAGTTTGTGCCTTTGAATACTGAAAATGAATTAAGAAAAGTTTTTGAGATTGATCTTCATAAGGTCTTGGAACAAAACACTACCTTTGTTGAGCTACAGGTAGCTCATTCCATGATAAAAGATTTGTGCATCTCTATGAAAAAGGATGTAAATGGATATGATATATATATATATATATATATATATATATATATATATATATATATATATATATATATATATATATATATATATATACTAATGAAGTGGCCTATGAAAATGAAGAAAAATATTTTATGGATTCAGACTCAGATTATGAGGATGATTCTTCTCATGCTATTCTAGAAATTGGGTTTGAAGAACCAGAGATAGTTGCCAATGGACCAGAGGAGACCAAGCTCACCATTGGTATCCCAAACAGACCTGTTTCTGTAAAGAAAGTTGGATAAAATATAACAATTTTCCCTAACTTCGTGGATGTGTGACTAATTTCCAAAACATCTCTTGACTTAGAAAATAAAATGCAAGAAAAGTCCAAAGTCAATTCAACTCAAGAGACTTCTAAATCTTATGTTTTCGAGCCTGTCAAGTTCAGAAGAAAACATAAGTGTAAATGGATTGAAAATGATAACTTTGTTCCTTCTATTACCATGAATACAAAGGGAACGGAAATTGGATTGAAAAGCAGGCTAGGCCAAGCATGTAGACCTTTCAACCTAAAAAATCTAGCCTAGATAGGAAGTTTTGTAAAACTTCTGATGCTAGGAGAGATTATAATTATAAGGCCTCTGTACTCTGTTATAAGAAATCCAATGAAAGTTTTAAGCAATCATCCTCTTGTATGCATAATTGTCATTGCCTTAAACATCTGCATCAACTAAAAAGACATTTCTCAAACCATAATATTTTTTCCTCTTGGCCCAAAACTAAACATGCAAAATCCAAAAGCTAGAGGAAGCAAAAAAAATGTGAAGAAACCCGAAAAACTAGCAAAGACTGAAAACCAGAGGATATATAGAAAACTCCTAACAAGAAAGGACCCATTTGGAAATTGGTACCTAAAACTCTTTAATTTGTGTTGAAGAAACATGTATGCGTATCCGGTATCTTGATTGTGGATCTCGAGGCACATGACTGGAAACAAAGAGCTATTATCCACCTTCAAAGGCAAACATGGAGGCTCTGTAACCTTTGTCAATGACAAGAAGAGTCACATTAAACGATATGGAGTTATTTCTAAAGGCAATGTGGATGTGTCAAAGGTTGCTTATGTAGATGGGCTAAAGCACAATCTGCTCAGCATAAGTCAACTTTGTGACATTGGCTTTGATGTCAAATTTCGGAGAAGGTATTGTTCTTTATTGACAGAATCAGGTGAAGAACTGCTGACAGCAGATAGAAAAGGTGATATCTATCTCATGAATTTTCATTCAAAAAATGATATAGAGAAACTTTGTCTAGTTTCAAAGAAAAATGAAGAAGTATGGCTCTGGTACAACAGGTTCTCTCATTTGAACTTTTCTACTCTAGACCAACTTGTAAAACATAATCTTGTAAGTGGTCTTCCTTTTCTTAAGTTTGACATAGATCACTTATGTTCTGCATATGAGATGGACAATCTTCAAAGAGCCTTACAAAGAACTAAATCTGATGTGTCATGCACTAGACCTCTACACATGCTTCACGTTGACCTATGTGGTCCAATTTATGTGCAGAGCTTGTCTAGAACGAAGTATATTCTTGTACTAATAGATAAATTCACAAGATATACTTGGATAGAATTCATAAGAGAAAATTCTGATGTCCGTGAAATACAAAACAATCTATTGAAAAAGATACAGGTTTAGCATGAGAGCAAAAAACGTTGATAAGTGATAATGGTACAAAATTCAAAAATGTAAATATCAATGTTTACCTTGTCAACGAGGGAATTTCCTAAAACTGTTGTGCAACAAGAACACCTCAACAAAATGGTGTTGTGGAAAGAAGAAATCGAACGCTTGTTGAAGTTGCAAGAACAATGTTCGCAACCTCTGGATTACCAATTAATTTTTAGGTAGAAGTAGTCTCTACTGCATCTTTCACCCAAAATAGATCCATAATAGTAAAGAGACATATGAAGACTCCTTATGAATTAATTAACCATAAAAAACCTAACATCAAATATTTTCATGTCTTTGGTTGTAGGTGCTTCGTTCTGAAAAACATGGATCAATTGGGAAAGTTTGACAAGAAGGCAGATGAGGCCAAAATTATTGGATATTCTCTGATGTCAAAAGCCTTCAGAGTCTTCATGTGGAAGACAAAATTGATTCTTGAAAGCATCGACGTGTTCTTAGATGACACTACTCAAGAGACTTTTGAGTAATTCAGCTCATGCATCAAGCCAAGCATAAGGACTTCTGACTCTTCATTGTCCAGAAATTCAAAACTCGCAACACTTTTCGAGGACATTTTTGGTGATGAAGAGACGTCTGGATGTGCAGCCAGAGCCTCTACAACTTATGTCTCAGAAGAACCGCAACCAACAGGTATAACTTTAGTTAGTCCTTTAAATGTTTCACCCACTACTTCTACATGTGTATGTCCTGAGACAAGTTGGATCCGAACATATTTTTTAGGGGAATCATGTAGAGACATCTTCACCAATACAGAGCTCAAATGAAAACATACCTAAATTTTCAAATACAGATATTAATGCTTCCTCTGTACATGCACCCCGTATGAAAAAATGAACAAAACACCATCCTTCAAAGCAGATTATTGGCAATCCTTCTGATGGTGTGAAGATAAGATCTGCCATTCCAAATGAATGCTTTTTCGTAAATTTCCTTAGCATGGTAGAACCCAAGAAGGTTTCTAAAGCCTTACAAGATCGAAGCTGGATAGAAGCAATGCTAAAAGAGCTTCTTCAGTTTGAACACAACAAAGTATGGTCTCTGGTCCCCTCCCAAAGGGAAAGACTGCCATAGGGACCAAGTGGGTCTTCAGAAACAATAATGATGAAGATGGAATAACGATAAAAAAAACAATGCATGGTTGGTTGCCAATGGATAATGTCAAGAGGAAGGTATAGACTATGAAAATACTTTTGCCCCTGTAGCATGGCTTGAAGCAATAAGAATATTCTTAGCCTCTGTTGTATACATGGGTTTTCAGAGTTTATCAGATGGATGTTAAATCCTCCTTCTTAAATGGCAAGTTACAAGAAGAAGTCTATAATCCAGCAACCACCAGGATTTGAGAGCTCTACACATCCAAACCATGTATACTTCTTAGATAAAGCTCTGTATGGACTCAAATAGGCACAAAGAGCATGGGATTCTCATCTCTCATCTATTTTGCATAAGAAAAAAATTCAAAAAAGTACCATCCATACTACTTTATTCATAAAGAGGTATAAAATTAGATGTTTCTTGTCCAAATATATGTGGATTATATAGTTTTTGGATCTATAAACTAGAAATACTATGATAAGTTTCAGAATTGACACAGATCTAGGTTGAGATGAGCATGATGGGAGAATTAGCATTCTTCCTAAGGCTTCAAGTCAAACAGACCCCAGAGGGAACTTTCATAACTCAATCCAAATATTTCTCTGAAATTTTGTCAAAATACAAACTCTCTGATTCCTCATCAATGAAAACACCAATAGCTACGAGGTCAAAGCTAGTCTCTGGCCCTTCTGGTAAATCTGTAGAGGGTATGCTCTACAGAGGCATGGTTGGATTACTTATGTACTTAACAGCAAGTAGGTCAGACATAATGTTTGCCACATGTCTTTGTGCTAGATATCAATATAATCCCAAAGAGTCTCACATATATGTAGCAAAGAAGATCTCTATATACCTAAAAGAGACCCAACATCTTGGTCTCTAGTATCCTAAAGACTCTGGCTTTGAGTTAATAGCCTACATAGATGCATATCATGCAGGGTGAAAACTTGATAGGAAGAGCACCTCTGGAAGTTGTCAACTATGTGGACACAAGCTTGTGAGTTGGACCTCAAAGAAACAAAATTGTGTGTCAGTATCAACTACATAAGTTGAATATGTAGTTTTTGCAAGTTGCTGCTCATAGGTAATCTGGATGAAAACTCAACTCAAAGACTATGGTCTTGAGTTTGATAAGATCCCTATTATGTATGACTCAAATAAACCATATAGATGTCAGGTACCACTTCAAAAAATATCATGTTGAAAAAGGTACGATTGAGATGTATTTTGTACCTACAAATTTCCAGCTTGCTGACATGTTTACAAAAGATCTTGATGAAAAGAGATAAAATTTCTTAATCATCAATTTCGGTATGCTCAACATGTCTGCCAAAGTTTCAAGAACCTTGACTAGAGCCTCTACACCTTATGTACATAGACTCTATGGTCAAGAATTTGAAATATCTAATATTTTATACTTTGAGACTTATTTTTTCCAAAAGCAACTTGTTTTATTGAATATGTTGGAACCTTTCTACTAATTATATAGATTTTACACATTTTTATTTGAGCATATTCTATTTTGTCCATCTATTTTTTTGTCATAAAGATCCTCTGGACCTATGGTCCAGAGCTTCTGTTAGGCTAAAAGTATATCTTGTGCACAACTTACCTTAATTTGATTCAAGCTTAGTTCAAGGGGAGCAACAAAGCCCTTAATTCAAGTGTGAGCCAAAATCTCAAAGATCAGAGCTTCTGTCCTATTGAGTTACTAAGTATCAATGACCCTCAATTCAAAGATCCAAGGTATGATATTTCTTCCTAAACATACAAACATGTTTCCTTAACTTAGCAAACCTTGATTGGTCCGAAACTTTATGTCTAAGTGCCTTAAATTAGAAATTTTTGTTCTTAGAGCATCTGCACCTATAGACATAGCCTTTGGTAAAAAAACTAGAGAAATTTATGGTATACTTACTCTTGACAATTTCAAGGATTTTAAACACTTTTAGGTATATAAAGGTGTAATCATGTTGAGCAGAGGCACCTATCTTAGAATCCAGAAGACGTGTTTATACAGAGCCTCTTTTGGCAATTAACACATGTGTGTTATTTGCTCTCTCTATGATGCGGATTATTTTGAGAGTGAAAGGCATGTTATCTTATTAATCTCACACATGTGTATTGTGACGTAAACACATGTCCCTTATTTCTAAAGCGTCAGAGCCACGTGTCACGTGTTAACAAGCTGTATCCTCAACCGTCGTTTGGGGAACGGGTTTTGCACTCAAGTATCTTAAATTATTCTTGAATAAATACCCCTTCTTCCTCCATTTCAAACTTTACGCTCTCATATCTTTCTCTCCCATTGCAAAAACCTGCAATTTTTCTCCTATTCTACAATGGCTTCTCACGATCAAGTCGACAATTAAGTGGAACAACAGATTCCATCCCGTGATGCTGAAGGTAACAAATATCACTCAAATGAGTCACACAACAATGGAACCACAAGTAGACTTCGTTCCTTCGAAGCTACAAGCCATCACCTTCAACCACTACCTCTGAAAACGAATAACCATTATGCGACCTTAAACACAACGACTTTCTCTAGTAACTATGAACCCCTGATTCATCTCCTCTAAAACCACTTTTACAATCATGCCCTAACCATGAATGCACTGACAAACAAGATATACACTCAACAATTCTGAAAAAGTTGTTGTTCTAGAAAAACAAGCCATTGTTGGCTTCGTTTCAACAACTGATGGAAGTGAAGTGTTGGAACTAGGCATAAACAGACTGCTTATTTCCTCTACCTCCTTCCTTCCAACACGATCCGAATTAGAAATTGTTGATTATTCCCCTGAACCCACTCATGATGAAATGCTTGGCTTCCTTAGGTTCATAGGTTATAATCAAGAAATCAAGAACCCCTCGGATTTTTGCAGACATTTTCTTCGACCTATATGGAATGTGTTATTCAACATTCTTAATATAATCTTGACATGTAATCAAGAAGAGGGAAGATAAGGCTAGAGACAAGCTTCTCACTGCCTGGATGTTTCCGCAGACCCTGACTCTGTTACTTAGGGGTCATATCAAGGAAAGAGGGTTGCATCTGACTGGAACACCTGTGAAAACGTTTGAGATGAAGAACCACATGCCAACAGTACACAAAGATGGGTAAAAATGCTTGACCTCTAGCAATAAGATGATTATGTATATAGTGGATAGGGGTTGAAGAGGAAGTATAAACATGGAATCAAGACATAAGAGCCGAGACCTGAAACTCCTCCACCCATAGGTTTAGCCATAGGTGAGGATGTTGTGCAGAGAGTGGAAAGACAAGAGGGAGATGAAGAAGAGAATAGATTAGCTGAGAGAAAAATCCCACAAGAAGAGGTAAGAGACGAGGGAGATGTTAGTTTTAGAGTTGGATATGAAGATGTTGGTCCCGAAGGGGTTATACAAGTATACAGTTTGTAGAAGGGGGGTTGAATACAAACACAAATTTTTGGTTTTCTAAATTGTTTATTGATAAATCAAATACAATTTATAGTTTGTTGCGGAATAAGATTAAGTAGAACATAATCTAAACAAACTTGAGAATCACTAAGTATTCTTGAACTAGAATATAGAGAGAAAAGAAGATATAGAAAAACAAGGATATTTTTCTATGCACTAAGTAGTTGAGCGAAGACCACCTTCAAACTGAAGGGGCATTCCTCTTATTTATACTCACTGCATTAAATGCATGGCAGGAGGACTTTACACGTGTCAGCATATGGTTGGGTGCATGCTTATGACTTTTAGCAAGACATGCTTTGGGTCGTATAGTGAACAGTCTAGTGGTAGAGTGGTTGTACGATCTTGGATAAAAGCATGTATCTTTTGACAAACCGTATGATGTGTGCAAGGAGATAAGACAAACATTTCTTGCAGTAGAAGCTTCATGATCAGCGATCGCTGACTAGGTCTTCCATCAGGGAAGAGCTGATGTAAGTCAGCTATCGCTGAAGTCTTCTTTTTGAAATATCGCGTATATGGACTTGTCTTGGTTTCACTGATGTCCGTATCAGATCATTAGTAGACTTGTCACTTGTTCATCAACTTTGTCTTTGATGTCAGTGATAAACTCTTTATCGCGAAACTTGTCTTCAGGGATTACATTTAACATTGTTATAGTAGATACTATCAACGATATTGAACAAACTTGTTAGATCTGAAGTTTTGTCAAAAGTTACAAGTATTGGTTTTGGATAGAAGACTCAGAGTTCTGAGTAAGAAGACTCAGAAGTTCTGGCTGAGAAGTCTCGAAAAGATTACAAGTATGAAAGTCTGAACAGAAGGATCAGAGTTCTGAGTAGGAGACTCAGAACTTCTGAAGATGAAGTTGAAAGTCCAAGTGCTTTAAAGGAAGTTCTGATATGCTTAGTCAGAAGATTGTTCAGAAGTTCTGAACAACATGTTCAGAACTTATGACAGGATATTTTCCTTTGTATTATGTTAGTTAAATAGGACACATGTAATATTCCTATTAGACTTTCATGAATATGTACTGTAGCTTTAGCATTTCCTTACAGTATATATAGTTGTTAGCATTGTTTTGCTAACTAACTTTTCCGCATATCTTTGTATTCACTTTTGTATTCTTTGAGAGATTCTTTCTCTAGATTTGTAATCTGTTCTTAATCGAATACAATACTTTTGGATCCAATTCTCTATCATTTACTGTTTGATCATTCATATTTGATTGTAAGATTGAATCCTGGTTTCTACAATTGGTATCAGAGCCAATCAACAAACAAATTCGTTCAAGATCGTGTTCTCGAGGGTTTCTTGATCGCATTCTTGAAGATTTCTTGATCAATTCGTCAATTGATTCCGCTGCTACTTGAAATTCTTGAATTCTTAGTAATTCTTGAATTTGTTCTACTATTGTTCAAAGAAATTCGATTTGTATTTCTGTTGAATCATCTTACAATCATGTCTTCGAAAGAATTTCTCTCTATGGGGTCTGAAACAAAACCTCTTGTTCTTATTCCCGAGGAATACCAGCAATGGATGATTCGTATGATTCAGTTCTTGGATAATATCGATGAAAATCTTATGATCTCTATTCGTGAAGGTCCCATTGAAGTGTATGTAGATGTTGTCGCTACACCTGCAACAGATATAACACCAGAGATTCCTGCTACAAGGGTGAAGAAATTTTTTTCTCAATACACAGAAGCACAGAAACAGAGACATGCAATTGACAAAAGAGGTGTCACTCTAATGACTTTGGTTGTTCCAAATGAAGTTTTCAATAGAATTGATAGTGGAACTTCAGCTAAAGAAATGTGGGATGAACTAGAGAAGCAAATGATTGGTACTGTTAAATCAATTCAGGCCAAACTGAACCAAAGTATCAATGCTTATGAAAGATTCAAAGCGAAGAAATCTGAAAGTCTCACTCAGACATACAGCAAGTTCTGCACAATTTTAAACGATCTCAGAAGAAATGGGTTAAAGAAAACGAAGTCTGAGATCAACTACAAGTTTTTGAACAGTCTTAATTCAGAATGGTCATCTTTTGCAATTAGTCTCCAAATGAATAAGGATATGTGTGAAGAAGATCTGAATGATCTATTCTGTGTTCTGAATCAACATGAGGACTCTGTTAAACTAGTAGTTGAAGAAAAGAAAAGTGTGTCTGATCAGTTGGCTTTACTTTCTGAAAGAAAAACAAAAGTCACTAAAACTGCAAAGAAATCTGTATTTTTGTCTGAAATTCCAAAGCTAGAGGAGGAATCTGAGAAAGAAGAAAGATCTGAAGAAGATGAGGATATCAAGATAATTGTTGAGAAACTGGCCTTGTTGACTAACACTTTCAACAAAAGATATGGAAAGAATAAGTTTCAGGATAAGTACAGAAGGGAACAGGGGAGTTCAGAAGAGAAATATAAGAAGAAAGAAGATAGAGAAGAAAATAAGTTTGAGAAGAAAGAGGAGAAGGAAGAAAGAAAAGAGAAGGATCTGTGTTTTAAGTGTGGAAAACCTGGTCACTTTGCTAGAGACTGCAAAGTGAAAGTGGTAAAAGATTATGAATACTACACAAAGAAGGCCCAGCTGGCTAAGAAAAGAGACAATGAGATTGCAATGTTGGCAGAACAGGAGAACTGGCTGTATTATACTTCAGATGAAGAGGATTTCATTCACTTTTCTCAAATGCAAAGTTATATGGCCAAGATGAGGAATGAGGATGATTCTGACTATGAAGATGTTGGTTCTGAATCTTCTGCTGAGGTACATTCTGCACTTGAAATTGATTTAATGACTAAAATTGGCAATATGAATTCTGAATTTGTTAAACTCATAAAACAAATAAAAGGTGAAAGAATTTTGGTTAACAAGTTCAGAACAGAAAAAGAGATAATTAAAGAACAGTTTGAAGAATCTGAAGTGGAGAAACAAAAAGTCAAAAATGAGAATTCTGATCTTTTAAAGAAGATTTCTGAATTAAAAACTCAATTTTCAGAAATAAAAGATGAAAAGGTTGATTTACAAATTAAATATGATATGTTACTTGAGGAAAGAAAGAATTTGTACACAAAAATCAAAGAGTTGGAAGACCTTAATCTGAAAAGAGGTCAAACTCAACAAACCTTGAATCTTCTCACTAGCAATGTTAAAGACACAAGATTCTATAATCCAAAAATGGGTTTAGGTTTGGAAGAAATTGTTGTTTTGAAAAGAGCTCCAACAAATCCTTATGATTTTGTTAAATTACAGGTTCCTAAACCAAAAATCCCAGAGATTGTTGAAGTTTATGTGAGACCTACTAGTTCTATAACAAGTTCAGATAGTTTACAAAAATCAAGTCCTGTAAAAGCAAAGGAAACAATTTCTGAACCAAAAATTGAGAAGTCAGGAGATTCAGAAGACAAGGTTAAGAAAGAAATTTCAAAACCAACAGAAGAGAAACCAAAATATAATTATGCTAAATTCAAATATGATTCTTTAAATGTCAGTTATAAAAATAAACAACCAAAATTTTCATATCTTGACATTGAAAGTATATTTGATACAAGTAAGGTTTCTGAAACAGTCAGTCAGAAGTCTGAGTCTTCTAGTCAAAATTCTGACTCTATTAGTCAGAACTCTGAGTCTGAAGGTCAGAATTCTGAGTCAACTGAAAATTCTCAATTCGCTTCAGAAAGTTTTTCAGAACTTGAAAAGAGATTTAAACCTTTTAGTCAAGAACTTGAGGACTTAAGAAAAACTATTGATGATCTTGAAAATGATTATTGTGATGTCGATTTTAAACTGGACCAAGTCTTAAAAGAAAACAACACTTATGTCCAGAAAATAACAGAGCTTGAGAAGTTAAAGGCTGAATATGATATTTTCAAGATTAATGCCTTAAAAGAAGATAAGAAATTCTTTGATGAATCAAGTACATTTAAAAATGGTGAATCATCCAAATCATCTGCTAATTTTGTGAAATTGAATGTTTCAGAAAAAGAGGAAAGCAAAAGGAAAGATGATCTGAAAAGAGTTTATGAGGAGATTGGATTGAATACTACTACTGAACCTAAAGTCAATAGTTCTTGTATGAAATGCAATTGTAATCTGAAAACTTGCAATAAAAGTGAAAAGACTTATGTTTCAGATCTATTGTCTCTTGCAAGAAAGAATCTCATATGTGTTCAATGTGGTAGTCATTCATTTCAATCATCTCAGAAAAGTCCAATTTTAATAACATATGTTTCTTATATAAACAAAGCATATCAGAATTCAGAAAAGAAAACTGTTTTGATTCCTCAAACTCAGATAAAAGGAAAGAAGACTGAAAATATTTCTCAGTCTCAACCAAAAGTTTTCAAAAAGAAAAGAAACAATTTTGTGAACATAAAATGTTCTGACTTCATAAAAGTACAAGGAAAGTGGTGCTTAAAAGAAGATTTTGAATGGAAAGTCAAAGGAACTTTTGTTAAATCAGATACCAAAGCTAACAAAGATGGACCCATTCCAAAATGGGTACCTAAATCTAACTGATTGTTTTTGCAGGGCTGTCATGTGTGGTTTTTGGATTCTGGAGCTTCAAGACACATGACAAGACATAAGTCTTCTTTGACTAATTTCACAGAAAAGGCTGGAGGAGCAGTTAACTTTGGAAACAACAGTAAAGGACAGATGCTATGTTCTCAAAGACAGAGAGAATCTTGGTAAATTTGATAAAAAGGTAGATGAAGGATACTTTGTTGGTTATTCACTAACTTCCAAAGCATTCAGACTCTACAACAGAAGAACCAAGAGGATAATGGAAAGCATAAATGTAACATTTGATGAGTCAAGAATGAAGACTTCTGAACAAAATAGTTCAGAACTCAAATAGGATAAGACAACAATGACTTCTGAAACAACTTCTAATCCTAACTATTCAGAACTCAATATATTGTTTAAAGATGCATTTCTGGAACTAACTTCTGAATCTTATGCAGATTTTGAAAATCCTAAAATGGTTCAAGAAATGAAAAAGGGAACCTCATAAGTGGTTCAAACAACAATAATTTATGATACTGGTCCATCTGAGGAATGTCCAACTTTGATCAACACAAGTAATGAAACTTCTGATCCTAGAACTCATAATTCTAGACAAGTTAATCAGACTTCTGGTCAAGGTACATAGACTTCTGGTCAGAGTACTCAGAACTCTGAACAAGTTATTCAGAATTCTGACTCTACTACTCAGAATCCAAACTTGGATGTTTCACCTCAACAAGTACCAGAACAAGGGGACAGTTCAGAATTACAAGCTATTATTGATCAGAATGATACAAACAACAACTTTTCAGAGATTGATGTACTTCCTAGTTCAAATAAATGGACTAAAGACCATCCTATTCATCAAGTGATAGGAGATCCATCAGTGGGAGTACAGACCAGATCAGCAACAGCAAATGAAGCAATGTTTGCAGGATTTTTGAGTGTGATTGAACATAAGAAAGCCAATGAAGCCCTAGAGGATCCAGATTGGATTTTAGCAATGCAAGATGAATTGCTACAGTTTGAAAGAAACAAAGTCTGGAGACTTGTTCCAAAACCTGAAGGAAAATCTATTATTGGAACAAAATGGGTATTCAGAAACAAGAAAGATGAGTCATGTGTTGTAGTCAGAAATAAGGCTAAATTGGTTGCAAAGGGATATTCTCAACAAGAAGGAATAGATTATGATGAGACATTTGCACATGTGGCAAGAATAGAAGCAATCAGAATATTTTTGGCATATGCTGCACATAAAAACTTCAAAGTGTACCAAATGGATGTCAAATCAGCTTTTCTGAATGGTATACTTAATGAATAGGTTTATGTCTATCAACCAGAAGGTTTTGTTGACCCTGAATTTCCGGATCATGTTTATGTTTTAGATAAAGCCTTGTATGGTCTGAAACAAGCACCAAGAGCCTGGTATGACACTCTAACTCAACACTTATTAAAATCTAGCTTCAAGAAAGGTAAAATTGACACTACTCTGTTTCTAAAGAAAAAGGGTGATGATTTGATCTTAATTCAGATATATGTAGATGATATCATATTTGGTTCTACAAGTGCAGAATTATGTACTGAATTCTCAAAAGTCATGGAATCAGAATCTGAAATGAGCATGATGGGAGAATTGAACTTTTTCCTTGGTCTTCAAGTAAAACAATTGTCAAATGGAATTTTCATAAATCAAGGAAAATATGTAAAAGATATTTTAAAGAAGTTTAAAATGTCTGATTGTGCTTCTATGAGAACACCAATGGCAACAAATGTCAAGTTAGATGCTGATCTCTCTGGAGTTTCAGCAGATATCAAGGTTTATTGAGGCATGATTGGTTCTCTACTTTATCTGACTACAAGTAGACCAGATATCATGTTTGCTACATGCTTCTGTGCTAGATTTCAATCTAATCCAAAAGAATCTCAAATGGTAGCTGTTAAAAGGATCTTAAGATATCTTAAAGGTTCACCTGATTTGGGCCTTTGGTATCCTAAAGAAATTGATTTCAAACTAACTGCTTTCATTGATGCTGATCATGCAGGAAGTAGATTGGACAGGAAAAGTACTTCTGGTGCTTGTCATTTTCTGGGAGACAAGATAGTGAGTTGGGCTTCAAAGAAGCAAAATTGTGTGTCTACATCCACTGCTGAAGCAGAGTATGTAGCTGCAGCTGCTTGCTGTTCTCAAACCTTATGGATGAGAACCCAACCCATGGACTATGGATATCAACTCAACAAAATTCCCATATATTGTGATTCAGAAAGTGCCATTGCAATAACTCAGAATCCTGTCAAGCACTCAAAGACCAAGCATATTGATGTAAGATATCATTTTATTAAGGACTATGTAGAAAAGGGAACAATTGAAATGCACTTTGTGCATACATAGTATCAATTGGCTGACTTGTTCCCAAAGCCTCTTGATCACAAAAGGTTCACTTTTCTCATATGTAAAATAGGAATGCTTAATTTAACTAATTGAACATATTTGTAAGTTTTCAGAAATGAACATTTTTCTAAGTGATATTTTCTGAGTAGTGTTCTCAGAACTCTGACTCTCTTAATCAGAATTCTGACTCTTGAGTTCAGAACTTCTGAGTCAATACTTCAGAAATCTAACTTCAAATTCTTTACTTCTGAATAGGTTAATCAGAACTTCTGACTACCTTTCAGAACACATTTCTGAAAATTACAAATATTTCAATATGTTGTTAAGATCTTTCTATTTTATTTTTTTCATATTCCTTATAATATGTGTTTGAGTATATACTAAAGTCAAGGGGGAGCATTGAAATCATTCAGATATCGTTCTGAGGTACTTATAAGGTTTTTATATTCTTTTCTCATCACTAATCATTCTAAGGGGAACAAGCTTTCAATGACAAACCTTTTTCACTTGTTCAAACTACTTCTGAACCCTTAAAATATTTTTCAAGATCAGATGTTAGATTTTAAATGCTTTCAGAAATTTCAAATCATCAAAAGAAGGACATAATTTTGATGATAAAATAATTTTCTATCTGTTCAAACTACTTCTGGATGATTAAATGTTTTTATATAATCAGAAGTTGATTTTAAATGAATTTTGGTTCTAAGGGAATTTCTTCTGAACTGCGTACTCAGAACTTCTGAGTATGCATTCTCAGAACTCTGAGCGTGTTATTCATAACTTTTAACTTGTATTAATTTCTATCCAATAACATGTGTCAGCTTCTTATTTTTTGAACTTGCCACGTTTCTTTTTAATATCTTCTGTGGCATTTCACAGTGTTTGAATTCGTTATAACTCTGACAAAAAGTAACTTTTCTCCGTTAAAACCATTCAGCTTCGCGGATTTTAAATAGACCTTGAAATCCCTCTTTCAAATTTTATTTGAATTTCAAGAGCGAAAAGTGAGAAACGCACAATTCCTGAGTTCTTTGATCTTGTTTTCTATCAAAATTCCCCATTACGATCATGTCTGGTTCAAGAAGAAGTAGAGCCATCTCATTACATTCATCAAAATCATTAATGGAATCAGATTCAGATGATGACAAAGTACATAGGCCTGAAAATAGAGCTGTAGAAGAAGGGGCAATAGGAGAAAACATTGTACTAGAAAATGTTGAAGAAGAAGCAGGGGATGAACATATGGTTGAATCTGAAGGAGATGTAGATGGGGGAAATGAAAACATTCAACACGAACAGAGTGCAGTTAGGTCAGTCATGTCTGGAAGATCTAGTACTGGTGAGAGGATTGTTCCTGAGAGTGAATATTTGCAGTTGATTGAAAACAACTGTGTGTTAATACTTGATGAAACTAGGTTTAAGAAAGAACATAGGATAATCATAGAGTTACTGAAATACCATCCTTTTAAGAAATGGTTTACAATAAAAAAATCGGTTCCTGTTCAGTATATCCAACAGTGGTGGAAGCATTTGGAGTTACAAGGTAACAATTTTGTATCTAAAATAGGGGGAGTCACTGTAACTCTGAATATACAGTTTATGAGAACAATGCTGAGGCTACCAGAAAATGATGATTTACAGGAAAGATTAGATTTTGAAGATTCTCCATTAACAGAGGAATTATTGGCTGAAATTAGAAGATTAGGGTATAATGAAGAGTTGAAGACTCTAAGCTTGTTCAAAAGGAACAAATTGCCACCAATTTGGGCATGTTTTTTCAATATAATCAACAAATGTATTTCTGGGAAGAACAACTCACTAGATCAGGGTTCAAAGCAGATTTTGCAGATCTTTCATGGATTAGTGAAGAATAGGCATTATGACTATACTTCTATTCTATGGGAAGATATGAAGAACACTTTTGAGAGGAATCAGAAGGCAAAAGAAAAGAGAACAAGGGATAAGGTACTCACATACATACCATATCAGAGGTATTGGCAGTTGGTAATTTAGCATGCAATGGATCAAGACAGAAACATTCAAAGAAGATCAAATGAGGAGCATGGACCAATCTTCTATATGGGTAAAATGATTTCTGCTCTGAAACTTGAAAATTTTCCAAATCACAGACCTCTTCCAAGGTCACTTAGGCAATACATTCCAAGGGAGAGTGAGATATTAAAAGCTTATTGCACCTCAATGGGACTTGAACAACCTCAAGCCCCTACCCATGAGGAACAACCTGAGTTAAGAGGTGAGGAGTCTATTCAAAATAGAGAGGGGGAGAATGTTCAAGGGGGAGAACATTCTGAGAGAATAGAGAGGGAAAATTAAGAGAGCTTGGTTAGAAATGTAAGGGAAAAACATAAAGAGAGTGGTGAGAATGAGAGAATGTTAACAGAATTTGAAACAGAAAGAGATAATTCTGATCCAACCAACTTAATCCGGGCAGCCACATCTACTGTTGGTTCACAACCCTTGGTGACCAACATTGAATAAAACACCATGGAGCCCGTGGTGGAACTTGAACAACCCATCCCTAGCCACTCAAAAGTATTTCAACATGCTGCTGTTTCAAAACAAACAGGGGAACCATCCCAAACTCATTTGGAGGGAGGTGATAAAACCCAACCTATTTTTCAACACTTTGAGTCTGGATTGCACAGTGATATCCAAATTGAGCCTGAAAATTCTTTTCACACTAGCACATCACAGGAATTTCGTATTCCTGTATCAACATCCATAGACATTCCTATTATTGGTTGTCAAGGATTGGATGGAAGTCCTGGTGAAGTGAACATCTCAAAAGCTTCATTACACAGTGCCTTTGTGGTACATGGTGTCTCTGTGGCACCTACAGGCCAAGAGTTCTCTGAACACTTGAAAACTGGACCATTTGTTGATCCAGGTTCACTGTTAGAACCTTCTGAATTTGAAAAGATTCAGAAACAAAATCAAGTGTTGGGGGAGAAAGTTGAAAAATTGGAGAATACTGTTGAATCTTTGAAAAATGAGGTAAAGGATCTCAAAAATCTGTTGGAAGGCAAAGCAAAGTCTGTTGAACAAAAAGTGGATGGAATGAAAGAGTCCTTGGAATCTCACAAAAAGGAGATCAGGGATAATATGACAGGATTTCAAAAGGATCTTCTGAAGAATATGAAGGATTTACAGACTTCTCTTGTGAAAGTAATCAGTTCTAATCTGACCAGTGTTTCACAGCCCTTAGCCATCATGCCTTTGTCTATTGCAGAACCTGAATCAGAATCAACTGAATCCAAAAGAAAGTTTGATGATAATGATCCTCATGATCAGCAAAAGGGTGAGAAAAGACAAAAGATAAGTACTGAGTTAGAAAAACAAAACACTGGTGAGTTTGAAAATGTTGAAAATCAGTAGATATTGGAGTGACAGATTTTGAGTTTGCAGATATGGAGTTAGCAGATGCAAATGTTCAGAACTCAGAAAAGGTTGTTTTTGAAGAATCAGCAATTGTTGAGAAATCAGCAGAGGTTCAAAAGGAAATAAGTATTCAGACAATAAGTTCAGATTCTGAAGATGATATGGAAACTGATAAAGTGGTAAAAGAATCTTGGATAGAACTTGAATGCAGAAGAATTCTGGGGATTTATGTCAGAAATATGTACTTCTATGATTTTTCAGGTTGCAATTGAAGCAGGGAAAGAGAAATGTAACTTGAGCAAACCAATCAAAAAGCCTATTCATGAAATTGGAGGTCGTGGATTCATTACTGAAGGGGTTGAAAATGATGGTTTTTCGTACATAGTCTCTGGAGTAAGAATGTTTTTCAGATTAAATGATCTGGTGAAGTACAGTAATGCTACTTTACAGTACTTGTTACTAGAAATGTCTGTAAATGCTGAGGGTGAGAAAGCAGTTCTGAAACAAAAATGCAAAATGCATATCAAAGAGAGGTTGGATCTCAGAACAAGAATCAAAGACTATAGTGAATGGATGTTCTTAGAAGAAAACCTAAAGAAACTGTTACATAAAGACTTTGTATTCCCTGCTGAGTATGAGGTAAATGGAGTTTATTCAGAAGAGATTGAAGAAGATATTCCAGATGTGTCTTCACAAGATGTTAAAATGAAAGTTGTAGATCAACCAGAAAAGTCTGAGGCTAATGAAGAAGAAATACCTGTTGATGTTAATGGTTACTTTCTGGAGTATGCTCTTCCTAACTTCTTTAAACCAAAAGAAGTAAACTTTCTAAGTGTGTATCATGATAGAACAGATGTACATAAATGGCTTCGTGCAAAGATGGCGAGATACTTAGCAAAATCAAAAGAAGCAGTGTACTCAGATTTCTTAACCACTGGAATAAGAGAATTGAGTGTTAAGAAGTTCAGAAAACATGAGTATTATTCATTTGAAGTATTGAGAGAAGATGGAAAAGTCTACTACTTTACTGAGGCAGATTTTGACAAGATCTCAGTGACAGATTTCTACAGGCTGTATAGTCTTTTGTCAAATAAAGACGGTAGTAAACATAAGAAGGAGAGAGGAGCATTGGTTGTAGTAAGAGATGCTATGTTTTACGTTCTGAGATGGTATGCATATACAGATTTTCAGATTGCTCTGTATATACAAAGACCATGTGTATATTTTCAAAGCCAAACAATGGTCAGGAACAGTTGCATCTTCTGAAGAGTGGAAATGTTGTAAGATATCCAGAGTTGGGAGTTTTCTTGAGAAATGACAGAAAAGAGAAGATTTTCTTCAGACCAGATGAAGTGGCAAAATATTGTTCTGGAACTCTGAGATTCATCAAACATAGCTTGGAGAAAAAGTTAACAAGAGGATCTCAAGTTGAAGAAATACAAGAGATCATAGAAAAGATTGAAAGAAGGCTTAATCTAAGAAATGTAATTCTTTTAAAGATTGTACCTGCTTTGAAAGAGTTCAATGTTGATAAGTACATGATTGTTTGACAAAAAGGGGGAGATTGTTAGATCTGAAGTTTTGTCAAAAGTTACAAGTATTGGTTTTGGATAGAAGACTCAGAGTTCTGAGTAAGAAGACTCAGAAGTTCTGGCTGAGAAGTCTCGAAAAGATTACAAGTATGAAAGTGTGAACAGAAGGATCAGAGTTCTGAGTAGGAGACTCAAAACTTCTGAAGATGAAGTTGAAAGTCCAAGTGCTTTAAAGGAAGTTCTGATATGCTTAGTTAGAAGATTGTACAGAAGTTCTGAACAACATGTTCAGAACTTATGACAGGATATTTTCCTTTGTATTCTGTTAGTTAAATAGGACACGTGTAATATTCCTATTAGACTTTCATGAATATGTACTGTAGCTTTAGCATTTCCTTACAGTATATATAGTTGTTAGCACTATTTTGCTAACTAACGTTTCCGCATATCTTTGTATTCACTTTTGTAATCTTTGAGAGATTCTCTCTCTAGATTTGTAATCTGTTCTTAATCGAATACAATACTTTTGGATCCAATTCTCTATCATTTACTGTTTGATCATTCATATTTGATTGTAAGATTGAATCCTGGTTTCTACAAAACTCAGTATGCTTATCGCTGATAGTGAAACATGAATACATTAGATACCATCAACGATACTAAACATACTTAGTATGTTTATCGTTGATGGTGAAACACTAATACATACAAGTCAAATGCAATTTTCACTAAGTTATTCCAAGGGTCATTATCAAATCACTGAGAGAGTTTGGATCAATAGAAGAGGTTGTAAAAGCAGAGGTGGAAGAACCCAAAGTTATACATAAACTAGAAATGCCAGAAACAAATATTCCTGAAGAAGAAAGGAGGGCATAGGCAGAAACAGAAGAAGGAGGTCCTATAGAGGAGCCTAAAAAAAGGAAAATACAAATTAAGGAAGAAAGTACAAAAAGAAACTCAATCCTTGGTTCAAGAAGAATCAGAAGGCCCTCAAGAAGTCTTATATACAGAAGTTGAAGTACCTCCAGGGGTTGTCAGGATTGAGCCTGAGGGAACCCATGCAGAGGATGATCCTCTGGTGGAAGAAATTAAAAAGAAAACAAAGGAGGAGAGGGGTGTAGAAGATGCCCTAGATGGCACACAACAAAACCCAACTACTAGTGCTAGCACATCATCTAATTCAGCTGGTCAAGCAGCACGGATTATTGAACAAGATGTGCATACCTTGATCCTAGCCCCATCCAGCCAGGTAGAGGAACCTTTTTCTTCCTCTGTTCCATACAGAATTCCCCATTTCTACTTCAGTCCATCAATGCAGGCGGTTAGACTCTTACTATAGATTAGGGCCTCTATCATGCTATTCTATTCGCCTCTGGCCTCTGAGCACGTTGAAACCGCATGAGTTCCAAAAGGCTGAGATAGAAAAATAGGTCAAAAACATGTCAAGAAGATGTTGTTAAGTGGTATTATCAGGGAAAGTGTGAGTTCTTATGCCTCCGCCTTTCTCACGGGGCCGTACGTGGACGTTACCGCTCATACAGCTCCCAGCCAGCAAGCAGTTGGCCTTCCTCTACAAGGAACGAAAATGTGGGTGAATCGAGATCCCCAGGTGCCACATTTCTTGCTACATCCTCTCAAAAGAATGGGTCCATTGAAAACACAAGTACCACTTTGCCCGATGGTACGCTACTATCTCGCACAAAGTCATCTGTTGCCCTTCCACTACACGTTAGTATTCCCAATGGTCGTTTAGAGTGGTCACTTCTTGGTGAGCACAATGTCGAGATGGCTCTTGACATGACTTCAAGTTCACACTCCATCACCCACGTATCAGACTCTATATCTATATGTGCATAAGATGAAGTCAGAACTTCCAGAGCTTCTTCATCATCTTCTGATGATTCTCAAGGACCAGAAGCCGTACAAATCTCAACCCCTATGTAGGGTTTGTAGGCTTCCAAGGAACATGTATCCAATTTTGGACCATGTGTTGGTCCAAATGTCACCTCTTTTGCATATCTAACGAATGATGAGCTCCAAACCTTCGCCAAAGATATAAAGAAATCCTTGGATGATCTAAAAAGCACTATCACTCAACCAGAGCCCTCTACCTCTGTACAACCTTTAGGAGATCTTCAAACCAAGGTAGAGGCTTTTATCCAAAAATCTACTGCAAACACCCAAAGATCGAAGCTCTACAAACCCAATTTACTCAGAGTCATAGTACAACCTCAGAGCTTCTGGATGGAAAGATCAATACTCTGGCTTTTGAAGTCAAGGCTACTTACACTCAAGAACTTGACCGAGGCGATCAAACAAAGAGATATACAACTAGTGCCAAAACCCCATCTATCTCTGTAGAGCAACTTAACAAGTTTAAAAAGATATTAGATCCTTAGTTCAGTCATCCATGGTTGTGCCATCCACACCTTCAGACTATATCAACCGTGCAGAGGTGAAAAGGCTAGGTGATGCACTACTAACTGAGGTAACTACTCTTGCTCACACAGTTTTCTCTTTAGCCTCTACTTCTGCATCAGAAGTTCGTCATTCTGTTGCCACCATGAAGTTCAAAATTGACTATAAAGAGAACACGGCTACTTTAGCTGCAGAAGATATTTGTGATATGATAAATGACTCAGTGAAGAAGAATCTTGGAGCCAAGAGGAAGAGAAAAACTCCTACTACTTGCCAGGCCGAGGCTTCAAAAAAAGTCAAGGTATGATGATCAAGAGGTACCTGATTCCTCTATCCCCAAAGATCATCATAAGGGGGAGAAGAGTGTTGTTGTCATCAAAGAATCCATCCTTGCAACCCCCTTACAGGCAATACCCTTAGCCTCTAAACCTTCAGCCAAGAAGAACACATAAGAGGTCACTCAATAGGTTATTCCTCCTGTTGCTCTAACCACTCCAACTGCTGATCCTATCAACCCACAAGTCTAACAAGAAGCCCAAACTTGAGAAGAACATGTATTTGGCACTGATGTGTTGCCCAGAGCTGAACTAGAGAGGTTTGTTGTCTTCTCTAAAGAACAAATTGTTGCATTATGTATTACAAACAAGAAAAATTTCAGATCATACATATCGGAAGGAAAAAAGAACACCTAATCTTCCAGAGAGGTTACAATCAAAACAAGTAACATAAAATAAGAGATGGATAGAAAGACCTTTTTTTATGACGGTGAAGAATCCAATAGTAGGAATCTCTCTCTATCAAGAGCACATCCCAAAGAGGTAGTCACGTTGGTAGCAAGAAAACACCCATTTTCTTCTCTATGCAATCACAAAAACACACACTTGTATCCCGTTTGTGCACCTTGTGTAAAAATCGGCCAAACACACCTTTGGAAGGAGTTTTGCGCCTAGAACAACAAAAGAGGGGAGGGAGAGATCGAATTTCAATTAGGGTTAGGGTTTTAGTGATTAGTATCCCTTTTTTAAATAATATCTAATCTACTCTAATAATTATCTAGACATATTAGATATTATATAATAGCAAGTACGGACTAATTACTAGTTAGTCCCTCAAGTAATTCTATATTAAAACACTTTTAACTAATTACTTGTTAAACCCTCTAAAATTATTCCATGTTTTTACGTGATTAAACTTTGTGTGCGACCCAATAAGCCCATGCATCTTTAGCATTATTACTATTTTGTTTTGTCAATGGGCATATCTCGAACACCAATCATACCAGAAGCTCAAGCTCAAACCTTCCAGTTTCAAAGACCCAAACCTGTGAACACAATCAATATAGCAGATAGTGAATTCGAGAGTCTAGTTCCAAGTGCAAACCCTAGCCAAAGTGAAGCTCCTTCAAGAGCTTCAATTCAAGTTCAGGATACTGAAATACCTGTGAGAATATTATAAACTATGGTATCAATAATTGTGCTATGAACATGAATTTTGAAATGTTTAAAGAAGAACATCGGTTTGTCATAGAGATCTTCAAAACCAATTCATTCAGATAGATTCTAACAAGAATGGTGGGAAAATATTTTCTATGATCATGAGACAAAAGAGATGGTTTTGGCTGATCATTGTGAGTAATGTTCTTCATGGTTAGAGGTCAATACACAGAAGGATTCAAGAGTCAACTATACCATATTACTACACGTACTTGTTGAAGCCATCCATATTCATAATTGCATTTCAAAATCTAAAGGTACTTAAACGTGCTCTAAGATCATATACTCCTTATGGTGAGATTTTGAAAAATTATTGTGCTTCAGTGGTTTTACAAGAACCTATGAACCCTGCCCAAGAAGCGCCACCCATGAGATAAAGAGGTGAGGGGTCTAGTGCTAGGAGAGAAGGAAAGGAAATTCATATGGATGAGAAACCACTATGTGATGAGGGGGAAAATGTAAATGAGAGAATGGGTAGTATGCACATCATCTATTGCTCCATAATTCTTGGTGGTCAATAGTGAAAGTGGCAGTATGACCATGCCAAGTATTGTTATTACCCCACCAAGCCACTCATTATCTTCTCAACAAGATACACTATTCAATCTTCAGCTCAAAGATATGAATATTGTTACAGAGGTAAGTCTGCCCACACCAAAAACTTCAATTTGAATGCACATTGAGTCAATGTCAACATATGTATAGTCCTCAGAATACTATTTGAGGCTCAATTACACAAGATGTTTTCATCTCTAAAACTACCACAAGCCTTAGAGGCTTCACTACACAAGCATTCTATGATTCACTGGAAGTCTAATTGGAGTGAAAATTACAACAACTCCATATTAGAGTGCATTTGTTGCAACTACTAGATTTGTGTCATTTACATGCACATCTGCTTATGCAACAGTGAGAACAGATTCATTTTGTGAATCTGGTTTACCATCTCTAGTGATCACTAAAAAATGAATTTAAAAAGATTTATTTAGAACTTAATGAATTTACGGACCTTAAGGAGTTGAAACAATCTATAGATAAACATATTGAGTTTCTCAATAACAAGGTGGTTGACAAAGTTTAGTACTTAGATGGCTTAATATAGTTAGTTAATGATGAGGTTGAGAAAGTCAAGAAGGGTTGTAAAATAACCAAAGATAGTACGGATGGGGGTTTAGGGTAGAGGACAAAATTCAGTACTTGCAACTATGCCAACCAAATCTGATGATGTTTTGAGAAATCAGACTTTGTAGAGTTTCAGAAAAAAAATTGAAGTCTTTAGAGAGTTTGTCTGAGAATCTATTCAAGTTTCAAAATCAATATATGTTTCCAACAGTGCCCCAAAACTATGAAGAATCTGCTCAAAACCATATCCCTACTACGCCTAAATCATACTTCTACAAACCATCTCCTTTTAGGAGATATGTTAATCAAGTGGAGTTTGATAGTGTAAAAGAGAATCTAGAAGTGATAGAAAATACACTAAAGGAATTATGAAAAAATCTTGCACGTTATCACAAAAGCTTCAAGCCGGTGTTCTCAAAAGAAAGTATGATGATCAGGATGATCCTAATAATCATATGGGGAGAAGACAGAGGGAACGTAATATGAGTTTATTGTTATCAAAGATCAGAGTTTGTAAATGTGGAAGCGAATTTCGATTATAGAGTGTGAGAGAAAGAATACAGTGTGATGATGAACATGTTGGTGGAGGTTCAGAGGACACAGAGAAAGGATTAGATGAAATAGAAAGTTAACTGTGGTGATTTTATTGAGGATGTTGTATTTGATGAAGAAGATTTAGTTGACACAAAGGAGATGGAAAGTGATAGTGATGGTGAAATATTTTCTAATATGGCAAGAAAACTCAACTTTGATGATATTTCAAATGAGGAGATGATAGAAACAGTTAATTCACAGATTTCAAATATTTTTTAGAGTAAGTGTACAGATTTGGTATTGCATCCTTGTATGTTCATTTAGAGAGAGTTTATAATCCGGAGAAGGCTTTGATTCTGAAATTCTTTGTTATCAAATTGTGAAGATATTTCAGTAAAGTCGTATGAGTTTCAAAAGTTCATTAAATCTGCAATGGTTTTTGGGGAACTAGAGGAAGAAGATGACAGTCTTCATCTTGGAAGTGTAAATAGAAGACTGTTTGGTCATTTACTTGGTTTTAAAGAAGATCCAAATGAAAATCTTACCAGATATCCCATTGTAATCCAAAGCTTAATATTTCAATTTTCGAGGATCCAATTGTTGATCAGTTCATATAGCATGAGGAATTTTTATTGAGAGAAAGATATGAAATAAAGTACACAAATGTCTTTCTTATGTAGAGCTATATATGGAAGATGATGTGAACATGTTTGTAGTGCTTAAACATGAGATTAATGGATCTTTGCCTGGAGAATATCACATGGTTTATATAAATTTTCTTCAAAGATTCAGACAGATTGATGAAGTGCTCAATAGTTCAAGTCTAATACTAAAAATTGATGGGTTTGAAAGAAAGAGCTTCACTATGATTGGTTATTATGTTGTGAATGTGGTAAGAGAGGATGGAACTTGATGCATGATTACTAGTGCTGATTTCTACAAGTTGATGTTGAAAGATAAGTTATTTTTGTTGAGAGTTTTCCAAAGAGTTGATGAAGCCATTGGTTATCGAGTTAAGAAGAACTTTGGGTGTATATGTGAGGAATTTGGCTTTATATAACTTTAAGTTGGCTATTGAGTTCAAACTCAAGGAGATCAATCTATGCATGCCAATTACCAGTTGTCATGTTGAAGGAATAAATGTTGGAAACCTTGTCATGAGATTGGGTTCATTTACAAAAACACAAGTGTAACTTGGGTGAAGATGTTCAGAATGTCGGATATTCCAAAGTACTCTTCAGCAACACTGAATTGGTTTCTCAAACTTATTAGCATTAAAGTTGTTGGCAAAAAATTTAAGTTCAAAATTTTGTATGAAATTGAGAAGATGTTAAATTTAAGAAAGTTAGTAAAGGAGTGTGTGAAAGAGTCTTATCTAAAATATGTCAAAGATTGCCTTTCCTCACGATGTCTATATCTTTCCCTGATAAGTTCTTTACTTCTCCAAACAAATAAAGGATTGTGACCAAACAAGAGGAACTAAAGTTGAAAGTAGAAGTTGAATTTCTTAGACTACAAGAAGAAAAGTCCAATAGATTATTAGAAGCACAATTTGCTATTGTTGTTGAGGATGTTGTTCATATTGAATCTCATATTGATATGGTTGTTGATACTAAATTTGTTATTCAAGAAAATGTTGATCCACTGACAATTGAACCAGAGAAATTATCAGTTTCATCAAACAAGTTCAGACTGAAGTTCAAACTCAAGCAGTTCCTATTGTTGAAGAGGAAGAAAGTGATTAACTGAATATGGATGATTGTTTTTGGAGTTTAAATTCGGTCAAATATTCAAGCATGGCAGTAAGATTCAGATGGTGAACTATATATGTTGGTACTTTGCTAAAGGAAACAATTAGTGGAAAGGTCATTTATATGGTTTCTTTGACTAGAATGGGAAAGCCTCATAGAGAAGTGTATTCTAATGTCAAGATTGTAAGTATGTTAGATGTCTACATAAGGAATTTTTAAGAAAATATTATTTTGAGTTTGGAGTTAAGGGAAGATAACAAAAGTTACAAGTCCTCAAAAGCAAAAATTTCTAATCTAATTGGTTTGAGGAGTTTGTTTATACCTAGAGAAGATAGACACCTTAAATACAAAAAAGCATCGGTGGCTATTATAACTGGAATGGTGAGAATAATCAGATTGATTTTTAGATTGGTCTTGAGTTGCAGAGACCAAAAGTTAAATTGAAATATATAAATACAGAAAGTACTGGCCCTGTTTTGAATAATCCTGAAGATGGCATGATTTTCAAGTTAAAGAGAAGTGGGTAAAAGTACTTGGCTTATTTAGAGCAAATGAATGTGCAAAGTACTCCTCTGGATCCTTGAAATTATTTAGAAGTGGACTGGAAAAGGAGAAGAATAGAAAAAGACATCCCAACATATATACCATTGTTGGGGGATTTGTGTTTATCGTGGAGGAGATGAGAAAATGGTGAGACGATTAGTATAACTTGGATATAACCAGAGATCGTGTAGAGCTCGCTTTCCGTAAGAGATATTTCGACCCTATTCTGCCTGGGTATCACGAAATTCTCTCGAGGATAATCTCTGATATTTCAGTGTATTCGATCATGGCAGATATCGACTCATATATATACACTTTAGAAATGTAACCTACGATGTATTGATTCAAGAAATAATCATCTCATTAATGGGATTGATTGTGTGTTTATGGACGTCGGTTACAAATTGGAAGAGGCATCAGACACTCGGCGCCAGTCTCCGCGCCAGTCAACTGGCGCCACAACTGGCGCGGGTAAACATTCCAGAGCTTGGCGCCAGTGTTGGCGCCACAATCGGCGCGGGCAACATTTCAGTGCTTGGCGCCAGTCTTGGCGCCAGTCTTGGCGCCAGCCAACTGGCGCTAGCACTGGCCCCGACGCCCAGCTCATGAAAACACATTGTAACTTCCCAATTTTAACCGTCCAACAATCCCGGGTTCTAGTTAGCTTACACGAGTGTGCACTCTACACCTCCTAACTCGTGTTATAGCTTAGCTATCAACCCCATTATTTTCTTTGTGAATCCAATTACACAAAATGACCGATGATTTCACTAAAATCACCAACATTCCTCCCTCATTTTAGTGCAATCCTTGATTCACAAATAAAATTACAATACAGGTAAACAAACTCATGCATAAATGAAAATATCTAAAAGATTGAATTTCCATCTTAGTACATTACACATTTCAAATACTCGAGAATCCGGGTGTCCTAAGGATTGAACCCGTCAACCCATTTGAGTACCAGAAAATAACATACACATGAATTTAAAATTTTCTAAAGTATAAACTTGACACTATACAGGCCATGTGTCCTTATCCATTCATGAGTGCATCAAAGCCAAGTCCGAGCTTCTTGAAGCGGCCACACTTCCCACTCATATAGGTAGTTCTTTTCCTCATGCACCTGCACATGCATTTTTACAAAAGAACAATTATCTCCTTCACCTGCAGTACCTAGCACACACCTTGGGATGACCGTCTTGTACTCCAATCTCTTATTGAGCTTTCCCATTGAATTCAACTTCTAATGTTGTATTAGAAGGGAATTGGGTATCTCACCGTTAGAGATTTAGATGGACTTTAATCCCATCCCTATCACCGACTTGTGAACCAAGTCCCTAGCTAACCCCTTCGTCAAGTGGTCCGCTAGATTTTGTTGCGACCGAACAAACTCAACCGAAATCACCCCATTCGTGATTAGCTCACAAATCATGCTATGTCTAACACCTAAGTGTCTAGACTTCCCATTATACACTTGGCTATAAGCTTTAGCCAAGGTATCCTCACTATCGCAACGAATAGAAATGGGTGATATTGGTTTTGGCCATAATAGAATTTCATGGACCAAATTCCTTAGCCATTCCGCCTCTTTACCGGCAACACAAATTCCGACTCCATAGTCGAACTCGTGATGCAAGTTTGCTCCTTGGAAGCCCAAGAGATGGCACCTCCCCCAAGCAAGTACACCCAACCATCGTGGAAGAGTGATCTTCCAAATTGGTAATCCAACTTGCATCCGAATATCCCTCCAAAACCGAAGGAAACCCGACATATGACACACCATAATCAATGGTTTTCTTTAAGTATTTGAATACTCGTCTTATCGCTTGCCAATGATGAATACTAGGATTACTAGTATATCTACTCAACTTTCCTATGGCAAATGCGATATCCGGCCTAGTGCTTGTCATGGCATACATCAAGCATCCTATAGCCTTTGAGTACTCGAGTTGCGACACCGCTTCTCCCGAATTGGGCATAAGCTTCACACTCGGATCCCATGGAGTACTCACCGGAGAACAATCAAAGCAATTAAATTTCTTTAATACTTTCTCAAAGTAGTGAGATTGCGTAATGGCAATCCCTTTGTTCTCACGCTTGATCCTAATACCAAGGATCACTTCCGCCTCTCCCATATCTTTCATGGAGAAACTCAATGACAAAAATTCTTTGGTTTTCCCAACTTGATTTTGGTCGGTGCCAAAGATCAACATGTCGTCAACATATAAGCAGATGATTACACCGTTACCGGATGAATCAAATTTGCTATATACACACTTGTCCGCTTGGTTTATCATAAAACCGTTGGACAAGATAACCTCATCAAATTTCTGATGCCATTGTTTGGGTGCTTGTTTCAGCCCATACAATGATTTTACAAGTTTACACACCTTATGCTCCATTCCGGGCATAACAAAACCTTCCGGTTGTTTCATGTAAACTTCCTCCTCCAAGTCACCATTCAAGAATGCCGTTTTGACATGAATCACCAAATTGTGAATAGCGGCTAAGGCTATCAACAATCTAATAGTGGAGATTCTTGCAACCGGGGCATATGTATCAAAATAATCGATGCCTTCCCGTTGCCTAAAGCCTTGGATCACTAATCGAGCCTTGAACTTGTCGATTGACCCATCCGCTTTCATCTTCCTTTTGAAGATCCACTTGCAACCCAAAGGTTTACAACCCGGTGGCAAGTCCGATAATACCCAAGTATTATTCCCCATGATGGAGTCCATTTCATCATGTATTGCTTCTTTCTAGAAAGCAATATCTTGAGACTTCATAGCCTCATTAAATTATTTTGGATCCTCCTCAACACTATAACAGTAAAGGAATTGGGATCCAATCTCATCTCTTGATCCCTCTACCAAGTACACTTGGAAATCGGGACCAAAGGATTTTTCAATCCTTCCTCTTTTGCTCCTTCGAAGCATCGGAGATTCGGTTGGAACAATTTCTTGTTCTTCAACCTCACTAGTTTCACTAGTATTTGGAACTATGTCCTTAGGCCTCGGCATTGAAGAGAATCTAGTCTCATCAAATATCGCATCTCTCGATTCTATAACGGTGTGAATCGCTATAGAATCATTAGGTTCAATAACATAGAACCAATATGCTTTGGAATGCTCGGCATATCCAACAAAGATGCAGTCAATGCCTTTATCACCCAAAGTCTTCCTTTTGGGTTCGGGTAGTCGAACGACCGCTCGACAGCCCCAAACTCGAATATAACTCAATTTCGGCCTTTTCTTGAACCAAAGTTCATATGGGGTAATCTTGTTCCTTTTATTGGGAACTCGATTCAGCAAATAACAAGCCGTTAACATGGCTTCACCCCAAAATCCATCACTCAAACCCGAGTAGGATAACATAGAGTTCACCATTTCTTTGAAAACTCTATTTTTCCGTTCCGCCACACCATTTTGCTGTGGTGTATAAGGCGCCGTGGTCTCATGAATGATTCCTACGGATTGGAAAAACATGGGGTCGTAATACTCCCCACCACGATCGGTACGTAAACACTTTATTAAGCCATTCATTTACAATTCAACCTTTGTTTTAAAAACTTTAAATTTAACCAACGCTTCATCTTTTGAATGTAACAAATAAACATAGCAAAAACGTGAAGCGTCGTCAATAAAAGTGACAACATACTTTTTATTACCAAAAGACGGAGTTGAATGCAAATCACAAAGATCATTATGAATTAAATCAAGCACCGACGAGTCCCTTTTCACGTTAGGAAAAGGTTGTCTAGTGATCTTTGTTAACATGCAAGTTTTACACTTATCAGCCTTAATATCAAAAGCCGGAATAAGACCGTCTTTTGACATTTCAACCATACGTTTAAAATTAACGTGACCAAGTCTAGCATGCCATAGATTAGAATCAACACAAACGCTATTTGCAATAAAAACAGAATTTGAAACAACATTCATTTTATTCAAATTCAACATAAACATATTATTAAGCAAATAACCAAATCCTACAAAAGAGCCACCCTTTGACAAGATAAACTTGTCCGACTCATAAACTTGCCTATACCTTAACTTATTCAAAATACTACCGGAAACCAAATTCTTTCGAATTCGCGGTACAAACAAAACATTAAAAAGTTCAACTACTTTGCCAGAACTAAATTCTAGCCTAACTAAGCCTCTTCCAAGAATGGGAGTCATCGACTCGTTCCCCATGCGAAGCATTGATCCGTCTTCAACCGGTTCCAAAGAAGTGAACCAACGGCGATCTTTGCACACATGACTTGTAGCACCCGAGTCGATCCACCAAGCAACATCATCATCCTGCACATAAAATGATTCGGATATCAGTGGCACATAATCCAAATTTGAATTAAAACCAAAGTCAAGAAACTGACCTTGCCGTGGGTTTTGATCCTTGGATCCTTGGCCACCTCCACTCGTGCTTGCTCCACCCTTATTCTTGACAACCCGACAATCCCGCTTGAGATGGCTGGTCATCCCACAGGTCCAACAGGTTAAAGTAACCTTTTTATTGGGCCCTTTCTTGGCTTCGTTGAACTTCCGTTTTCCTTTGAATTTGTTAATCTTTCCCTCTTCCACCATGTTCACCGAAGGTGCAGAAACCTCCTTTACTTTAGGTTTCTCATCCTCTTGTGCCCGAAGATATTCCTCTATGCGCAAGTGACTACCGAGTTGCACAAGAGACAACTCTTCCTTCTTGTGTTTCAACATGTGTTTAAAGTCTTTCCAAGAGGGAGGCAGTTTATCAATTATGCTCGATACGGAGATGGATTCGTCCATCTTCATATTGTGTTGAGCATATTGGCCTAGAATGCGAAGGAGCTCATTGTATTGCTCCATCACCGGCCTTGAGTCCACCATTTTGTAATTGTTAAAATTACTAACGAGGAACTTCTTACTAGAAGCATCCTCGGCCATGTATTTTGACTCGAGAGAGTCCTATAGCTCTTTGGAGGATTCCACATTTTGATAGATATCGAAGAGGGAGTCACACATACCGTTCAAGATGTGGCCACGACAGATGTAGTCGTCATTCTCCCACTTGCCGCGACGCCGGGTAACCTCCAACGTCTCATTCTCCATCAACTCCGATATCGGGGTGCTTAGAACATACACGACATTCAAAGTTGTCAGTAAGAAATGCATCTTCTTTTGCCATCTACGGAAATTCACGCCTTCAAACTTCTCAAGTTTTGTGAACTTGGAAGTCATGTCTCTCACGGTTTGATCACCCGTCATCTCTCTTCACGATGATAAATATCTCTTACGATTGTTGGGGGATTTGAGTTTATCATGGAGGAGATGAGAAAATGGTGAGACGATTAGTATAACTTGCATATAACCAGAGATCGCGTAGAGCTTGCTTTCCGTAAGAGATATTTCGACCCTATTCTGCCTGGGTATCACGAAATTCTCTCGAGAATAATCTCTGATATTTCAGTGTATTCGATCATGGCAGATATCGACTCATATATATACACTTTAGAAATGTAACCTACGATGTATTGATTCAGGAAATAATCATCTCATTAATTGGATTGATTGTGTGTTTATGGACGTCGGTTACAAATTGGAAGAGGCATCAGACACTCGGCGCCAGTCAACGGGCGCCACAACTGGCGCGGGTAAACATTCCTGAGCTTGGCGCCACAATCGGCGCGGGCAACATTCCAGTGCTTGGCGCCAGTCTTGGCGCCAGCCAACTGGCGCCAGCACTGGCCCCGACGCCCAGCTCATGAAAACACATTGTAACTTCCCAATTTTAACCGTCCAACAATCTCGGGTTCTAGTTAGCTTACACGAGTGTGCACTCCACACCTCCTAACTCGTGTTATAGCTTAGCTATCAACCCCATTATTTCCTTTGTGAATCCAATTACACAAAATGACCGATGATTTCACTAAAATCACTAACAACAATTTGTAGTGAAGTATCTTTGAACACAAAGGTAGAGACTGAAAGTCCCATCTTAAGTGTTGGTTCAAAGATATTTTACTAAGTATAGAAATCTTGATAGGCGATCAAGAGCTTTAAAGTTGTTAGAGTATTATTGTTAATATGTACAGTTCAGGGTCCTTTCTGTAATTATGTGTAACTTACCTTGTATAAATAGATCTCTTAGGGTTCATTATTAGGTTAGACTCTCTTTTGTAATTCTCTCTCAATATATGAAAGTCGTCCGATTCAGCCATCTCAAGTCTGTCTCTCAATCTATCAATCGACTCTCCATTTCTAACATGGTATCAGAGTTGTAGGTACGTATCATTCGATTTTATTTTCGGAGTTTTACATCTTTGTTTTCACTGTACTCTGTTTTGCTTCAAAAAACCATCTTCTGCTGTTTTTCGGACAAAACACCAAGTATTAAAGTTGCCCAAAATATTGTCACGAACCTGCGTACCAAATTTCAGCCAATTCCGATCAGTTTTGAAATTTACATCTTGAATCTCATAACTATTGCAACCATCAGACCTTCTTAAGTATCGCAAGTCTCATAACTATCGCAACCCTCAGACCTTCTTAAGTATCGCAACTGTTACTTGCGACAAGGTTGTCTCTATCGCAACTGTTACCTGCGACAAGTTTTGTTATCGCAACCTTCACTTGCGACAAGTTTTGTTATCGCAACCTTCACTTGCGACAAGTTTTGTTATCGCAACCTTCACTTGTGACAAGTTTTGTTATCGCAACCTTCACTTGCGACAAGCTTAGTTATCGCAACCTTCATCTTTTGAATACTACCTTATCGCAATACTCTGTTGCGACAACTTTCCCTATTGCGACAAGACCTTGATTGCGACACTAGTGTGTTGCGATATCAGTTGGTTGCGACAAGAGTGGGCTGCGACAAACCTGCTTTATCAAATCCCTGAATCAGTTCGAATGGCTCACAACTTCAGTCACTCCAATCCCATCTCAGTCGTTCTCAATGGGAAAAACTACGTCCTGTGGCATCACCATATGTCCATTATCCTCAAGTCTCATGGACTCTATACCTATGTCACTGGTAGTCAATTTTACAAAACGTATGAATGATTGGGACATCGCAAATGCTCGCATCCTCGGGTTCATAAACGCTTCTACCACTACTGAGATCAATCAGCATTTTCTTGGCTATACCACAACAAAAGGACTATGGGATTTTATTGCAAACAGGTACACTTCTACAGGCTTATCTCATCAATATCAACTGTGGACTACCTTCCAGAACAAAAGGCAACTGCCTGATCAGTCTATCAACTCCTACATCTCTGAGATGCAAGCTCTTAGAGATAATCTGAACCTGGGTGCACCTCAAATCTTTGATGAAACTGCTCGAAAGTTTACTGCTTACTTTAGCCAATTGCATTTGGTTACTGTTTGGGCAAAAAATCACGTCGCTCGACCGCGACCAGAACAAGTAAGACGTATGATTAAGGACTATATCTTATATTAAGATAAGGTCTCGACAAAGACCCAGAACACCATCGTCGTCCCTCATAAAAGGTAAGTCGAGAGTTCCTTACGACGCTCGACCATAGCGTCACCCGATCCGCACGACTATTATATAAGGACGTGCGACCTCGACCAAAGCTAACGTTCACCATGACCGTTTGTTAAGTGTTTAATGAAGGAATAAAAGTCATTAAGGTTCAACGACTATAACCGACGCAATCATTAAACAGCCGGCGACCGTAACGAACGAAGATCATTACTCCGGCGACCGTTTCCAACCGTTAAGGCCATTAAAGGAGCATTCATGGATGAAGCTAAGGACACGAAGACTATAAATATCAAGCTCAATCAACATTTCAAGACATCGAATATCCGGCGATTAACAACCAAAGCAATATTCAAGAACACCTGAAGTGAAGAACCATTATTCTAAGTATCGCTCTCGACGCACGACAACGGCCCTCGACCAGCAGTTTACACTTTGTTTCGTACACGACAAACACCTATTTTTACATTCAAACACTTGTACTTTACATTTCGAAGCATTTTCTTCATCTGTATTGTAATCACTGTACGATCGACACCAGTATCCAAGGACATCGCCCCTGATTGGCGACCATAGTATAGCGACGACACCCACTGTCGTACGCAGTCTCATGGACTCTATACCTATTTTTTCCTCGATTGAGGTTTTTCCTGCGTCATCAAATCCCTTGTTTCTTTATTTTATTTATCGTCGCACGTCTCGTCGAAAGATTCTTTCTTTAGTTGTTTAAGTCCACATCGACCTTAAGTTGTCCCTTTGGTGCGATTTTTGGCATTAACAGTTTGGCGCCATCCGTGGGACTACATCTAGAGAAAATCCTCGACGAACGTGCATTCTACTAATAGTTTCTTGGAGTTTCTTCTATTTTCTGTTGCAGGAAAATGGCGGCCCCTGGAAATCCGCATCAAGCCGTCGCTCAGATGTATCAGGATCTCGAGGTTGCCAGGAATCAACTCAATGCAATGGCAGAGCAGAATCGCAGAGCAACTGAAGAGATCGCATGGCTAAGGAATCCTTTTGGACCCCAGAATGGTCTTAGACCATTCATCCAGAATCCAGGTCCGGGACCAGGCCCGTCCGCACAGAATCAGCATCCAGGTCCATTCATGCAGAATCAGCAGTCGGGTCCGTTCATTCCGAATCCCCAGTCTGCGCAGATTCCCCCTCAGCACATCCGACCACCACCCTTGAACAATGGATCCCAACCATTGCAAGGTGGCGCCCAGCCGTTTCAGAATGAATCCCAGCCGTTTTCACAGCCGTTCCAAAGTGGTCTGCAACCTTTCCAGCAAGGATCGCAACCTTTCCAGCAAGGATCGCAATCTTTCCAGTAGAGATCGCAGCCATTTCAGCATGGACCACAATCGTTTCAGAATGGACCGCAGCAATTCCACTATGGGTCGCAACCATATTTTGTCCCGTTCAACGGGGACACCAATGGTTCGTCGCATGGTAATGGCACTAGTCCAGGGACCAATCCCTCGACAGGGGAAAATCCGGATCTTAACGATCCCGTCGCCCAGCGTTTGAAGATGTTAGAAGACCAAAATGAGCGCGTCCTGTCCTTGCTCGCTAAGTTGCCTGGGGCAGCCGTGCATGTCGACGTCGAGCCTCGCTCGGGGTATCAGGCGTCGCCCTTCATCAACGAGATCGCCACCGTCGAGGTCCCAAAGAAGTATAACATTCCTGCCTTCACTCCCAAGTATTCGGGTGTGACCGATCCAACCGAGCATGTCGCACAGTATAAGCAGCTCATATGGACAATCTCGATTCCACACATATACCAGGAAGTATGCATGTGCAAGAGTTTCAGGGCGACTCTCACTGGTCCAGCTCTCCAGTGGTTGATCAATCTCAAACCCAAATCTATCGGGTCGTTCGCCGAATTGGTCAACCAATTCTCCCGGAAATTCTCCAGCAGTCGTAAGATGGAAAAGCAGACTAGTGATCTGTACTATGTCGTGCAGAAGACCAATGAGTCTATTCGAAGTTATTTCAATTGATTCAATGCTGAAATGATCAGTATCCGCAATTGTGACATCAAAACTGCGATCGAAGCTTATAAGTGTGGTCTAGACGATAGTACAGGTCTATATATCGATCTGACCAATATCCCCCAGAGACTTTCGAAGACGTCCGAGCTCGAACCTTAGCATATATGAGGGTCGAAGAGGACGCAGCCTTTCGTCGCAAACACACTGACGACAAGAAGCCGTTAGGTGTCAAGAAGCCAGAATTTAAGCCGAAAGCCATATCCAGAATAGAGCCAGCGCGTCAGATTTCAAACGTTCTTTTCAAGACGAAGGCAGAAGTTGATAGGTGGGTTTACACCCACCTTAACTAGCCGTAAGTGTACGGTGTCGTCTCAAGTAATACGTACGTAAGTACGTGTATCGAATCCACAGGAACTTGGTGTTAAGTACCGCAATGACTGTAAAACTATTAACTGAACGATTGGAAATTGAGGGATGGTTGGTTTTAACTAATTAATTGCAAGAAGACAAAGCAAAAACAAGACAGTAAACAGCTTTGGAAACTTCCGATAGAGAAAATAGTTGAGGGTTGGAAATCCTTAGGTTTTCACATACGAATATCAGGCTTAAACGATTACCAGTTATTCCCCTAATGAATATCCAATCTTTAAAAATCACTGTTGTTCTCTTTCGAGCAACAACGGGTTTTATTTTGAAAAGGACAAGTTTTATCTTTCGATCTCAACTTATGGATTCCAAAACACATTAAGCGCAAGATTTATTGTGATCATATAGATTTAATCTCTCGATCTCAACCTAAATGGTTCAATTAGGATTAAGGCGCATTCGGTATATCTCTATCACCAAATTCCCGCCTTAGACATGTAATTCCTAGTTCTAGTTAACAGTTAATTCTCTCGAACTCAACTGGAAACAACAAAACAATTGGAAGGTAGCTGATAACTCTATTTTTAGAGTTATTATTTCCATTTATTTTCCACTTTATTTTGTCAATTTTAGCCATTTCACTTCTAAAACCCCCCATTCTTGGTAGGATTTACGAAAACGAGCAAAAGGAGTGAACCATGGTCTTTAATAAATTATTTGGGGAAGTTTTGGGTGTTTTCTCGATTTTTCATCCGCAGTGACGTATACAGTGCCCACTCCGGTTCCCCACTCTTCGAGCTGATAAAAAAGAAATCAAAAAGAAACTTTTAGTTGGGATCTAATTTTCTGGAGGAGGAAGGTTCAATGACAGAGAAGCTGAGATTTGGCTGTTACAAGTGTTCCTCAAGGCTTCACATCATGATTGTACCTTTGTACTTGCAAAAGTTGACTTCTAATGGACCATTGGGTAAAAAGGGCTATACATGGAGGATTGAAGTATTATCCTTTGAGCTGATTTCTGCATCTCCCTGCAGTCCTTGCACCTTGGAAAACCCTTTTTGTGTAAAGACCAACACCTTCTTCTTAGTATAAAAAGGAGTGTTGGGTCTCATTTATTACATCCATCTATCTTGCAATTTATCTAGCATTTCCTTAAGTTGTAAGCTTTCATTTACTGCAGTAACTTAGCATTTAATTTCAGTAATTTATTTTCTGTTGTAGTTCGAAATACACAGTGCAGGGACGACTTCTCGTTCCCCACTGTGAGCAGTTAATGCAAATCACTTTCAGTTTTATTATGTGCAATTCTTCATCTTTTGTTTTCTTTACTTCGGAAATGTTAGGCTAAACATCCTTTGGGATGTAGGAAGGAGAAGTACCTGGATTTTATCAAAAATGCTTGAGTAATCTTTATACTTAGAATATTTGTTGTTTTGGTCTTTCATTCTCGATATTTACCCAAGGATGCGAACAAGCTGATCACTTGCAAGGATCTAAAGTCTAGTTCTTAACTTAGAAATAAGTAGAGCGCAGTGACACGAGCTTGAATGATGCTAGGGGATTCGAAAGAATTCTTTTGACACTTACGAAAGTGAGGTCGGCACAGTGAGCTAATCTCTGCCCACTGGAGTAGTAGGCAAGCTAATTTGTGTATTAAAAACACTTAGAGTATTTGTCTCTACACATTCCATCGAGGCCTGAAAAGGTCCATTTAGAGATTACCATTGACAAAACAACAAGTACTAAGAGTATGGGATTTTTATCTAACGGTGTGAGTATTTTGTAACCGGGCTTTTCTAGCGAAAATGTCCACCACGAATACGAGGATCACTCTAAGGACCGAGTATTTGAGATAAATTTTAGGGAAAATCCAACCTACATTCCTCCTTTTTAGCATTTAGTAAATCGTTTCAAGTAGCTATTTTACCAAACCAAACCAAAGTATTATTTTCCTCTCTAGTTGAAACTTGTAAAAGGAGCTCATGAGAACCGTATTGTCTTGATTGTCCAGTCTCTGTGGATTTGATTCTGGTATTTTACCAACTATTACTTGCTGTGACGATCATAGTGGACAGTGTACACTTGCACTTCCCACTGTGGACAATTTGCAACCCACTGCGATTAAAACACACATTTCGCTCGTACCAGTAGCTAAACTCTCAAAAGCATTAAAACCAAATTACACGCATTCATTAAATAGGAAAACTGATAAATGTTCAAGTCATCTGTTCATATGCTTACAAACTAAATTCATTCCAACCCCCAACATGAACAGGTTAGTTCATGTCGGTGGTGGATTCAAACACAAAAGAAAAGAAAAGAACAATGGAAGAAAACATGGCAAACGTGATAGTGGTGAATGGAATGATGTACTCCCTTCTCTCGTGTTCGTATCTACTTCGCGTGATGAACGTGGCTCCGATTGATCCTCTAACGTGGCTCCGAAAGGTGTAAAAAGTCTCCCAAAATCGCCCCCTAAACTCCTCTGGCCGTCGTGTGTGAGTTTCCTCTTTTCTAAACCTAGCTGCAGAAAATAGTTTTATAAAACTGGGCGTCGGGGCCAGCGCCGGCGCGGATGGGCTGGCGCCATGACTGGCGCCAGCTTCTGTTTAAAATGTTGGCGCGGATGGTGGCGCTAGTTGGCTGGCGCCAGCACTGGCGCCAGATTCTGTTTCGCGATTTCTCGATTTCTCTCGTTTTCAGCTCTGGAATTCAACTTTGCTGCTTTTTTGGACAAAAATGCTTGTACCTATACTTTCTCAACAAAAACCCATGAAATACTCGTATTTCACTTGAAGACATGCGTAAACCACCTAGTTTGAGATTCAAAATAATGTCGAAAATCGACATTATCAACAACCCCAAACCTAAGTGAAACTTAGGTTTGTTGCATCTCGTTCAGCTAATGGAACCAAAACATCATACACCACTCGTTACCTACGGAGTTTAGAACGTACCTGTTTGCCCGGAGAGATTCTCTTGAAAGATTGGAACGCCCAGTTGGAAGATATCGAAGACGACGGAGAAGGGGATGCAAGAACAAAAACAAAAGGAAAAGAAAGCAAGGAAAATAGATTTTTTTTTATATAAAACACTCAAAATGCATAAATTAAAAATAAAGATACGCAAACCTTGGTGGGTTGCCTCCCACCCAGCGCCGTGGTTTCGGTCGTGGCTCGACCTTCTTTCCGATCACTCCGTCAGCCTTTCTTGCTCACCAAATTTCTCTTCGCCTCTATCTTTTATCTTCTCGAACATATTGAACACTTCCTTCTCACCACCAACTCTCAAATTCATCTCGCCTTCCTCCATGTCGATCAGCGCTCGACTTGTGGCTAGGAAGGATCTTCCCAAGATCAATGGGACTTCTATATCTTCGTCGATGTCCATCACCACGAAATCCACCGGAAAGTAAAACTTTCCCACCTTGATGAGCACGTCCTCTACCACTCCATATGGGCACACTATGGATCGATCCGCCAGCTTGAGCGTCTTGTACGTCGTCTTCACTTCCCCCAGTCTGAGCTTCCTGAAAATAGATAGAGGCATTAAGTTAATACTCGCCCCTAAATCACACAACACTTTATTAAAACGAATATCACCAATTTGAATATGGATTGAAAAACTCCCTGGATCCTTAAGCTTCGGCGGAAGCTTGTTCTGGATGATTGCACTACACTCTTCAGTAAGTGCAATGGTCGATTGGTGATCGATTGCCCTCTTCTTTGATAAGATCTCCTTCATGAACTTGAGGTATGTCGGCATTTGGGCGAGTGCCTCCGCGAAAGGGATATTGATGTGAAGCTTCTTGAATATGTCGAGGAACTTCTTGAATTGTTCCTCATCATTGTGTGCCTTCACTCGATTAGGGAATGGTAGTGGTGGTACAAACGGTTTGACTACCGGCTTTTTCTCTTCACTTTTCTTGTTCTCTTCAATCACAACCTCATCGGCTTCTAGCTCAGTCACTTCTATGATCTCGACCTCTTTCTCTTTAGGATCGGTTCCTTTTGATGTGGGCTCTCGTATTGGCTCTCCATTCAGCTCCTTGCCACTTCTAAGATAAATGGCATTACACTCTTCCCGGTTCTTCGTTTCAGTCTGACTCGGAAACGTGCCTTGACTCCGAACAGCTAACGCCTCTGCCATCTGTCCCATTTGTCCCTCAAGAATTCGGATTAATGCGGTGTTCTGCTCTGTCGCAGCTCTTATCGTTCCGACTGAACTTGACAATGTACCAACAGATGATGTCAACTCTCCAACCGCATTGTCCATCTTTGACACAAACTTCATTAGCATCTCTTCCAATCCGGACTTTTTCTCCCCTCCTTGTGCTTCTTCTTGCCTCCTTTGATTGTAACCTGGAGGACGATAAACGTTAGAAGATTGAGTAGAAGAGTTAGAAGTATTACCGTACTGATTTTGTTGCTGCTGAAACATGGGCTCTTTTTGTGCATTTTGAGGCTGGCTCCACGAGAAATTGGGATGACATTTCCATCCCTCATTATAAGTATTTGAGAACGGGTCGTTCCTCGGCCGGTTATTGCGGTTTTGAAGGAATTGCACTTGCTCCGGTGGAGGAAACTCTTGAGGTGAACCAAATGACTCTTGACAGCCCATATCCCCTTGGAGAGTTGGTTGAATTGTTGTCCCTTTCAGCTGATTTGTGATAGCTGCCAATTGTGCCTTAATAACTTTCAGTTCATCACTTTCTTGCACACTTGCCACCTTCCTAGTGGCTGACCGAGGAGTGGCATAACTATGTTCCACAAGATTCTCAATCAACTCATACGCGTCTTCGTACGACATATTCAACAGTGCACCACCAGCAGCGAAAGTGAGGTCATTTTTATGATGTGGATGCAACCCTTGATAGAATGTTTGGATAACCATCCATTCTTGTAGACCATGATGAGGGCACTTCTTTAGCATACCCTTGTACCGTTCCCAGGCCTCATAAAAGGACTCTTGATCCCATTGGCCAAAATGAGTGATATCTGACAGCAATTGGGCTGTTCGCCCCGGTGGAAAGAATTTGTTTAAGAAAGCCGTCACCATATCATTCCATGTACGAATCTGCCCGTTTGGTAGACTCTCTTCCCATTCAGCTGCTCGACCCCTCAATGAAAACGGAAAGAGTCGGAGTTTGATCGAACCTGGGTCAACCCCATTCACCTTGAAGGTGTTGCAAATCTTCTCAAATGTTCTCAAATGGTTGTGCGGGTCTTCAGATGCTGCTCCTCCAAACATATTTGCTTGCACCAATTGGATGGTGCCAGTCTTGATTTCAAAATTGTTTGCTGCAATCGGAGGAACATAAGGTCCTCTCTGGACGGCCCCCATGTTCGGATTAGCAAAATTCCGCATAGGCACTCTCTGTCGTGGTGGTGGTGGACGATTCACATTATTGTTAATACCATTGTTGTTAACATTGTTGTTGTTAACGTTGTTGAGACCGGGATTAACATTATGGTTCCGGTTGTTTGGATTGTTCGCATTTACGTTTGGAACTGGTTCCTCGTTACCCATGGCAAACCCTTCTCCCCAATCTTCCCCAACATTGATGTTGTCGTTGTTGATGTTAACGTTGTCTAGACCCTCCATTTCTTGCTGACTTCTGAGTCTGGCTTGCCTCCTTAATCTCCTTGCAGTCCTTTCGATTTCAGGATCAAACTAGAAGCAATCTGCAGCAGAAAGTAAGTCACCAATCAGAACTTGCAGCAATGAAGTAACAAGAAACTTGGGTCAAAATCTTGAATACGAAAAATGAAATAAAAATAAATTGCAAAAAAAAATGCTCAATGTAATAATCCCTACAGCTGGTAGTGATATCAACACAAAACAAGTTCCCCGGCAACGGCGCCAAAAACTTGATAGGTGGGTTTACACCCTCCTTAACTAGCCGCAAGTGTACGGTGTCGTCTCAAGTAATACGTACGTAAGTACGAGTATCGAATCCACAGGAACTTGGTGTTAAGTACCGCAATGACTGTAAAAACTATTAACTGGACGATTGGAAATTGAGGGATGGTTGGTTTTAACTAATTAATTGCAAGAAGACAAAGCAAAAACAAGACAGTAAACAGCTTTGGAAACTTCCGATAGAGAAAACAGTTGAGGGTTGGAAATCCTTAGGTTTTCACATACGAATATCAGACTTAAACGATTACCAGTTATTCCCCCAATGAATTTCCAATCTTTAAAAATCACCGTTGTTCTCTTTCGAGCAACAACGGGTTTTATTTTGAAAAGGACAAGTTTTATCTTTCGATCTCAACTTATGGATTCCAAAACACATTAAGCGCAAGATTTATTGTGATCATATAGATTTAATCTCTCGATCTCAACCTAAATGGTTCAATTAGGATTAAGGCGCATTCGGTATATCTCTATCACCAAATTCCCGCCTTAGACATGTAATTCCTAGTTCTAGTTAACAGTTAATTCTCTCGAACTCAACTGGAAACAACAAAACAATTGGAAGGTAGCTAAACTCTCAAAAGCATTAAAACCAAATTACACGCATTCATTAAATAGGAAAACTGATAAATGTTCAAGTCATCTGTTCATATGCTTACAAACTAAATTCATTCCAACCCCCAACATGAACAGGTTAGTTCATGTCGGTGGTGGATTCAAACACAAAAGAAAAGAAAAGAACAATGGAAGAAAACATGGCAAACGTGATCGTGGTGAATGGAATGATGTACTCCCTTCTTTCGTGTTCGTATCTACTTCGCGTGATGAACGTGGCTCCGATTGATCCTCTAACGTGGCTCCAAAAGGTGTAAAAAGTCTCCCAAAATCACCCCCTAAACTCCTCTGGCCGTCGTGTGTGAGTTTCCTCTTTTCTAAACCTAGCTGCAGAAAATAGTTTTATAAAACTGGGAGTCGGGGCCAGCGCCGGCGCGGATGGGCTGGCGACATGACTGGCGCCAGCTTCTGTTTAAAATGTTGGCGCGGATGGTGGCGCTAGTTGGCTGGCGCCAGCACTGGCGCCAGATTCTGTTTCGCGATTTCTCGATTTCTCTCGTTTTCAGCTCTGGAACTCAACTTTGCTGCTTTTTTGGACAAAAATGCTTGTACCTATACTTTCTCAACAAAAACCCATGAAATACTCGTATTTCACTTGAATACATGCGTAAACCACCTAGTTTGAGATTCAAAATAATGTCGAAAATCGACATTATCAGAAGCTAAAACTGCGACTAAATTCCCCGTGTACCCCAAGATCTCCTCTTATGGGTTCAAAGGGTCAGCTAAAGACTTAGTCGAAGCTCTGAAGACCACCCAAGCAACCATCCAGTGGCCGAAGAAGTCTGACTAGGACGACGCTAAGAAGGATAAATCAAAGTGGTGCGACTTCCACGTCGACCATGGTCCTGCGACAGATGATTGTATCGCACTCAAGAAGGAATTGGCATATCATGTTCCATAAGGTAATCTCAAAGATATTATTGATGATGTCATTCTTCCAGCTAATAGCCACCGATCGTCAGTGCCCAAGCTTGCAAAGATCATCAATTGCATCACTGGTGGTTCGGACGTGTGTGGTCTGACGTACTCCGCAGCTAAGAGTCATGCCAGTCAAGCGCCCGACGACCGGCCTATTCCTCGTTCATCCAGACCCAAAGGAGATTTAGAACTAGAATCCATGAAGATCGTGTTCGACCAAGTCGACCTCGGCGACTCGTACCAAAACCATCACGACGGGTTGATCATTCAACTTATGGTCGGTAACTGTTTGACGCGTCGAGTATTGGTAGTCGGGGGCAGTTCAGCAAACGTCATTTTTCTCAACACTATCAAAGCCATGGGAATTGATCGCTCAGAAATCACCCGACGTTCGACAACTTTGGTCGGTTTCAATGGAGAAGCGACGAGCACCTTTGGAGAGATAATTTTGCCCGTCTATGCCGGAGGAGTCAATAAGCAGACTAAGTTTAGTGTTATCGACTATGCATCAGCCTATAACATCATCTTAGGTCGACCATGGATTCATGAAATGAAAGATGTTCCCTCGATATATCATCAAATCATGAAATTCCCTATGCCGTGGGGAATCCAAGAGATCAGAGGCGAGCAAAAAGTCGCTCGAGATTGCTATAAAGCCACCTTGAAGCCGCGAAAATAGGCCGTCAAGAACGTCACTCCAACCCAAGGCAAAACACGATCATAAGAGTCACGACAGGTTTGTTTCTTTTTTCTGAAATAACAGGTTCGTCAGGTCGTGCGACGCGTATATTGTGGTGACTTGCGACGACATGTCCCAGACCTAGCATATCGTCTCAAAGCCACCACAAGGGGGTAAGATGATACAATATATCCAGAGGCCCAGCATGAAAACCAAAAATTCAAAGTATTTCAGAACACTCGACAAGAAGGTACGTTCCTTACCCTTTTTCATTTTTTACATATGATTATTTACCAAGACAATTACTGACTTATGCATCGGAGGGTCGTTGTTTAGCCAACGACCAAACTCCCGACATCGCTTTATCGCAGGATCGCACGACATAGATGATCAGGTCCATGACTCGATCACGCCTCATAGCTCTTCGACGACTTAATCGCACGATCTTATAGTCTAAACGACTTTGCAGTCTGAGTTTCTTAACTTAGAAAAACTTCGCGTTTTAAATGTATGCCTTAGTCGCATGTATTTATGTTTGTCAGCGTAATAAAAAACCTTATGATTTATGTGTCAATGGGTACTTTAATCGCATGCTCTCATATTACGCTCTTACTCTTGCTCTAACAATAGGCGACGTAGTTACATGACCTATCATGTATTCTACAAACAGTTACATAACTAACAACATTTATGTGACGAGATTGTCAGTTCGATAAAAAAACAACTTCCATTTCATCAGGTCAATATGTTACATCCAAAAAATTGACCACCAACGGCCAGCAAAAACAAAGGAAGTAAAAATTCCTAAACTGCAGGAGGAGAATCCATCACATTATTGCCTGAGGTCCCGACCTGAGGATCCTCATCTGCCATTTCCCTCGTTCGACTTAGGGCTTGCAGTTCGTACTGAGCATCGAAAAGCTGAATAGCTAACTCATCGGCGCGTGCCAAAGCCAACCTCTCCCTCCCCAACGCCGCCTCCTCCTTTTTTAAAGCAGACGCCACCAACTCCTTGGCTTTCGACATCTCGGCATACAATGCCAGATACGATTGGAACGTCTAAAAATACACGAAAAAGTGTTAGACAACGAACGACATCGAACGTTGAAACAAGTCATGAAAGATTGACACTTACTGAGAACGCCAGACTGGCAACCTGAGATCCTATCTCTCCGGCCGTAACCCCGTGAAAACGCTCCCTGAAAGATGGAAGCAAACACCTCTCCAAGTGAGGAAACAACGTCGTCCCGTCTAGGACACCATCCGCCATAAAGTCCCACGGCAATGAAAAGTTAACTGTCGTGACTTCGGCCGACGACCCCTCGCCCCTGACGGCAGATGATGGGGTTGACATCTTGAACACCGGTCTCGTCATTGTCGCCGGAAGCGCCAAACTTGCCAGTGTCGCGTCCATCGCACCAGGACGGCTGGATGACGCCTTCGCCTTTTTAGGCAGAACAACTCTCGATGAGTTATCTACCCTCGATGATGGTTCCCTCAGGAACGTCTTCCTGGTTCTCTTTTGGCTCGACCCAGCTGTCGAAACGCATGATCTGCTTCCCTCTCGCCTTAGAGACTGATTTCCTCTCAGTCGACACTAACCAGGAAATACATGAAACATCATATGGAAAATATAAATGGTGAAAATCAACAATCGTAAAATGTTTACCGGTCGTTTCCTCTCGTTCAGCGTCCACCGCCACGTCCTCGTCTTCGGCCACCAATTGCCACGAAACGAAGGATCGTTCGTCAACGCTAAGACTCAAGAACTTGTTGATCTTAGCCTGGGAATCCGCAGTCGGTTTCACTTCGTCAAACTGAATCTCTGAGGATAACAGGAGAAGAATGGTAAGTAAAAGCCATAAAAATGAAACTCAGAAAATGGCGAAGCATGCCTGTCTTATTCCAGCCTGACCGCATCCAATCACTGCTGGAATCCAGTGAATCGGCAAGAACAAACACATACCTTGACTTCCACCCACGATCATTAACACCAGTTCCCAAAACCAAAGAACGATCACCCCTGAACTTAGAATAAGGACTATAACGCCAGTTCTTATCCTTTTTAACTTGATACGCCGCCAAGAAATCATTCATGATCATAGGAGACTCCCATTTTTCGGACGCTCGCTCAATAACCAGTAGAACTCGCCAAAGTTAGGGCATCAATTGTCCCGGTGACACATCGAAATCCTGCATGAATGATTTAGATAAACCAGAAAATGGCCACTGAAGCCCTATCTTAAAAGGATACTCATACAAAGCAATATATCCCTCGGGGCAGTCCATAGAACGAAGAACCCCCGGACACCGCAACTCTCTATTTGCCGAGATTTTTGCCAAACTCCTAAAAGCATCTAAGTCTACGTGATTCATGATAAGGATAACAGGTTCCGTCGACATTGTGAATCAAAGGACAGAACAAGATAAACGCTCTAAACTGCTAGCCGAAGATTCGCAAAGATTCGAATAAGTTCGAGTGAAAATTGGTAAAAAATCAGAACAAAATCCCTTCTCAAAAAAACACTTTGAAAACGTATCAAAGAAAAGATCTGTCGTGATCTCTATTTATGCAACCGATCATATCAGAACGAGAGTTTCGATAATCAACACGCGTCCATGTCCTTTCGTATATCCTCCCAGATCTTCGACACCTGTCCTCGACAGCTGGTAAGCATCATCGCGCGTCAGTATGACGTCACAACTTTTCAACTTCTCGTTCAGTTAAAGTCGAACCGGTCTAGTTCCACGACAACCAGGTAAGTCCCTCAACCCAGGTCACAAGTCTAAGCGTTCGGCAAACAAAATTTAAAACTAAAATTTGACATTCAATTTTCAAATTTTGGAGGCAAACTGTTTGGGCAAAAAATCACGTCGCTCAACCGCGACCAGAACAAGTAAGACGTATGATTAAGGACTATATCTTGTATTAAGATAAGGTATTGACAAAGACCCAGAACACCATCATCGTCCCTCATAAAAGGTAAGTCGAGAGTTCCTTACGACGCTCAACCATAGCGTCGCCCGATCCGCACGACTATTATATAAGGACGTGCGACCTCGACCAAAGCTAACGTTCACCAAGACCGTTTGTTAAGTGTTTAATGCAGGAATAAAAGTCATTAAGGAGCAACGACTATAACCGACGCAATCATTAAACAGCCGGCGACCGTAACGGACGAAGATCATTACTCCGGCGACCGTTTCCAACCGTTAAGGCCATTAAAGGAGCATTCATGGATGAAGCTAAGGACACGAAGACTATAAATATCAAGCTCAATCAACATTTCAAGACATCGAATATCCGGCGATTAACAACCGAAGCAATATTCAAGAACACCTGAAGTGAAGAACCATTATTCTAAGTATCGCTCTCGACGCACGACAACGGCCCTCGACCAGCAGTTTACACTTTGTTTCGTACACGACAAACACCTATTTTTACATTCAAACACTTGTACTTTACATTTCGAAGCATTTTCTTCATCTGTATTGTAATCACTGTACGATCGACACCAGTATCCAAGGACATCGTCCCTGATTGGCGACCATAGTAAAGCGACGACACCCACTGTCGTCCGCAGGTTTTTTCCTCGATTGAGGTTTTTCCTGCGTCATCAAATCCCTTGTTTCTTTATTTTATTTATCGTCGCACGTCTCGTCGAAAGATTCTTTCTTTAGTTGTTTAAGTCCACATCGACCTTAAGTTGTCCCTTTGGTGCGATTTTTGGCATTAACAGTTACTATTCTCATGGGTCTCACTGATCACTTTGAGAACGTTCGAGCCTCGCTTCTACATCGGCATCTATTACCTACTCTTGAAGAAGCTATCACTGAACTGCTAAGTGAAGAAACTCGTCTTCAACAGCGTTTTCCACTACCATCAGATAATGTGCTCTACACTTCCAACTCAGGAAAACCAAAAGGTAAATGGGGCAACAATGACCAGTCTAAATCTGCGGGAAAGGGGAACAACAATGAATGCACATTCTGTCATTTTACTTCTCACCTTCTCCTCAACTGTCCAGTTCGGAAATGTCGCTAGTGTGGGATCGTACACCCACGTCACTATGGATCTGATTGCCCAAAACATCCAAAGCAGTCCAGTAATCAAAGGCAGCAGTCCCGAGTTCAATCAGTTGCTCGCTCCATGACTCAAGATTCTCCATCGCCAGCAGTTCCGGCACAGCATAGCAACAACTCCACGCCTGACCTTATGGAACTCATACGTCGAAATCAAGAGCTCATGGAGCAACTCATGACAGGTTCTATGGGTATGAATTCTCAATGCAATACCTCTGCATCAGGTAACCCTTAGCTATTTGACTCTGGTTGTTGTAACCACATGACACCTAAGGCTGACGGTTTTGTCTCTCAACAAACTTCCAGCATGTTCTCCTCAGTCCGTACCGTTGATGATACTCATTTACCTATATCTTTCAGTGGGACTGTATCTACCCAACATTAAATTATCTGATGTGCTGCATATTCCTAACTTATCTCTGAGCCTGATTTCAATTACACAGCTTATGGAAGTCGGTCTAATCATTTTGTTTCATCCTTCTGGTTGTGTTGTGCAGGTTTCAAAGACTAAGCAGATCCCTGGAGTAGGCCGTAAAGTTGGTCGGATGGTTGAAGTGGTCTACCTCCGTCTCCCATTACCTTCATCAAACTTTGCGGCTTCAGTTTCTAGTACTCCTTCTTTTGAACTATGGCATGCGCGCCTAGGCCATTTATCTTTAGCTAGAATAAAACTGTTAGCTAGTTCAGGGTTGTTAGGAAACACTTCCTCTGAAAATGTTTCTTGCTTATCTTGTCAACTTGGCAAACATCATGCTTTACCTTTTCAATCCAATGATTTTAAATCTGCTTCTCCTTTTGATCTTATTCATTCTGATGTATGGGGACCAGCACCACACCCATCTATGGGAGGTGCTCGATATTTTGTTATCTTTATCGATGATCACACACGTTTTACATGGATTTATCTCATGAAAAACCGCTCAGAGTTACCTAAAATTTATATCAACTTTGCTCGTATGATTCTAACCCAATTTTCCAAGCCTATAAAGGTTCTTCGAGCAGATAATGCTATGGAATACAAAGAATCGCCTCTTCTCTCTTTTCTTCAATCTCAGGGTATCAATACTCCTGTCCCGGCACCTCTCCACAAAATGGTCGTGCAGAACGCAAACACCGTCACATCCTTGATACTGTTCGTACTTTGTTAATATCAGCCAAGTGTCCCGAACGCTTTTGGGGTGAAGCAGCCTTCACGGCTGTCTACACCATCAACCGACACCCGACTCCTATTCTCAATCAAAAGTCTTCGTATGAAGTACTCTATGGAGTCTCTCCTCCCTATGAATTACTCAAAGTGTGGGGTTGTGCTTGCTTTGTTCAGCTGCAATCTCATGAACACACCAAACTTGAACCTCGTTCTCACTTATGCTGCTTTCTTGGCTATGGAATTGAACATAAAGGTTATCGTTGTTGGGATCCAGTCTCTAAGAGACTTCGTATATCCCATCATGTCACCTTCTGGGAACATCTTCCCTTCTCTACGGTGTCAAAATTTCAGGACATACCCACTCCTTCTACTTCTTTCTTCACAGACACATCTATATCATTGGACTCACTCCAATTAGATCCCATACTCTCCTCACCATCTGATCCACCCTCTTCCGTCTCATCTCCACAGGAGCCTTCACTTGTCTCATCTGAGCCTTCACATGTCTCATCTGAGCCTTCATCTGTCCCATCTATGCCATCTGATCATGATCAATCATCTGCACCAACTCCAAGGACTACTTCTGAGCCATCTGCTGAGTCTATGGATCCTAGCTCCTCTCAACCACAAGATGAAGTACGATGCTCTGATCGGGTAAGACAAGTTCCTCCTCACCTTCGTGATTATCATTGTTATGCCACTTTGTTGTCCAACCATCAACCGACTTCCTACAAGGAAGCCGCTTCTAACCCTGTTTGGCAGCAAGCTATGACTGAGGAACTTCAGGCCCTTGACAAAGCAAATACATGGGAGTTTGTACCTCTCCCACCGGGTAAGTCACCAATTGGTTGTAAATGGGTCTTCAAAATCAAAACGAAGTCTGATGGCTCTATTGATCGTTACAAAGCACGTCTAGTGGAAAAGGCTTCAATCAAGAATATAGCATTGACTACGAGGAAACGTTTGCTCCCATGGCTCGGGTAACCTCGGTTCGTAGCCTTCTAGCCATCGCTGCCACCAAGAGATGGCCACTCTATCAGATGGATGTCAAGAATGCCTTTCTAAATGGTGATCTCGAAGAGGATGTCTACATGACACTCCCTCCAGGTGTGACATCCCGTCAGTGTCATGTATGTCGTCTTCGAAAGCCCTCTATGGCCTCAAACAAGCTCCTCGTGCTTGGTTTGAAAATTTTAGCAATACTGTCATCTCATTGGGGTTTTCTCCGAGTAATTATGATTCTGGCTTGTTTACTCGGACCACTGCTGCATGTACTATCTTACTCCTACTGTATGTTGATGATATGATCATTACCGGCAGTGACTCTGCAGGCATTACCCAGCTCAAACATTCCCTTAGCTCATGTTTTGAGATGAAAGATCTTGGTAAGCTCCATTATTTTCTTGGTCTTGAAGTTCTATCAGACTCTTCCGGAATCTATCTCTATCAAGCCAAGTACATTTCAGATCTACTGTCCAAAGCTGGGATTACAGACAACAAGGTTGCTTCTACACCTATTGAGCAAAATCTGCATCTTTCTCCCAATGCTGGAACCCCTCTGCGGGATCCTACACGATACCGTCAACTGGTTGGATCTCTGGTCTACCTGACCGTTACTCGACCAGATCTTGCCTATGCAGTTCATATAGTTAGCCAGTTCATGGTTGCTTCATGCTCAGATCACTATGCCGCTGCTCTTCGTATACTTCGGTACCTCAAAGGGACAATGTTTCATGGGCTTCACTTCTCAGCCACATCATCCTTAACTCTTCGTGCCTTCTCAGATGCTGACTGGGATGGTGACATAACAGACCGTCGTTCCACCACTGTCTATTGTTTCTTCCTTGGGGACTCTCTTATCTCCTGGCGCAACAAGAAACAATCGCTGACAGCTCGGTCCAGTGCTGAAGCAGAATATAGAGCCTTAGCTGACACTACACAAGAACTCGTATGGCTACGCTGGCTACTATCTGATATGGGTGCTCATCAATTTTCCCCAACACCATTATGGTGTGACAACAATAGTGCTATTCAGATTGCTCACAATGATGTCTTTCATGAGCATACAAAGCACATCGATATTGACTGTCATTTCACTCGTCAACATGTTCTTCGCAAGACGGTTAAACTTCTTCCAATCTCAACCATTGATCAGACTGCAGATATCTTCACCAAAGCTCATCTTCCAGGGCGTTTTCGGGCTCTTGTTTCCAAACTCAATTTGGCTCATTCTTCCCCTACTTGAGTTTGCGGGGGGGGGGGGGGGGGGTGTTAGAGTATTATTGTTAATATGTATAGTTCATGGTCCTTTCTGTAATTATGTGTAACTTACCTTGTATAAATAGATCTCTTAGGGTTCATTATTAGGTTAGACTCTCTTTTGTAATTCTCTCTCAATATATGAAAGTCGGCCGATTCAGCCATCTCAAGTCTGTCTCTCAATCTATCAATCGACTCTCCATTTCTAACAAAAGTTAAAGATCAGAATTGTAGATTTGGCTAAGTGTTGAAGTCTGAACTGAAGGTTTCAGATGATCTAAAGCCTGAACTGCCTCTTCAGACTTTGGTACTGAAAGACATTCTTCAGATCATGTATAGAGGACCATGAAGATATTAAAAACACGTGGCTCATGTTTATTTATCTTTGTCTTACAATCATATAAGTTTAGGGTTTGCCTTTGTAATGTATAAATGCTTTATAGATAGTCTGTTTTTGTAAGCGTTGATAGTTAATCAATTGTACGTAATAGAATATTTCTTTCGCTCGATGTTCTCTCTTGTTGACAAGTAACCTTGTAACATTTTGATCATCAATGACATATGATCTCTCAACCCCAATCTGTGTTCTTATCTTGATTAAATTCTTACTACAATTGATTATATTCCTTGATTATATTTGTTTGGAACCTACAAAATGTGCAATTAGATAGAGCTTTCACAAATATTACAAAATTGCCACCTTTTTTAATATCTTTTAAATAAAACCTTTAGATGGTTAGGAATAGTTCCACGGTCTTCAACTCTTTTATGCTTTCTCATTTGATGTTATAGTTACAAGAAGAGTTAACCTTCTGTGTCAATTCCAAATTGACAGCAGCCGTAACAACAGATGAATAGAATAATAGCAAGTCCAGGCCATTCGTGGGAGTGTAGGTTTTTCTGTCTTTCTTTGGATTTCGTTGAGCTTAAAGACATGATATATACATAAAAAATTGTTTCCTAAAGCATGAGGTTGGACCCTTATCTGAGCTTGCGTATAGTAGAGGGCTCTTATGACCCTTATCTTAGCTTGCGTAAAGAGGACAACACCTTTTTCCTTCTTCCCACCCTGTTTGTTGGAAAGGGTGAAAACTGTTCACTAGCTTTCAGATTCTTCCCTTGACACGTAGACAGAGAGTGAGGAGAGGTTGCCTTAAATCCCTCTCTCTCTCTATATATATATATATATATATGTATATATATATATATATATGTATATATATATATATATATGTATATATATATATATATATGTATATATATATATATATATATATATATGTTGGAGGCGTTCCAATTGCAAAACCCGATGATTCAAACAAACCTTGCAAACTGATCTAAACCGTCCATTTTGATTAGATGATGAGTTCATTACTTTTTATAAAAATAATCGTACGAGGGTAATGAAGTCTTTTTCAATGTATTTTTTACTTCTTTTGATGTATTAATTACTTAATTTTAGAAGTTACTGATTTGTAGGGATCTTTCTCAGTTTCACATGTTTTCAAAACGGTTAGTGTATTTTCGTATATATCCTCTCCATTAAATGATGATCCGTGAATTTCTTGATATTTTTTATCGTTTCATTATTCTCTTCTTTGCAGTTTTCAGATGGAAGAATTCTACACCATGAATGAGATGTCTCTTAATGATGGTGTTGCTTCATTAAATGGAAAAGTTTTGGACGGTGTTTCAGTAGTCGGTGATGAAGGTCATACTGAGTTGTCGGACGTTCATGCAGATAAGGGAAAAGATATATGTAATTCTTCGTCGGAGTTTTGCAAAGAATAAGGCAACCAATGTATTTTTTTATTAATTTTTATTAAGTATATTCGATGCCTAAAATGGACATTTAAATGCATGAATCATGTGTTTGGATTTTACATTAACCTTCATCATTATATTGTGTTCATATTTGATGAACTGCATTATGCTCATGTCTTTAATGAGGTTCAATTGCATTCATGAAATCCATTCTGCCTTCTCCGACCATGAAATTAAAATGCAATCATAAAGTGTATTCAGAGTATGTCTTATTCATTCATGAATTAAAATGCAATCATGAAGTGCATTTAGGGTGTGTATTATGCAATCATGACGTCCAAATGGAATCCCATTCATCACGTTCATTAGTGGCACTAACATACAAACAACTATTTTGGTTTTCATCAAATATCAATCATGAATACACTCTTATTTTCTGAAACTTCACAAATGGGACAACATCAAGTGGATATCAGGCATGTCATTCATTAACTGATTAACATACATGAGCTTCACAAAATTGATGGGAAAACTGGCCTCAAGTTTCCCAACAACCCAAGCAATGAACAATTATAGAGAAAATAAGAAGCAACAATGAACAACTATAGAGGGAAAAAGAAGACAAGAACTTACGTGGAAAACTCCAAAACCGGAGAAAAACCACGGGCCTCCAGAGAGAAAAATCCACTATGTGAAAAATTGTTACAATCACACAACTTTAATCTCTCAAGCCTCACCCAATAACACCCACACTCTCAAAGATTTAACTCACACCTTCCTACTCTCTAAAACAAGAGAACAAGAAAGAAAGAAAGAATAAAATACTTAAAGTGCATTTTACTGGGACGATTTGAAACCTAGGCCTTGGACCCTTTTTTATAGGCTTGGAATCCCTCTCACCTTTCATTGTTCCACCGATGTGGGACAAACCTTTCAAAAATTACCTTTTATTTTATTTTAGTCAAATAATCTTCAACAAACTCCACCTTGGCTAAATAAAACAAAATCTTTGTTGCAACAACGACAACCATTGTCTATACCGACAAACATAATTCTCAAATCAGAGAACTTTCATACTCCACCATAAAAGAATATCACCACTTAGAATAATCCATTCTAAGAATTTTTACCTCGACACATGTCAAAAAACTTGATGAAAATTTTATGGTGCAACTTCCTCGTTTAGTTTACCCGGAAGTTCATCATCCATCGACATAATCCCACCACACACCTTGCATCCATGCCAAACCAATGCACATGTGTAAACACGTGGAACCGCTAACCTAAACACATCCTTTTCCATGGTAAAGCGGACATACCATGAGGATGCATTCCCCATATCTCAACAAAACTCATCGTCTCCCATGAGAATGGAGACATTGTTAGCATCTGAAATGGAGTCTTTCGCCGAACCCACTCCACCTGGACAGTTGCTTTTGACATGCCCAGACTGACCACACTTCCAGCATATTAGATTTTTTCCGGAGTATTCTTCTTCCCTTGCCTAGTCACCAAAATCATGCCTTCTGATGAAGTCATATGGCTACCTTCCAATCTTTTCTCCTCTGGTAAGAGTTTGCTAGTAACATCCACAAACTTCAAGGTCTCTTTCTCATACATCAGAATAGGTTTCATGTGCTCATAGGAAGATGACAAAGATAATATGAGCTTATGTGCTTTATCTTCATCTTCTACCTCAACTCCAATGGCCTCCGGTTTTGATACGACATTGTTAAGAACACTAAGATGATCTGAAGTTTTTGTACCTCCATCCATACGTAGAGTATGAAATTGTTCTTTAAGATACAATCGATTTGAGATGCCTTTGCCCTGTTGTAACTGCTCAAGTTTCTCCCAAAGCTCCTTGGCCGTTGATATCCCATGCACGTTTGCAAGAACATTCTTTGCTAGACACAACCGAATAGTACTTGCCGCTCTCAAATCCAAATCATCCCATTCTTCCTCGCTTTTGCTGGTACCGCTTGTAACAACCCACACCAAACTATCTTGCTAGAAGATACATCATTAATTTAAAACGCCAAGAATGGCTCAACGTAATAACACCAACAATTTTACAGACTGGGTTTGCGGAAATAACCCTAACCACAGCTGAGATCATAACTACAAAATACCAAGGAAAAAGCCTTCTAATCCTTCTATACGCACCCTCCGCCTCTCGCCTTGCCAAACTTGTAAGCAAACTTTCACTACCTGCTTACCTGAAAAGGTTTTAGTTTTGAAAAGCGAGGGTTAGACCATGAGGTCTAGTGAGTTCCCTCCACACCAAGTCACACCAAAATATCTCAGTTTATAAAATCAGTTATGAAAGCATTTATACCAATCATAACAAGCATACTAAGATGGTATGCACACATTGACACATGCTACTGGCATACCCTATAGCCACATACACCGTGACAGCGCAATAAGGCACACACACGCTATAGTCACACACACCGTGACAGCGCAATAGGGCACACACCGCCCATATATGAAACAAATTCATATATATAATTATTATGCGACACACCCCCATATCACACCAAAGTCAGAGCATGGTCACACACATATAAATCACACATATAAATCACACAATTAATCCTTGCTTTGAAATAGAAGCAGTTGAAAAGCACACAGTTAGATAATAACCTTCAAACACGCTTATTCTTCACTTTGAAATAAATACAGTTGAAAAGCGAACAGCTAGATAATAACCATCAAACACACTTGTATAAAATTTAGGTTTAGAAAGACTCACCTGGAGTCATGCTTAGAAGTTCTTACTCACATCGATCATCTCTACATGCACCAACAAATTAAACCCATCACGCATACCGAGTAAGACACACTGGATCCTACTGAGTTTTACAAACTTGAAAAGTCTTAGCTGGAAAACACTGGATCCTAAGTCTCGGACTCTAAAATAATTAAATTCCGGATCCAATAAACAACTTCTAAATCTTGGCCCAAGAAGTAATTAAAAAACCGGATCCACTAAACAAATTTGGATTTATAACTTCGACCCAAGGATTAAATGAAAACCGATTCACTGTTGGCCACATGTCCATTTAATTGCTTCCGGATCTAAATGAATCATACCGGATCTATTGTATTAAACTACCGTCCCAATTACTAATTAATACCGGCCCGAGATTCGAGTCCACTAACTAAAATTTTGGTCCAATAAATGCCAAATCCACTTCCGATGATAAGGTTTACGAGGCCCAATCTAAATAATTAAACACCGGCCCACTTTTCATTAAAGCCACCGACCCAAAATACATTAAGGTCAACCGACCCAATATCAAATTCCGGTTCTGGCCTAGACACCGGATCACACCCTTAGTTCCATATTAATTTCTTAAAAATTTTCGGATCTCACAAGTAAAACTCAATACCGGGTCTTGGGTTCTAAAAATAATTTCGGATCTCATGCAAAATGATTTCCGGATCCCAAGCAACCCAACACCGGAACCCAAATTTCTAAATTTCAATACCGGAACCACAATATTGGCCCAAATAGATTAAATTCCAGAACTCAATTAAAATAGGAAACTTCCGGATCTCTTTTGTAAAATTCCGGATCATCTATAAAATAAATTCCGGATCCTATTTTTTTTTTAAGGATTCCGGATCCTAAATCGATTTCTCTTTTCACTGTTCTTTCTCTCTAAGCCGCCACACTCACACTTGGAAAATTTTGAGAATGATGGAATTAAGGTTTTTCCACCCCTTTTATACCTTTTCCACTAAAACACAAAACTTCAATTTTTCACACTACTGCCACAAACTCTATTTATCGACCAAATAAAAACCCGGTTATTACAACATCTTCCCCTCAAAAGAATTCCGTCCCCGGAATTCCATTTTCGAACAATCGAGGAAAACAGTTCCTCAACTTTCTAACCTTGCGATCAATAATCGCCAACGTTTCCCCCAATCCAACTTTCCTCCACACGAGTGTCTTCTAACAATACGACCATGCCTTCCCCGGTCAAGCACTTCCTATGTTTCGACACGGGAATGTCAAATGAACTCCCCGAAGTTCCTCGACAACTTCAGCTTATACGTCACCTTACCTACACGCTCGGTGATAGCGAATGACACGACATACCCTGGTCTTAGTTTTCCTTTCTTTCCTAACACGCGTTTTCCACGACTAAACTCTAAACATCACACTGTCTTCTGTCTTGAATTTGATCAATCTCCTCCTTCTGCTCACATACTCTGGTGGCGGTCTTGAGCCACGCTTAACTTCTCGCGAAAATGTTTGACCTATCGGTGGTCAACCACGTGACCTCCGGTGTAATACCCCGGGTAAGTTCGTTAGTTAAAATCTCTTTCCGTTAAAATTAGTTAACTTTATAATAATGTGTTTAGGGTAAGTTTGGCTCAAGTTATAAGTTAAAAGGTATTATGGTCATTACTGAATAGTGTAAGGGTTAAAAGGGTAAATAGGGTTGATATTATCTAAAAGAAATCAGATATTTTCATAAAACCAGAAAATTCAGTGTGTATGTGTGTGTTATTAGAGCAAAAAGGAGAAAAGAAGAGAAAGCTAGGTTAAGGTATCAATTGGGTACTTGGAAGTGATTTCAGGTATGTTTCCTTTACAATTTATGTGTGTAATTGCTAGTAGATGGTTCCTATCGGAGTAGAATTGTTGATTTCATATCTAGGGTTGAATTCTGTCGATTTCTGGGTAAAATGGAACAAACCGACAGAGGTTTCCGGATAAGTTGAATGTGTCCAGGTAGTTCTGTTGATAGTGTCCGGTAGTTCCTTTTGATAGTGTCCGGACGATTCGTTTGATGGTTTCCGGATGAATTAGATACCGAATAGCATCCGGATTACTTTAGTGTCCGGATGATGTCCGGATTCTTTATGCTATCCGGAAAGTTGGGTTGTCCGGATTGGTCTTGTTGTCCGGAAAGATCTGCTGTCCGGATTGTTTTTGTGTGTTGTCCGGATACTTGAGCTGTTTGGTCACTTTTGGAGGATTTAAGTTATCTCGAGTTCTTAGCCTAGTATGTCTTATGTGTTTATTTAGTAAGGGGATATTTGTATTTAATCTGTTTCAGACTCAGTGGATTTGGATTGAAAGACTGAATCTTTGGAAAAGGCTTGGAAGAGTTGTAATAAAGCAATCAGGTGAGTTTTACATCAAAATGTTTTCAAACTGGAATACATATACATATATATATATATATATATATATATATATATATATATATATATGAGATGGATATGTGGTAGGAACGTGATGACGTGTTTATAAATGACAAGATGATATATTGAGATATATATTGTATTTATATGTATATTGTACTACACGAGTATACGTTAGCCGAACTAATAGTCGGTGGAGTTTTGGCTGTAATTGTCGTACGGTGGTGTTGACTGTAATTGGCGTACGGTGGAGTAATTGATTAGTTGGCTTGCAACCAACTAATTTGGCCATGTGAAGGATGTGAAGGATGAGTGGTACACGATGCACGAGTCTTGTTTTGTATTTAAGTATTTGTGATATATGTGTGCTTGGTGTTTTTACAAAAGGATTACTAAACTGACAGGGATTATCTCACTAGACCGTTTGGTCTAACCCTCATTTTGTGTTCAAAAATATGTATTCCAGGTTCAAGAAGGTATAAAGGAAAGGATAAAGTGTATGATGCGTTTGATAGCTGACGAAGATTAGGAAAGGCTTATGTTTTGTATTGTATAGTTTTGAGACTATGGGATCGTATATGAATTATTATGTATCTTTTGTTATGAATGTAACGACGTTATGTATAACATGTTAATTGATGTATATTATGTTTGTCTTAGGATATCGGGTCGTTACAGATGGTATCAGAGCCCTAGTTTAAGGGATTTAGGTATTTGTATATGTACCTAGACTTAAACTGCATGTGAAGTATGATGTCCCTATTATTGTAGAACCTTGGGATGATTAAGTATAAAAGGTAGAAGGAACATCATGTAAGGTAATTTCATATTACACCTGGCCAGTGTAATTGTGATCTTACAGGTACATGTTTGAACTGGAATACCTTGTTATATGGGGTATGTGCTTATGTGTATATTAATCTTGTTTGAATCTACAGAATGGCAAGTGGTACTAGACAAACGAATCAGGAGGGAGGAGGAAATCCTAATAGGACGAATTCAACGGTTGGGACAAGGGGAAGAGGGGGAGAAAGAGGTAGAGGCAGAACAGGCAGCAGAGTTCAACAGCGAGGTGCAGAATTTGTTACAAGAGACAACTTGGCGGCTGAAATGGGAAGACTTCAAGCCAATATACAAGTTATGTTCGATAGATCTCGTCACACTGAAACTGAAATACCAGATCCTAGTCTGGAAGATGAGATGCCCATTACACACACTGTCATACCGGTGCCAAGGAAGTGGGACTATAAAATGTTTTTAAATTGAAAACCCCCGACATATCCAGGAGAAAGAGATCTAGTGAAGGCCATGAGGTGGCTGAAAGAGATAGAAGCTGTCTTCAGGACCAGCAAGTGTGCAGAAGAAGATAAAGTGCTATACGGAACCGCGATGTTGAAGGCAGATGCTCTATTTTGGTGGGAGGCTCTAATTACCTCTAGAGGATCTGATGTGTACTCAACTTTTACTTGGGAAGAATTCACAACAGCTTTCAAAGGACAGTTTTGTCCTCAAGCAGCAGTTAGACAACTGGAAGAGGAATTCATGAACCTACATCAGAGAAGTTTATCGGTTAGGGATTACACTGCTCGCTTTCTGGAGAAGTCTCGCTTCGCGGAGTACTATGTTGCCATGGAGGCGCTGAAGATGGAAAGTTTTATTTTCGGGTTAAATTCAGAAATTAGAAAGCTAGTGATTGCAAAAGGACCCGATACCTTCTCAGCCGCAGTAGATGCCGCAAAAAATGTGGAACGGGATAATAGGAGAGACGTTGGTGATAAGAGTGCTGGGAAAAGAAAATTGGAAGAAATGACGTACGATTTGGAGGAATACGAATCCCCGAGGTTTGATAGTCATTCACCTTTAAGACCAGCTGAAAGACCATGTCCAAAATGCAACCGTATTCATCAAGGAAACTGTTATGTGGATTCTCGAAGATGTTACAAGTGTGGGAAGACTGGTCACATTGCTAAAGACTGTCACGAAACTCGATTTTGTTTCGTTTGCAATTCCCCTGATCATATTCAGTCAGATTATCCAGGATGGAAAGTACAGCAGGGTAGTATGACGGTGAGACCAACGGGTGTTAGGTCGGGAGAGGTACAAGGGTCTGAGGTACCGAAAGCAAAAGGTCGTGTGTCCCAAATGACAACACAAGAAGAGGTGAAATTCCGGATGAGGTTACAGGTATATTTCTAATAAACTCTATACGTGCTAATGTGTTATCTGACTTCGGTGCAAAATGGTTATCGGTATTTCCGTGCTTTTGTTGCTTATCTGTGTTAGAGATATAGGTGGGTGTGGGGTGTCTATTCAGTTAGTTTCTATGGTTTTGATTGACTTCGAAGTAGTAGTGATAAGTATTCATACCTTTTCGCTTAACCGAATTCCGGGGACGGAGTTCTTTTAAGGGGGAGACAATGTAATACCCCGGGTAAGTTCGTTAGTTAAAATCTCTTTCCGTTAAAATTAGTTAACTTTATAATAATGTGTTTAGGGTAAGTTTGGCTCAAGTTATAAGTTAAAAGGTATTATGGTCAAGAGTGAATTGTGTACGGGTTAAAAGGGTAAATAGGGTTGATATTATCTAAAAGAAATCAGATATTTTCATAAAACCAGAAAATTCAGTGTGTATGTGTGTTTTGAGAGCAAAAGGGAGAAAAGAAGAGAAAGCTAGGTTAAGGTATCAATTGGGTACTTGGAAGTGATATCAGGTATGTTTCCTTTACAATTTATGTGTGTAATTGCTAGTAGATGGTTCCTATCGGAGTAGAATTGTTGATTTCATATCTAGGGTTGAATTCTATCGATTTCTGGGTAAAATGGAACAAACCGACAGAGGTTTCCGGATAAGTTGAATGTATCCGGGTAGTTCTATTGATAGTGTCCGGTAGTTCCTTTTGATAGTGTCCGGACGATTCGTTTGATGGTTTCCGGATGAATTAGATACCGGATGGCATCCCGATTACTTTGGTGTCCGGATGATGTCCGGATTCTTTATGCTGTCCGGAAAGTTGGGTTGTCCGGATTGGTCTTGTTGTCCGGAAAGATCTGCTGTCCGGATTGTTTTTGTGTGTTGTCCGGATACTTGAGCTGTTTGGTCACTTTTGGAGGATTTAAGTTATCTCGAGTTCTTAGCCTAGTATGTCTTATGTGTTTGTTTAGTAAGGGGATATTTGTATTTAATCTGTTTCAGACTCAGTGGATTTGGATTGAAAGACTGAATATTTGGAAAAGGCTTGGAAGAGTTGTAATAAAGCAATCAGGTGAGTTTTACTTCAAAATGTTTTCAAACTGTAATACATATATATATATATATATATATATATATATATATATATATATATATATATATATATATATATATATATATGTGTGTGAGATGGATATGTGGTAGGAACGAGATGACGTGTTTATAAATGACAATATGATATATTGAGATATATATTGTATTTATATGTATATTGCACTACACGAGTATACGTTAGCCGAACTAATAGTCGGTGGAGTTTTGGCTGTAATTGTCGTACGGTGGTGTTGACTGTAATTGGCGTACGGTGGAGTAATTGATTAGTTGGCTTGCAACCAACTAATTTGGCCATGTGAAGGATGTGAAGGATGAGTGGTACACGATGCACGAGTCTTGTTTTGTATTTAAGTATTTGTGATATATGTGTGCTTGGTGTTTTTACAAAAGGATTACTAAACTGACAGGGATTATCTCACTAGACCGTTTGGTCTAACCCTCATTTTGTGTTCAAAAATATGTATTCCAGGTTCAAGAAGGTATAAAGGAAAGGATAAAGTGTATGATGCGTTTGATAGCTGACGAAGATTAGGAAAGGCTTATGTTTTGTATTGTATAGTTTTGAGACTATGGGATCGTATATGAATTATTATGTATCTTTTGTTATGAATGTAACGACGTTATGTATAACATGTTAATTGATGTATATTATGTTTGTCTTAGGATATCGGGTCGTTACAGATGGTATCAGAGCCCTAGTTTAAGGGATTTAGGTATTTGTATCTGTACCTAGACTTAAACTGCATGTGAAGTATGATGTCCCTATTATTGTAGAACCTTGGGATGATTAAGTATAAAAGGTAGAAGGAACATCATGTAAGGTAATTTCATATTACACCTGGCCAGTGTAATTGTGATCTTACAGGTACATGTTTGAACTGGAATACCTTGTTATATGGGGTATGTGCTTATGTGTATATTAATCTTGTTTGAATCTACAGAATGGCAAGTGGTACTAGACAAACGAATCGGGAGGGAGGAGGAAATCCTAATAGGACGAATTCAACGGTTGGGACAGGGGGAAGAGGGGGAGAAAGAGGTAGAGGCAGAACAGGCGGCAGAGTTCAACAGCGAGGTGCAGAATTTGTTACAAGAGACGACTTGGCAGCTGAAATGGGAAGACTTCAAGCCAATATACAAGCTATGTTCGATAGAACTCGTCACACTGAAACTGGAATACCAGATCATAGTCTGGAAGATGAGATGCCCATTACACATACTGTCATACCGGTGCCAAGGAAGTGTGACTATAAAATATTTTTAAATTGCAAACCCCCGGCATATTCAGGAGAAAGAGATCTAGTGAAGGCCATGAGGTGGCTGAAAGAGATAGAAGTTGTCTTCAGGACCAGCAAATGTGTAGAAGAAGATAAAGTGCTATACGGAACCGCGATGTTGAAGGCAGATGCTCTATTTTGGTGGGAGGCTCTAATTACCTCTAGAGGATCTGATGTGTACTCAACTTTTACTTGGGAAGAATTCACAACAACTTTCAAAGGACAGTTTTGTCCTCAAGCAGCAGTTAGACAACTGGAAGAGGAATTCATGAACCTACATCAGAGAAGTTTATCGGTTAGGGATTACACTGCTCGCTTTCTGGAGAAGTCTCGCTTCGCGGAGTACTATGTTGCCATGGAGGCGTTGAAGATGGAAAGGTTTATTTTCGGGTTAAATTCAGAAATTAGAAAGCTAGCGATTGCAAAAGGACCCGATACCTTCTCAGTCGCAGTAGATGCCGCAAAAAATGTGGAACGGGATAATAGGAGAGACGTTGGTGATAAGAGTGCTAGGAAAAGAAAATTGGAAGAAATGACGTACGATTTGGAGGAATACGAATCCCCGAGGTTTGATAGTCATTCACCTTTCAGACCAGCTGAAAGACCATGTCCAAAATGCAACCGTATTCATCAAGGAAACTGTTATGTGGATTATCGAAGATGTTACAAGTGTGGGAAGACTGGTCACATTGCTAAAGACTGTCACGTAACTCGATTCTGTTTCGTTTGCAATTCCCCTGATCATATTCAGTCAGATTATCCATGATGGAAAGTACAGCAGGGTAGTATGACGGTGAGACCAACGGGTGTTAGGTCGGGAGAGGTACAAGGGTCTGAGGTACCGAAAGCAAAAGGTCGTGTCTCCCAAATGACAACACAAGAAGAGGAGGAAATTCCGGATGAGGTTACAGGTATATTTCTAATAAACTCTATACGTGCTAAGGTGTTATCTGACTTCGGTGCAAAATGGTTATCGGTATTTCCGTTCTTTTGTTGCTTATCTGTGTTAGAGATATAGGTGGGTGTGGGGTGTCTATTCAGTTAGTTTTATGGTTTTGATTGAGTTCGAAGTAGTAGTGATAAGTATTCATACCTTTTCGCTTAACCGAATTCCGGGGACGAATTTTTTTAAGGGGGAGATAATGTAATACCCAAGGTAAGTTCGTTAGTTAAAATCTCTTTCCGTTAAAATTAGTTAACTTTATAAAAATGTGTTTAGGGTAAGTTTGGCTCAAGTTATAAGTTAAAAGGTATTATGGTCAAGAGTGAATAGTGTACGGGTTAAAAGGGTAAATAGGGTTGATATTATCTAAAAGAAATCAGATATTTTCATAAAACCAGAAAATTCAGTGTGTATGTGTGTGTTTGAGAGCAAAAAGGAGAAAAGAAGAGAAAGCTAGGTTAAGGTATCAATTGGGTACTTGGAAGTGATTTCAGATATGTTTCCTTTACAATTTATGTGTGTAATTGCTAGTAGATGGTTCCTATCGGAGAAGAATTGTTGATTTCATATCTAGGGTTGAATTCCATCGATTTCTCGGTAAAATGGAACAAACCGACAGAGGTTTCCGGATAAGTTGAATGTGTCCGGGTAGTTCAAATGATAGTGTCCGATAGTTCCTTTTGATGGTGTCCGGACGATTCGTTTGATGGTTTCCGGATGAATTAGATACCGGATGGCATCCAGATTACTTTGGTGTCCGGATGATGTCCGGATTCTTTATGTTGTCCGAAAAGTTGGGTTGTCCGGATTGGTCTTGTTGTCCGGAAAGATCTGCTGTCCGGATTGTTTTTGTGTGTTGTCCGGATACTTGAGCTGTTTGGTCACTTTTGGAGGATTTAAGTTATCTCGAGTTCTTAGCCTAGTATGTCTTATGTGTTTATTTAGTAAGGGGATATTTGTATTTAATCTGTTTCAGACTCAGTGGATTTGGATTGAAAGACTGAATCTTTGGAAAAGGCTTGGAAGAGTTGTAATAAAGCAATCAGGTGAGTTTTACTTCAAAATGTTTTCAAACTGTAATATATATATATATATATATATATATATATATATATATATATATATATGAGATGGATATGTGGTAGGAACGTGATGACGTGTTTATAAATGACAATACGATATATTGAGATATATATTGTATTTATATGTATATTGCACTACACGAGTATACGTTAGCCGAACTAATAGTCGGTGGAGTTTTGGCTGTAATTGTCGTACGGTGGTGTTGGCTGTAATTGGCGTAGGGTGGAGTAATTGATTAGTTGGCTTGCAACCAACTAATTTGGCCATGTGAAGGATGTGAAGGATGAGTGGTACACGATGCACGAGTCTTGTTTGGTATTTAAGTATTTGTGATATATGTGTGCTTGGTGTTTTTACAAAAGGATTACTAAACTGACAGGGATTATCTCACTAGACCGTTTGGTCTAACCCTCATTTTGTTTTCAAAAATATGTATTCCAGGTTCAAGGAGGTATAAAGGAAAGGATAAAGTGTAGGATACGGTTGATAGTTGACGAAGATTAGGAAAGGCTTATGTATAGTTTTGTATTATATAGTTTTGAGACTATGGACCGTATATGAATTATTATGTATCTTTTGTTATGAATGTAACGACGTTATGTATAACATGTTAATTGATGTATATTATGTTTGTCTTAGGATATCGGGTCGTTACAGATGGTATCAGAGCCCTAGTTTAAGGGATTTAGGTATTTGTATCTGTACCTAGACTTAAACTGCATGTGAAGTAGGATGTCCCTATTATTGTAGAACCTTGGGATGATTAAGTATAAAAGGTAGAAGGAACATCATGTAAGGTAATTTCGTATTACACCTGGCCAGTGTAATTGTGATCTTACAGGTACATGTTTGAACTGGAATACCTTGTTATATGGGGTATGTGCTTATGTGTATATTAATCATGTTTGAATCTATAGAATGGCAAGTGGTACTAGACAAACGAATCGGGAGGGAGGAGGAAATCCTAATAGGACGAATTCATCGGTTGGGACAAGGGGAAGAGGGGGAGAGGGGGAGAAAGAGGTAGAGGCAGAATAGGTGGCAGAGTTCAACAGCGAGGTGCAGAATTTATTACAAGAGACGACTTGGCGTCTGAAATTGGAAGACTTCAAGCCAATATACAAGCTATGTTCGATAGAACTCGTCACACTGAAGCTGGAATACCAGATCCTAGTCTGGAAGATGAGATGCCCATTACACATATTGTCATACCGGTGCCAAGGAAGTGTGACTATAAAATGTTTTTAAATTGCAAACCCCTGGCATATTCAGGAGAAAGAGATCCAGTGAAGGCCATGAGGTGGCTGAAAGAAATAGAAGTTGTCTTCAGGACCAGCAAGTGTGCAGAAAGAGATAAAGTGCTATACGGAACCGCGATGTTGAAGGCATATGCTCTATTTTGGTGGGAGGCTCTTATTACCTCCATAGGATCTGATGTGTACTCAACTTTTACTTGGGACGAATTCACAACAGCTTTCAAAGGACAGTTTTGTCCTCAAGCAGCAGTTAGACAACTGGAAGAGGAATTCATGAACCTACATCACAGAAGTTTATCGGTTAGGGATTACACAGCTCTCTTTCTGGAGAAGTCTCGCTTCACGGAGTACTATGTTGCCACGGAGGCCCTGAAGATGGAAAGGTTTATTTTCGGGTTAAATTCAGAAATTAGAAATCTAGTGAAAGCAAAAGAACCCGATACCTTCTCAGGCGCAGTAGATGCCGCAAAAAATGTGGAACGGGATAATAGGAGAGACGTTGCTGATAAGAGTGCTGGGAAAAGAAAATTGGAAGAAATGACGTACGATTTGGAGGAATACGAATCCCCGAGGTTTGATAGTCATTCACCTTTCAGACCAGCTGAAAGACCATGTCCAAAATGCAACCGTATTCATCAAGGAAACTGTTATGTGGATTATCGAAGATGTTACAAGTGTGGGAAGACTGGTCACATTGCTAAAGACTGGCACGTAACTCGATTCTGTTTCGTTTGCAATTCCCCTGATCATATTCAGTCAGATTATCCAGGATGGAAAGTACAGCAGGGTAGTATGACGGTGAGACCAACGGGTGTTAGGTCGGGAGAGGTACAAGGGTCTGAGGTACCGAAAGCAAAAGGTCGTGTCTCCCAAATGACAACACAAGAAGAGGAGGAAATTCTGGATGAGGTTACAGGTATATTTCTAATAAACTCTATACGTGCTAAGGTGTTATCTGACTTCGGTGCAAAATGGTTATCGGTATTTCCGTGCTTTTGTTGCTTATCTGTGTTAGAGATATAGGTGGGTGTGGGGTGTCTATTCAGTTAGTTTCTATGGTTTTGATTGAGTACGAAGTAGTAGTGATAAGTATTCATACCTTTTCGCTTAACCGAATTCCGGGGACGGAATTCTTTTAAGGGGGAGATAATGTAATACCCCGGGTAAGTTCGTTAGTTAAAATCTCTTTCCGTTAAAATTAGTTAACTTTATAATAATGTGTTTAGGGTAAGTTTGGCTCAAGTTATAAGTTAAAAGGTATTATGGTCAATAGTGAATAGTGTACGGGTTAAAAGGGTAAATAGGGTTGATATTATCTAAAAGAAATCAGATATTTTCATAAAACCAGAAAATTCAGTGTGTATGTGTGTGTTTGAGAGCAAAAAGGAGAAAAGAAGAGAAAGCTAGGTTAAGGTATCAATTGGGTACTTGGAAGTGATTTCAGGTATGTTTCCTTTACAATTTATGTGTGTAATTGCTAGTAGATGGTTCCTATCGGAGAAGAATTGTTGATTTCATATCTAGGGTTGAATTCCATCGATTTCTCGGTAAAATGGAACAAACCGACAGAGGTTTCCGGATAAGTTGAATGTTTCCGGGTAGTTCTGTTTATAGTGTCCGGTAGTTCCTTTTGATGGTGTTCGGACGATTCGTTTGATGGTTTCCGGATGAATTAGATACCGGATGGCATCCAGATTACTTTGGTGTCCGGATGATGTCCGGATGATGTCCGGATTCTTTATGATGTCCGGAAAGTTGGGTTGTCCGGATTGGTCTTGTTGTCCGGAAAGATCTGCTGTCCGGATTGTTTTTGTGTGTTGTCCGGATACTTGAGCTGTTTGGTCACTTTTGGAGGATTTAAGTTATCTCGCGTTCTTAGCCTAGTATGTCTTATGTGTTTATTTAGTAAGGGGATATTTGTATTTAATCTGTTTCAGACTCAGTGGATTTGGATTGAAAGACTGAATCTTTGGAAAAGGCTTGGAAGAGTTGTAATAAAGCAATCAGGTGAGTTTTACTTCAAAATGTTTTCAAACTGGAATATATATATATATATATATATATATATATATATATATATATATATGAGATGGATATGTGGTAGGAACGTGATGACGTGTTTATAAATGACAATACGATATATTGAATATATATTGTATTTATATGTATATTGCACTACACGAGTATACGTTAGCCGAACTAATAGTCGGTGGAGTTTTGCTGTAATTGTCGTACGGTGGTGTTGGCTGTAATTGGCGTAGGGTGGAGTAATTGATTAGTTGGCTTGCAACCAACTAATTTGGACATGTGAAGGATGTGAAGGATGAGTGGTACACGATGCATGAGTCTTGTTTGGTATTTAAGTATTTGTGATATATGTGTGCTTGGTGTTTTTACATTTTTACAAAAGGATTACTAAACTGACAGAGATTATCTCACTAGACCGTTTGGTCTAACCCTCATTTTGTTTTCAAAAATATGTATTCCAGGTTCAAGAAGGTATAAAGGAAAGGATAAAGTGTAGGATGCGGTTGATAGTTGACGAAGATTAGGAAAGGCTTATGTTTTGTATTGTATAGTTTTGAGACTATGGACCGTATATGAATTATTATGTATCTTTTGTTATGAATGTAACGAAGTTATGTATAACATGTTAATTGATGTATATTATGTTTGTCTTAGGATATCGGGTCGTTACAGATGGTATCAGAGCCCTAGTTTAAGGGATTTAGGTATTTGTATCCGTACCTAGACTTAAACTGCATGTGAAGTAGGATGTCCCTATTATTGTAGAACCTTGGGATGATTAAGTATAAAAGGTAGAAGGAACATTATGTAAGGTAATTTCGTATTACACCTGGACAGTGTAATTGTGATCTTACAGGTACATGTTTGAACTGGAATACCTTGTTATATGGGGTATGTGCTTATGTGTATATTAATCTTGTTTGAATCTATAGAATGGCAAGTGGTACTAGACAAACGAATCGGGAGGGAGGAGGAAATCCTAATAGGACGAATTCATCGGTTGGGACAAGGGGAAGAGGGGGAGAAAGAGGTAGAGGCAGAACAGGCGGCAGAGTTCAACAGCGAGGTGCAGAATTTATTACAAGAGACGACTTGGCGTCTGAAATGGGAAGACTTCAAGCCAATATATAAGCTATGTTCGATAGAACTCGTCACACTGAAGCTGGAATACCAGATCCTAGTCTGGAAGATGAGATGCCCATTACACATATTGTCATACCGGTGCCAAGGAAGTGTGACTATAAAATGTTTTTAAATTGCAAACCCCCGACATATTCAGGAGAAAGAGATCCAGTGAAGGCCATGAGGTGGCTGAAAGAAATAGAAGTTGTCTTCAGGACCAGCAAGTGTGCAGAAAAAGATAAAGTGCTATACGGAACCGCGATGTTGAAGGCAGATGCTCTATTTTGGTGGGAGGCTCTTATTACCTCCAGAGGATCTGATGTGTACTCAACTTTTACGTGGGACGAATTCACAACAGCTTTCAAAGGACAGTTTTGTCCTCAAGCAGCAGTTAGACAACTGGAAGAGGAATTCATGAACCTACATCAGAGAAGTTTATCGGTTAGGGATTACACGGCTCTCTTTCTGGAGAAGTCTCGCTTCACGGAGTACTATGTTGCCACGGAGGCCCTGAAGATGGAAAGGTTTATTTTCGGGTTAAATTCAGAAATAAGAAAGCTAGTGATTGCAAAAGAACCCGATACCTTCTCAGGCGCAGTAGATGCCGCAAAAAATGTGGAACGGGATAATAGGAGAGACGTTGGTGATAAGAGTGCTGGGAAAAGAAAATTGGAAGAAATGACGTACGATTTGGAGGAATACGAATCCCCGAGGTTTGATAGTCATTCACCTTTCAGACCAGCTGAAAGACCATGTCCAAAATGCAACAGTATTCATCAAGGAAACTGTTATGTGGATTCCCGAAGATGTTACAAGTGTGGGAAGACTGGTCACATTGCTAAAGACTGTCACGTAACTCGATTATGTTTCGTTTGCAATTCCTCTGATCATATTCAGTCAGATTGTCCACGATGGAAAGTACAGCAGGGTAGTATGACGGTGAGACCAACGGGTGTTAGGTCGGGAGAGGTACAAGGGTCTGAGGTACCGAAATCAAAAGGTCGTGTCTCCCAAATGACAACACAAGAAGAGGAGGAAATTCCGGATGAGGTTACAGGTATATTTCTAATAAACTCTATACGTGCTAAGGTGTTATCTGACTTCGGTGCAAAATGGTTATCGGTATTTCCGTGCTTTTGTTGCTTATCTGTGTTAGAGATATAGGTGGGTGTGGGGTGTCTATTCAGTTAGTTTATATGGTTTTGATTGAGTTCGAAGTAGTAGTGATAAGTATTCAAACCTTTTCGCTTAACCGAATTCCGGGGACGGAATTCTTTTAAGGGGGAGATAATGTAATACCCCGGGTAAGTTCGTTAGTTAAAATCTCTTTCCGTTAAAATTAGTTAACTTTATAATAATGTGTTTAGGGTAAGTTTGGCTCAAGTTATAAGTTAAAAGGTATTATGGTCAATAGTGAATAGTGTAAGGGTTAAAAGGGTAAATAGGGTTGATATTATCCAAAAGAAATCAGATATTTTCATAAAACCAGAAAATTCAGTGTGTATGTGTGTGTTTTGAGAGCAAAAAGGAGAAAAGAAGAGAAAGCTAGGTTAAGGTCTCAATTGGGTACTTGGAAGTGATTTCAGGTATGTTTCCTTTACAATTTATGTGTGTAATTGCTAGTAGATGGTTCCTATCGGAGTAGAATTGTTGATTTCATATCTAGGGTTGAATTCTGTCGATTTCTGGGTAAAATGGAACAAACCGACAGAGGTTTCCGGATAAGTTGAATGTGTCCGGGTAGTTCTGTTGATAGTGTCCGGTAGTTCCTTTTGATAGTGTCCGGACGATTCGTTTGATGGTTTTCGGATGAATTAGATACCGGATGGCATCCGGATTACTTTGGTGTCCGGATGATGTCCGGATTCTTTATGCTGTCCGAAAAGTTGGGTTGTCCGGATTGGTCTTGTTGTCCGGAAAGATCTGCTGTCCGGATTGTTTTTGTGTGTTGTCCGGATACTTGAGCTGTTTGGTCACTTTTGGAGGATTTAAGTTATCTCGAGTTCTTAGCCTAGTATGTCTTATGTGTTTATTTAGTAAGGGGATATTTGTATTTAATCTGTTTCAGACTCAGTGGATTTGGATTGAAAGACTGAATCTTTGGAAAAGGCTTGGAAGATTTGTAATAAAGCAATCAGGTGAGTTTTACTTCAAAATGTTTTCAAACTGGAATACTTATATATATATATATATATATATATATATATATATATATATATATATATATATATATATATATATGAGATGGATATGTGGTAGGAACGTGATGACGTGTTTATAAATGACAATATGATATATTGAGATATATATTGTATTTATATGTATATTGCACTACACGAGTATACGTTAGCCGAACTAATAGTCGGTGGAGTTTTGGCTGTAATTGTCGTACGGTGGTGTTGGCTGTAATTGGCGTACGGTGGAGTAATTGATTAGTTGGCTTGCAACCAACTAATTTGGCCATGTGAAGGATGAGTGGTACACGATGCACGAGTCTTGTTTGGTATTTAAGTATTTGTGATATATGTGTACTTGGTATTTTTACAAAAGGATTACTAAACTGACAGGGATTATCTCACTAGACCGTTTGGTCTAACCCTCATTTTGTTTTCAAAAATACGTATTCCAGGTTCAAGAAGGTATAAAGGAAAGGATAAAGTATAGGATGCGGTTGATAGCTGACGAAGATTAGGAAAGGCTTATGTTTTGTATTGTATAGTTTTGAGACTATGGGACCGTATATGAATTATTATGTATCTTTTGTTATGAATGTAACGACGTTATGTATAACATGTTAATTGATGTATATTATGTATGTCTTAGGATATCGGGTCGTTACAGATGGTATCAGAGCCCTAGTTAAAGGGATTTAGGCATTTGTATCTGTACCTAGACTTAAACTGCATGTGAAGTAGGATGTCCCTATTATTGTAGAACTTTGGGATGATTAAGTATAAAAGGTAGAAGGAACATCATGTAAGGTAATTTCATATTACACCTGGCCAGTGTAATTGTGATCTTACAGGTACATGTTTGAACTGGAATACCTTGTTATATGGGGTATGTGCTTATGTGTATATTAATCTTGTTTGAATCTACAGAATGGCAAGTGGTACTAGACAAACTAATCGGGAGGGAGGAGGAAATCCTAATAGGACGAATTCAACGGTTGGGACAAGGGGAAGAGGGGGAGAAAGAGGTAGAGGCAGAACAGGCGGCAGAGTTCAACAGCGAGGTGCAGAATTTGTTAAAAGAGACGACTTGGCGGCTAAAATGGGAAGAATTCAAGCCAATATACAAGCTATGTTCGATAGAACTCATCACACTTAAACTGGAATACCAGATCCTAGTCTGGAAGATGAGATGCCCATTACACATACTGTCATACCGGTGCCAAGGAAGTGTGACTATAAAATGTTTTTAAATTGCAAACCCCCGACATATTCAGGAGAAAGAGATCCAGTGAAGGCCATGAGGTGGCTGAAAGAGATAGAAGTTGTCTTCAGGACCAGCAAGTGTGCAGAAGAAGATAAAGTGCTATACGGAACCGCGATGTTGAAGGCAGATGCTCTATTTTGGTGGGAGGCTCTAATTACCTCTAGAGGATCTGATGTGTACTCAACTTTTACTTGGGACGAATTCACAACAGCTTTCAAAGGATAGTTTTGTCCTCAAGCAGCAGTTAGACAGCTGGAAGAGGAATTCATGAACCTACATTAGAGAAGTTTATCGGTTAGGGATTACACTGCTCGCTTTCTAGAGAAGTCTCGCTTCGCAGTGTACTATGTTGCCACGGAGGCGCTGAAGATGGAAAGGTTTATTTTCGGGTTAAATTCAGAAATTAGAAAGCTAGTGATTGCAAAAGGACCCGATACCTTCTCAGGCGCAGTAGATGCCGCAAAAAATGTGGAACGGGATAATAGGAGAGACGTTGGTGATAAGAGTGCTGGGAAAAGAAAATTGGAAGAAATGACGTACGATTTGGAAGAATACGAATCCCCGAGGTTTGATAGTCATTCACCTTTAAGACCATCTGAAAGACCATGTCCAAAATGCAACCGTATTCATCAAGGAAACTGTTATGTGGATTCACGAAGATGTTACAAGTGTGGGAAGACTGATCACATTGCTAAAGAATGTCACGTAACTCGATTCTATTTCGTTTGCAATTCCCCTGATCATATTCAGTCAGATTGTCCACGATGGAAAGTACAACAGGGTAGTATGACGGTGAGACCAACGGGTGTTAGGTCGGGAGAGGTACAAGGGTCTGAGGTACCGAAAGCAAAAGGTCGTGTCTCCCAAATGACAACACAAGAAGAGGAGGAAATTCCGGATGAGGTTACAGGTACATTTCTAATAAACTCTATATGTGCTAAGGTGTCATCTGACTTCGGTGCAAAATGGTTATCGGTATTTCCGTGCTTTTGTTGCTTATATGTGTTAGAGATATTGGTGGGTGTGGGGTGTGTATTCAGTTAGTTTCTATGGTTTTGATTGAGTTCGAAGTAGTAGTGATAAGTATTCATACCTTTTCGCTTAACCGAATTCCGGGGACGGAATTCTTTTAAGGGGGAGATAATGTAATACCCCGGGTATGTTCGTTAGTTAAAATCTCTTTCCGCTAAAATTAGTTAACTTTATAAGTTAAAGGTATTATGGTCATTAGTGAATGTGTCCGGGTTGTTCTATTGATAGTGTCTGGTAGTTCCTTTTGATAGTGTCCGGACGATTCGTTTGATGGTTTCCGGATGAATTAGATACCGAATGGCATCCGGATTACTTTGGTGTCCGGATGATGTCCGAATTCTTTATGCTTTTCGGAAAGTTGGGTTGTCCGGATTGGTCTTGTTGTCCGGAAAGATCTGTTATCCGGATTGTTTTTGTGTGTTGTCCGGATACTTGAGCTGTTTGGTCACTTTTGGAGGATTTAAGTTATCTCGAGTTCTTAGCCTAGTATGTCTTATGTGTTTATTTAGTAAGGGGATATTTGTATTTACTCTATTTCAGACTCAGTGGATTTGGATTGAAAGACTGAATCTTTGGAAAAAATAGTCGGTGGAGTTTTGGCTGTAATTGGCGTACGGTGGAGTAATTGATTAGTTCGCTTGCAACCAACTAATTTGGCCATGTGAAGGATGTGAAGGATGAGTGGTACACGATGCACGAGTCTTGTTTGGTATTTAAGTATTTGTGATATATGTGTGCTTGGTGTTTTTACAAAAAGATTACTAAACTGACAGGGATTATCTCACTAGACCGTTTGGTCTAACCCTCATTTTGTTTTCAAAAATATGTATTCCAGGTTCAAGAAGGTATAAAGGAAAGGATAAGGTGTAGGATGCGGTTGATAGCTGACGAAGATTAGGAAAGGCTTATGTTTTGTATTGTATAGTTTTGAGACTATGGGACCGTATATGAATTATTATGTATCTTTTGTTATGAATGTAACGACGTTATGTATAACATGTTAATTGATGTATATTATGTATGTCTTGGGATATCGGGTCGTTACATCCGGTCTCACCCAAAATCATTCACACATCTAGACTCACGGTTTTAAAATGCGTCTAACTAAGGGCTTCACACACAATTTCACCTTCTTAAAAGAACGAATTTTACCGAAATTAACGTCACAACAACACGAAACCCTTACTAACATGACGACGCTCAATTCTCCAACTGATCATAATATCAACCTTGAATATCACCTTAACCTGCAGTTAAGATTCTCTTCAACAGATTACACACAATTCTACCCTTACTTTCCCAACACAAAATACGTCTAAGGCAGATAACACCTTCTCACATTAATTATACTAACCACAATCCATTGATAACAATCAATTCACCCGCTTTTACCGCAACATCACTCCCATACTACTACCAAGTCTAATCCAATGGTCCTTCACCCCGAGCACTACATTTGACTACTTTATTTCACTTCCTTCTCAAACATAAAACACGTTTCCAAAGAACGGCTCACTAGAAGGTACACACTCTTGACCAATCACATAAGCTAGCTTTCCTCAATCCTTAAACCAAACACATACACATAAATCCTCTTCTCATACTCTCACTAGAAATTCATGCAGTTGACGGTGATGTTCTGAAACATTTCTTCCTACTTTCCGTGCCACTTGCCACGCTTTCTACTTCCCGTTTACTCACTTATTCCAACCTACCGTTCCACTTACCTCAGGCTAGCATGGGACGTTTCTCGTCCAACATTGACCACTTCATACACGCAATTCAATGGTTACTATACCTAACCAACAGTTTCACCACACCTCATACGAGAAATTCAACCAGACCATCCGAAGTAACACCCAATGCTCGAAGCGACCACACACTTCTCACTTCCCAAACGATATTACCCGCTCCTTTGCATTTCCTTTACATACAAGGATTAACTCAACATTTCCAAATATTTCATATCTACCACGATACATCATAGACTAACCAATCCAAGAGCACACGCTTTCCTTCTTAGCTAGTCACCACTGCCACTCCATTCTTTTTATTCTCGGATAACAACACCACACGCCACTTAGACACCCATACCTCTCCACACATAATTTTGTCACATCTGAATAACCTATAAGGAAAACCCGAGCAAAGATCTCCACTTATGCTCATCCTAAATCAACACTAGTCCATCACTTAACCACACAGCAGTTCATTACCACCATGTCTCACATGCTCACTAAACTACAAGTTACCACCATCTTGTCCACACGCCCCACATCTAGAGGATAATAAAACACACCTCTACTATCTGATCCTTGAATTTGAAACTCTCAAGATCTCAATTCGCCGGCATCGGGAACTCCCAGAATACAGACTCATTAGAGACAAGGAGCCCACCTCCAATCAATTATTTTTCCTTAAGAACCCTAAAGGTTTTACTTCACACGGGCACTCACACCAAACATTCAAACAATGCTTCTTCTAGTTAGAATCATCAATCACACCAAGAATAACCGGCACAACACACTAAACCGTTGCCATCATGACAAGGTTAAACCTTATACACTACCGATACTTTCCACACACTATTGTTATTATCCACCCTCAATCCACTAAACACCACCAATATCAGAACAACGGTAATCAAGCATACCCATGCACCTGTAAATTCATAATGACACTGGCCAGATGTGATTTGAATTTACCTTACAAAAGAGTCCTCACTACCTTCGTCCTAAATTCTCAGTGATTAAGGTCTTCCCTAACGACTTCCTATATCTCAATTGTGTCCTCCTACTCCACAGTTTAAGTTTAGGCCCATCCGGTCACCTAAATCTCTTAAACTTCGACTTTGATACCAACTGTAACAACCCACACCAAACTATCTCTCACACCCTTAGTTCCATATTAACTTCTAAATCTCGGCCCAAGAAGTAATTAAAAAACCAGATCCACTAAACAAATTTGGATTTAAAACTTCGGCCCAAGGATTAAATGAAAACCGATTCACTGTTAGCCACATGTCCATTTAATTGCTTCCGGATCTAAATGAATCATACAGGATCTATTGTATTAAACTACCGTCCCAATTACTAATTAATATCGGCCCGAGATTCGAGTCCACTAACTAAAATTTTGGTCCAATAAATGCCAAATCAATTTCCGATGATAAGGTTTACGAGGCCCAATCTAAATAATTAAACACCGGCCCACTTTTCATTAAAGCCACCGACCCAAAATACATTAAGGTCCACCGACCCAATATAAAATTCCGGTTCAGGCCTAGACACCGGATCACACCCTTAGTTCCATATTAATTTCTTAAGAATTTCCGGATCTCACAAGTAAAACTCAATACCGGGACTTGGGTTCTAAAACTAATTCCGGATCTCATGCAAAATGATTTCCGAATCCCAAGCAACCCAACACCGGAACCCAAATTTCTTAATTTCAATACCGGAACCACAATATTGGCCCAAATAGATTAAATTCTGAAACTCAATTAAAATAGGAAACTTCCGGATCTCTTTTGTAAAATTCCGGATCATCTATAAAATAAATTTCGGATCCTAATTTTTTTTAAGGATACCGGATCCTAAATTTTAAGCCCAACTCTGAAACTCTTTTTAGACAAATTCCGGATCCGTTTTACAATAATTTCGGATCTTTCGAACCCTGAAACACTTTCGACTTAATTCGACCTCTTTTATGCAAAAACTCGTTCGATGTTAAACATTAGCATAGGGAAGAGTTTATTAACTATTAAATTAGTATCTAACCCAATTAATTTCATCCCTCACAGAAGGAGAACACACACAGTCTCCTATTTCTCCCTTTTAAGATGGATAAACCCAAATTAAATTCTCTCACATTAAACCCTGCGATTAAAGTATAGGAGAAGGGATTTGAGATTACCTGAATGAATCAATGGAGGGTTAGGTTCAATCTCTCAATTCTTCTTCCAATTTGATGAATCTTTTCTTTCTCTAATCGTTATGGAAATCAATTTCTCTTTTCACTGTTCTTTCTCTCTAAGCCGCCACACTCACACTGAGAAAATTTTGAGAATGATGGAATTAGGGTTTTTCCACCCCTTTTATACCTTTTCCACTAAAACACAAAACTTCAATTTTTCACACTTCTGCCCCAAACTCTATTTATCGACCAAATAAAAACCAGGTTATTACACCGCTTGATTCAACGCTGGAAACTGGTTTTCCCTCAATGCCTTATGCAACCCGGATTGTATCAACACATCCTTGACTTAAACATTCCATAAGCCAAAGTTGATCCTTCCGTCAAACTTCTCTACATCGAACCTCATTGCACTTGAAAACTTTAATATCGTATCAACGCCTCAAAAAAAATATTGTATACTAGAAAAATGTTTGTAGCCTATGAGTAGCACACTCAATACAGGTTTTCTATTATGCACGTACTCCCACCACACACAATTCTATCGTACACAAAGTAAGGAAGATAAATTATTTTCTGATGTGGAAGGTAAGACAAGGTCGCAACCACAGAGCATACTAAGAACCCTCTAACCTGAGACCTCCCCCAATACGACCACGAGATAATTCTTTTCTGATGTAGAAGATCAGACAAAGCTGCAACCACAGAGCATACTAAGAACCCTCTAACCAAGGTTCAAATAGCGTAAGGCGTGGCGTGGCGGCGAGGTCAAGCCTCAAGCCTTACACGCCACGTCGAGGACGCGGCGTTTTTTAAGGCGTGATAAGGCGGCAAATTTGTATGTCAAATATATAAATATATATAAACATATTTGTTATCCATATATTATTCTAGTAAGATAATTATATTAATAAAATACATTCATATTAGAAGGAGAACATACATATAGATTATTATTATAAAAATATTTTTTTATTGAATATTTAAAATAGAACTTATAAAGGTAAATTTACAACGTTCGTTTTAATCGTAATTCCATAATGTTTATGAAATTTTGAAACAACGTGTGTCGTGATTAGATAAATCCATAAAGGTAGAAAATATAAAGTTAAAAATGTAAAAACAAAAAAGATAAAAAAATAAAAAATAATAAAAAAAATTGTGAAAATATCACGTCTTAGAAAAAACTCGCGCCGCGGCGCGCCATGGCGCCCCTTTTTGAACACTGCCTCTAACCGAGACCTCCTCCAACCTGGAGCTCTGATACCACTTGATGGGAAAACTGGCCTCAGGTTTCCCAACAACCCAAGCAATGAACAATTATAGAGAAAAGAAGAAGCAACAATGAACAATTATAGAGGGAAAAAGAAGACAAGAACTTACGTGGAAAACTCAAAAACCGGAGAAAAACCACGGGCCTCCAGAGAGAAAAATCCACTATGTGAAAAATTGTTACAATCACACAACTTTAATCTCTCAAGCCTCACCCAATAACACCCACACTCTCAAAGATTTAACTCACACCTTCCTACTCTCTAAAACAAGAAAACAAGAAAGAAAGAAATAATAAAATACTTAAAGTGCATTTTACTGGGACGATTTGAAACCTAGGCCTTGGACACTTTTTTTATGCTTGGAATCCCTCTCACCTTTCATTGCTCCACCGATGTGGGACAAACCTTTCAAAAATTACCTTTTATTTTATTTAGTCTAATAATCTTCAACAAACTCCACCTTGGCTAAATAAAACAAAATCTTTGTTGCAACAACGACAACCATTGTCTATACCGACAAACATAATTCTCAAATCAGAGAACTGTCATACTCTACCATAAAAGAGTATCACCACTTAGAATAATCCATTCTAAGAATTTTTACCTCGGCACTTGTCAAAAAACTTGCTTAAAATTTTATGGTGCAACTTCCTCGTTTAGTTTACCCGGAAGTTCATCAGCCATCGACATAATCCCATCACACACCTTGCATCCATGCCAAACCAATGCACATGTGTAAATACGTGGAACCGCTAACCTAAACACATCCTTTTTCCATGGTAAAGCGGACATACCATGAGGATGCATTCCCCATATCTCAACAAAACTCATCGTCTCCCATGAGAATGGAGATATTGTTAGCATCTGAAATGGAGTCTTTCGCCGAACCCACTCCACCTGGACAGTTGCTTTTGACATGCCCAGACTGACCACACTTCCAGCATATTAGATTCTTTCCGGAGTATTCTTCTTCCCTTGCCTAGTCACCAAAACCATACCTTCTGATGAAGTCATATGGCTACCTTCCAATCTTTTCTCCTCTGATAAGAGTTTGCTAGTAACATCCACAAACTTCAGGGTCCCTTTCCCATACATCAAAATAGGTTTCATGTGCTCATAGGAAGATGACAAAGATAATATGAGCCTCAGTGCTTTATCTTCATCTTCTACCTCAACTCCAATGCCTCCAGTTCTGAAACGACATTGTTAAGAACACTAAGATGACCTGAAATTTTTGTACCTCCATCCATACGTAGAGTATGAAATTGTTCTTTAAGATACAATCGATTTGAGATGCCTTTGCCCTGTTGTAACTGCTCAAGTTTCTGCTAAAGTTCCTTGGCCGTTGATATCCCATGCACGTTTGCAAGAACATTCTTTGCTAGACACAAACGAATAGTACTTGCCGCTCTCAAATCCAAATCATCCCATTCTTCCTCGCTTTTACTGGTACCGCTTGTAACAACCCACACCAAACTATCTTGCTAGAAGATACATCATTAATTTAAAACGCCAAGAATGGCTCAACGTAATCACACCAACAATTTTACAGACTGGGTTTGCGGAAATAACCCTAACCACAGCTGAGATCATAACTACAAAATACCAAGGAAAAAGCCTTCTAATCCTTCTATACGCACCCTCCGCCTCTCGCCTTGCCAAACTTTTAAGCAAACTTTCACTACCTGCTTACCTGAAAAGGTTTTAGTTTTGAAAAGTGAGGGTTAGACGATGAGGTCTAGTGAGTTCCCATATCTCAGTTTATAAAATCAGTTATAAAAGCATTTATACCAATCATAACAAGCACACTAAGATGATATGCACACATTGACACATGCTACTGGCAAACGCTATAGTCACACACACCGTGACAGCGCAATAAGGCACACATACGCTATAGTCACACACACCGTGACAGCGCAATAGGGCATACACCGCCCATATATGAAACAAATTCATATATATAATTATTATGGGACACACCCCCATTTCACACCAAAGTCAGAGCATGGTCACACACATATAAATCACACAATTAATCCTTGCTTTGAAATAGAAGCAGTTGAAAAACACACAGTTAGATAATAACCTTCAAACACGCTTATTCTTCACTTTGAAACAAATACAGTTGAAAAGCGAACAGCTAGATAATAACCATCAAACACACTTGTATAAAATTTAGGTTTAGAAAGACTCACCTGGAGTCATGCTTAGAAGTTCTTACTCGCACCGATCATCTCTACACGCACCTACAAATTAAACCCATCACACATACCGAGTAAGACACACTGGATCCTACTGAGTTTTACTAACTTGAAAAGTCTCAGCTGGAAAACACCGGATCCTAAGTCTCGGACTCTAAAATAATTAAATTCTGGATCCAATAAACAACTTCTAAATCTCGGCCCAAGAAGGAATTAAAAAACCGGATCCACTAAACAAATTTGGATTTAAAACTTCGGCCCAAGGATTAAATGAAAACCGATTCACTGTTGGCCACATGTCCATTTAATTGCTTCCGGATCTAAATGAATCATACCGGATCTATTGTATTAAACTACCGTCCCAATTACTAATTAATACCGGCCCGAGATTCGAGTCCACTAACTAAAATTTTGGTCCAATAAATGCCAAATCCACTTCCGATGATAAGGTTTACGAGGCCCAATCTAAATAATTAAACACCGGCCCACTTTTCATTAAAGCCACCGACCCAAAATACATTAAGGTCCACCGACCCAATATCAAATTCCGGTTCAGGCCTAGACACATGATCACACCCTTAGTTCCATATTAATTTCTTAAGAATTTCCGGATCTCACAAGTAAAACTCAATACCGGGACTTGGGTTCTAAAAATAATTTCGGATCTCATGCAAAATGATTTCCGGATCCCAAGCAACCCAACACCGGAACCCAAATTTCTAAATTTCAATACCGGAACAACAATATTGGCGCAAATAGATTAAATTCTGAAACTCAATTAAAATAGGAAACTTTCGGATCTCTTTTGTAAAATTCCGGATCATCTATAAAATAAATTTCGGATCCTAATTTTTTTTAAGGATTCCGGATCCTAAATTTTAAGCCCAACTCCGGAACTCTTTTTAGACAAATTCCGGATCCGTTTTACAATAATTCCGGATCTTTCGAACCCTGAAATACTTTCGACTTAATTCGACCTCTTTTAGGCAAAAACTCTTTCGATGTTAAACATTATCATAGGGAAGAGTTTATTAACTATTAAATTAGTATCTAACCCAATTAATTTCATCCCTCACAAAAGGAGAACACACACAGTCTCCTATTTCTCCCTTTTAAGATGGATAAACCCAAATTAAATTCTCTCACATTAAACCCTGCGATTAAAGTATAGGAGAAGGGATTTGAGATTATCTGAATGAATCAATGGAGGGTTAGGTTCAATCTCTCAATTCTTCTTCCAATTTGATGAATCTTTTCTTTCTCTAATCGCTATGGAAATCAATTTCTCTTTTCACTGTTCTTTCTCTCTAAGCCGCCACACTCACACTGAGAAAATTTTGAGAATGATGGAATTAGGGTTTTTCCACCCCTTTTATACCTTTTCCACTAAAACACAAAACTTCAATTTTTCACACTTCTGCCACAAACTCTATTTATCGACCAAATAAAAACCAGGTTATTACACCGCTTGATTCAACGCTGGAAACTGGTTTTCCCTCAATGCCTTATGCAACCCGGATTGTATCAACACATCCTTGACTTGAACTTTCCATAAGACAAAGTTGATCCTTCCGTCAAACTTCTCTACATCGAACCTCATTGCACTTGAAAACTTTAATATCGTATCAACGCCTCAAAAATAAATATTGTATACTAGAAAAATGTTTGTAGCCTTTGAGTAGCACACTCAAGAAAGGTTTTCTATTATGCATGTACTCCCACCACACACAATTCTATCGTACACAAAGTAAGGAAGATAAATTATTTTCTGATGTGGAAGGTCAGACAAGGCCGCAACCACAGAGCATACTAAGAACCCTCTAACCTGAGACCTCCCCCAATACGACCACGAGATAATTCTTTTATGATGTGGAAGATCAGACAAAGATGCAACCACAAAGCATACTAAGAACCCTCTAACCAAGGTTCAAATAGCGTAAGGCGTGGCGTGGCGGCGAGGTCAAGCCTCAAGCCTTACACGCCACGTCGAGGACGCGGCGTTTTTTAAGGCGTGATAAGGCGGCAAATTTGTATGTCAAATATATAAATATATAAATATATATACACATATTTGTTATCCATATATTATTCTAGTAAGATAATTATATTAAAAAAATACATTCATATTAGAAGGAGAACATATATATAGATTATTATTATAAAAATAGTTTTTGATTGAATATTTAAAATAGAACTTACAAAGGTAAATTTACAACGTTCGTTTTAATCGTAATTCCATAATGTGTATGATATTTTGAAACAACGTGTGTCGTAATTAGAGATATCCATAAAGGTAGAAAATATAAAGTTAAAAATGTAAAAACAAAAAAGATAAAATAATAAAAAAATAGAAAATAATAAAAAAAATTGTGAAAATATCACGTCTTAAAAAAAACTCGCGCCGCGGCGCGCCTTAAGACGCCATGGCGTGAGCCACGCCATATAGAAACGTTATGAGCCATTTCGTAACGGCGGAGACGCGTCTTACGCCATATCGCGCCATGGCGCACGCCATATCGCGCCATGGCGCACGCCATAGCGCGCCTTTTTAAACACTGCCTCTAACCGAGACCTCCTCCAACCTGGAGCTCTGATACCACTTGGCTAAATAAAACCAAATCTTTGTTGCAACAACGACAACCATTGTCTATACCGACAAACATATGTCGCAAATCAGAGAACTATCATACTCCACCATAAAAGAGTATCACCACTTAGAATAATCCATTCTAAGAATTTTTACCTCGGCACATGTCGAAAAACTTGCTGAAAATTTTATGGTGCAACTTCCTCGTTTGGTTTACCCGGAAGTTCATTAGCCATCGACATAATCCCACCACACACCTTGCATCCATGCCAAACCAATGCACATGTGTAAATACGTGGAACCGCTAACCTAAACACATTCTTTTTCCATGGTAAAGCGGACATACCATGAGGATGCATTTCCCATATCTCAAGAAAACTCATCGTCTCCAATGAGAATGGAGACATTGTTAGCATCTGAATTGGAGTCTTTCGTCGAAACCACTCCACCTGGACAGTTGATTTTGACATGCCCAGACTGACCACACTTCCAACATATTAGATTCTTTTCGGAGTTCTTCTGCTTCCCTTGCCTAGTCACCAAAACCGTACCTTCTGATGATGTCATATGGCTACCTTCCAATCTTTTCTCTTCTGATAGGAGTTTGCTAGTAACATCCACAAACTTCAGGGTCTCTTTCCCATACATCAGAATAGGTTTCATGTGCTCATAGGAAGATGACAAAGATAATATGAGCCTCAGTGCTTTATCTTCATCTTCTACCTCAACTCCAATGGCCTCCAGTTCTGAAACGACATTGTTAAGAACACTAAGATGATCTGAAATTTTTGTACCTCCATCCATACGTAGAGTATGAAATTGTTCTGTAAGATACAGTCGATTTGAGATGCCTTTGCCCTGTTATAACTGCTCAAGTTTCTCCCAAAGCTCCTTGGCCGTTGATATCACATGCACGTTTGCAAGAACATTCTTTGCTAGACACAAACGAATAGTACTTGCCGCTCTCAAATCCAAATCATCCCATTCTTCCTCGCTTTTACTGGTACCGCTTCATTCAACACTTGAAACTGGTTTTCCCTCAATGCCTTATGCAACCCGGATTGTATCAACACATCCTTGAATTGAACTTGCCATAAGCCAAAGTTGATCCTTCCCTCAAACTTCTCTACATCGAACCTCATTGCACTTGAAAACTTTGACATCGTAGCAACGCCTAAAAAAACAATATTGTATACTAGAAAAGTGTTTGTAGCCTATGAGTAGCACAATCAAGAAAGGTTTTCTATTATGCAGGTACTCCTACCACACACAATTCTATCGTATACAAAGTAACGAAGATAAATTCTTTTTTGATGTGGAAGGTCAGACAAGGCCGCAACCACAAAGCAAACAAAGAACCCTCTAACCTGAGACCTCCCCCAATACGACCACGAGATAATTATTTTCTGAGGTGGAAGATCAGACAAAGCTGCAACCACAGAGCATACTAAGAACCATCTAACCAAGGTTCAAATAGCGTAAGGCGTGGCGTGGCGGCGAGGTCAAGCCTCAAGCCTTACACGCCACGTCGAGGACGCGGCGTTTTTTAAGGCGTGATAAGGCGGCAAATTTGTATGTCAAATATATAAATATATAAATATATATACACATATTTGTTATCCATATATTATTCTAGTAAGATAATTATATTAAAAAAATACATTCATATTAGAAGGAGAACATACATATAGATTATTATTATTATAAAAATAGTTTTTGATTGAATATTTAAAATAGAACTTACAAAGGTAAATTTACGTTCGTTTTAATCGTAATTCCATAATGTTTATGAAATTTTGAAACAACATGTGTCGTGATTAGATAAATCCATAAAGGTAGAAAATATAAAGTTAAAAATGTAAAAACAAAAAAGATAAAAAAATAAAAAAATAGAAAATAAAAAAAATTTGTGAAAATATCACGTCTTAGAAAAAACTCGCGCCATGGCGCGCCTTAAGACGCCATGGCGTGAGCGACGCCATATAGAAACGTTATGAGCCATTTCGTAACGGCGGAGACGCATCTTACGCCATATCGCGCCATGGCGCACGCCATGGCGCGCTTTTTTGAACACTGCCTCTAATCGAGACCTCCTCCAACCTGGAGCTCTGATACCACTTGATGGGAAAACTGGCCTCAGGGTTTCCCAACAACCCAAGCAATGAACAATTATCGAGAAAAGAAGAAGCAACAATGAACAATTATAGAGGGAAAAAGAAGACAAGAACTTACGTGGAAAACTCAAAAACCGGAGAAAAACCACGGGCCTCCAGAGAGAAAAATCCACTATGTGAAAAATTGTTACAATCACACAACTGTAATCTCTCAAGCCTCACCCAATAACACCCACACTCTCAAAGATTTAACTCACACCTTTCTACTCTCTAAAACAAGAGAACAAAAAAGAAAGAATAAAATACTTAAAGTGTATTTTATTGGGACGATTTGAAACCTAGGCCTTGGACCCCTTTTATAGGCTTGGAATCCCTCTCACCTTTCATTGCTCCACCGATGTGGGACAAACCTTTCAAAAAATACCTTTTGTTTTATTTTAGCCAAACAATCTTCAACAAACTCCACCTTGGCTAAATAAAACAAAATCTTTGTTGCAACAACGACAACCATTGTCTATACCAACAAACATATGTCGCAAATCAGAGAACTATCATACACCACCATAAAAGAGTATCACCACTTAGAATAATCCATTCTAAGAATTTTTACCTCGGCACATGTCGAAAAACTTGCTGAAAATTTTATGGTTCAACTTCCTCGTTTGGTTTACCCGGAAGTTCATTAGCCATCGACATAATCCCACCACACACCTTGCATCCATGCCAAACCAATGCACATGTGTAAATACGTGGAACCGCTAACCTAAACACATTCTTTTTCCATGGTAAAGCGGACATACCATGAGGATGCATTCCCCATATCTCAACAAAACTCATCGTCTCCAATGAGAATGGAGACATTGTTAGCATCTGAATTGGAGTCTTTCGCCGAAACCACTCCACCTGGACAGTTGATTTTGATATGCCCAGACTGACCACACTTCCAACATATTAGATTCTTTTCGGAGTTCTTCTGCTTCCCTTGCCTAGTCACCAAAACCGTACCTTCTGATGATGTCATATGGCTACCTTCCAATCTTTTCTCTTCTGATAGGAGTTTGCTAGTAACATCCACAAACTTCAGGGTCTCTTTCCCATACATCAGAATAGGTTTCATGTGCTCATAGGAAGATGACAGAGATAATATGAGCCTCAGTGCTTTATCTTCATCTTCTACCTCAACTCCAATGGCCTCCAGTTCTGAAACGACATTGTTAAGAACACTAAGATGATCTGAAATTTTTGTACCTCCATCCATACGTAGAGTATGAAATTGTTCTGTAAGATACAGTCGATTTGAGATGCCTTTGCCCTGTTATAACTGCTCAAGTTTCTCCCAAAGCTCCTTGGCCGTTGATATCACATGCACGTTTGCAAGAACATTCTTTGCTAGACACAAACGAATAGTACTTGCCGCTCTCAAATCCAAATCATCCCATTCTTCTTCGCTTTTACTGGTACCGCTTCATTCAACACTTGAAACTGGTTTTCCCTCAATGCCTTATGCAACCCGGATTGTATCAACACATCCTTGAATTGAACTTGCCATAAGCCAAAGTTGATCCTTCCCTCAAACTTCTCTACATCGAACCTCATTGCACTTGAAAACTTTGACATCGTAGCAACGCCTAAAAAAACAATATTGTATACTAGAAAAGTGTTTGTAGCCTATGAGTAGCACAATCAAGAAAGGTTTTCTATTATGCACGTACTCCTACCACACACAATTCTATCGTATACAAAGTAACGATGATAAATTCTTTTTTGATGTGGAAGGTCAGACAAGGCCGCAACCACAAAGCAAACAAAGAACCCTCTAACCTGAGACCTCCCCCAATACGACCACGAGATAATTCCTTTCTGAGGTGGAAGATCAGACAAAGCTGTAACCACAGAGCATACTAAGAACCATTTAACCAAGGTTCAAATAGCGTAAGGCGTGGCGTGGCGGCGAGGTCAAGCCTCAAGCCTTACACGCCACGTCGAGGACGCGGCGTTTTTTAAGGCGTGATAAGGCGGCAAATTTGTATGTCAAATATATAAATATATAAATATATATACACATATTTGTTATCCATATATTATTCTAGTAAGATAATTATATTAAAAAAAATACATTCATATTAGAAGGAGAACATACATATAGATTATTATTATAAAAATAGTTTTTGATTGAATATTTAAAATAGAACTTACAAAGGTAAATTTACAACGTTCGTTTTAATCGTAATTCCATAATGTTTATGAAATTTTGAAACAACGTGTGTCGTGATTAGATAAATCCATAAAGGTAGAAAATATAAAGTTAAAAATGTAAAAACAAAAAAGATAAAAAAAATAAAAAAATAGAAAATAATAAAAAAAATTGTGAAAATATCACGTCTTAGAAAAAACTCGCGTCGCGGCGCGCCATGGTGCGCCTTAAGACGCCATGGTGAGCCACGACATATAGAAACGTTATGAGCAATTTCGTAACGGCGGAGACGCGTCTTACGCCATATCGCGCCATGGCGCACGCCATGGCGCGCCTTTTTGAACACTGCCTCTAACCGAGACCTCCTCCAACCTGGAGCTCTGATACCACTTGATGGGAAAACTGGCCTCAGGGTTTCCCAACAACCCAAGCAATGAACAATTATAGAGAAAAGAAGAAGCAACAATGAACAATTATAGAGGGAAAAAGAAGACAAGAACTTACGTGGAAAACTCAAAAACCGGAGAAAAACCACGGGCCTCCAGAGAGAAAAATCCACTATGTGAAAAATTGTTACAATCACACAACTGTAATCTCTCAAGACTCACCCAATAACACCCACACTCTCAAAGATTTAACTCACACCTTTCTACTCTCTAAAACAAGAGAACAAAAAAGAAAGAATAAAATACTTAAAGTGTATTTTATTGGGACGATTTGAAACCTAGGCCTTGGACCCCTTTTTATAGGCTTGGAATCCCTCTCACCTTTCATTGCTCCACCGATGTGGGACAAACCTTTCAAAAAATACCTTTTGTTTTATTTTAGCCAAACAATCTTAAACAAACTCCACCTTGGCTAAATAAAACAAAATCTTTGTTGCAACAATGACAACCATTGTCTATACCGACAAACATATGTCGCAAATCAGAGAACTATCATACTCCACCATAAAAGAGTATCACCACTTAGAATAATCCATTCTAAGAATTTTTACCCCGGCCCATGTCGAAAAACTTGCTGAAAATTTTATGGTGCAACTTCCTCGTTTGGTTTACCCGGAAGTTCATTAGCCATCGACATAATCCCACCACACACCTTGCATCCATGCCAAACCAATGCACATGTGTAAATACGTGGAACCGCTAACCTAAACACATTCTTTTTCCATGGTAAAGCGGACATACCATGAGGATGCATTCCCAATATCTCAACAAAACTCATCGTCTCCAATGAGAATGGAGACATTGTTAGCATCTGAATTGGAGTCTTTCGCCGAAACCACTCCACCTGGACAGTTGATTTTGACATGCCCAGACTGACCACACTTCCAACATATTATATTCTTTTCGGAGTTCTTCTGCTTCCCTTGCCTAGTCACCAAAACCGTACCTTCTGATGATGTCATATGGCTACCTTCCAATCTTTTCTCTTCTGATAGGAGTTTGGTAGTAACATCCCAAACTTCAGGGTCTCTTTCCCATACATCAGAATAGGTTTCATGTGCTCATAGGAAGATGACAAAGATAATATGAGCCTCAGTGCTTTATCTTCATCTTCTACCTCAACTCCAATGGCCTCCAGTTCTGAAACGACATTGTTAAGAACACTAAGATGATCTGAAATTTTTGTACCTCCATCCATACGTAGAGTATGAAATTGTTCTGTAAGGTACAGTCGATTTGAGATGCCTTTGCCCTGTTATAACTGCTCAAGTTTCTCCCAAAGCTCCTTGGCCGTTGATATCACATGCACGTTTGCAAGAACATTCTTTGCTAGACACAAACGAATAGTACTTGCCGCTCTCAAATCCAAATCATCCCATTCTTCCTCGCTTTTACTGGTACCGCTTCATTCAACACTTGAAACTGGTATTCCCTCAATGCCTTATGCAACCCGGATTGTATCAACACATCCTTGAATTGAACTTGCCATAAGCCAAAGTTGATCCTTCCCTCAAACTTCTCTACATCGAACCTCATTGCACTTGAAAACTTTGACATCGTAGCAACGCCTAAAAAAACAATATTGTATACTAGAAAAGTGTTTGTAGCCTATGAGTAGCACAATCAAGAAAGGTTTTCTATTATGCACGTACTCCTACCACACACAATTCTATCGAATACAAAGTAACAAAGATAAATTCTTTTTTGATGTGGAAGGTCAGACAAGGCCGCAACCACAAAGCAAACAAAGAACCCTCTAACCTGAGACCTCCGCCAATACGACCACGAGATAATTCCTTTCTGAGGTGGAAGATCAGACAAAGCTGCAACCACAGAGCATACTAAGAACCATCTAACCAAGGTTCAAATAGCGTAAGGCGTGGCGTGGCGGCGAGGTCAAGCCTCAAGCCTTACACGCCACGTCGAGGACGCGGCGTTTTTTAAGGCGTGATAAGGCGGCAAATTTGTATGTCAAATATATAAATATATAAATATATATACACATATTTGTTATCCATATATTATTCTAGCAAGATAATTATATTAAAAAAATACATTCATATTAGAAGGAGAACATACATATAGATTATTATTATAAAAATAGTTTTTGATTGAATATTTAAAATAGAACTTACAAAGGTAAATTTACAACGTTCGTTTTAATCGTAATTCCATAATGTTTATGAAATTTTGAAACAACGTGTGTCGTGATTAGATAAATCCATAAAGGTAGAAAATATAAAGTTAAAAATGTAAAAACAAAAAAGATAAAAAAATAAAAAAAAATTGTGAAAATATCACGTCTTAGAAAAAACTCGCGTCGCGGCACGCCTTAAGACGCCATGGCGTGAGCGACGCCATATAGAAACGTTATGAGCCATTTCATAACGGCGGAGACGCGTCTTACGCCATATCGCGCCATGGCGCACGCCATGGCGCTCCTTTTTGAACACTGCCTCTAACCGAGACCTAATCCAACCTGGAGCTCTGATACCACTTGATGGGAAAACTGGCCTCAGGGTTTCCCAACAACCCAAGCAATGAACAATTATAGAGAAAAGAAGAAGCAACAATGAACAATTATAGAGGGAAAAAGAAGACAAGAACTTACGTGGAAAACTCAAAAACCGGAGAAAAACCACGGGCCTCCAGAGAGAAAAATCCACTATGTGAAAAATTGTTACAATCACACAACTGTAATCTCTCAAGCCTCACCCAATAACACCCACACTCTCAAAGATTTAACTCACACCTTTCTACTCTCTAAAACAAGAGAACAAAAAAGAAAGAATAAAATACTTAAAGTGTATTTTATTGGGACGATTTGAAACCTAGGCCTTGGACCCCTTTTTATAGGCTTGGAATCCCTCTCACCTTTCATTGCTCCACCGATGTGGGACAAACCTTTCAAAAAATACCTTTTGTTTTATTTTAGCCAAACAATCTTAAACAAACTCCACCTTGGCTAAATAAAACAAAATCTTTGTTGCAACAACGACAACCATTGTCTATACCGACAAACATATGTCGCAAATCAGAGAACTATCATACTCCACCATAAAAGAGTATCACCACTTAGAATAATCCATTCTAAGAATTTTTACCTCGGCACATGTCGAAAAACTTGCTGAAAATTTTATGGTGCAACTTCCTCGTTTGGTTTACCCGGAAGTTCATTAGCCATCGACATAATCCCACCACACACCTTGCATCCATGCCAAACCAATGCACATGTGTAAATACGTGGAACCGCTAACCTAAACACATTCTTTTTCCATGGTAAAGCGGACATACCATGAGGATGCATTCCCCATATCTCAAGAAAACTCATCGTCTCCAATGAGAATTGAGACATTGTTAGCATCTGAATTGGAGTCTTTCGTCGAAACCACTCCACCTGGACAGTTGATTTTGACATGCCCAGACTGACCACACTTCCAACATATTAGATTCTTTTCGGAGTTCTTCTGCTTCCCTTGCCTAGTCACCAAAACCGTACCTTCTGATGATGTCATATGGCTACCTTCCAATCTTTTCTCTTCTGATAGGAGTTTGCTAGTAACATCCACAAACTTCAGGGTCTCTTTCCCATACATCAGAATAGGTTTCATGTGCTCATAGGAAGATGACAAAGATAATATGAGCCTATGTGCTTTATCTTCATCTTCTACCTCAACTCCAATGGCCTCCAGTTCTGAAACGACATTGTTAAGAACACTAAGATGATCTGAAATTTTTGTACCTCCATCCATACGTAGAGTATGAAATTGTTCTGTAAGGTACAGTCGATTTGAGATGCCTTTGCCCTGTTATAACTGCTCAAGTTTCTCCCAAAGCTCCTTGGCCGTTGATATCACATGCACGTTTGCAAGAACATTCTTTGCTACACACAAACGAATAGTACTTGCCGCTCTCAAATCCAAATCATCCCATTCTTCCTCGCTTTTACTGGTACCGCTTCATTCAACACTTGAAACTGGTTTTCCCTCAATGCCTTATGCAACCCGGATTGTATCAACACATCCTTGAATTGAACTTGCCATAAGCCAAAGTTGATCCTTCCCTCAAACTTCTCTACATCGAACCTCATTGCACTTGAAAACTTTGACATCGTAGCAACGCCTAAAAAAACAATATTGTATACTAGAAAAGTGTTTGTAGCCTATGAGTAGCACAATCAAGAAAGGTTTTCTATTATGCACGTACTCCTACCACACACAATTCTATCGAATACAAAGTAACAAAGATAAATTCTTTTTTGATGTGGAAGGTCAGACAAGGCCGCAACCACAAAGCAAACAAAGAACCCTCTAACCTGAGACCTCCCCCAATACGACCACGAGATAATTTTTTTCTGAGGTGGAAGATCAGACAAAGCTGCAACCACAGAGCATACTAAGAACCATCTCACCGAGACCTCCTCCAACCTGGAGCTCTGATACCACTTGATGGGAAAACTGGCCTCAGGGTTTCCCAACAACCCAAGCAATGAACAATTATAGAGAAAAGAAGAAGCAACAATGAACAATTATAGAGGGAAAAAGAAGACAAGAAATTTCGTAGAAAACTCCAAAACCGGAGAAAAACCACGGGCCTCTAGAGAGAAAAATCCACTATTTGAAAATTTGTTACAATCACACAACTTTAATCTCTCAAGCCTCACCCAATAACACCCACACTCTCAAAGATTTAACTCACACCTTTCTACTCTCTAAACAAGAGAACAAGAAAGAAAAAATAAAATACTTAAAGTGTATTTTATTGGGACGATTTGAAACCTAGGCCTTGGACCCATTTTTATAGGCTTGGAATCCCTCTCACCTTTCATTGCTCCACCGATGTGGGACAAACCTTTCAAAAATTACCTTTTATTTTATTTTAGCCAAACAATCTTCAACAAACTCCACCTTGGCTAAATAAAACAAAATCTTTGTTGCAACAACGACAACCATTGTCTATACCGACAAACATATGTGTCAAATCAGAGAACTATCATACTCCACCATAAAAGAGTATCACCACTTGGAATAATCCATTCTAAGAATTTTTACCCCGGTACATGTCGAAAAACATGCTGAAACGTTTATGGTGGAACTTCCTCGTTAGGTTTACCCGAAAATTCATCAGCCATCGACATAATCCCACCACAAACCTTGCATCCATGCCAAACCAATGCACATGTGTAAATACGTGGAACCGCTAACCTAAACACATCCCTTTTCCATGGTAAAGCGGACATACCATGAGGATGCATTCCCCATATAACAACAAAACTCATCGTCTCCCATGAGAATGGAGACATTGTTAGCATCTGAATTGGAGTCTTTCGCCGAAAACACTCCACTTGGACAGTTGCTTTTGACATGCCCAGACTGACCACACTTCCAACATATTTTATTCTTTCTAGAGTTCTTCTTCTTCCCTTGCCTAGTCACCAAAACCGTACCTTCTAATGAAGTTATATGGCTACCTTCCAATTTTTTCTCCTCTGATAGGAGTTTGCTAGTAACATCCACAAACTTCAGGGTCTCTTTCCCATACATCAGAATAGGTTTCATGTGCTCATAGGAAGATGACAAAGATAATATGAGCCTCAGTGCTTTATCTTCGTCTTCTACCTCAACTCCAATGGCCTCCAGTTCTGAAACGACATTGTTAAGAACACTAAGATGATCTGAAATTTTTGTACCTCCATCCATACGTAGAGTATGAAATTGTTCTTTAAGATACAATCGATTTGAGATGCCTTTGTCCTGTTATAACTGCTCAAGTTTCTCCCAAAGCTCCTTGGCCGTTGATATCCCATGCACGTTTGCAAGAACATTCTTTGCTAGACACAAACGAGTAATACTTGCCACTCTCAAATCCAAATCATCCCATTCTTCCTCGCTTTTACTGGTACCCCTTCATTCAACGCTGGAAACTGGTTTTCCCTCAATGCCTTATGAAACCCGGATTGTATCAACACATCCTTGACTTGAACTTGCCATAAGCCAAAGTTGATCCTTGCGTCAAACTTCTCTACATCGAACCTCATTGCACTTGAAAATTTAGACATCGTATCAATGGCTAAAAAAACAATATTGTATATTAGAAAAGTGTTTGTAGCCTATGAGTAGCACAATCAAGAAAGGTTTTCTATTATTCACGTACTCCCACCACACATAATTCTAACGTACATAAAGTAACGAAGATAAATTATTTTCTAATGTGGAAGGTCAGACAAGGTCGTAACCACAGAGCATACTAAGAACCCTCTAACCTGAGACCTCCCCCAATACGACCACGAGATAATTCTTTTCTGATGTGGAAGATCAGACAATGCTGCAACCACAGAGCATACTAAGAACCCTCTAACCGAGGTCTCCTCCAACCTGGAGCTCTGATACTAATTGATGGGAAAACTGGCCTCCGATTTCCTAACAACCCAAGCAATGAACAATTATAGAGAAAAGAAGAAGCAACAATGAACAATTATAGAGGGAAAAAGAAGACAAGAACTTACATGGAAAACTCCAAAACCAGAGAAAAACCACTGGCCTCTATAGAGAAGAATCCACTATGTGAAAAATTGTTACAATCACACAACTTTAATCTCACAAGCCTCACCCAATAACACCCACACTCTCAAAGATTTAACTCACACCTTTCTACTCTCTAAAACAACAGAACAAGAAAGAAAGAATAAAATACTTAAAGTGTATTTTATTGGGACTATTTAAACCTAGGCCATGGACTTTTTTATAGGCTTGGAATCCCTCTCACCTTTCATTGCTCCACCGATGTGGGACAAACCTTTCAAAAATTACCTTTTATTTTATTTTAGCCAAACAATCTTCAACAAACTCCACCTTGGCTAAATTAAACAAAATATTTTTTGCAACAACGACAACCATTGTCTATACCGACAAACATAATTCTCAAATCAGAGAACTATCATACTCCGACATAAAAGAGTATCACCACTTAGAATAATCCATTCTAAGAATTTTTACCTCGGCACATGCCGAAAAACTTGCTGAAAATTTTATGGTGCAACTTCCTCGTTTGGTTTACCCGGAAGTTCATCAGCCTTCGACATAATCCCACCACAAACCTTGCATCCATGCCAAACCAATGCACATGTGTAAATACGTGGAACCACTAACCTAGACACATGTTTTTTCCATGGTAAAGCAAACATACCATGAGAATGCATTCCCCATATCTCAACAAAACTCATCGTCTCCCATGAGAATGGAGACATTGTTAGCATCTGAATTGGAGTCTTTCTCCGAACCCACTCCACCTGGACAGTTGCTTTTGACATGCCCTGACTGACCACACTTCCAGAGTTCTTCCTCTTCCCTTGCCTAGTCACCCAAACCGTACCTTCTGATGAAGTCATATGGTTACCTTCCAATATTTTCTCCTCTGATAAGAGTTTGCTAGTAACATCCACAAACTTCAGGGTCTCTTTCCCATACATCAGAATAGGTTTCATGTGCTCATAGTAAGATGACAAAGATAATAGGAGCCTCAGTGTTTTATCTTCATCTTCTACCTCAACTCCAATGGCCTCTAGTTCTGAAACATCCACAAACTTCAGGGTCTCTTTCCCATACATCAGAATAGGTTTCATGTGCTCATAGGAAGATGACAAAGATAATATGAGCCTCAGTACTTTATCTTCATCTTCTACCTCAACTCCAATGGCCTCCAGTTCTGAAACGACATTGTTAAGAACACTAAGATGATCTGAAATTTTTGTACCTCCATCCATACGTAGAGTATGAAATTGTTCTTTAAGATATAGTCGATTTGAGATGCCTTTGCCCTGTTATAACTGCTCAAGTTTCTCCCAAAGCTCCTTGGCCCTTTGATATCCCATGCACGTTTGCAAGAACATTTTCTACTAGACACAAATGAATAGTACTTGCTGCTCTCAAATCCAAATCATCCCATTCTTCCTCGCTTTTACCGGTACCGCTTGATTCAACGCTGGAAACTGTTTTCCCTCAATGCCTTATGCAACCCGGATTGTATCAAAACATCCTTGACTTGAACTTGCCATAAGCCAAAGTTGATCCTTTTGTCAAACTTCTCTACATCGAACGTCATTGTACTTGAAAACTTTGACATTGTATCAATGCCTAAAAAAACAATATTGTATACTAGAAAAGTGTTTGTAGCCTATGAGTAGCACAATCAACAAAAGGTTTTCTGTTATTCACGTACTCCCACCGCACACAATTCTATCGTACACAAAGTAACGAAGATAAATTCTTTTCTGATGTGGAAGGTCAGACAAGGCCGCAACCACAGAGCATACTAAGAACCCTCTAACCTGAGACCTCCTCCAATACGACCACGAGATAATTCTTTTATGATGTGGAAGATCAGACAAAGCTGCAACCATAGAGCATACTAAGAACCCTCTAACCGAGACCTGCTCCAACCTGGAGCTCTGATACCACTTGATGGGAAAACTGTCTCCGGTTTCCCAATAACCCAAGCAATGAACAATTATGGAGAAAAGAAGAAGCAACAATGAACAATTATAGAGGGAAAAAGAAGACAAGAACTTACGTGGAAAACTCCAAAACCGGAGAAAAGCCACGGGCCTCCAGAGAGAAAAATTCACTATGTGAAAAATTGTTACAATCACACAACTTTAATCTCTCAAGCCTCACCCAATAACACCCACACTCTCAAAGATTTAACTCACACCTTTCTACTCTCTAAAACAAGAGAACAAGAAAGAAAGAATAAAATACTTAAAGTGTATTTTATTGGGACGATTTGAAACCTAGGCCTTGGACCCCTTTTTATAGGCTTGGAATCCCTTTCACCTTTCATTGCTCCACCGATGTGGGACAAACCTTTCAAAAACTACGTTTTATTTTATTTTAGCCAAACAATCTTCAACAAAAATAAATATGGCGACCACAGGAAACAGATATCGCAATCTGTAACACCCTCAAATTTGAAAATGGCAACTAATTTAAAATTGCATTATTACATCAAATAAAGGTTAAAATCTCTCTCTACAAATCAATACCTGAAAATACCTCAAGTAAATCCTATATTTAACCTCAACAATTACTAAACCCAATACCAGTTGATATTCCCAAAGTGCGGAAGCTTCATCCAATAGCTACTCTCTTCTCATGCGTATAACTCTCACTCATCTCTGCACAATGTCACTAGTATCATTTCCCAACCGGAACCTGATGCACATGCCGACAAATAAAAAAAGGTTAGGCTAATGTCTGTTGAGTTCTAGAGTTTTCATCATGATTATATAAATCGTTAAAAGGAACGAATGCAACTTAAATCATGATTTCCAAAATAATTTACTTTTAAAATTAGAAAACGATCCGTTTTCCAATAACATGCATTTTAGGTGATGGAAACACCAATATAAACGTTTTCCAACGCGCACAATTTTAAAGACAAAAACCCCAATGTAAAACATTCCTTCATAATGTAAACTCAACCCAAGACTCACTCAAAACGTGTATAGTAAATGAACTCCCAATTTATGAAAACGTGGATAATACTTTATTTTACAGAATATCCAAAACACGTATGAGACATCATACTTAACCCATAAATCATGGACAACAATCCATACACAAAATGTCACCAAACTCATGGATTATACTCAACACCCCACAACAACCAATATAAACAATAAATAACATCGAAAGCGTCAAATCATAAATAATCTTTGTCTCCAAAGAATATACCCAAAATCCACCATTTAGTGACGGGGGAGAACCGATTCCATTGCATGTGAGGGAACACGAAAGTAGGTCACATATCTATGTTATAAAGTTCCACTGTGGACCACACGGTCATCGGGTTCAACCACCCACGATTTAAAGCCCGTGTCCCCCGTCGATCCTAGCCAGACTCATTCACCAGAAATAATAATAGTTATGGCCTGACAGTCATTAAGCTCCAACACTTACGGTTGATAGTCAAGTCCCCCACTACGGTTCACGCGGTCATCAAATTCAACCACCCACGGTCTGTACCTTGAGTCCTCCGCTAAGGATTACATGGTCATCGAGTTCAACCACCCACAATCTATACCTCGAGTCCCCTGCTAACCCTGAATATTTCTAGTTCCAAAACAGGGATAAAGTCCCATTTAAACCTACTACTGATTTTATGCCTATGGATCCAATGCATTACAGTCTAAAAATACATGACTCCAATTTGAATGACAGATGCACTTAAAACATGTAGTCTCCAAACAAAGTGCGATAAATGCAACTCACACCCAAAGCTGCACATTAAGTTATTGAAACTGGACAAATGTCCCTAAGACCCGAAAAATCCAAAAAGCGAGTCATAAAATATAATAAAACGTAAACAACCCACGTTTATGCAAACACATGCTCTAAATTCGTGAATAACCCAAAACACAACATTGGGTTAGGACAAACCCTTATTCCAAAGGAACTCACACCATTTACACTTTCAAATCGTCTTAAAACATAATTTCTACATATTTTCAAAACATCTGTTAAAAGTGAGTTTTTACCAGTTAATCTCCAATTACAAGATAAATCATCAAAATACACTCATTTATGATTTATTTGTCAAAGTATCCAAAAATCCCAACTGAGTGTTTTACAAGGTTTATAAGTCAAACACTTCAAATATCAAAACCCATCAAATAACCCAACATTTGATAATTTCAGGTAAAAAACGTAAACACTTTAAAATTGACATTTTTGTCATGTACAACGTGTTCACAAATCATCTTGAACTCACCTTGCTAGGTTTAGGCTAAATCTAGAATTTTCCCCAAACTTGAGTTTCCTTGAAGAAACTTGAATCACAAGTAGTTCTTCCAAAAATCTAGATCCACAAGTTTCCAAACATTAATATACGTATTCAAGTGTTTATAATCGTTCCTCAAACATCTTACGACAAAATCCCCCTTTATGCCAAAACCCTAATTTTCCCTAATTTCCCAAAAATAATTCAAACCAACAATGGAACATTTATAACTTGTAAGAAGGTTTATAAAAAGGGTAGGATGAACTTACCACTAGGTTTTGAGCAAAACCCTCATAACTTAGAAATTCCAAGAAATGAAGATGAACTCTTGATTTAACACTTGGGGTTGTGATTATAAACTTGGATGGTGAAGAAACACTTGATTTCCAAGAGGAAAGATCCAAAAATTGGCTAGGGTTCGCTAAGAGGTTGCGGAGAAATTTGGGAGAGAAGGAGTGAAGTAGGAGAAGTGAGGAATGAGAGAAACGAGAAGAAATTCGCACATTTAAAACCCAGGGGCGGACCGTGATTGTGACCGGTGATCGGCCGTTAAGTTTTAGTTTATTTTCTCGTCAATTGCCCCTATGAATGTGCCAAAATGGTAAAACCGAACAATATTTATGTGTTTTATATTTTTATAGGATCGGAACACTTTGGAGCAAAAAAGAAAGACAAAAGGAGGATTTTTGACAGATTTGCGCGACTGTGACGTTTTGACCATATCTAACTCGTCCGAGCTCCGTTTTAAGTGATTCAAGATGTTTCGGAAAGCCAAAAAGCAGATGTATGATGTTTGTGTTTTGTGTTTTGTGTTTTTGCAAACTCAGTATGCATCTGGGCAGAAACGGACCCCGAAGTTGAGTAACAAAACTGGATTTGTTGGGTAATAGGATAAAAGAAATAAATGCGATTTTACAAGCAAAGTTGAAGCTTGGCACTTGGCAGAATGGTAAAGGCCTTGTGTTTATGTGGCCATGGTCGAGGGATTCAATCCATTTTGTAGTGCATGTTGTTATTCTTTTTATGAAAGATCATGGTATTCCCAATTTTCACCAGCCCAATCTGCTTGAAGAGCCCAGTTCACTAGGCCATGAGTCCAACTCGTGATTGAGGAATAAGGCACAGTTTGGTGGGCTATAATAATAACAAGGGCAGAAGACAATTTATAATGAATATTATAAAATGCATCTATATAAACTCTTTGCGCACGCAAATTTTCGATCATATAATATGTCGAATTCCATCGAACGACCATATCAAAGTTCGGTCCCAAATCTTTAAATCCACATGCAAGGCAATATTTTCTGTAAGCCGCATGCATTGATTCACCTTTTGAAGAAAATTCTCCGTAAAATAAGTCTAAATTTCATTAGTGTGCGTTTGCAAGTTTCTAAACCGTCTTGAACGGCTAAATTGATAATGTGGGCAACACAACATGTATGAAATATTTCACCATCCAACATAGGGGTTAAACCACATTTTAGTTTTTCCACACATGCACTATTATTACTAGCGTTATCAAATGAAATGCTAACGATTTATTTATTAAATTATAAAAAACTTTCTTTTTTAATAACTGAAAATTGACGTTCACCCGAATGTAGCGCACCAAACGTTTCAAACGTGATTATACGTTTGACTAATTGCCACGACTCCATCCAATGTGCCGTTATACATATATAAGAAATCGGCAATCCGTGTGGTGTGCTCCACACATTTAAAAAGACATTGGTTGTCAAGTATGGGTTGACTTGAATCACCTCGGGACTTCAACGCCTCGGTGTGCCTCTTTAAGGTAGAGTTTCCCGAGGCGCAAAGAGAGCTCCACACCTTTTGCATTGTGCCTTCTTTTCCCGTCGTTGAGAACCACCATAGTGTAACCATTCCAAACTTCGGATTTTCGTTCGTGCTCGGTAAGAGTTTCTCTAATTTGTTCGTTTGATGCATTACCGCTGGCCATTTTGATTGAAGGATGGAAGAATTGAGAGATTGAAAAGTTGCAAAAATGAACACGAAAAATCGAGAATTGTGAGCGAGAATTGCAGTTTTTACGTTTTCTAACTTGGTATCAAACCGCAAAAACTAACTGTCTTATTTATAGTGTTGAGGAGGCAAGAAAAAAAAAAGGTCAAAACATCAAGAAAACGGCTATAATACCGTTGAAAAACTGTAACTTTTTTGAATAAAAGCGGGTCAGGCCGGAACCGGACTTGGAACCGGGTTTGGGCCGGCAGAAACGTGAAATCTCGGCCTGATACGGCTTGTTGGGCTTGGGACCGGGCTTGGTGCGGGTCGGGCCGGGCCAGGCCTGGCCCGGGCCCATTTGGCCATATCTAAAGCCAACACAGTTTGGTGGGCTATAATAATAACAAGGGAATAAGACAATATGGAGGAGAGAAAAATGCAATCGTAAGAGGGCGAGTGTGGGACAGCAGCAACCGAAGACTGCTGTTGGTTCCAGGTTTTTTTTTAAAATATATTTCAGTGCCTTTGATTGGATAGAGGTTGAAGAGTGAAGACGGTTGATTCTATTGTTGGAGATTGAAGATAGGTGATTCCGATTGAAGATTCGAGTTTGATTACAAGAGAGGTTTGAGGTTTCTTTTCAGTATTTTTTAGCTAATCATATTTGTTAATTTTTTAGTTGGGTTTTAGATATCGATTTTTGATATTGTTGGTTATTTGAATCATTGGCTTAGATTTCTTGGATAAAGTTTGTGGCTTTTTATTTGAAGTAGAGAATGTTGGATGATTTTGATCTCTAGTTTTAAATAAGTTTCTATCAATTTTCATGGTGAACGAAAAGATATCGTTAGCTTTGATGGTTGATTTCGTTTCCATGTTATTTCGTTAGTCATAAAGTTTTAATTTTTATTCGTTTAATATAATTCTAATCCAAATATTTTGAAATAGAGTTATTTGTAATAATTAAATTTTTCGGTTTTAGTTAAGTTGTTTTAATACAATTAATTAGTTTAACTACTGACTTCCTGAGAAGAACGATACCTGACTTACCCTATTACTAGCTTTGAGTTCGGTTTAAAAATTTAAACCTTGTTGTGCGTTTAACGACGTGTACATCAACCGTCAATACACTACTAGAAAAACTCAAATTTTCGACGAAAATTACCGACAGATGTCAGCCGTCGGTAATTACCGACGGATTTCCGACGGATTACCGACGGATTTTATTTATAAAAAAATAAAAAATAAATAAATAATTATCCGTCGGTAATCCATCGGTAATCTGTCGGTATTTAGCGACGGCTTACCGATGGATTAATTAATTAAAAAATTAAAAATTAAAAAATAAATAATCTGTCGGTAATACGTCGGTAGTTACCGACGGATTAGTTAATTTAAAAATAAAAATTAAAAAATAAATAATCCGTCGGTAATTACCGACGAATTAGTTGATTAAAAAATAAAAATTAAAAATTAAATAATCCGTCGGTAATCCGTCGGTAATTACCGACGGATTAGTTAATTTAAAAAATAAAAATTAAAAATTAAATAATCCGTCGGTAATTACCGACGGATTACCGACGGAGTTTTTAGTTTTTATTTAAATTTTTTTAATTATCAAAAATTAAAAAAATATTTTATATATATTTTTAAATATCTTATAACATATTTTTTTCACGACTTAAACACAAACATATGTTAAAAGATGCACAAGTATTTTTTCAGTTTTCGCAAGTTTAACAATTTCATGGTTGCCATTTGATTATTGTCGTACAGTTCATTACATATTATTATTATTAGCCGATCGAAGCCATGTAGGGCCATACAGTTCATTAGACCCATCGAAGTTGATCAATGTCCAATATATGTACACGTATGTATATACAGTACATATGTTTGTATGTCATGTGTACTATCTATATGTTTATGTATGTTTGTATATGTGTATATATGTATGAGTGTTTGTATGTATATACATGTATGTATGTGTATATACATATGTAGTTACTTATATGTATACAGTACATAATATACATACATATGTTTGTATATGTCATACATGTCTAGCTATATGTGTATGATATTATATGTACACGTATGTATATACAGTACATATATGTTTGTATGTCATGTGTACTGTGTATATGTTTATGTATGTTTGTACATGTGTATATATGTATGAATGTTTGTATGTATATACATATGTATATATGTGTGTATGCATGTATATGTGTATGATAGTATATGTACACGTATGTATATACAGTACATATATGTTTGTATGTTATGTGTACTGTCTATATGTTTATGTATGTTTGTACATGTGTATATATGTATGAATGGTTGTATGTATATACATGTATATATGTGTATGTATATTTTTATGATAGTATATGTACACGTATGTATATGTTAATGCCAAAAATCGTCCAAAAGGATAACTTAAGGTTGATTGTGGAGCTTAACAACTAAAGAATAGGAATCTCTCGACAACCGTACGACAAAGGCAAAAAATGTAAATGAGACAGAGATTTTGGTGGCGCGGGAAAAACCTCAACGAGGAAAAAACCCGCGGACGACTGTGGAAGTCGTCGCTGCACTATGGTCGCCAAACAGGGGCGATATCCTTATGTTTCGGGTGTCGAGAGTACAGAGATTACAATACAAATGAAAGAAAGACTTTAAATGTAAAGTAACAAGTATATCGAAGGTAAAAAACAAGTGCGTCGTGTGTAAACACAATGTGTCGTGTGTGTAAGTCGTGCGTCGAAGGCGATCTGCTTGAGAGAGAATTCTTTGCTTTGAGTGTTCTTCAGAGTTCAGTTGTTTTCAGGATGTCTGAGATGATCCGCAAATGATGATTACCTTTGTATTTATAGTCTTCGGGCATCTTAAATGCTTCCATAAAATCTTTCGATAACTGTCGTAACGGCTGTTGGGTTTTAATGCCCATAATTGCCTCTGTCGGTTATGTCCGTTGATCATTAATGAGATTGATCCTGCACTCAAAACTAAAAAAACGTAACAGTAATATTGCACGTTAGTTGGTCGAGGTCGCAAGGTTTCATACGACGTAGACGACGTCATGGTCGAGTGTCGTGAGGTGAGTAACTTTCGATTTCAACTTTAATCAGGGGATAAAGTACTATGAAAAAGTGTAATAAATGTTTTCCTTACTTTGTCGTGGTCGAGGCTGGTGAATTTTTACCCAAATAGTTTGCCCCCAAATTTTGAAAATAGAAGGGCAAATTCGAATTTTAAATTTTTTCAGTCGGACGTCTAGGGTCGTGACACGTGTCGAAAGTCACTTCAGTTGCCTTGGAACTGGATCGGTCCAATTCCAACTAAAAAGGAAGTCGAAAATGGGATAAGGTCGTGACGTCACGCTGACGCACGATCATGCTTAGCAGCTGTCACTGCCAGGTGTCGACGATACGTGTGTGCATACGAACAGGTAAGGGCACGTGTCGATCATCGAAGGACTCGACCTGACACGATCATTTACATAAATAGAGACCACGATGGATCCTTTCCTTTTTACGATTTCAGAGAGTTTTAAGAGTGAGATTTCTTCCTGATTTTCTCGCTTGTTCTTCGTCGATATTCTTTCTAAACCTGCAAGAATCTTTGATTCGATTAGGGACTTCGAGGTTTTTAGAGCACCTATATAAGGTACGACTCTTCAGTATTTGTATGCGTCGTAAATCCATTGCAAGAAAACCTAGAAAAAACTGGGACATTTGGGGTTTTCCCGACCGTCAAATTTGGTTAACGGGATTAGCAATGTCGACAGAGCCCAGGAGTACTGTTTGGGCAAAATTTCACCAGTCTCGACCACGACCAGAAAAGGTAAGACACATGTTATGAACTATATCTTGTATTAAGATAAGGCCCCGACGAAGACCCAAAAAACCTTCGTCGTCCCTCCTAAAAGGTAAGTCGAGAGTTCCTCATGACACTCGACCTCGACGTCGCCTACTTCGCACGACCGTCGCGTAGAATCAAGCGACCTCGGCCGACTAACGCGTTATACGACTGTTATATTTGTTCTGTGATTAATGCAGGAGTCAAAGTCATTAATGGACAACGGCTATAACCGACGAAATTAGTTATGAGCATCTAATCCCACATTGAAGACGACGACCGTTACAACAATCATCAAAGATCTTAATGATTCAATTAAAATCATCCGAAGACTATAAATCCCAAGTTCAATCCTCAGTTTCAGGAGATCGAATAATACAGGAAGAGAGATAGAACACTGAACGATCGAACATCGAACAACAGAAGCAAACGCAAACACTCGAAGAATATTCATTCGAAGCAAAGGGATCATTCATAGAAGATCGCTCTCGACGCAAGACTTTCACTATCGACCAACCGTTCACACATTGTTTTCACACACGACGCACACTGTTTTTACATTTCAAACACTTGTACTTTACATTTCGAAGTCTTTCCCTTCATTTGTATTGTAATCTCTGTACGATCGACACCTGGAACACCAAGGACATCGCCCCTAATTGGCGACCATAGTGCAGCGACGACATCCATTGTCGTCCGCAGGTTTTTTCCTCGTTGAGGTTTTTCCTGCGTCATCAAATTCTCTGTCTCATTTTCATTTTTGTCTTTGTCGCACGCCTTTGTCGAACGATTCCTTTCTTTAGTTGTTAAAGTCCACATCGACCTTAAGTTGTCCCTTTGGTGCGATTTTTGGCATTAACAGTTTGGCGCCATCCGTGGGACCCCATCTAGAGAAAATCTTCGACAAACGTGCGTCTTACTAACGGTTTCTTGGAGCTTTCTTTGTTCTCTGTTTTAAGAAAATGGCTGTAACACCCCAAAACAGGGGTTAAGAAAAACTTCCATAAAACGGAAGAGTGGTACTCAATACTAGAGTATAAGTCTACATAAATCATTACATAACCGATAATACGAAGATTTAGTTAATCATAACTACTAATAGGCCACTAACTTATTTGATCACTACTATAGCGGCCAAATATCAAAAGTGTGCCGGAAAGTTCTATCATCAATCTTCCAATCTTTATCTCTCTAACAATGATCCCATGCTCACAACCCTGTTCTAGACCTTCTTGTCCGGAGCCACTAAAATCTGTAACACATTAAACACATAGCAAGTGTTAGGATTTTAAAGCCTAAGTGAGATTTACACATAGCACATAGAGCATAATGATAGCATGCAGGAATAACAATTCGATACATTCACAAATTGGATTCCATGGAGAAGGCCCATATTGCTACCAGTTACATCATAATCGAAGATATCCAATGATCGGTACCCCACGGTAGAGTCACAAGACATATCACAACGGAAAACCCCACGGTATCCGAAGGTATGAATCCATTACATTTACCCCACGGTATGTAAGGATATATCCTCCAATGCATACTAGGTGCTCCTCCAATTATGTGAATACCAAATATGTTAATCCTAATAATATTCAAGCATATTCAGTATATAACAATGGTCCAACCATTTAACATAACAATGGTCCAACCATTTAACATAACAATGGTCCAACCATTTAACATAACAATTCTACTTCCATGTAGTTCATATACATCCATATGTAATAAATCATATTCTATAAGATATCAAGCATATTTAACACATATCAATGGTCTAACCATTTAACATAATCAATACTACTTCCATGTAGTTCATATACATCCATATGTATTAAATCACTTTCTATATGAATTCAATAATAAACCACCATGTTTACAACTCAGTAATAAGTCCATTTTGACCATTAAGCCATCAATTCATCATTAAGACATCTATTAAGCCCTCATCAAAATCACATCCTATTGATGTATAATCAAAGCTAAACTCTTAGCATCAACATTTAACATGACATACTAAGCCATAAATACAATTAAGCCACCATGACTTACTTGAAATCTTCTTGTTTCCCTCTCAACCATTAAGAGCTTATTCATCAAGATTTCTCATTAATCATACCAAATCAAGATAAAATGGTAAATAAGTATAATACAATCAATTAGATAGATGTTACTCACCTTTAAATCTTCAATTGCAATAACCCTAATCTTGATGATTTGAACTCAAACACTCCAATAAGAAGGATGAAGATATATAGCCCTAAATGGAGTTTAAATGGTAAGATTCATCTAATAGTTGGTTGAATTGAATTAGGATTAATAAATAAGAGTTTACCTTAGGTTTAGATGGGGAATCGCTTGCAAGGTGAAGAGCAGAGCAAATTTTCAGTTTTGAGAGTTCTTAGTGATAAATGAGATGACTAAGGACTAAGGGGTGGGTTTTAACCCCCTTTCAACACGTCAGGTGCTCGGCGCCAGCGCCCGCGCCAGTGCATCGGCGCCACCATCCGCGCCAACCTCTGTTTGTTTGTTTCTCGTTTTCCACTAATTTGGCCGTAATTTCTTCGTTATAGCTCCGTTTTTGCTCCGGAAAGAACCGTTGGACTCGTATTCGAATTCCTCATCCAACTAGACCATAAAATCTAATATTTAACTTTATCATCTATTTTTCATTAATTTCCTTAAGGAATAAACTTACGAATTTCTATCGGAAGTTCTCAAATAACAAGTAACACTCACGGAAATTACTTAGAAAATCAATTATAATCTAAGAAGTCAAAATATAAAGAAATATTAGGACTATTATTACTCACAAGGATTTTCCGGGTGTTACAATTCTCCCAACCTTAAAACGATTTCGTCCTCGAAATCTATATTCTTTACGACCCAAAGTCAACCGACTCACTATCAATCAAAATTCAACAATTCCTAATAGGAATCTAAATTCCATCCACACGGTCTTTAAAGATAATTCCTCGGACAATTGTTTATTAACAAAGCCCCTACACATACGTTGTACTCATGTACAGATAAACATTCCAACCATAGAGAAACTCCCAACCATACGACTTCAGTCATCTCCCAACCTTAAAATGTTCTATACATCTTGATTTCAATTTCAAACTCTAAATCAATTTAAGGTTCAATTAATACTGAGACCAACCGAATCTCTAATTTCAATTGTCCCTATCGTTAAAGGCCATTCACATCCAAAGAGCTCTAATAGATTCCAAAATCCATCTCAATAATTAATCATCAAACAGACAGGTTCATTAACCATACACAAAGATTAGTTCACTAAAACCACTCATCACAAATGAGTATCTTAAGGTTACTACTACCATCACCATCATTCTTTTTAAAATCGGCTACAATTCCCCGGTTACACTAAAGATGTTTGGCCTTAAGCCCAAAAGTTGATACCTAATTATCACCAACCTTTGCACTCTAACCAAACCCACACATGAGTTCCATTCACAAATAAAAAAATCTAGAAGGAACAAGGATTCATCTTTCATATTTCCTGAACCTTACTTCTTTCCTCATTATCCGCTCCCCAACTTAGATTTGTAAGCCTCCTTAAAGTAACCGTTTACCATCAAACCTTTATCCGACTATTGCTTGGTTTTCAATACCGTCATCATCCACATCTCAATCTCCAGGTCTCAAAATAACATTAACGTATACTGCTTGAAAATCCATACTCACTTTAAATTGAGCATACTCACCACTTTTGAATACTTCTATATCTACGGCACCCATCACTACATCTATGACCCACACATTTCTTCAGTATATAGTATTACCACTTCCTCACATCAATATCGTACTACGCGACCACATCGCAACCAAGCACTAAAATATTATATATCAAAGGTGATAATTCCATTGAACCTATAGTATAACTACATTCTTAGGTCCGACCTTTCTATCATTACTTCCTACGTTAGCATGGAGTACTACCCTCCAATCAATATTTGTCTCTTTCCCCCAACTTTTCCACATACCGATAACACTTTCTCATCTTTATTAAACTTCCTATGATTCAAAATCATAAACTTATTTAGCGACTCACACAACCAAATTCACTTTGGATAAACTCATACTACCGCTCGGCATTCTATTCCAATAATAGCCAAATCACTACACCATCTTACAATCACTTATTCCAACAGCTTTATTGACAACTAGCACTATTCATCTGGAATCCCCGAAAAGACTTTCATCTAATGTTCCCTCTTTATAACTTCTTATTACTGTTGACACATTTATCTTGATAATTAATGCTACTACTCGTTTGTACATTCTCCACTCATAACATTTCACAGCAGACCAGATACCTCCTGGTCATTCATACACAAATCAAATTTACCTTCATGCTCTCCCGCACAATTAACCGAATCTATTTCATTACTTTATTCCTCCCCAACTTTAGTTTGGACTACAACTCACGAGTTTCTAATCAACTTAAACTTACCCGCTTCATACTACTTCTTTGTGATTCCAAACCATTTTATATACTGTGCACACTCCATCACGAGTCGACATAGTCCATACCCTTACCATGTTCGTGCCTAATTCTTTATTCTATATAAACCATCTACACCATAAGTAGAATGTTCATCTACTACTATAGTCTTTCACTTTGCTAACACCCCCCACAAGGTGATCCTTCAACTTTTAGTCTTCCGATTCTGACTTAACATTCATACATGATCTCAAAAGAAAACTTAATGTATTCATATTATGTAAACTTTAATTATAATACAATTCATGTAATTCCAGCCCCCATGCCTACAACGAGCTTATTAAATCGGGTCAATGGTCTTAAAACTCAACCAAGTTCAAAACCTAGCCATCTACTCCAAGGATCAATGATCATTATGCAACATACGTTCCAAGGTATAGTAAATCTATTACTCCTTCATTGCTACTCTCCCAACGAAGTCAATTTATATAAGTATGCTATACTTCACAATGTATATACCTCGCCAAGGTTCGCTAGTTCCTAAGGTATTAAAAACGCGAAAGTTATCAAACAGTCTTTACACTTAAGACCAACACTTATTCCATTAAAATGCAGTTAAGCATATAATACAACCAAGACTCCATCTCAAGTCATTTAAAACTGACAAACATTCAAAAGACTCATTTGAATATCAATCAAGCCTTTAAGGCTAAAATAAACGTTTGGTTAAACATGTGCCACGCACACGAATACAAAAACCAAAATACATTGTTACCCAAATCTTTACTATTTTAATTGGCCATTGGCCCCAAAACAAAGTTTTACCAAAATTCCCCAACTCACATGTGCACATTTCTAAAACGTAATACCTCATAAATATTGCACAACTACAATAAACTTCTAAAAGTGTATTTTGACCACCTAACTTCCACTTATGTAATAATTTAACTAAAACCTCTTCCACGCGTGATTTATTTACCAATCACTCAAAATCCACACATGTGGTGTTTCGCAAGATATGTATTGTCCGCATTCTATAACATTCTATAACATTCCCAATTCACCGTACACGATATTGTTATGACCGTAGTATATTTAATGAAAATCTTTTTATACGACAAAGTTGCAAGAAATTACCGACACAAAGTAAGCTAGTCGGTTCTCAAACTCATCTATATTTAACTTTTCCTGTAAAGTATAATATATTTTGCAAATTACTAAACTCAAAATTTGACTGCGCGACGTAAATGGTATTACCTCTTTCTTTAAATACCCACGTGTACCTACTGACTCATCATCAACTAAATTGTTATTTACGCATTTGTTTTGAAATCACAAAAACCCATGTAACACACACTCGAGGACACCATGCATAAAACTCTACTTGCAATTGAAGGCTATTTTGCTCAAACAAGGTCTATCGTTTAACTCACGCAACTGATCATTGACACCCTATTTTCAACCAGTGGTTACCCTCTCAACATTCTAACATTTGTTATACATGCCTTCCAAAGCTCACTTACTCAACAATTTCAGACTATACCCGTCTTGATCAAACATCTTACATTCTATTTCCACACATTTTAATCCACTTACTTAAGGTTGTCTTGGCGGACTTTCATGAGTCCCACCAGTTCCAGGTTGTCTTTCCAATCCTCAATCATTTACCGATCTGTCCTCCAAAGAATTGAAAGACCTTGGTAGTGTTTTTACCATCACTACGCTATCGAACAAAAGTTAACCCTGAAAAATGATTATATAAATATAAACACACGAAGCGTACCTTACCGATCATTAGTCACTGGAACAATTTAGAAACAAGTATACTTATGTAATAATATATTCATAATAACAGTAGCTAATTGCGATTATGAATGTATCATACATGAGAATCCTCATTACCGTCGTTACCGTACTAATTTCACGTATTTCTGTCGACCCTAAGGCCATCCCGTCTTAATACTTCTACCCACTCTCACAATTCATAACTTAATTCATCTCAGCTTAAGTCTAAGTATTTCCTCATCATACTTAGTTCACTTAAACTAAAGCTCTGATACCAACTTGTAACACCCCAAAACAGGGGTTAAGAAAAACTTCCATAAAACGGAAGAGTGGTACTCAATACTAGAGTATAAGTCTACATAAATCATTACATAACCGATAATACGAAGATTTAGTTAATCATAACTACTAATAGGCCACTAACTTATTTGATCACTACTATAGCGGCCAAATATCAAAAGTGTGCCGGAAAGTTCTATCATCAATCTTCCAATCTTTATCTCTCTAACAATGATCCCATGCTCACAACCCTGTTCTAGACCTTCTTGTCCAGAGCCACTAAAATCTGTAACACATTAAACACATAGCAAGTGTTAGGATTTTAAAGCCTAAGTGAGATTTACACATAGCACATAGAGCATAATGATAGCATGCAGGAATAACAATTCGATACATTCACAAATTGGATTCCATGGAGAAGGCCCATATTGCTACCAGTTACATCATAATCGAAGATATCCAATGATCGGTACCCCACGGTAGAGTCACAAGACATATCACAACGGAAAACCCCACGGTATCCGAAGGTATGAATCCATTACATTTACCCCACGGTATGTAAGGATATATCCTCCAATGCATACTAGGTGCTCCTCCAATTATGTGAATACCAAATATGTTAATCCTAATAATATTCAAGCATATTCAGTATATAACAATGGTCCAACCATTTAACATAACAATGGTCCAACCATTTAACATAACAATGGTCCAACCATTTAACATAACAATTCTACTTCCATGTAGTTCATATACATCCATATGTAATAAATCATATTTTATAAGATATCAAGCATATTTAACACATATCAATGGTCTAACCATTTAACATAATCAATACTACTTCCATGTAGTTCATATACATCCATATGTATTAAATCACTTTCTATATGAATTCAATAATAAACCACCATGTTTACAACTCAGTAATAAGTCCATTTTGACCATTAAGCCATCAATTCATCATTAAGACATCTATTAAGCCCTCATCAAAATCACATCCTATTGATGTATAATCAAAGCTAAACTCTTAGCATCAACATTTAACATGACATACTAAGCCATAAATACAATTAAGCCACCATGACTTACTTGAAATCTTCTTGTTTCCCTCTCAACCATTAAGAGCTTATTCATCAAGATTTCTCATTAATCATACCAAATCAAGATAAAATGGTAAATAAGTATAATACAATCAATTAGATAGATGTTACTCACCTTTAAATCTTCAATTGCAATAACCCTAATCTTGATGATTTGAACTCAAACACTCCAATAAGAAGGATGAAGATATATAGCCCTAAATGGAGTTTAAATGGTAAGATTCATCTAATAGTTGGTTGAATTGAATTAGGATTAAGAAATAAGAGTTTACCTTAGGTTTAGATGGGGAATCGCTTGCAAGGTGAAGAGCAGAGCAAATTTTCAGTTTTGAGAGTTCTTAGTGATAAATGAGATGACTAAGGACTAAGGGGTGGGTTTTAACCCCCTTTCAACACGTCAGGTGCTCGGCGCCAGCGCCCGCGCCAGTGCATCGGCGCCACCATCCGCGCCAACCTCTGTTTGTTTGTTTCTCGTTTTCCACTAATTTGGTCGTAATTTCTTCGTTATAGCTCCGTTTTTGCTCCGGAAAGAACCGTTGGACTCGTATTCGAATTCCTCATCCAACTAGACCATAAAATCTAATATTTAACTTTATCATCTATTTTTCATTAATTTCCTTAAGGAATAAACTAACGAATTTCTATCGGAAGTTCTCAAATAACAAGTAACACTCACGGAAATTACTTAGAAAATCAATTATAATCTAAGAAGTCAAAATATAAAGAAATATTAGGACTATTATTACTCACAAGGATTTTCCGGGTGTTACAATGGCAGTCCCTGGAGATCAGCAGCATGTCATTGCCCAGATGTACCAGGAGCTTGAAGTCGCTCGAAATCAAATCAACGCCATGGCAGAGCAAAGTCGCAGAGCAGCTGAGGAGATCGCACGACTAAGGAATCCCTTTGGACCTCAAAATGGTCCTAGGCCATTCGTTCAGAATCCAGGCCAAGGATCGTTCGGTCAGAATGGTCCTCGACCATTCACGCATAATCCAGGTCCAGGATCAGGTCCGTTCGCTCAGAATCAGCATCCAGGTCCGTTCATGCAGAACCAGCAGCCGGGACCGTTCAATCTAAATCCCCAGTTCGGGATGGTTCCTCCTCAGCACATAAGGCCACTACCCATGTAGAATGGATCGCAGCCATTTCAGAATGGGTCGTAGCCATTTCAGAATGGGTCATACCCGTTTCATAATGGATCGCAGCCATTTCAGAATGGATCGCAGCCGTATTTTGTTCCTTTCAACGGAGACGCCAATGGCTCGTCACATGGAAATGGCACCAGTTCAGGAATCAATCCGCAAGCAGGGGCAAATCTCGAACCCAATGACCCCGTCGCCCAGCGATCGGAAATGCTAGAAGATCATAACGAGTGCGTCCTATCTTTGCTCGCCAAGCTACCTGTGGCAGCCGTGCCCGTTGATGTCGAACCTCGATCAGGATTTCAGGCGTCACCCTTCATCGATGAGATCGCGACTGTCGAGGTCCCGAATAAGTACAACGTCCCTGCCTTTACGCCCAAGTATTCGGGATTGACCGATCCAACAGAGCACGTCGCGCAGTATAAGCAGCTCATGTGGACGATCTCGATCCCACACATGTGTCAGGAGGTCTGTATGTGCAAAAGCTTTGGTGCGACTCTCACCGGTCCTGCTCTCCAATGGTTGATCAATCTCAAACCTAAGTCCATCGGGTCGTTCGCTGAATTTGTCAACCAATTCTCCCAGGAATTCGCTAGTAGTCGCAAAATGGAGAAGCAGACCAGTGACCTGTATTACGTCGTGCAGAAGACCAGCAAGTCTATCCGCAGTTATTTCAATCGATTCAATGCGGAGATGATCAGCATTCGCAATTGTGACGTCAAGACTGCAATTGAAGCTTATAAGCGTAGTCTGGACGACAGCTCAGGGTTATACACTGACCTGACCAAGTATCCTCCGAAGAATTTCGAAGACGTCCGAGCTCGAACCCTAGCATACATGAGAGTAGAGGACGACGTTGCCTTTCGTCGCAAGCATACCGACGACAAAAGGTCGTTAGGTGTGAAAAAGCCCGAGTTCAAGACAAAAGCAATTTCCAAAATAGAGCCCGCGCGCCAGATCTCGAACGTCCGATTCAAGACGAAAGCGGAGGCTAAGACTGCGACCAAATTTCCTCAGTACCCCAAGATATCCTCTTATGGATTCAAATGATCCACTAAAGATTTGGTCGAAGCTCTGAAGACCACCCAGGCGACTATTCGATGGCCAAAGAAGTCCGATCAGGACGACGCTAAGAAAGATAAATCTAAATGGTGCGACTTTCATGTCGACCATGGTCACGCGACAGATGATTGCATAGCTCTCAAAAAGGAGCTGGCATATCACGTCCCGAATGGCAATTTAAAAGACATCATCGACGACGTCGTTACCCCAGCTAACGACGTTCGACCGTCAACCCCCGAGCATACAAAAGTCGTCAATTGTATCACCGGTGGTTCCGACGTATGTGGTCTGACGTACTCCGCGGCCAAACGTCATGCCAGTCAAGCACCTGACGATCGTCCTGTCCCGCGTTCATCAAGGCCTAAAGGAGATCTGGAGTTGGAAGCAATGAAGATCGTATTCGACCAAGACGACCTCGGCGACTCGTACCAGAAACATCATGACGGGTTGATCATTCAACTCAAGGTTGGTAATTGTTTAACTCGACGAGTCTTGGTCGATGGGGGCAGTTCAGCGAACGTCATTTTCTATGACACCATCAAGGCCATAGGAATCGATCATTCGGAAATCACCTGACATTCGACAACTTTGGTCGGTTTCAATAGAGAAGCGACGAGCACCTACGGAGATATCATCTTTCCAGTCTATGCCGGAGGAATCAACAAGCAGACCAAGTTCAGCGTCATCGACTGTGCGTCGGCCTATAACATCATCTTAGGCCGACCATGGATCCATGAGATGAAGGTTGTTCCCTCGACGTATCATCGGACTCTGAAGTTCCCGACGCCCTGGGGAATCCAGGAGATAAAAAGTGAGCCGAAAGTCGCTCATGATTGCTATAAAACCACTCTGAAACCGCGAAAATAGACCTTCTATTGTGGCGACTCACGACGACATTTAGTGTATCGTCTTAGAATCGCCACAAGGGGGCAAGATGGTAGCAATAATCAAGACGTCCCACGTAGTTGGGCACGATGCGTCAAAAAAGGTACGTCTTCTAAACCCTTTTCTATTTTTTCATACGAGTTTTTAACAACGACGGTTACTGACTTAAGCATCGGAGGGTCGTTGGTTAGCCAACGACCAACCTATGACATTGTGTATTCCGCAGAATCGCACGACAATAATCAAACGACTCTAGTTTCGCAAGGTCGCACGACATAAACGATCAGGTCTATGACTTGATCATCCTTCTACAGGGGCACACGATTTGAATTAATCGCACGACTTAGTCGTACGATCGCGAGGTCTAGCAATCTCATGATCGCAAGGTCTAGTAATCTCATGATCTAAGTTTCTTGACTTAAAAAAAATCGTACTCCGAATGTATGCTTTAGTCGCATGTGCTTATATTTATATACACGATTTAAAAGTCTATTGGCTTACGTTCCAGTTATTGTGATGCCTAAGTCGCATGATTCCTTGTATATTTTTTATGAATTTGACAGTCGATGTGATATTTTATAAAGCGCAAGTTCAAAAGAAGCCCAAATTTCATTCATCGAATAAACCGTCAATTACATCTCGACCACCAACGGTCGATCGATAAAAACAAAAGTAAAGAATTGAAGCAGTTAGATTTGAGGAGGGGCTTCAGTCGAATCCTTGCCTGAGGTCCCGCCCTGAAGACCTTCGTCTACCACCTCCTCCTCGACGTCCTTCTCGTCATCCGAATCAAGGTCTCTCACAGTCCCGACGCCCTTCAAGTAAATATCGAGCTCTTCTGACGCCAAAGCAAGAGGATCCTTCCCCAACAGATGTCGCCTCATGATCGCTGCCCTAGCAGCCATGCGAGCTATAGCAAAAACGGAATTACCCTCATCCTTAGCAGCTTGCACCTCTTTCTCCAGACTCTCCACCTTGGACTTAGAATCCTCGACTTCCTTTGTAATCGCAGCCAAGGATTCCTTAACCTTGTCCATCTCCTCCCTCTGATCGGCAACCATGGACAGGGTCTGAGTCAAGCGATGATTGGCCTCATCCTTTCCACGTCTGACGGCCTCTAGATGTTTCAAGGCGTCATCGAGACGTTTTGACAGAGCCTCTTCACGCTCTGCGGCGACCTTCGCCCTATCCAACGCCACGTTCTCCCTCTCGTGCGCAGCAAACATTAGATCCTTTATCTTCATTGTCTCACCCCGCAAAGCTAGGGAAGCCTGGAACGCCTACAAAATCATAAAACAAATATTATAAATAAACATACGACAACGACACCGACAACGAACAACGACACCGACAAACGAACCAAGTCTTGAAAGAAAGACTTACCATGAAAGCCAGCCTGGCGACATGAGCTCCCGTCTCCTCGATAGGAAATCCCACGAAACGCTCCCTGAAAGAAGGGAGCAGATATTTCCCCAGGTGAGGAAATAGGTTCGTCCCGTCCAGGACACTGCTGGTCATAAAGTCCGACGGCAATGTAAAATTAACCGTCGTGACCTTAGCCCCTCCCGTCGGCTGATCCTTGCCCTTGCCGGCCGACAAAGGATCCGACGTGGCTGACGGGGACTTCGTTGTTTCCGCCGGAGGCTCAGAACTAATAGGTGTCGCAGCGATCGCATCAGAAGACGACTTCTTGGGCGATGCGACCTTCACCTTCTCAGGCGTAACGACTCTAGACAAGTCGTGAACTCCCGAACCAGGTTCCCTCGGAATCGTCGTTCGCGTCTTCTTTGGAACATCTGGACCAGCGGACATAAGCTTCTGCCTCTGCTCCTTGCCCTTACGAGCAAGCTCGAGCTCAGCTGCTCTTTTAGCAGAGACATGCGGCATTCGTGGTTGAGACTCCCCTGGAAACCACAGAAGAATAAAAATTATGAAAATCATGGGAAGAAGAATCGAATTAACATAGAAAGAAATAAGAAGGTACGCTTACCAGTCATCTCTCTTTCTTCTTTCGACTCCCCTTCTTCCTCACGTTTCTCCCCCTGATTTTCTCCTAAGTATACTAAATCCTCGTCGTCGTCCACCAGTTGTCGTACGACAAACGAACGCTCCCCAGTGTTGAACTCTAAGAATGCGTCGATCTTTGCTTGAGAATTAGCGTAAGGCTTCACGTCCTCGAACTTTATGGCTGTCGACATGTAAAAAAACAAGTTAAAAACCAAAAAACGCAGACGACAGACAACAAAAAAATACAAAGCTCACCCGATGTATTCCAGCTGGCCCTAATCCAATCACTCTCAGAGTCAAGGGTCGACTTACGCACAAATGCGTACCGAGTCTTCCACCCGCGATCGTTCACAGCGGTCCTAAGGACCAGAACCCGATCACCTTTAAGTCTAGAGTATAAACTGCAGCGATGACTCCCATCCTTCTTGGCTTGATAAGCCAAAAGGAGGTCGCGTACATTCATGGGAGATTCCCAATTCTTAGTGACACGCTCGATCACTTGTACAACTCGCCAAAACTGGGGCATTAGCTGACCTGGTGCTAAGTCAAATTCTAGCATAAAAGCCTTAACTAGAGGTGAGTAGGGTCATTCAAAGCCAATCTTAAAGGGATATTCGTATATCACGATATAACCCTCGGGACATTCGTTCGATCGAATCTGACCTGCGTAAATTAATTCGACCCACGCAGGAATTTTAGCTAACCTCCTAAAGTCATCAAGATCCGACTGTTCTTGAATATTGCTCTCAGGGTCCATCGATACCTCTAAAAACATATTGGAGAAATCGAAAAAATCGTACCTTATATATAAGCGCTCTAAGACCTCGAAAATCCTAACTGAGTCGCAGATTCTCACAGGATTAGTAATGATTGGGCAAAGAACAGCAAGAAGATCGAGAGGAAATCTTCGCTTGAGACTCTTTGAAATCGTAAAACAGAATAGACCCATTTGAGGTCTCTATTTATGCAAACGATCGAATCCCTTGATGATTGCCACGTGTCCTCGTCTTTTCGTATAGCCACGTGGATCGTCGACACCTGTCAAAGACAGCTGGTAAGCACAATCGTGCGCCAGTATGACGTCACGACCTCGTTTTCTCTTCGACTTCTCGTTCAGTTAAAATTGAACCAATCCGGTTCCGAGACAACAAAGGTATTTTCCAACACAAGACCCTGAACACCCGACAGGCAAAATTTAAAATTCGAATTTGCCATCCTACTTTCAAATTTTGGGGGCAAACTGTTTGGGCAAAATTTCACCAGTCTCGACCACGACCAGAAAAGGTAAGACACATGTTATGAACTATATCTTGTATTAAGATAAGGCCCCGACGAAGACCCAAAAAACCTCCGTCGTCCCTCCTAAAAGGTAAGTCGAGAGTTCCTCACGACACTCGACCTCGACGTCGCCTACTTCGCACGACCGTCGCGTAGAATCATGCGACCTCGGCCGACTAACGCGTTATATGACTGTTATATTTGTTCAGTGATTAATGCAGGAGTCAAAGTCATTAATGGACAACGGATATAACTGACGAAATCAGTTATGAGCATCTAATCCCACATTGAAGACGACGACCGTTACAACAATCATCAAAGATCTTAATGATTCAATTAAAATCATCCGAAGACTATAAATCCCAAGTTCAATCCTCAGTTTCAGGAGATCGAATAATACAGGAAGAGAGATAGAACACTGAACGATCGAACATCGAACAACAGAAGCAAACGCAAACACTCGAAGAATATTCATTCGAAGCAAAGGGATCATTCATAGAAGATCGCTCTCGACGCAAGACTTTCACTCTCGACCAACAGTTCACACATTGTTTTCACATACGACGCACACTGTTTTTACATTTCAAACACTTGTACTTTACATTTCGAAGTCTTTCCCTTCATTTGTATTGTAATCTCTGTACGATCGACACCTGGAACACCAAGGACATCGCCCCTAATTGGCGACCATAGTGCAGTGACGACATCCATTGTCGTCCGCAGGTTTTTTCCTCGTTGAGGTTTTTCCTGCGTCATCAAATCCTCTGTCTCATTTTCATTTTTGTCTTTGTCGCACGCCTTTGTCGAACGATTCCTTTCTTTAGTTGTTAAAGTCCACATCGACCTTAAGTTGTCCCTTTGGTGCGATTTTTGGCATTAACAAGTACCATTCGAGATCAAGATGATCTCGATGACTTTAGGAAATTAGCGAGAATCCCTACGGGGATTACAGTGAGCAAGGTCGGTCAAGTTCGACCAGAGATGTGTCCAGAGGGGTACGTCGTGATATACGAGTATCTATTTAAGATAGGATTCCAATGGCCATATTCGCCTTTAGCTAAGGCGTTTATGTGCGAGTTCGACTTGTCGCCAGGGCAACTGATGCCCCAATTTTGGCGCGTCATTCAGGTCATCGAGCGACTTACTTCAAATTGGGAGTCGCCGATGAATGTGACGGATCTGATCATGGCCTACCAGGTCAAGAAGGATACATACTGTCGCTATAGCCTGTTTTCAAAACACAAGGGCGATCGTACCCTAGTTTTGAAGACCGCGGTCAATGACCGCAAATGGAAGACCAGGTACGTGCTCGTGCGGGTAGCGACGCTGGACCCCGAAAGTGATTGGATCCGGTCAGGTTGGAACATGACGGGTAAGTTTCCAGCTTTGGTCGAATGCCTTTATCGTATTTGTTTTTCGACTAATCCTTCTCCCTTATGTTTTCAGATATTAATTTCGACAATGTGGTGCCCAATGATGACTCCAAGGCTAAGATCGAGAAGTTCCTGGAGATCAGCCCAGACGATCGTTCATTCGTCACACGTCATTTGGTAGACGAGGACGATGACTTAGTCTTCTTGAGCGAGAGACGTCGGGAGAGTCGAGAGGAAGAGGAGGAAGGATAGGAGATTGAGGAGACTGAGGAAGAAGAAAAGAAAGAGGAGTCGAGAGAAGAGGCAGAGGTAGAGATGACTGGTAAGTGTACCCTACTCTGTCTTGACATATTTCTTCCTTCGTTTAAGTCGTTTACTTGTTCTTCCTTTCTTATTTTACAAGAGAATTTCAGCCGAAAACGTCGTCTGCGATGGCCAAGAGGGCGGCCCAGGCCGAATTCGCTCGTAAGGAGAGAGAAAAGAGGACGGAGGCCCCGAAAACTGGGTCGGGAGTCCTAAAGAGAAAAGATGTCCCGACAACTGGGTCGGGGGTCCTTAAGAGGACAAGGACGACGGTCCTAAGGGAATCGTCTTCGAAGGTAAGCGACTCGTCGAGAGTCGTTAGTCTTGAGAAGGCGAAGGCGGCGATCGTGACTTCTGAGAAGATGAAGATGTCTTCCGACGCGATTGACGCGATGTTGGATGATCCGGTGCTTCAGGTGACAAAGACGATGCCTGCGTCTGCGACGTCGACCCGTACAGCGGCCGACAAGGGCAAGGGTCACGCGACCAAGCATAAGGAGGTCACGACGGTTAATTTACATTGTCGTCGGACTTCTTAGCCGACAACCTCCTGGATGGGATGAAATTGTTTCCGCATCTGGGGAAGTACCAGCTCCCATCTTTCGAGGAGCGTTTTAGAGGGGTCTCCTTCGAGGATATGGGAGCGCATGTTGCTGGGCTGGCGTTCATGGTAAGTCTCTCTTTCAAGACTTAGATTATCTTATTGTTGTTTAACTTTGTCAAATGTTTACTAACATGTATCTTATGCTTTTTCAGACATTTCAGTCTTCTTTGGCCCTGCATGCCAAAACGACAAAGATAGAAGGACTAGTGTCTTCTGCCCTTATGAGGGAAGATACGGCGTTGGAGAGGGAGAGGTCTACTCTAGAACGTGCTGAGGGTGTATCGGTACGACTCGACGATGCCTTGGACGAATTGGAGGCTGTCGGACATGCGAGGGATGAGGTGAACTCTCATCTAAAGCAGTCCCTGTCTTTGATCTACGACCAAAGGGAGGAGTTGGACAGAACGAAGGAGGCCTTGGCTACGAAGAAAAAAGAAGCCGAGGAGTCTAAGTCCAAGGTGGCGGGTCACGAGAAGGGGGTCGAGGAGCTTAAGGACGAGGTTAAGTCAGTCTTTGCTTTTGACCGACTCACTGCGTGGGCAACTATCATGCGACGACACCTGTCGGGGAAAAATCCTCTCGCATCGGCGTCAGAAGAGCTTGCCCTCTATCTGAGTGAAGTCGGATCTGCCAGAGACCTCGACTCAGATGATGAGAAGGAGATAGAGGATGAAGAGGTGGATGAAGGTTTCCAGGGTGAAGCCTTGGTCAAGGATGTGACAGACGATCCTCCTCAGACTTAGAATATTTTCTCTTAGTTTTGCTTTTAATGCTCGACCGTTGGTGGTCGAGTCGTCTAATGTAACCTACGATTTGATAAATGGATTTACCTTTCTTTTGAACTTGTGTGTCATTACATTTCATAAGCAAACATGATATCAATTGTAAAATTCATTGAAAAATGAGCAAGAAGACGTGCGACTTAGGCATCCACTGTAACACAACAGTTATAACATAAGTCGTAAGACTTTGATACTTTTAATTCACATTGGCGAACATAAGCACATGCAATCGAAGCATTCATTCAGAACACAAAGTTCTTCTAAGTTAAAAACTTGGATCATGGGGTTGTTAGACCTTACGATCGTACAACTAGATCATACGATGACCTTGAATCATGTGTTCCTGCGAAGGGATAACCGAGTCGTAGACCCGATCATTTATGTCATGCGATTTTGCGAAACAAAAGTCGTGTAGTAGACTTAGCAATCGATGTTGTGCAATCCTGTGATAAAAATAAGATCAGAGGTTGGTCGTTGGCTAGCCAACGACCCTCCGATGCTTAAGTCAGTAATCGTCGTGATACAAAAATTATAGGAAAGTAGAAAAAGGGTTTAGAAGAAATACCTTTTCAGATACGTTGTATTCCACCTACGTGGGTATCTTGATTGTCGAGGGTTTGGAGCCGATAGGCACCCTTACCCACGACTTTTGAGAAATGACTAGGACCTTTCTACTGACCACGACCTTAGCAAGCCAGTCGGGGTATTTTACTTCTCAAATTTTTCTTGCCTTGAGGAGGTTGTCGACCTCATCATTTATTACTTTATTCCTTTCAGGAGTGAAATCCCAACGCTTTTGTTTGATAGGTTTACCTGATGGGCCGACATTGAGCTTTACGGGAAATGACGCCAGGGTCTATGCCGACCATGTCTTCGTGCTACCAGGCAAAACAATCGGCATGTTCCTGCAAGAAAGATATTAGTTTGTCTTTAAGGTAGGGATCGAGAGACGGACTTACGAAGGTTTTCTAGTCATGCTCTCTTTGGTTCAGGACAATTCCTTCGACCCACAACTGCTAGATGGCCTACTTTTGCGGCTTCAGGGTGGTCTTATAACAGTCACGGGCGACTTTCGGCTCACTCTTGATTTATTGGATTCCCCAAGGCGTCGGGATCTTCATGGTCTGATGATACGTCGAGGGAACGGCTTTCATTTCATGGATCCATGGTCGACCTAAGATGATGTTATAGGCCGACGCACAGTCGATGACGCTGAACTTGAGCTGCTTGTTGATTCCTCCTACATAGACAGGCAATATGATCTCTCCAAAGGTACTCGTGGCGTCTCCATTGAAACCGACCAAGGTTGTCGAGCGTCGGATGATTTCCGATCGATCGATTCCCATGGCCTTGATGGTATCGAGGAAGATGACATTCGCTGAACTGCCTCCATCGACCAAGACTCACCGAGTTAAACAATTACCAATCGTGAGTTGAATGATCAACCCGTCATGATGCTTCCGATACGAGTCACCGAGGTCGTCTTGGTCGAATGAAATCTTCATGGATTCTAACTCCAGATCTCCTTTAGGTCTTGATGAACGCGGGATAGGCCGGTCGTCAGGTGCCTGGCTGGCGTGTCGTTTGGCTGCGGAATACGTCAGACCGCACACGTCGAAACCACCAGTGATGCAATTGACGACCTGCGCATGATCGGGAGTCGGTGGTCGAGCGTCGTTACCTGGAGTAACGACATCATCGATGATGTCTTTGAGATTGCCTTTGGGGACGTGATATGCAGCTCCTTTTTGAGAGCTATGCAGTCTTCTGTCATATGACCGTGGTCGACGTGGAAGTCGCACCACTTCGATTTGTCTTTTTATCGTTATCTTGGTCGGACTTTTTTGGCCACTGGATGGTTACCTGGACGGTCTTCAGAGCTTCGACCAAGTCCTTAGTAGTCCCTTTGAATCCGTAGGAGGATATCTTAGGATACTGAGGAAATTTAGTCTCAGTCTTAGATGCTTTTGTCGTGAATCGGACGTTCGAGATTTGTCGTGCAGGCTCTGACTTAGATACTGCTTTTGTCTTGAACTCGGGATTTTTTACACCAAGCGCTCTCTTGTCGTCAGAGTGCTTACGACGAAAAGCAGCGTCATCTTCTACCCTCATATAAGCAAGGGTTCTGGCTCGGACGTCTTCGAAATTCTCCGGGGGATACTTGGTCAGATCGGTGTATAGACCCGAACTGTCGTCTAGACCACGCTTGTAGGCTTCGATCGCGGTCTTGACATCACAGTTGCGGACGCTGATCATTTATGTGTTGAATCTGTTGAAATAACTTCGGATGGATTCACCGGTCTTCTGAATAACATAATACAGGTCACTGGTCTGCTTCTCCATCCTGCGACTACTGGCGAATTGCTGAGAGAACTGGTTGACTAACTCGGCGAATGTCCCAATGGATCTGGGTTTGAGATTAATCATCCACTGGAGAGCAGGACCCGTAAGAGTCGCGCCAAAACTTTTGCACATGCACACCTCTTGATACATATGTGGGATTGAGATCGTCCACATCAACTGCTTGTATTGCGTGATGTGCTCCGTCGGATCGGTTATCCCCGAATATTTAGACGTGAAGGCGGGGATATTATATTTCTTCGGGACGTCGACTGTCGCAATCGTGTCGTCGAAAGGCGGTGCTTGGAATCCTGAACGAGGGTCGACATCGACAGGCACGGCTGCCCCTGGCAACTTAGCGAGAAAGGACAGGACGCACTCATTCTGGTCCTCCAGCATCTTCAACCGCTGAGCGACGGGGTCGTTAGGATCGGGATTCGCACCGGTTGGAGGGTTAATCCCCGAACTGGTGCCATTTACATACGACGACCATTGGCGTCCCCACTAAAAGGGACAAAGAATAGATGAGACCCATTATTCATGGGTGGAGGTCTCAGATGCTGAGGAGGGACCGTCCCGAATTGGGGATTTGGGATGAACGATCCCGGTTGCTGGTTCTGCATGAATTGACCTGGCTGCTGATTTTGACCGAACGGTCCTGGTCCTGGATTCTGAATGAATGGAGCGGATCCTGGATTATGGACGAATGGAGCGGATCCTGGATTATGGTCGAATGGAGCGGATCCTGGATTCTGACCGAACGATCCTTGACCTGGGTTTTGAACGAATGGTCTTGGACCGTTCTGCGGTCTGAATGGATTCCTCAGCCGCGCGATTTCCTCAGTTGCCCTTCGACTTTGCTCAGCCATGCCATTGATTTGATTTTGCGCCACTTCCAACTCCTGATACATCTGGGCAATGAGCTGCTCTTGATTTCCATAGGCTGTCATTTTTTTGAAACAAAAACAAGGGGAGACTCCAAGAAACCGTTAGTAAGACGCACGTTTGTCGAAGATTTTCTCTAGATGACGTCCCACGGATGGCGCCAAACTGTTAATGCCAAAAATCGTCCAAAAGGATAACTTAAGGTTGATTGTGGAGCTTAACAACTAAAGAATAGGAATCTCTCGACAAACCGTACGACAAAGGCAAAAAATGTAAATGAGACCGAGATTTTGGTGACGCGGGAAAAACCTCAACGAGGAAAAAACCCACGGACGACTGTGGAAGTCGTCGCTGCACTATGGTCGCCAAACAGGGGCGATATCCTTATGTTTCGGGTGTCGAGAGTACAGAGATTACAATACAAATGAAAGAAAGACTTTAAATGTAAAGTAACAAGTATATCGAAGGTAAAAAAACAAGTGCGTCGTGTGTAAACACAATGTGTCGTGTGTGTAAGTCGTGCGTCGAGGGCGATCTGCTTGAGAGAGAATTCTTTGCTTTGAGTGTTCTTCGGAGTTCAGTTGTTTTCAGGATGTCTGAGATAATCCGCAAATGATGATTACCTTTGTATTTATAGTCTTCGGGCATCTTAAATGCTTCCATAAAATCCTTCGATAACTGTCGTAACGGTTGTTGGGTTTTAATGCTCATAATTTGCCTCTGTCGGTTATGTCCGTTGATCATTAATGAGATTGATCCTGCATTAAACACTAAAAAAACGTAACAGTAATATTGCACGTTAGTTGGTCGAGGTCGCAAGGTTTCATACGACGTAGACGACGTCATGGTCGAGTGTCGTGAGGTGGGTAACTTTCGATTTCAACTTTAATCAGGGGATAAAGTACTATGATTTTTCCTTACTATGAAAAAGTGTAATAAATGTTTTCCTTACTTTGTCGTGGTCGAGGCTGGTGAATTTATACCCAAACAATATATACAGTACATATATGTTTGTATGTCATGTGTAATGTCTATATGTTTATGTATGTTTGTATATGTATGAATGTTTGTATGTATATACATGTATATATGTATGTATGTATATGTGGATGATAGTATATGTGTATGTATATGTACACGTATGTATATACAGTACATATATGTTTGTATGTCATGTGTACATGTCTATATGTTTATGTATGTTTGTATGTGTATATATGTATGAATGTTGTATGTATATACATGTATGTATGTGTTTATACATATGTAGTTGCTTATATGTATACAGTACATACTATATATACATATGTTTGTATATGTCCTATATGTCTAGCTATATGTGTATATCTGTATGTTTGTATATGTCATGTGTATGTATGTTTGTATATGTGTATATTTGTATGAATGTTTGTATGTATATACATGTATGTATGTGTGTATACATATGTAGTTGCTTATATGTATACAGTACATACATATACATATTGATAGAAAGCAGACGATGTGATAACAAACCCAAAATCGATTATGGTAACCATCGATAGAAAGCAGAGGATGTGAAATCGTGAAACCCTAATATGAAACACACGTGAAATGGCGCCCTGAGAAGAAAGAAATCATGAGATAACCAGAGATGAAGCCGAGTGTAAAAGGGGAGTGTTGGAGCATGCCATGAAGGCACGAAGGGGAAGAGTCATCTTGAATATCTGAACGAGCATTGCATGGATCTGTGTGTATAATGATGATGATTGTTCTTGGAACAGTAAGTGTTGTACAATACTGAAAATTAAGTAGATAAGCATTAAAGGGTGGTACATACTGCTTTAAAAGTTGTTTTTAAGAGTTTTGTGGACATATGCAGTATAAAGTAGTATATATTACATACACATTTCACTATAAACTTCAATATTGTAGAAAAATATAACTATAAAATTAAAAATATTTAAAAGTTAAAACTTTTAAAAAATAAAAACGATATCATATTAAAAGTTTATAATAAAAAATTAGAATATCAAATAATCAATCTAATTATTTTCCCTCCTAATTTTTTGAGAAAGCTAGAGATGGGTTGGTTATATTTTTATCTTAAAATATATATTAATACGGGTTTCATTAAGTGCCCCTCAAACCATTACATTTTCTATGTAAAAAAGGAATAAAACAAGCGTATATTATGAAAATTGAAAAGAGAACATAAAATAAAAAATGTTTCAAACTTTTTAAAGACGAATAGTATATGCATTAAGTAATTTCTACATAATAATTTAACATTATATTTTTAAGAGTTTTTAAAAAATAAAAATAAATATTTTTAATATATTATACATAATAATCTTAAAAAAAATTATAAAACTTCATTACTTCTTTAATTTCTCCCTAAAATTTAGTTCCCTCCCATACTTCCCCCCAAAATATTCCCAAAACCCTTAACCTTCCCCCAAAATCAAATCAAGTTCAATAAGAGCATCCTGAACAATGAAATTTCATCTCAATTGCAAATGGGCCACATCAGCGCCACATCAGCTTTGCAATTATCTTGAAATTATACCCCACAACAATGAAATTTCACCCAATTGCAAATGTGACACCTCATCATAAAAACTATATTTTAATCAAATAACAACAACACTACAATTAAATACTCTTTACTATAATTTAATATGAGATATTTTATTAATTAAATAACTATAATTAAATACTCTCTACAAAACATCACAAAACATGATTTGACATAAAGCAATTTCTAATTTAGAAATTATTCCCTACAATTTCATGTACTATTCAATGTCACATCATCAAAAAGTACTGATTTGACATTTGCAAATTATCAAAACGAATTTCTAATTTTGCAATCATACTTAAAACCACTACAATTTCTAATTTTGTAATCGTACGTGTCACATTTGCAATCCAAACAGTATATACAGTACATATATGTTTGTATGTCATGTGTAATGTCTATATGTTTATGTATGTTTGTATATGTATGAATGTTTGTATGTATATACATGTATATATGTATGTATGTATATGTGGATGATAGTATATATGTATGTATATGTACACGTATGTATATACAGTACATATATGTTTGTATGTCATGTGTACATGTCTATATGTTTATGTATGTTTGTATGTGTATATATGTATGAATGTTGTATGTATATACATGTATGTATGTGTTTATACATATGTAGTTGCTTATATGTATACAGTACATGCTATATATACATATGTTTGTATATGTCCTACATGTCTAGCTATATGTGTATATCTGTATGTTTGTATATGTCATGTGTATGTATGTTTGTATATGTGTATATTTGTATGAATGTTTGTATGTATATACATGTATGTATGTGTGTATACATATGTAGTTGCTTATATGTATACAATACATACATATACATATTGATAGAAAGCAGAGGATGTGATAACAAACCCAAAATCGATTATGGTAACCATCGATAGAAAGCAGAGGATGTGAAATCGTGAAACCCTAATATGAAACACACGTGAAATGGCGCCCTGAGAAGAAAGAAATCATGAGATAACCAGAGATGAAGCCGAGTGTAAAAGGGGAGTGTTGGAGCATGCCATGAAGGCACGAAGGGGAAGAGTCATCTTGAATATCTGAACGAGCATTGCATGGATCTGTGTGTATAATGATGATGATTGTTCTTGGAACAGTAAGTGTTGTACAATACTGAAAATTAAGTAGATAAGCATTAAGGGTGGTACATACTGCTTTAAAAGTTGTTTTTAAGAGTTTTGTGGACATATGCAGTATAAAGTAGTATATATTACATACACATTTCACTATAAACTTCAATATTGTAGAAAAATATAACTATAAAATTAAAAATATTTAAAAGTTAAAACTTTTAAAAAATAAAAACGATATCATATTAAAAGTTTATAATAAAAAATTAGAATATCAAATAATCAATCTAATTATTTTCCCTCCTAATTTTTTGAGAAAGCTAGAGATGGGTTGGTTATATTTTTATCTTAAAATATATATTAATACGGGTTTCATTAAGTGCCCCTCAAACCATTACATTTTCTATGTAAAAAATGAATAAAACAAGCGTATATTATGAAAATTGAAAAGAGAACATAAAATAAAAAATGTTTCAAACTTTTTAAAGACGAATAGTATATGCATTAAGTAATTTCTACATAATAATTTAACATTATATTTTTGAGAGTTTTTAAAAAATAAAAATAAATATTTTTTAATATATTATACATAATAATCTTAAAAAAAATTATAAAACTTCATTACTTCTTTAATTTCTCCCTAAAATTTAGTTCCCTCCCATACTTCCTCCCAAAATATTCCCAAAACCCTTAACCTTCCCCCAAAATCAAATCAGGTTCAATAAGAGCATCCTGAACAATGAAATTTCATCTCAATTGCAAATGGGCCACATCAGTGCCACATCAGCTTTGCAATTATCTTGAAATTATACCCCACAACAATGAAATTTCACCCAATTGCAAATGTGACACCTCATCATAAAAAAACTATATTTTAATCAAATAACAACAACACTACAATTAAATACTCTTTACTATAATTTAATATGAGATATTTTATTAATTAAATAACTATAATTAAATACTCTCTACAAAACTACAATTAAATACTCTCTACAAAACATCACAAAACATGATTTGACATAAAGCAATTTCTAATTTAGAAATTATTCCCTACAATTTCATATACTATTCACTGTCACATCATCAAAAAGTACTGATTTGACATTTGCAAATTATCAAAACGAATTTCTAATTTTGCAATCATACTCAAAACCACTACAATTTCTAATTTTGTAATCGTACGTGTCACATTTGCAGTCCATATGAAATTGTTATGAAATCGTTGTTGTGGATGCTCTAACTCCCACACTCACCACCGTAAGGGAGCAGGCTCCGTTTTCAAGTCCCACACTCACCACCGCAAAAGTCCGGCGAGGTTCAGGAGTCTCGATTTCGGTGAAAGAAGTGGTTAGTTGAAAGGTGTTATCACCGAAGTCATCCACGATCCCGGCCGTGGTGCACCTCTTCTCCAGCAATCTACGAGCCTTAGATTTGGGATTTTGCCCAACTGTGTATATAATTGTTGTATATCTTTTGTGTTATTTTCTTTGCTGGATTGCTTGATATGTGTTCGATTATATGCCTGTTTGTTTATCTCTGAGTTTTCGTGCTTAAAGAAGAAGAAGAAGAAGAAGAAGAAGAAGAAGCGAAATGAGTGGAGTTGTACTGGTGGCTGTTGCTGCTGCTGTTGGTAACGCTACTATTGCTGGTAAAAATTGCTTAAAACCCAAATGTTTTGTGTTTTGATTTGAAAATTTGAGTTCAGTTTGTTGATAACATCGTATTATTGTGTAATTGTTTTTTGCTTTGAATTTATCTGAAATTAGGTATAGACTATATCATTCGTAGATATGCTTTGTTTTTATCAAATCATTTTCGATTAGTGTTTCTAATTATTGATAACATTGTGTTATTAAGAAATTGTTTTTCCTGTGATTTTATCTGAAATTAGGTGTAGATTTTATCATTTTCGTAGATATGCTTTGTTCTTATTAAATCGTTTTCGATTATCGTTTTTGATTATTGATAACATCATGTTATTATCTATGTAGAACTAGTCTTCTGTTTCTTCCTCTTGTGAACTTCAGTTTGCGCCTTCAGGTCTTGGTTACTGCGATGTGGCTGCTGGATTCGGTGTACAAGCTCCCTATTCTCAACTTATCAATGCGAGTTATACAACTTTTCAGATCAATTTTAATTAATTTCCAACTTTAAATTTACATGGGTTTTGCTTAAAGATTTAATGGAAATTGGACTATTTATTGAAATTGATATCATATTATTGATGTTATACAATGTTGTGTTGAATAAGTAGAGTAATAATACTTTGACTCAGAATGTCAAATTGTGTCCAATTGTTGACTAACAGTAAAGTTGGATTGGGAGAAAGATTATAGTTTGGTGATTCATTATGAACATTATTCATACCGATCTTTATTTAGACAATCTAGTTCATGCATGGATATATTTGTTGAGTTTTGTTTCAAGTAAAAACTTGTTAGGATCAACAGAATCAACTTCTTTAGATTTTTTAAGTGAAAACATGGTTGATATCATCAAGTCATATGAAATAGGGTATAAAAGGCATACAAGTTGTTTCCAAGAACACCTCCAGCTTGCATATCAAGGGTACTAGGAATGATGATATCTTTAATCTTGAAGTAGAGGATTCGTTCATTTCAGTTTTGTATCGTGAAACTGAATAATTAGACTAGAAAAGCCAATATATATATATACTAGTTGTGTACCCGTGCAATGCGGCGGGGTGTAAAATTTGAATAAATATAAACGATCATACCAATTATGCTTCTTTTTTGCCCTGTTTTTTCTACAACAATCACCACCATCTCCTCTACAACAATCACCACCACTGTAAAAACATACATAGTACAACTCAAATACATGCCCCTTTTAACAGAAATCATAAAAACCATCAATAAAAGAAGCCAATGCAATCCAGAAAACTTTCTAGCCACAATCTTATATAGAAGCTATAACTCTCACAGAAGCTTCAAAATTCAGGAGTTTTTAATATGCCTTCAAAACAGCAGAAATTCCTAAAAATCAAACAAACAAAGCAACCCCAACCCCCAGAATCACAACTTTGAATGGTCCACAAAACACTCTCTCGTAGATTAACAAAAATAGCATATAAACCCTAAAAAAACATTCAAATACACGCAAGTCAAAGAATCATACCTCGGAGAGATTTCTAGGGTTTTGAAGAAGGTGTGGAGAAATTGTGATTCACGCAGGGTTGGATTTATACCGGAGAAATCAAAGCATACCTGATAGAAATTTGGGAGCCAGCTGTCTAGAGGTCGTCGTCTCGGGAGCAAGCAGGAGAAAGTTGATCTCAGATCTTCCATTTTGGAGATTAAATAGCATGTAGCAGGAAAGAAGCTGGAATAAAGCATTGTTGGAAGGTTACCACACAGGTTTCAGATCAGAGAGAAACGTAGGAATAAGGATGGAGAAAACTCTGTCTGGGAAAAAATTAAGTCCAAGACTGCCAAAATGGTAGGGCTTGGAAGTGGTGAGACATAAAAAAAGGGAAAAAGAGAACTGAGTGAAGAAAGCAAGGTTTGAATACACTACTTTGGGTGGCAGCGTGGGTTTAGAAATGCATATAGCGCATCAAGAAGTTGTACAATAGGCTTTAAAACTTGTAATTAAGAGATTTTCAACTTTTGTGCATAAAATGATGTATCTTATGCATTAGAACTTGTAATTAAGACAATTGGTTAAAACCAATATTAAGGTAGTAATAGATAATATATATATATATATATATATATATATATATATATATATATATATATATATATATATATATCAAACTTTGGATATATTATATATACACATATACACTCTAATGCTTGTTGAACATTCCTTCTTATATTCATTATACTGCAAGGTTTGCTGATGGCACAGTTTTCTACATCAGCTATAAACGAGAAAGACCTCTTACGATGCGTGTTGGTGTTGGCAAGGTATGAGTTGTCTTAATTCAGCTTTCTTTTGATATATTAACTGTCATGTTCTCTTGTTTCTTTTGATATATTAACTGTTATGTTCTTGAATTCTGCTTTATGACGAGAGATGATTGCTTTGCAAGTTATGAACCTGTTGAATTCACCACCCTTGATGCGACACAAAAGGTAGGCTTCCATGCTTCAATATATTATTCTATAATAATTTTTCTCCTTTTTTAATTTTGATTTATGATCGACATGAAGTTAAATTGTACTCACAAAGTTTTGAAATATATTTGCCTTTTTTACAAGGCTCGCATGATTTTGTGATCGTCCTGCTAAACTTGACTTGGCAAAGGAAAGAAGTGCATACACTCTAATAAGCGGGTATGATCCTATTGGAATATGCAGTTTTAACATCTTATATTAGAAAACTGGCATGTAAAATGATAACTCTCATTTATCTGCAGCAATCAAAGGTCATTCCAAAAGTGTGGTGGCTAGGCTCAAGGTTAAAATGTATTGTATTGTAACGGGATTTCATGCTGATGATAGTTCTGATAATGTACGTATACATACCACAAATATGGAGCTGTTATACATTAAAATATTATTATTGAAATCTTCCAGTTTAAAATCTTTTTCTGCCTTCAAGATGAATCGGTTTTGGGTTCTCTTTATTTGTTTATATGAGTATGATATCATTTGCAGCCAAGGATTACCCATGAGGAGCACTTTGGGCAATGTGGAGAGATTGCACGAATATCATTTGCAGCCAAGGATTATTAATCTAGAGGTCCTAGAGGATAGGATTCTTTTCATATAGAAGTTAATTATTCTTTGTCAAACTTCATTAAAATGGTTGCATTATTCATTCCATATATTCATTCCATTAAGGACTGATAAAATGGTTGCATTATTTCCACAGGTGTTGCTTTAGAATGTGGTATTTCTTTCTCAATTGAGGGATTTCATCATTAATTATACTTGTATTGGGATAACTAACATTGAATTTAGTTTATGGATTTTGGATGATATTGTATTTAATACAATAGTGTTTTGTAATGGTTTTTACACAGGGTTTTTGTACAGTTTTTTTGGATTTTCAATTTTTTTTAATTAAATAAAACTTACCGACGGATTAGCGACGGATATTTAATATTTAAAATAATTTATTTTTATTAAATTTAAATAAATTTACCGACGGCTAATCCGTCGCTAAACCGTCGGTAAAAATGGCTGTCGGTAATCCGTCGGTATATGACTTTGTCGGGGATCCGTCGGTAATCTCTGCCGTCGGTGATCCGTCGGTAAAATGCGTCGGTGATCCGTCGGTAAATCAATTACCTACCAGATTATTTCCGACGGTGTTTACCGACGGATTTGGTCGTCGGAAATTATTGTTTTTTTTGTAGTGATAGTGACACTATCACTATAGTCACTCTCGCCGAATAGGTATCGACGGTACCAGCCTCCCCCGCGATTGTGCCCCTGCGATAGTGACACTGTCGTCCAAAGTGTACCGAGCCCCAAACTTGACTTCACTCACACAAAACACCCTCGATTATCTCAAGGATCAAAAGCAATAGGTTCCTAACTCGAAACCACGACTTAGGAATCTCAAAGACGCATGGGGTGACTTTCACTTACTGAAAATTACGGGTGTTACACAATCGATGAATCATTGTCGTCTTCTTCATATAGTAAAATTGGGTTGTCTGCATTGTTTTTGAAGTTCAAAAATGTGGTTTTGAACATGATTCGTTGACTCATTTTTCGGACTGCGTAAACGAAAAAAAAAAACATAATATGAAGAAGATGCTCTGAAACATAATCTGTATTATAGTAGATGATTTTTGTACCTATTCATGGTGGATTCATGACCGAGCAAGAATGTGTATCTTCTCCCAAATGACAACGAAAACCGCCTCTAGAGTCTAATAGTCGGAGTTTATTTCGGGATATGATTCCCAGATTATTTGGGAGGAATTCAAACTGACTGAAATTGGTTTTTGATTCCAAAATTACCCCCATGCGTGCTCAGTTATTAATGGAATTAATTCAGAAAATTAGCTTATTTACTAATTATACCACTGGTTTAATATGAGTCGTAGATCAACAAAATGGATGGTATAGATCGGTTTGTAAAGTTTGTTAGAATCATCTGGTTTGCAATTGAAATCACCCTCTTATATATGCATATGTGTATATACATACTAGTTGCAATGCGACCGACGGGATGTAAAGGTTCTATCAAGATACATTTAATTTTTAAATGTCATTTTTTGAAGACATCTTTGAAATACTTGGTGGTTCACATGTGTTAGGAGTTTTTTCTCAATGCAACAGGATGAGTAATCGTCTACCATACATACCACTTGTGATACAAGTGACAACTAATGAAGAAAACAGGAAGAAATTAGCTTAATAAATAATGAGACTCATCGCTAATGGTGACAGCTAGCTTATACTAATTAAGGTAAAAACACATGGGAAGTGAACTACCAAGTAATTTCATGTCATAATTTCTTCTTTTAGTAAATTTACCTCACCTATCATAGCTGCAGCCCGTGCATGATGAATTAAGGCCAATTATATGCATGGGAAACAAGTTGAGTGCAAGGATAAAAGTAGTTTTTTTGTTGGAGATGTCTACTAAAATTGCATTCTTATGCCGCACTTAATTTTCTGAAATGTTATCAGAAAAATTGGTGATCTTGCCGGTAAGTGTTTGGTAAATGACCCGGCCTCTAGTGTTGGTTCCCGTTTTGCTTTAAACAAGATTATCAGATCTATTAGTTCAAGTTAATGTTTGATGCGGAAGCGTATTTGAAGAACTAACAGATAAGATTGATAGATTTAGAACAAAATATAAATAAACAGTGAACAGAATATTATATCTCAAAGTTTACTGAATATATATATCGAGAACAGGTTTATGAACCGTGAGTAAGAAAAGCTTTAAAACAGATATGACTTTTAAGGTGAATAAGCTTTTGTGTTCTTGATGTTCGATTGAAGTGGTGTGTAAGGAAGAACTCAACATGAGTCTTCCTTATATACTACTCTAAAGGGGACCATAAAGCATATGCTACTATTCAAAAGGTACGTATGAATAGTAGAACGGATGTCGTGAACAGTTGCAAGGATGGCATGAACAGTCAGACGTGCTGTATTGCATTTAATGCAGCAGACGTCAATTATGTACTAAGCCCTATTGAATCCAATCAGAGTTTGACACGTCGACGTTGAACAGGGTATGTTTCCATGCAAGTTGACGAACGGGTTCTGGAATAGTAGCAAGATATTAATAATATCTTTGAAGTCTTTGTTGAAGACCACAGAGGCTCTGAGAAGTGTCACAGAGGCTCTGCGGTTTGGTCCTTCGTAGAGCAGTCTTCTTTTGTTTCCGAGCCTTGGGTCTTCTTTAAGTCCAACAGAGGTTCTGTAGGACGTCTCTGTTGCTTCTGTGGCTTCTTGACTCTGATCTCTCGGTAAGTTCGGCAGAGCCTCTGTAAGATGCTTTTCTTCACTTAGCCTATTTTTCACTACTTCTAAATATTTCTATGATTAGGAAGATTGAAGCTAACAATCTCCCCCTAAGTAGTGAAAAATAAAAATTTGAACTTGAGTTAAGTTAGGCTAAGTTAGATAAGACAGAGGTTAAACAATACCTCGAAATTTCTTTCATTTAGAAATATGCCAGAGGCATTTTACATTTGAGTACAATGAAAGATAAACTTTGACTTTGTTTGCAGAGATTTGAGGTCTGAGAATCAGATTTTGGCATCTTTGAAGTTGTTGTAGCTTCTGTTGTCTCTTCCGACTCTTCTGATCTCTTTGTAGAAGCTGATGCAGAGTTCTCTTAGGTGGATTGTTGCGTCAATCTCTCTGATGATAGTATCTGCAGCATCTTTATCCATTTTCTTTGTACCTTTGTATTTCACAAGGCTTGCTCTGAACTTGTTCAGAGTACTTGTTGCGTACTTCTGACAGTCCATGCATACAAATAGTTTAGTTTCGCCTTGAGGGTTTTGAAATACTAACCCAAACCGTGGTTCTGTGATGATTGAGTTAGGTACGGCGTCCGGTGGGCAGCGATCCTCTGGTGGTCGTAAATCCAGATGCTTGAGACCAAGATCCTTTCCCAGCTGGAAATCTATCATGCTGTAGAGCAGAAGCTTTTCCCTCATCGCTTTTCTCAACACTTGATAGGCTCTGGTGTTTGCCTCTGTGTTGTAGTTGTCCTTTGTCCATTGCAGAAGGTCAGGTAGAACATAAGGATTGATATTTCTTAAATCAGCATCAGCGAAGGTAGTTTCTGAATTGTCTTCTCTTCTGACTTTGTAAAGATTGTACCTGACCTTTGGATAGGTTCTTGTGAAGGAGAATTTGCAGAAGATTACCTTTTTTATCTTGTGGATTGAGAAGACATCTGCTTTGGTTCTTGGCTTTGTCCTTGTGAAGATGTTCTCAAATTCTTCTCTGATCCTTGGATCTGTCACATGATATGTTGGATAATTGGTCTGAAAGGATTGTTTATAGAGGTATTTGTATACCACTTCTTCCATCTCTTCATGTGTTGGACCAGGTTGTGGTACTCTTCTTCTGAGACTTTCCATCTCTTGAACAACTTCTGCAGCTCTACCAGTTAGAGGAATGTCTGACAGAGGCTTCAATCCATATGCCCAGTCAACTTCTTCAGGTTTTGGAGTTTGAAAGGCATCAAACGCACTCTTCATTAGTTTCTCTGTTGGCTTTGGCAATGATTTCTTCTTAGGCTCTTCTGTCAGTATTCCTTTGCCCTTGTCTTTTCCTTTTGGCAGGGCAGAGGCTGTTGCTTCTGTAGGTTTGGAGTTTGGCACTTCTGTTGGTTTGATGGGGATTGCCTCTGTAGGTTTTGACATTTGTGATTTAGAGGACTTTTGTGGCAATGGTTCTGTTGGCTTGAGTTGCTCTGTAACCTCTGTTGAGGTTTTTAATTAATTCTTCTGTGAGCTCAGTTTCTGTTGTTGAAGTTTCGACATCGAATCTTCTTGCCATTTTGAATGCTGGTGTGAACTTGTGCCTTTCTTCTTCTCTCTGCGCCATCCGTTCAGTCATTGTGTCGTGCATTTTCCTCAGAACATCAGAAGCAGAGGTCGTTGCTTTCTTTGGTTTGGTGGCAATCGACTTTCTTCTTTGTATGGTTTGGGGTGTTTCCACAGAGGTGGGTGTTTTCTCTGTGGTTTGTTCATCTGTTTCTTCCAAAATGATTACCTCAGGGGCGGTTGTTGCCTCTGTGGTTTGCTGATCTGCTTCTGGAATTTTGGTTTCGTCAGGAGATGATTCCACAGAGATGGGTGTTGTCTCTGTGGTCTTTTGGGTTTGTTGTTGGGTTTGTTCTGGAGGGGCTTGACTGATTTGTTCTGCTACGATTGGTGGACCTTGTATTCCTCTGCTCGTAGCTTTCTCCCTTGTATTCTCCCCCTCAGGATTATCTGATGGACCAGGATGGTCATCATCAGAATCATCCTGACTTTTATCAGAAGTACCCTCTGCTCTGCAAGAAGTGTTGGGCTTCTTTGGTAATTCAGCTCCTGCTGCCATCAACTTTTCACAGACATCATCGCAGAGGCCAATCAATGTTGCAAGCTCTGCTTCTGTTTTGAAACGCATTCTGCCGACACTCTTTCTGAAATCCTTGACATAGTTGGCATTTGCAGTTGTGAAGGAGACAATGACTTCTGTGACCTGGTTAATGACGTTCTGTCCGAGCTCTGTAAGCTGTGCTCTGGTCATATAGTCTTTTGGCTGCATCATTGTCGTGTTGCGTATTGCCTCTGCTTGTACTTGTTTTAGGGCATTCTGTAGATCTGCAGGAGTAATGCCCTCTGCTCTGTTGGATTGCGTATTCATTTGTTCAAGGAAGTTTTTGACAGAGTCCTTGAACGCAGAAGTTGCAGTTGTTCCAAATTCTTGAGCGGCAGAAGTAGCTGTAGCTTTGGCAGTAGTTTCGGTAGAAGACTTCATCTGTGAGATGGCGGTTTTTACCTCTGTGGACAGATTGTCCATTTTGGTGTTCAGATTCAGGATAGCCGTAGATGTTGTCTCTGTAAAGGATTTGAAAGAGCTTTGCAACTCTTTCATTGTTTGGTTCACAGAGGTGACAAGGGTTTGGAACTCATCCCTTGATACTTGTGTTCCTTGTGTAACCTCTGGAGGAACACATTCGTCTCCAGAGTGAGTCCCTGTTCCTGGGACACCTTCGTTCACCCTTGTTTGTACGATGGGGGTGGAAGGATTTCCTTCTGATCCTCGAGAAGAAACCTGAGTTTCGATCTCTACAGAAGTTCTGTGAAGAACAGTGTCCAAATCCACTCCAGAGGTGGGTATTGGAATGTCCTTCTGTTGACTAGGAGACTTGTCTAGAGTCTCTTCGTCTCTGTGCTCACTACTTCTCTCTGAAAGAAGATTTGGCCCTAATGTGTGCGTGGCAGAGGAAACGAATTCCTCTGTAGGGTGTTCTAGGGTGATCTGGGGCGATTGATCACGAACAATAGGTGAGTCTCTTTGAGGAGACTCCCTAGGAATGGATTCCCCGGTTTTTGTGGGCGCAGAAGTCGAAAGAGTGACTTCTGGCTGGATGGTTTGGGTTTGGATCGAGCTGTGCTGCTCTTTTTCAATAATTCCTTCTGCAGCTAGACCTGCGGAATTAGAAATGTGGGTTGCACTGGGAGTTGGTTGTGGTTGTGTGCCTCTATTTATCCAGGCATCTTTTCTTACTTCTTCCTCTGTTAAGCATCCAAGCACTACATCATTGTCTATCATTTCATCCTCTGTAGCTATCCTTCGGCTTGGTGCTTCTTCCCTAGGTTCTGTTGAAGTTCCTTGCTCTGGTCGTAAAAAGTCATACATTTGATGAGATCCGTATAATCTCATGACATGTGGATGATAGAGACCTTTACGTATCCAGACAGCTTCTTCTTCATCTGAATCTGTCTCTAAGATCTCCACTGTTGTCTCCCATGTTCTGAATCCCTCTTCGTGTGCAACTTCTGCCTCTTTTCCTTTTTCTTCTCCTATCATTTTCTCAGAAGCCTCTGTAATTTCACCTCTATTCCACTCAGCTTCTGTTTGTTCTATTTCTTCTGAAGCTGGGTTTAGACTTCTTCTGTGGACGTCCAATCCTTGAATGAAAGGGTTTTGTAAAATAACAGGGGTGTTGGCTGGTTGATCTTTGGGTGTTGTGTCATCTTCTTGCAGATGTGTGTCAATGCCAGAAATGGAGAAATCTTGTTCTTCTGGAGAGTGGTGGTCGAGAGGTTGTGCCGTCCACCCTGCTGTATTTAGGGTGTTGGCAATGTCAAGGTTCTGTAAGAAGTCGTTCAGGTCTCCTTGGTGAGCAAATCTATCTGGAGAATGATAGGGTGATTGATACTCTTCTGTAGCCATTCCTTATTCTGCAACTTCTTCTTCAGTTCTTTCTTCTGCATTTTCTTCTTCTGCAGTTTCCTCTTCTGCAATGGTAACCAACTTTTCAAGTGATTTACCATGCTTCTTTTTGGTTTTCCTTCTCTTAGGTTTTGGTGCCCCTTCCTCTGTTGATTTCGATCTTCTTTTCTTCTTCATTTTTGGGGAAGAAGGAGGAGCAGAGGAGCCAATTTCTGTGGCATGAGGAGGTGAAGGTTGATCTTCTGCAGCGCTTGTTGAGGTGCCTTCTGCAGTTTTTCTCTTCTTAGCTTTTGGAGTAGATGCAGAGGTTCTTGATGAAGACTTCTTTCCCATAAGTTCTGCACGTTTGGCTATAAAGCTGAGTTGAATAGCCATGTGCTTTGCTAACTTCTGATCCTTTTCTTCTTGAGTGGAAAGAGGTTTTGCTATCATTGTTCCTAGGGGGACACCTAAACGCGGGGGTGTCATAGGACTCGGTTTAGGAGTTCTATGATCGTGTATATACTCTTTCTTAAGGGATTTATTCGATGCGTAGCGCAGAAGCTTCTTTGACAGAGGTCTGCAGTGTGAGTAGCCATCAGTATGATCAGTGGGGGTATTCTTGTTCATCGGGAACTGTTTGGGAGTTGGTCCTTCCATTGGCCAGTTTTGGATTTGCAGTAGAGGTTCGAACAGTACTCCCAATATTCTTTGGAATTGCAGAGGTGGTAGAAAGTTGGGATCGTTCTCTTTGACCCTTCTCGTGTTGTTCTTTCTGTCGATGGTGTTTATGATCTCTTGCATCATTATGGTCGCATAATCTAGTGGAAGATCATAGTAAACCCCATACATGATGCTCAAGATTTGATGTGAGCTTTGGTCAATACTCCCGATTTTCCCTGTCAGGCATCTGTTAAGAATAGAGAACAAAATGTTCCATAGAGGTGGTAATCTTCCTCTGCGGAAGTCATTTCTCTTCCGTAGTTGGGTGTTGTACCCAAGCATTTCCACGAAGCGACAGAGCTCTTCGTCTGTTGGTTGCTCTGCATAACTCTTCAATCCCAGAAGACCCCTTGTTGGTAGGTTGAATTCAAGTGAGAACATTGTTCTGTTGAACTTGATTTCAAGATGCTCAGATTTATCAGGTCTTGAAATGTACCCTTTGATAAGAGAATCGTCTTTATCAAATCGGCAGCTTTGCCAAAATTGGTTCAGATAACGGACTGGAATGTTGTTTGGGGTTCTTGAGAGTAGAGGGAAGAGGATGTGATTTTCCATTATGTTCAGGAGAATAGCATGGGCTTCGCCGAAAGCAGTGGGTGAGGGGACCAAATAGTAGTTGTTTGATTTGATAGGAAGTATGGTTTCGAAGTGATCTTTTGCTATGAAGTTTTGCAAGTGTGTCGTCGGAGCAAATTCTGCTGAGTCCCCGGAATCTTGTTGTTCAATAGTTCTTGCAAGGTTGGTGTTTTCTGAATGTTCAGAATGGGCAGGTGAGTGTTCCGGTGAGTTCGCCGGAGAGAGTTCTTGGGAGATAGCTTTAGAAGATGAAGCCATTTGATTTTAAGAACAAGGTTTTTGCAAGCTTTTGCAGGGTTTCACCGGAGAAGAAGATAAGAGTTTGTAAAAGGTTTTATGAGAGGGTAAGCATGGTTTTTATAGGAGGATAAAACGGTAGAAATCGAAAAAGTAAAATATATGACAATGGATTAACATTTGGAATCCGTACTCAAGTGAGAGCGGCGGGTTCAACTTTCCACAGAAAATGTTCCATGTACGCCCAATGAAAATGGGACACGTAGGCCTTGTCAGAATATGACAGGACGTCGTGCGCGGCCCATTAATGCTAGGCGCGTGAGGTTGTTTTAGCCATATGAGTTTCACTCTCAGTAAAAGTAACCGTTATCACTACAGAAATGCTCACGTAACAGATTGACAGAACTTCTGTGGATTACAGAAGTTCAGTGATCTTGAAAAAGCTTGATGTTTATCTCTCATATATCTCTTTGTTATCATGACTTCTGTGGGCTCTTCTTTTAACCAAAATGTTTGAAAAGACATTGGAGAGGATCAAATAGGATTTTGTCAAGAAATTTGACTCACAAAGGTTTTGTGGCTCTGTTGGAACTTACAGAAGCTCTGTGAGGGCCAGCAGAAGCTCTATGAGGGAAAAAATCTCATGACTAAAATTCTATTAGATTTTCTGATCATCCAATTTTTGATCTGGTTTAAGAGATGTTTTTCGGATATATTTGAAAGTTGGTGTCCGAGAAAATTGTATAGCAATGGGACCGCAGAGGTCGACATGAAGCATGTACAGAGGCCTAGTGCAAGACACATCTGTTTTGCCTTTGTGGGAAGCCCTTCTGTGTTTTCCCATTTCACAGGCCGAACACAAGTGATCCTTATTGAATTTAACATTTGGCAAACCTTTAACTAGATTTAGTTTTACTAGTTTATCCAAGGTGTGAAAGTTTAAGTGACAGAACCTGTTGTGCCATAACCAAGCTTCTTCACTTTTGTAGGCTACTAGGCAAACTTTGTCCTTGGATTTTGAAGTAAAATTCATTAGGTATAGATCACCTCTTCTTTCAGCTCGCAGAAGTTCCATTCCTGTGTTTTCACTCTGTAGAGAGCAGAAAGTTCTTTTGAATAACACATCGAATCCTGTATCACAGAGTTGACTTACGCTTAGTAGGTTGTGTTTGAGGCCATTCACATATGCAACTTTGTATACAGAGACATTTTCTTTCTGTATGACTCCATAGCCTTTGATGTGTCCCTTCATGTTGTCTCCAAAAGTTACAGATCCACCATCGTGTGTTTCTTTGTATGTGGATAGTAATCTTCTGTTGCCAGTCATGTGCCTTGAGCATCCGGAGTCAAGATACCAAATTGGCACATGTTGCTTCTGTAAGACAATCACAGAGATTTAGGTACCCATATCCACATGGGTCCAATATTGTTAGAATTTTTCAAGTTTGCCTTAGCATTCTTGAAATACATTTTATCTTTTGTAGAAGAATCAGATTGTTTCTCTTTTGGTTCTGACTTTCGAATTTCAGTGGTGAGAAAGCAATCTGGACTTGAGAAGTGTTTATTCAATTTAAACATAAGATCAAAACAATGACAGTATTGAATATGAGATGTGATTTGTTTGAACTTTTCATTGAATTCTTTGAACTGAGCCACAGAGACATTACACTCTTTCTTTACATTAGATTTCCTATTACAAGAAGATCTATGAATACTAGAATGTTGTTTGCAAAAGTCTTGTTTAGTTCCTGCCTTCTGTGACTCTCTTCTGTGGTGAACATCTTTCTTCACTGTCACAGAGGAAAAATATTTGTTAGCTTCAGGCCATTTTCCCTTTTGTTCCCAAGTGGGATTCTCTTTGATTTTCCTTAAAGGTTTTGAAAATTTTAAGCTTTTTGGATTTTCAGAGGCCTTTTTCAGATTTTCAAGCTCTGTAGAGGTTTTGACTTGTATACACATTTTGAGAAAATCTGGATGGATAGGTATCTCTGTGATTTTCTCTTTTGGAGAAATTGTTCTGTTAAGAACTTCAGAGGAGAATTTGACATCCTCTGTGTCACAGTGAATTATCCCTGATTTGAAATCAGTCTCTGAGTCGTCAGAGGATGAATCGTCCTCATATGCAGAGGTTGAGTCATTTCTTTCGACAGAGGCTGGATTTTCTGAGCATGTATCATACGAGCTTTCTTCCTCTATAGAAAACCTTTCATAGATGGCATAGGTTTCTGATGAGATCTCTTCAGCGAGTTTTTGATCTATAGAAGATGTACAGAGATTTTCTAAAATATTTGATTTCAAAACTTCCAAAATTTCTTTTTCAATAGATTCTTCAAGTTTTCTTCTGAAAAGATGGGTTTAAACTCAGGAGCTTCTGCTGACAATTTCTTTTCGACATTTATCATACAGACAAAAGCGACCTGTGTTTGAGTCTCTGGTTTACCAAACTTAAAGATACCAATCTGATCTTGTGTTTTCAGATATTTCTTTGGTTTGATTCCTCTATTGACAGATGTTGAAGATGATGAATCTGTGTTTTCAAACCACACATTGATCATCTTTGTATGTTTCCTCAAGTGAGGTTCTGCAGAGATTTTAACCCTTTTACTTACAGAGAGTAAGTTTGGAAAGTTTGGTTTGTTAGTTTTTCCCAAAACAAATAGAGAGGACAGAGGTTTTAGTCGTTTATTTTCAACTCCTAAGGTAATATCACTGTACCCTATACCTCGTCTTGCTATTTGAGAGTTTAAAAATACACCTTCTGTGCATCTTTATAGTTTTTAAGTAAAACTTCTCTTCTTAAAAGATCTTGCCAAAGTACCTCTCTTTCTTTTTGAAAGTATTCTTTGAGAGCTCTTATGTCTGTAGTTTCACTTCTTGAAACTGAAAGTTCTTTTGTTTTGATTTTTAAAGCATAGGTTAAATTAGAAATTTGCCTTTTTAAAGGATCTATATTTTTGCTCCAATATTTTTCGACTTTTTCTTTTTCTTCAAAGATTTTGGCTTTTTCTTGAGTAAGAAGCCTTACTTCTCTCTCATTAAAGGTCAGTCTTTTCTGAATGCTTTCATTTACTTCTTTCAGTTCAATGTTAAGTTTAAATAAATCATCATCTACAGAATCAGTACTTGAGATAGAGTTTGAAGTGGATACCTCATTGTCAGTGCCGGAGTCAACTTCTGCCATGCCACAGAACAGGGCATTTGTGGGAAATTCATCATCAGAGGTAGAGTCTGATTCGAAGTCTTCTTTGTTTGCCTCAGAATGCCCTTTGTTCGCCATTAGGGATTTTTGCGCATAATACTCGGCCTTCTTTTTGTAAAAAGCTGAGTCCTTCTGTGGGCGATTTTGTCTACTTCTGCATTCTTGTGCGAAATGACCTGGCTTGCCGCAGTTGAAACAACCTTGGGAGGTGTTTCCTGTTCGATCTTCGGACTTCTGTTGGTCTCCACCTTTCTATGTTCGGCATTCGTTTGCGTAATGACCAGGCTTACCACATTTGTAGCATTCTTGTGTGTGGCCTACCTTGTCATTTGATCTCTGTCGGTCATTTCCTCTGTAGCTTCTGTCGCTCGACCTCTGTTGGTCATCATTTCTGTAGTCTGACCTCTGTCGGTCACTTGATTCTTCTCTTCTTCCATCATCTCTTCTATCAGAATTCCTTTGGTTATTTCTAAACTCTCTTGTCAATAGAGCCATTGATTTAGCTAATGACGCAAGAGTTATTTCTTCCTCTATCAGCTCATCTTCTTCGCTATCAACCATTACTATCTTCTTTTTCTCCTTCTTTTTCTCCTCTGTAGATCTCTCATTTCTTGGTCTGTCCGTAGCCTCTGTAGATTTACTAACCAATGCGTATGGTACAATGGTTAGTGTTTTAGCTTGAGCTATTTGAGGCTCTTGTGCGGCTAGTGTTCCATAGAGATCAGAGAGTGTCCAGGAGTCTAGATCTTGATTTGTTTGTAAAGACATAGACAGCTGAAGCCACTCATCGTTCAGGCTCTTTAGAAACATGACGTTATTTTCTTCCGTGGTTCTGTGAATACCAGACTTTCTGCATTTGTTTATGAGAGAGTTGAACCGATCATATGTTGTTTGCAGAGATTCTGTTGCAGAAGCTCTGAAGGCATGATACTCGTTTATGTATTGTGCCCTTCGGTTCTTTTGTGTTTTAGCACCCCCTTCCAATTGTCTTTCTAATTCTTTCCAGAGATCGTGCGCTGTTTCGCATGCATCTAAGGATTGAAAAATTTCGTTGGGGATAGCCATGATCAGTATTCTTTTTGTTTTCTGTGCAACTTCATCTTCTGCCTTATCTTCATTTGACCATTCTTCTCTTGGCTTAGGTTTTTGATGTTCGATTGAAGTGGTGTGTAAGGAAGAACTCAACATGAGTCTTCCTTATATACTACTCTAAAGGGGACCATAAAGCATATGCTACTATTCAAAAGGTACGTATGAATAGTAGAACGGATGTCGTGAACAGTTGCAAGGATGGCATGAACAGTCAGACGTGCTGTATTGCATTTAATGCAGCAGACGTCTATTATGTACTAAGCCCTATTGAATCCAATCAGAGTTTGACACGTCGACGTTGGACAGGGTATGTTTCCATGTAAGTTGACGAACGGGTTCTGGAATAGTAGCAAGATATTAATAATATCTTTGAAGTCTTTGTTGAAGACCACATAGGCTCTGTGAAGTGTCACAGAGGCTCTGCGGTTTGGTCCTTCGTAGAGCAGTCTTCTTTTGTTTCCGAGTCTTGGGTCTTCTTTAAGTCCAACAGAGGTTCTGTAGGACGTCTCTGTTGCTTCTGTGGCTTCTTGACTCTGATCTCTCGGTAAGTTCGGCAGAGCCTCTGTAAGATGCTTTTCTTCACTTAGCCTATTTTTCACTACTTCTAAATATTTCTATGATTAGGAAGATTGAAGCTAACATCTAGATAGATAGATAGTGTTATATTGTTGCTAGCTATTCTTTGGCTCAAGTATTCAACATTGTCCGTCCTGGGTCATCCAATAATTAATGTCCAACAGTCTCGCATACATTATCTCAACCATGTCTCATAAAACCTTTGTCTTAATCATCAACTGGTTTTTCTAGATATAGCAACGCCATGCATCATCTAAAAATTTGTGGTTTCTTGTTCAAGCAAGAAATACAAGTATAAATAATTTCATGCTGCATTGATATATATATTGGTCCAAAGTGGATTTTATGTACACATCTCCGACTAATCTCATGGGGTCCTAGAGAACGGTTAGAAAAATCTTGCAATGTCCTTGAAAAGGCTTGAACTGGGGACGAGACGATGTTTTTTTTTTTTTTTAACTTTATGCTTTAAAATGTTGTATATGTTGCTCAAAATTTTGTACCTAAGAGTTTAGGTGTAAATGCTTATTAATGTACGTAGTATAAATATATACAGATATATTCTGCCATTATTGTCATGGTGACAACCATGTTGTCAGATATATGAAATCTTGTTTCAAACCATATATAACGACTAGATGAACAAACAAAAAGTAATAAAAAGATATTTGCGATATTCAAAATATCAGAATATTATTTATAGTCAAAGTGTACTGATTACCTTAACTCCATGTTTTCATTATGAACCAATTATTTGGATATGTGTCATTCCAACGAGACACGTAAAATCCATCAGGTTGTACCGACCAATAACAATTCTCATGATGATATCCTTCATGATGGCAAAAATCAAAAAGATCTTTATTATACAAGTCTAAAGTTTGGGAGTGTGAACCCCACCAAAAGGATCCATAATAAAGCGTGCGTTCATCGAATCTTGGACAAAAACTCCAGTTGTAGTTTGCATTGAACGGAAGAGTATGGTTTCCCAGATCATCGTCTCCCGATTTGATATGAACCACGATGTCATCGGTAATATTATTGGTAACGTAAACTGTCCATGTTTTATCGATGAAACAAGCATATGTTGGATAAACAATGGAAAAAACCATTAAGATCGAAATGCGATAAGCTTCCATTTTTGCTTCAATGCACGATTTGAAGTTTGAGAGCATCGATGGTTATTATATAGTAATCTCTTTCATCCTTGACTTTAACTTCACATTTATAAGGTTTTATATGTTTTGCTTCTTACTTATTGTTTTTTTTTCATAAATATTTAAGAGATTTATTTCGAAGCTTAATTTGTAGATTAGTCTACGTTTCCAAAGTCAAAAGTGAATTCATTTTTATTTCCAAAACCGAAGAGAATTTATTGTTTACAAAAAAGTTAATTTGTTTTATTAATTTTTAATTGCATCAAAATATATATAACGTATTTTTGTGTAATTATTATTTTGAATATTAATTCTACTTCCAAAAGCTTTAATTTATGTGTAAGACAAATTAAACATGTTAGCGAAGAAAGGTTAATTAATCTTTTATGAAGGATTATTTTCATTCTTTTCACAAGTATATATATATATATCTATATATATATAGGGGAAATATCAATTGCAAACCATGCAGATCATGCAAACTCTGCAAACCAATCTTAGTCGTTGATCAAGTCTAATAAATATCTGATTTTATTATGTTTCCTAATCTAAAGTCATGATCATAATGAATGAATCTTATCATCTTCTATATATATCTCAGTCTTAATTAATGAATCATAATGATTATCCATAAATACATATATTGTTTCTTAATATAGTGGTTTGTATAGTTTGCACAAACTGACTGGTTTGCAACGGATACCTCCCCTATATATATATATGCTTTTTAACAACACAAAAGAGAAAAAAAATGTGAAAGTATGTTTTTGAAAAGAATAACAACACTAAAATCACTACAAGAAAAAAGGTTTTTAGAGAAGGAAGATTTAGAGAAGGATTTGGATGTGTATCTAAATGTGACTTTTAGGGAAGAAATTACATGACAAAAGCGAAAAACGCAACAAAAGATAAGATGACTTTTAGAGAAAGATTTTTGAACCAAATAATACACTATGTAAATCGTCCATGAAGCTTTTAGAGAAGCTTTTTACGTAAAACGTCTCTAAAAGTTGAATCAGAAATTTTAGCAACGCTTTTAAAACTGTCTCTAAAAGATAAAATATTTTATTTTTATTTTTAAATTAAATAAAAAGCTTTAGTTACCCTTTTATGTTTTTCTAAAACGTATCTAAAGAACCTTTATTTTTAATAAATCAAAATTATTGAAAAAAAATTATTAGATATCAACCGAGAGTCTGAGAGTACGTACACAAGTTCTCGATTTCATTGATTTCCCTTCGAATTAGGGTTCGAGAGTTCAAACAATTTCATGATTTCTCTTCGATATCTACTGTTTTCGATCTCCAAATTCGTTTTTCATCCGACTTCGAGTTCAATTTGTCTTTTATCTCCTCGATTTAGGGCTTGAGGATTAATCGAGTTACGATCTTCGCCGGCGACTTTGAGTTTGTCTGCATCTCTTCGTTTTTGTCTCTACTACTTACTAGTTTACATGCTCTGCCGTGTTTATAGTGTAAATTTAGGTTTATATTCTCTGCTTTGTTCGTTTTTAATCGTAGATATCTGACCTCCAACTATTTTACTGGGGAGTTGCGTTCATGTGTTGCAAATCTGATCAGGATGAGGACATTGTGAGTTCAACCTTCTTGGATTTGATTATTCTTTATTTGTCCTGACCAAACTGACCATTTTACTTCTATCCCCTTTGTAGTCGGATTGGTGGTAACAATTTCTCTGGGAAGATTCCCAATTTTATAGGGGAATGGACACATCTCTACAGCTTGTGAGACATTTTCGTACTGTTTCATTTTCCACTTGTTGTATATCGCAGTTAGATTGAATTAAATTTTCTAAATGACAGAAGGATTTAGGCCAGCGGATTGGAGGGGCCAATACCTCCTAGCATTACTGCCTTGGCAAATTTAACAGACTTGTGAGTAATTCCTCATATATCATCTATTTGATTTGCATCAAATTTGGTCAAGCATGTCACTGAATCAAGAGATGTAGGAGAATCAGCAACTTGACAGGGCAGACACACTTTGTCCACCCATTAGTAATAGAACAGAGTTCAGGAACTGTGAGTTGAACACTTTCTAAAAGAGTCAATGTCTTGAGCATGTCAGGTAAATTTTTGAAGACTTGGCTTACTTGCTCCATTTCATTGATCTTGGATTTTATTGCTTTATTGTGGATATGTATATGCTTCTATGTTGCCTTTAACTGTATAAGCAAAGTCTTTTTAATTTTTTTTTTATGTTGTATGAAGTTTAATGTGTCATAAACTTTGACGGTATTTGATGTGAATACATTCATTGATGCATATCAAGATTATTTGATATCAAGATTATTTGTATACGCGGGTGGCGTAGGAACCCGGGGGAGCCGGGTAATGCTTGCACGGTTATCGTGTGGTCGGGTGGACCAGCTTATGCCTTTGGGTGGAATGGTGTAGGTATGCATGTTTATGGTTTGTTCGTAGACTTGTATGCTGTTTATGTGCAATTATCTGTTTAGAGGTGGTGTGGGAATAACTGTGTTATTTATGGTGTCTGAATTCACTAAGCTTCGTGCTTACCCTTTCCCAATAAATTGTGGTTTCAGGTACGAGTGGCTCCAAGGCGTGACGAGTACACACTGGCGCGTGGGAAGAGTTGATTACTTATATGATTTTAATTTTAGACATCTATTCCGCTGTTTATTGTTCGTGAGAATATTGATTATGAGTTGGCAAATGAAATGATTGAATTATTAAATGAGTTTTTTTTATTAATGAAATGTTACTTTAAAAATTTTAAATTCCTTGTAATTTTTGGGACGTTACAATATATGCATGGGAAACAAGTTGAGTGCAAGGATAAAAGTAGTTTTTTTGTTGGAGATGTCTACTAAAATTGCATTCTTATGCCGCACTTAATTTTCTGAAATGTTACCAGAAAAAGTGGTGATCTTGCCGGTAAGTGTTTGGTAAATGACCCGGCCTCTAGATAGATAGATAGTGTTATATTGTTGCTAGCTATTCTTTGGCTCAAGTATTCAACATTGTCCGTCCTGGGTCATCCAATAATTAATGTCCAACAGTCTCGCATACATTATCTCAACCATGTCTCATAAAACCTTTGTCTTAATCACTGGTTTTCTAGATATAGCAACGCCATGCATCATCTAAAAATTTGTGGTTTCTTGTTCAAGCAAGAAATACAAGTATAAATAATTTCATGTTGCATTGATATATATATGTTGGTCCAAAGTGGATTTTATGTACACATCTCCGACTAATCTCATGGGGTCCTAGAGAACGGTTAGAAATCGCATAAGTCTAGAGTACACTCTTGGGTTGAACTATTTTTTAGATACTGCTAGACATCACTTGGATTCAGATGAAAAGACGTTATGTCCTTGTAATCGATGTGAAAATACATGGCTACAACGACTCCCTACGATTCGAGCTCATATTCTACAACATGGTATGCTTGCAACATACCAAAGGTGGATCCATCATGGTGAATCTCTTACTGACGAAGAAGAAGACGACCACTTTGAAGATTCGTCAAATAACGATGAAGATGACCATACATTGAGGGACGCTATTGTGGATGAAGAAGGACGCATTTTTTCAACGTGGACCGTTCAACTGAAAATGACGTTGAGGATGAGTCAGATGTTAATCGTGGTCGTTTTGACAAGTTGATTGAGCAACTCAACGAGGAACTGTATCCAGGATCAGGGAATCTGACATTACTGCAATATGTAGTGAAGTTGATGCACATCAAAGTGTTGAACAAGTGGTCAGATAAATCTATAAACATGTTCTTACAGTTTGAACAAAGTATTCTTCCATCGGGGCATAATCTTCCAACATCATACTATGAGATGAAGAAAATCTTGATGGAGATTGGTCTGGGATATCATAATATTGATGTTTGTAGTTATGATTGTGCTCTGTTTTATGGAGAACATGCTAATCTACTTGCATGTCCGGTGTGTAATCATCCTCGATACAAGAGGAACAAGGTTCCTTTTAAGAGGATGAGATATTTCCCGTTAACACCTAGGCTTCAACGACTTTATAGTTCACGTCATACTTCTGAAGATATGCGATGGCATGCCGAAAAACGAAAGGCGGAAGAAGGTGTGTTACGTCATCCAGCTGATGGTGAGGCTTGGAAAGACTTTGACTTAACTTATCCCGCTTTTGCGACAGATTCAAGGAATATAAGGTTGGGCTTGACATCAGATGGCTTTAACCCCTTTGGTAATATGAGTACATCATATAACACTTGGCCTGTAATGGTAAAAGCATTGAATCTTCCTCCTTGGAAAATGATGCATCAAACCAGTTATATGATGTGTTTGTTGATTCCCGGTCCAAAATCCCCGGGTAAAGATTTTGACACTTTCATGCGGTCATTAATTGACGAGTTAAAGACTTTGTGGGTTGGAGTAACTACATATGATGCTACTAGTGGAGGTATAATATAATATGCGGCCATTAAAAACATGTGAAAGTATGTTTTTGAAAAGAATAACAACACTAAAATATAATATGCTCTCTATATTTTGATTCAATTTATCTAATTCCAAGAATGGTATGCATGATACATTCGTTAAAATTCTATTTTTATGCAATTCACTTGATTTTAAAAGTGAAATACATATGCTAAGGCCATCCGTACCCGGGCTCGGGATGCCTTCGGGCTCAGCGTGGGTGGGCTACGGGCCTTGCGGGCTCAGCGGGGCGGGATGGATTTCGGGGATGGGATCCCGATTCATCCCGAAGGTTTATTAAAAAAATTATTTAATTTTTAAAAATAATGCCGTTGAGCGGCTCTTTTTAAACAAAAATAAATAAATTTTTTTCTCAATTTAATCCCACTATATATTTAACCATCAACCTCTTATTTCTCACACCTCTCAAACTCTCTAAAATTCTCTCAACCTCTTATTTTCACACCTCTCAAACTCTCTCAAATTCTCTCAACCTCTTATTTTTCATACCTCTCAAACTCTCTCAAATTCTCTCAACCTCTTATTTTTCACACCTCTCTCATCATGAATCCAAACAGAACACCTACATCCCGTCGTAACCGACCGAATACACCACAATCGCAAGAAGATCAAGAGCTTGGTTTCCAAGCGTTTACACAACAAGGTTATCGTCCGCAATGGTCGCAACAAATTCCGCCACAATGGTCGCAACAAAATCCGCCACAATATCCGCAACAATTTCCCCAACAATTTCACCAACAATTTCCTTACCAATTTACACGTCCCGGTTTGATTGAACAAGGTTTTACTCCGGCCAACTACAATCTTCCTTCACCCGCAATCAATCTCGACGACGACATTGTTCCGGAAACCCAACCTTCTACCCCGAACACACCACAATCTATCCCGACACAACAATCTAACCCGGAACCATCAAATCCGAGACCAACGAAAGCCGCCAAACAAACGTGGAGTAAAGCCGAGGAACTCGCGTTAGTGTCGGCGTGGGTTGACGTTTCGGAGGACCCCGTTATCGGTAACGCACAAAGCGGTGGTAATTATTTTTATTGTTATTATTATTATTATTATTATTATTATTATTATTATTATTCTTATACTTAATTTTACATAAATGTAGGAAGTTTTTGGGCCCGAATCGGGCATGTGTTCTTTACTCGCTTGGGTCGTGAACCAGGTTATAGATCAACCCATCAACTCAATAGCAAGTTCAATGACCTCAATAAAAGAATTAATTGGTTTGACGGCATCTACAACAACTTGCTCAATAATAGATCAAGCGGGATGAGTGAGACCGATATATCCCGAACGGCACACGAACGGTATCTAGCACGCCATAAAGTTGCTTTCACTCACGAACAAGCTTGGGACGTCATAAAAAATGTCCAAAATGGGGAGCCGTTCCAACGATGACGACAACTTCATCGCGGGGTTCAAAACGTACCCAACCTTCCGATGATGACGATGACGAGCAAATTCAACGACCCATCGGGAGAAAAAAGGCAAAAAAAACATCAACGAGTAATACGTCCGGGACGAATACGGACGAAAGTGTTACTCAGTTGTTGACGACGTTCAACGACAAGATTGATGATACAATGGAATACAAAGTGAAAAAACTCGATCTCGAAATCGAACGCTCAAAACTCGAACGACATAGGTTGGAACAAGAACTCGAAATCGAACGCTCAAACCGATTTGAGAAAGACTTCGAGTTTTTCATGACCCCGCATGATCACCTTACGGGAAACGCTTTGAGGGTTACTTTAGCGAGAAAAGAGCAAATTCAAAAATTTCATAATTGGTAGTGTTTTGTATTTTGTAATTTTTATTTTTAATGAATGGTATGAATTTTTATTTTTATTATTTATCTTATTTTTATTTATTAAAAAATATATAAATATTTTTATTTTGTTAAATAATTAAATGTATAAATAAAAGAATTAAAATAAATGAGGTGGCAAAAGGGTTTGAGGGAATGGGGTAAGGGTGTTTAGGCCATCCGTACCCGGCTCGGGATGAGCTCGGGATGGGATGCGGGATGGGCGGGGTCGATGCGGGATGGGCTACGGCCCGGGCGGGGTTGGCGGGGCGGGATGGTATCCGGGGATGGGATCCCGATCCATCCCGAAGGTTTTTAAAAAAAAAATTTAATTAAATTTTTAAAAAAATATATCCGTTGAACGGCTCTTTCTAAAAAAAAAATTCTCAATTTAATCCCACTGTATATTTAACCCTCAACCTCTTATTTCTCACACCTCTCAACCTCTTATTTTTCACACTATCAAATTCTCTCAATCTCACACCTCTCAAACTCTCTCAAATTCTCTCAACCTCTTATTTTTCACACCTCTCTCATCATGAATTCAAACAGAACACCTACATCCCGTCGTAACCGACCGAATACACCACAATCGCAAGAAGATCAACAGCTTGGTTTCCAAGCGTTTACACAACAAGGTTATCATCCGCAATTCTCGCAACAAATTCCGCCACAATGGTCGCGAAAGTGTTACTCAGTTGTTGACGACGTTCAACAACAAGATTGATGATACAATGGAATACAAAATGAAAAAACTCGATCTCGAAATCGAAATCGAACGCTCAAACCGATTTGAGAAAGACTTCGAGTTTTTCATAAGTCCGCATGATCACCTTACGGGAAACGCTTTGAGGGCTACTTTAGCGAGAAAAAAGCAACTCCAAAAATTTCATAATTGGTATGAATGATATTTTGTAATTTTTATTTTTAATGAATGATATGAATTTTAATTTTTATTATTTATCTTATTTTTATTTATTAAAAAATATATAAATATTTTTATTTTGTTAAATAATTAAATGTATAAATAAAAGAATTAAAATAAATGAGGTGGCAAAGGGGTTTGAGGGAATGGGGTACGGATGTTTAGGGATCGTGAGGGATGGAGTGAGGGATGGAAGAAAAGCTGATGTGGCGATGATGTGGAGGGGAATCATTGAAAGATTCCCCCCATGGGGTACTGATGGCCTTAGGGATTGAGTGAGGGATTGAGAAAAGCTGATGTGGCGCTGATGTGGAGCTGGAATCTTTGAAAGATAGAGGGATGGGGTACTGATGGCCTAATTAATTACATGACAAAAAGGTGTAATGCATACACAGGGCCGTTCCTGATATTTTGGAGGCCCTGTACGAAAAATTCGACGATTCCTTATGTTTTTATTTAATTTTTTATTAAATTATTGTTACTACATGTCAACGTTTATTTGATAATAAATCGACGAAATACTCATCTTTAACTTTGAACAAATTGTTCATCTTTTCTTCTTTTCAACACTAATTTTTATTTTTTTAATAAAAAAATATAGTTTAACCTTACTAGTTAAAACAATTAAAATAAAATACCTCTCTGCGAAAAATTAAGTTTTAAAAGCCTTTACTTTCTCTATTTTATTCTTCAAGTTTTTCACTAAAAATTAGAGATGGTCTAAATCTTTAAACTAGAATTTTCATAAAAAGAAAATCTAATAAAGATCGATGAAAACAAAATTAAAGAATAAAAATAAGAATTAATAATTCTAAAATTTGAACTTGAAAAATAAATTATAAAAGAACTTATTGAAAAAATTATATAATTTAATTATCCAATTAATAAAAATTAGGAAAGAAAACTAAAACTATCTATATATTTAAATCATCCACAGAAAACAATTAAAAATGGTTAAAAGTTCGTATACTTAATTAGTCCTAAAAAATTATAAAAATACATAACTAATTTAATTATATATGTTGCGGCCCCAAAGACACGAGCTAGGGAATACACGGAATGGCGCCATACACAACCTAAAGGTGTTTCCACTGCGCTGCGCTACAGGTCACTTTGTGTTTTTTTTTAACAGCAAGGAAGCATTTTATTAAAACTCACATGAGATAAACAAGTTACAACAGAAAAACAACACCCCTAATGTCAACCGAGCAGCAGCAAACCAACTAGACAGAACACCAAAACTAAAACTAACTGAGCTATGAGATATCTCCGCACGGAGCTTGCGAGAGGCAAACTGCCGCAGTAGTAACCGCGAAACGTCGATCTCTACTACATCAGTCCTACAACCTGCGAAACCCGCCCTTTGAAAAGACGCGCCTAACCGCGAAACTTCGATCACTGGATGGACTGCTTGATTGATACAGACGTCTTAATTCGGGCAGACTGGCCAGCCCCAAACATCACACACTTTTCTGCAACACAACACCTTCTGATCTGCATAACTCATTCCATACAATTTCCTACGATACCCAACAGCCACGCATTCCAGTCCATGTACCGGTTCTTAGACCTTCTGGAAATCCATTCAAAAACGATCCTTTGCCATTCGATCATCCTATCCATTATTTTACTTTTATCTTCTTTGAAAATTAGATTGTTCCTATGAGTCCATATTAAGTACAAATAGGACCATTTTAAACTAATCCACACCGATGTGTTCTTTGACAGTTTCAACATATTTTCATCCTCTTGCAGCAGCTCTTGAAGAGTTGTAATTCCGTCTAGGTTCTTATTCCACCAACTACCCACTCGAGACCACAGATCTTTAACCTCTTCGTATCCTACGAGAGCGTGATCTATACTTTCTACCATATTTTCGCACCTTGGGCACAAGATAGAGTCAAGATCGAAACCTCTTTCATTAAGCACGTCCCGACTAGGTATTCTTCCAAGCTTAGCCCTCCATATGAAGATGTTAACTTTTTTAGGAATCCTTGGACACCATAGAGTGGATCCCGAATTTACCCCTTGTCCCCCGCTTCCACCGTCGATCAAATCCTGCAGTTTTTTTAACATTGAACCCCTTTTCTTTGTCCCTCTCCCATTCCCATCCATCTTTCTTTCCTCTTAACGGTTCCCAATTTTGAAGTCTCCTATTTAGCTCCTCCAATTCTCCCCTTTCTCTTCCTCTAGGTGGTCGCCTCCAATCCCACTTCCATACCCAACGGTTATGCTCCACTTTCCCCTATCCGCTATTTTTGCATTAACGTTTGTTTCTAGTCTTACAAGCCTCTTGAATTCATCTTCTAAGGTACCGTTTCCCACCCGCTTTGTTGTCCAAAACACCGTCTCCTTCCCATCTCCAACTATTTTTCTAAACGAGTCCGTAAAATTAACACCTTCCGAATCCACTTCGTGTCCCGCCTGAACTATATTTTGCCAAGTCGATAATTTCCCCCTCCCCCCCCTCAACCGAATAATTTGTACTAAAGTCACCGCCTTCCCCATTGATGCTTTTGATTACTCTTACCCAAAGGGCATCCCCCTCTACACGGAATCTCCACCACCACTTTCCTAATAATGCTCGATTAATCGTTTGAAGTCTGCCTATGTTTAACCCTCCCTTTTCAAATGATTCCACTGTTTTTTCCCATCTTACCCATACCGGATTCTTTTTACCACTCTCACCTCCCCCGTTCTCCCACAAGAACCTATTTCTTAGCCTCTCCAACTCTCCTAACACACCACTCGGAGCTCAAAACATGGATAAGAAGTACAAGGACATGCTACCAAGAACCGATTTGACCAAAGTCAATCGACCCCCAAATGAGATGATTTTTGATTTCCACGACGCTAATTTTGAGTTTACCTTATCAATGACCGGCTCCCAATTTTTTATTTTCCGCATCTCCACTCTTACCGGAAGGCCAAGATAGCCGAAATGTAGTGCTCCCCATTCACAACCGACCCCATTGGCCCATTCTCTAATCTCTACCTCGTTTATACCAACACCGAAAATTTTACTCTTCTTCAAATTGATCTTCAACCCAGAGACTTCATGGAAACACTTGAGGATTTTTAATAAGTTCTTGAGGTTTATCAAGCTCCACTTCCCAAAGAAGATCGCGTCATCCGCGTATTGAAGATGCGATATGGCTATCTCATCGTTTCCCACTTCAATGCCCTCAAATAATCCTTTCTCTTTTGCCTCTTCCATCAATATGTTCAAATTTTCCGCAACGATTAAAAATAAGAATGGCGCGAGCGGATCTCCTTGTCTAAGCCCTCTCCCCATAACAAATTCATTAGTTGGACTCCCATTGACTAATACCGACATCGCGCTTGACCGGAGACAAGCCTTGATCCAACCTATCCATTTTTTTCCAAACCCCATATTGCCCAAACTCTTTATCAAAAAGCCCCATTCCACCGAATCATATGCTTTTTCAAAATCCACCTTAAATATCAAACCCTTTTTCTTTTCTTTTTCCGAATGCAATCCACCACCTCGTTGGCTATGAGAACCCCATCTAATATGTGCAGACCTTTCACAAATGCACTTTGCTCTTTGCTAATGATTTTTCCTAGCACACCTTTTAGTCTTTCCGCAAGAATTTTTGCCACCGTTTTGTAGTACACCCCGATTAAACTAATCGGCCTAAACTCTCCTAGCCCTTCCGGACTAGGAACTTTTGGTATCAAAGTGAGGAACGAAGAGTTACATCCCATGCTTATTCTTTCCTTATCCCAAAACCAATTCAGCGCCGCCATTAAGTCTTCCTTTAGAATACCCCAGAATCTCTTCATAAAACTAAAAGAGAATCCGTCCGGACCGGGTGATTTGTTTCCACCGCAACTTTTAACTGCATTCCAAATCTCTTCCTCCTCAAATGGTCTCTCAAGCAACTCCGCCTCCACCCTCGAAATTTTTCTCACCTTTTCACTTTTTATTAACGGGCCGTCTCTATTCCCAGTTGAGAATTTGTTCTTGAAAAACTCAAAGATATACTCTTTGACTTGTGCCGGTGTGTCCACCCAAACCCCATTAATTTTCATTCCACGAATCGCATTTTTCCTTTCTCTCACCTTCATTGTCGCGTGAAATAACTTAGTGTTCTCATCGCCTTCCAAAATCCATTTTAGTTTAGCCTTTTGTCTTACCATCCCCGCTCTCTTTTCCTCAAGATCCAACCATTTTTTTCTTGCGATTAGCCATTTATTTCTATCCAAATCCACCCCTTGTTCTGTCTCCGCCTCCTTTTCTAGTTGGACGACCTCACTTTTTGCCCGCAAAATGTCTTTCTCCAAGTTGCCGAATCTGACTCGGCTCCACTGCTTTAAAGCCTCTTTCACTTTTTTAACTTATCTCTAAATATTATGTCCGGAAATTCATTATCCACCCCAGATTGCCAGGCGCTTCTAACTACCTCTTCTATTCCTTCAGCCATGTATTGAAAAATTTAAAAGGTTTTGGGTCGTATTCCATTTGTTCATCGCCCAACACGATTGGAACATGATCAGACCAAACTCTCTCCATTGCCTTCACTCCCAGATTCTTCCATAAGGACCCAAAAGCATTAGTAACTAGGAATCGATCTAGTTTACTAAATTTGGTTCCGTCATCACTTATTCTAGTGAATTTCCTTCCAAACATTGGAATTTCCATCAAACCACTTCTGATAATAAAGTCGTTAAATTCATCCATGTCTCTCGGGCTCGATTCTGCATTCATTCTCTCCGTTTCGCTTCTGACTTCGTTAAAATCACCAAAACAACACCAATTCACCTCATCTCTCGATATGAGATTTTCCAACTTCAACCACGTCTGCCTTCTGTCCGTAGCAATCCTTGGTCCATACACGTTTACAAATCCCAGTAAGCCCTCTGCCCCTGTCCACTTTCCTACTACAGCAAGAAATTCCGTTTCTTAAACCACAGTTTCGCAACAGAATTTTTTCCTATCCCACATCGTTAGGATCCCGCCCGAATTCCCAATTGCGTCCACATGAGCGAATTCCACGTCTTACCCACCCTAAATATTGTTTATCGATACCCTATTCCACATTCTTGTTTTGGTTTCCTGTATCCCAAAAATATCCGGCTTCTCTTTTACATTTAGCTCCCTCACCCAATTTTTCTTTTGCATCGAACCCACCCCTCTGATATTTAAGGAAATTACTTTCATAACGAATTCTTTAACAACGAAGCTAACCTTTAATCAGCCGTGAGCCCGTGAGTCTCACTTCATCTTGCTGCTCCCCGCTTGCTTTTTGATCTTTTTACTTTTCCAAGACACCCCAATCTTCTCCCCAAACTCTTTTATCCCTTCTTCACTATCCTTGCTTCCAAGCTCGTTGGTTACCGAAGTCTGACTGGCCATCGATAATTCCTTTTCTACCGATCTTCTCTTTCCTCTTCTTTCTGATTGACTTGTTCTGACACTTCTTTTATGTTCTGGTTTCCTCCCACTATTTCTTGCTAACTGTTTTATTAAGTGAAAACTAACTTTTCCTCGACCCATCCCTGCGACATCCACCTTTCTTCCTTTATATTTCTCTCCACCTGTTTTTTGTTTCTCCACCACAGTAAACTGCAGCTCATGCTTGTATTAAATAATTTATATGCTATATTTTTACAGTTAAAAAATTAAAAAATATTTGGAGGCCTCCGACGATCGGGGGCCCTGTGCGGTAGAACACTTTGGCACACCCCAATGCACGGGCCTGTGCATACAAAAATTGCTAATTCTTCTTAAACGAAACGAAATGTCATATATTTATTTATTGTCTTAACAACAAAAATCTGTAATATAGATATAATCAAGCAACATTAATTATATATTTAGATCAATGCCCAAACAGAAAGAAAATGTGTGTTAATTTGTAATGAATAAACTATATATTGTTTTTAATAATAAACATTTTTTTGAACCAAAATCAATAATAAATCAAATAATTAATTAAGCATCGTATTCGATCTTATTCTTACCCCAAAAATAAAAGGATACATATATGGCTCTTTAGGGTTACGGTTTACGAAATCCGATTCTTCAAGGATTCCATCTCCACTATATATAGAACAAGACTTGAGAGTTCCTTCTCATCTAACTCCTCGCAACTAAAAAAATTTCAAATTAGCTAGAAATTTTGAATTAATATATTATATAATATGAATTAAAATATACATGTATTTGATAATTAATATACTCAATCATAGGTTTCATTTAATCTAGATCAAATACATTATTAATTTGTGTATTTTGTTTATATAGATAACTAAATATATCAAGTAACTAAGGGGGGTGTTTACTTGGCTCTTATTAAATAAGAAGCTCTTACCCCAATAAAATATACCATGTTTACTAATCTTTTAATTTGAAAAGTGGCTCTGAACGTTCCTCTTACCAGATGGAACTCGGTCAGCAACTATCCCCTCTCTTATAGGGGTCAGAGATAGTTTCTAGATATTTTTCCTAGGGGTGGCAATGAGTCAGGTTGGGTTGGGTTCAACCCATTTATTAATTGGGTTGAAAAATGTTTAATTAGATGGGTTGAGATTTTTAACCCAACTCAACATGTTAAATAAATGGGTTGAACCTGGGTTGACTCATTTAATTTTTAAAATTTTAAAATTTTAAACAAAACAAAAAGGATTACACTACTTAATTTCATTACAAATACACAAGCACTGTAAAAGGACGAATTATTGGAGGTTGAGAGGTTTTACGCGTACGACAAGTAGATGTGACTTTCATAGGTCCGATGTCTCTTTAAGTCAAATGAATTCTTCAAAGTTTCAATAAAACACGACCATAAAGTCAAATAAATTGTCCAATGTTTCAATAACACAATCACAAAGTCAAATAAATAAGTTTCAAAGTAACTCGAGTTCCACTTCACTGCCAACATATTATGTTCAAAATACATTACTGTAACACCCGGATTTTTAGTTCGCAACACTTTCGAGCGAAATATATATATATATATATATACTTTTTGCTATATATATATATATATATATAGCAAAAAGTAGAATCGTATCTCACTCGTCTTAGCCCCGATTTAAGTGATTCAAGTTTCTATAGAAATTTAACACACATAACTACAATCTTCTTGTTTTGAGTTTGTGCAAATTTGAGACGCATCGGATCCAAGACGGATGCCAAAGTTTGGAGAAATATTGGAACGGGCGGAGAAAATAGTAGAAGAATTAAAGGAGCGTTTCTAAACAAAAATATAGCTATAGCAGATTGGCAAGGTCTTATTCTACGTCTTGTAGGTCTTGAGTTCAAACCTTGTTGGGAGTGATTTTAGTTATTTTTTATTAATAAAAGGGCATCTCGACCCGGGAGATGACTGAGGCCCAAAAGCTTAAAGCCCAGTTTGCAATAGTTTATTAGGTTCAATTTTTTTTTATGGAAGGAACAAAACTACACCATTTGAAAAGAAGGGGTTGTATGTTTTTTTATTTTCAGCAGCAGCAGCCACCAGACGAAGCTGCTATAGAAAAAAAAATCTCAAATGCATTAAGGATGGAGATTTAGGGCTATATCTTCAAGGGAAGATTAAAGAGACTAAACTTTCTTGGTGACTTGTGATTTTTAGAGGTTGGAAGGTATGAACTCCTTAACCCATTAATCTAATTTTTGTTTAATTATTGGGGTAAAATTTAGTGTTCTTGAAATCTTATGATTTGTTGTATATTAGAGCTATTTGTGGCAAATAAACTCTTTTATAGTAAATAGTGAGTTTGTTTAGTATCTTGTAGATTAATTAAATTGAGGAAGTTTCTTTTGTTGGCAAATTCACATGGGATTTAAGGGTTTCAAATCATAAAGTTTAAACTGATAACTCTTAGATGGATTTTGATGGATTACTCTATGTGAAGTATGGGTTTAATAGTTTTAAATCCATTGGGAAGGACCTTTGATGTGTTGGGAAAATTCAAGAGGTTGTATAAATATTTTATTTAGAATTCTTTTATTGATTTGGTGGTTATACATGGTTTATCTAGGTACTGAGAAGTTTGCACAAGTTGGATAAAAACTAGGTTTAACATAACCTAGCAATGTGAGTTCAAGTTGCTTTTTGAAACTTTTGTACATGCCAATAATGTCCATTTTGAAATATTAAATTGTTTTACGTGGTGTTTATCAAATGTGTTGCTTATTTGATGAAATTTACATTTTGGATACATTTGCTTTATAAATATTGTAAAATGTCATTCATTTGGGGTCTTTGAACCTTTTGATAAAGAAATCATATTAATATGTTTTTTTTTGATGATTTATCGTATAATTGGAGGTCCTTTGACGTAAAAGCACTTTTAGTGTATTTGGTTTTATAAAACGTGTGGAAAATGTATATCCTTTGACGTAAAATGTCATTCATTTGACGTAAATTCTTGAATGCTTAATATAGATGCTTAATCGTTTAGTATATAAATCGAATATAGTGAACAATACATCATAGATGTTGAATCGATTATGGGATAGAGTATTGTATCACTACTAAGTACTAACACACATACATAGATGATGGGACTAGAAGGGGGTGAAGTCGTGAGCATAAAGAACATAATGGACAGGACAGAGTATTACCGTGAACAAACGAGGAAGTCATGGACTATGGATTGTGTCGCCAACTAGGGTTTTCCGTTTTCACTTTTCAGTTTTGACGACTTAAGGAGGAAAATAGGAATTAGGAAATTATAGGTTTAGCCATTTAGGAAGCATATTTTTACTTTCTATTAATTTTTTAATAATTAAAAAATAAAAAGATATTAAGTTAGTTACTAGTATAAATGGGTTGAAAACAGGTTGTAAATGGGTTGAAAAAATGTTGTAAATAGGTTGAAATCAGGTTGGAAATGGGTTGAAATCAAGTTGGAAACAGGTCGAAAATTTCAACCCAACCCAACCCATTTACATAAATAGGTTAGGCGGGACCCATTTAACTTAAATGAGTTGAAAATCTGAACCCAACTTGCTAATTTTGGGTTGGGTTCGGGTTGGGTCACTTTTGCCACCCCTAAATTCCCCCTTTTATCCTCAATCTCTCCTATTTATTTCCACCATGAATTTTAAAGAACTATCCACCTTTGTTCTCTTCAATCAGTCGTTGGTCTGCAAATTTTGTGGAGCTGCGTTTTTTTTCTTCTTCTGGATATCGCATTGGTCGTTCTTGAAGCTCGTCGACAACCTGCATAGTTGTGTTCAGCGTTTTCCTTCTGTCGTTCACTACCTCCATCTTAGATATCAGGTACACAACTTTCTGATTCATTTATGTATTTAGGATTATCGATTTGGGAATCATGTACATATCTTTCTGATTCAATGCACCACTCGTTCAATACTTTTGTGAATTAGTAGATATGACCTGCAGATTATACATCTTATACAATGGATTCTCCTTTTTCTAGTTCTATGTTGACAAATTTAGTTTGAGGACTGTTGGGTATAAAGCCCGTGGCCGATTTTTTATTTTTTATTTTTATTTGGGTTTGGTTTCATCAGTATTTTTCTTTTTTAGGTATTATGATTGATTTAACATGAATAAATGGTTATTTCAATTTGATGGGAAGTGTGTTACAAGTTGATGTATTTTAATTTTTGTATTGGTTGTTTAAGCTTGATGTTGTATCTATGATATGTTTGAAACTTGAAATGATGTTCTTTTATGGTTTATATTTGTAAGATCATACATGCATCAAAACGAAATCATTCTGATTGTAGTTATTGTATATTGGTATCTGAGAAGACGAGCATCAACAAGAATAGAAAGGGTGAGATATAACACTTCATCTTTGACTAGACGTGCGTATACACAAAAGTTATTAAGTGGATCCAATACACAATGTCGTGAATTGATGTTGTTGGTTCCTGTTTTGCTTAATAATGATGATTCTATCTAATAGTTCAAACAAGATATAATGCGGAAGCGTTTTTAACGAACTAAAAGATATAATAAGGTAGAAGAACACACTATATCAAATACGTGAGATGTAAATAACACATATAAATAGCTCAATAACCCACTGTATATTGATATAAATAGAACACCAAGAACACCGATGATATAACAAGAATTCTGTTCTAATGGTGTGTGTGTTGTGCAAAGCTTAATAGAAGAACTCAACATGAGTCTTCTATTTATACTACTTCTAAAGGGGACAAACTCTAGACAATAAGTACTGAAGGTACAAAGACACTATTCAGGTACTGTTGCAGGTACAACGTTAATTAACTGCGCCGGCTTCTACTAAGGCTAAGACCCATCAGAGTTTGACACGTGGAGTTGTCAGGTCACGCCTTGTACGAATGATCTTCAGGATCTTCGTACAGCAGAAATCGTGAGAAGCACGATTGTCCTTGTATAGAGCTCTAGTCTTTTATACCACAGAGGCTCTGTCCAGTATGACAGAGGCTCTGTGGCCTTGTCCGCATTGAAGAGTCTTCTGGTGATTCTTTACTTCGGTCTTCTCGGTTACTCGGCAGAGCCTCTGTCGAAGACTTCTATGCTTCGGTCTTCTCGGTGACTCGGCAGAGCCTCTGTCGTAGACTTCTATACTTAGCCTATTTTTCAATACTTCTATAAACAGAAAGACTGGAGCTAACAATCTCCCACTAAGTATTGAAAAATAAAAAATTGAAAAGTGCAAGGTTTTCTAGGCTAAGTACATGATAAGAGGTGTAACAATGTACCTCAAAAGTTTTTACTTTTCTTTCATACAAAATTATGCCAGAGGCACTTACACTTGATTACATTATGAAAGGAAAGATTTGCAGAGGTTGTTAGAGGATATCAGACGTTGGCGTCTTTGAAGTCGTTGAAACTTCTGTTGTCGAATCCTAATTCCTTGAGCTCGTGATAGAATATAATGCAGAGGTTTCTGAAGTTGATTACTTGGTCGATGACCTCTATCAGTCTATCTGCGAGAGCTTGATTCATGAGCTCCGTTCCTCTATGTTCCACGACGCTTGCTCTGAATTCTGTCAAAGTACTTGTTGCATACTTCTGACAGTCCATCTCTACGAACAATCATGACTTCCCAGCAGGATCTTGATAAACTAACCCAACTCTTGGAGATGTAATGATCGAGTTTGGTATGGCAGAGGATGGGCAGTCATTTTCTGGTGGTCAGAGATTTAGGTTTCTTACTCCGAGGTCACGTCCTAATTGGTAGTCGACAAGGCTATACAACAGAAGTTTCTCGCGCATGGCTTTTCTGATCACCATGTATGCCCTTCGATGTGCATCTGTCGTGAAGTTCTTTTTCGTCCAGTCCAGAAGGTCGGGTAGGTCGTAGGGACTTAGATTTCTCAGATCAGCATCTGAGAATTGGGTCACGGTTCTGTTCTCCCTTTTGACCTTATATATGTTATAGGAAACCTTAGGTGTAGTTCTGGATTGAGAAAACTTACAGTATATATGACCTTGTCGATTTTGGACTCTGAGAAGACTTGATGTTTTGGCTTGGGTGTTGTTCTTGTGAAGATGTTCTCGAGGTCAGCATGGAAGTCGGGATCTTGAATGGTTGGTGGCAGAGGATCTCTGGCACTTATGTTGTACATATATCTATACACTACCTCTTCCATCTGTGGTGGAGGTGCACCGGGTGGAGGCATGGGCCTGTGCAAAGCATTCATTTGTTTCTTTATTTGCTTCACTCGATCCTCTGTAGGTTTTACCTTCGGATCCAGAACAAGTATGTTTGACAGAGGAGTAGCACCAAAAGCCCTGTCTTCTTCTGGCTTTGGTGTCACATAGGCATCGAAGGAACTTTTCATCAATTTCTCTGCTGGTTGATGCTTTGGCTTCTTTTTCTTGGGTTCCTCTGTCATTATCCCCTTACCTTTGTCTTTTGCCTTTGGCTGTAGATCTTCTTGTAGAGATGGGGTTGCCTCTGTGGGTTTTGTCTTTTGGGGTTCTGAGGGCTTTGAAGTAGATGTGGGTTTGGTTGTTGGTGCTTCTGTTGGTTTTGTGGGGGTTGCCTCTGTTGGTTTTGACACTTGTGATTCTGAGGTCTTGGATGGTGAGGAGGTTGGTGAGGCTTCTGTAGACTTGCTCAAGTATTTTCTTTTGTGAGCAATCGTTTTGGTTCTAGTTTTGCGTGTGGGAGATGGAGGTTTTGGTTCTTCTGGTGTTTTTGGTGTTGGAGAGGGGAGTGTTTCCTCTGGTGATTTTGGTTTTGGTGATTGGGATGGTTGATCTTCTTCAGAGGATGTCAGGATTTGAAATTGTTCACGGGTTGGCACATCTTCTCCGAATACAGAGGTTGTTTCCACAGAGGTGGGTGTGGCCTCTGTGGACTTCTGTTGTTGATCTTCAGTGGTTTTAGGTACTTGGGTTGTAATTGGGGTTTCTTCAGGGGTTATTTCCACAGAGGTGGTTGTTGCCTCTGTGGACTGTTGTTGATTTCTTCCTTGGGTTTGAGTTGGGGGAACTTGGTTTAGGGGTTCTGCGGATACCGGTGGAGCTGGTAGACCTCTGCTTGCAGCTTTCTCCCTGTGTTTCTCCCCCTCAGGATGACTCTGACCCTTATCTTTCGTACCCTCTGCCCTGCATGAAGCTTCTGGCTTTTTGGGAGGTGTGGCACCTGCAGCGATCATTTTTGCGCACAAGTCATCACAGAGGCCAAAAAGATTTACGAGCTCTGCCTCTGTGTTGAAGCGCATTCTGCCGACGCTCTTCTGAAAGTCTTTAACGTAGGTGTGATTGGCGATTGTAAAGGCTTTGATGAAGTCTGTCATCTGATCGAGAATCCCCTGTTCGAGCTCTGTAAGCTGTGCTCTTGTCATATAGTCGGAGGGCTTTATGGCTTGAGTTGCTTGGGCTGTATGCTTTTGGACTTGCTCTAAGGCCTTCTTTAGGTTTTCTGATGTAAGGCCCTTAGATGTTGAGGATTGCTCTTTCTTCAGCTTTTCAAGCAGATCTTTGACAGAACTTTGGAAAGCAGAGGTGGTGGCTTTCTCGAACTCAGAAGCGGCAGAGGTGGCAGAGGTTGTCGCAGCTGTTCTCATCTGGGCTAGAGCATTTTGTACCTCAGTGGACAGGTTGTCCATTTTGGTGTTCATATCATTAAAGGCCCTCGCGGTAACTTCTGCAAAAGAATCAAAAGAGCTTTTCAACTCTCTTAATGTGTTGTCCACAGAGGTGACAAGGGTTTGGAATTCATCCCTTGATACATGTGGACTTGGTGTAACCTCTGGGGGAACACATTCTTCCCCAGAGTGAGTCCCTGTTCCTTGGACACCTTCTTTCGTCCCTGTATTGATGTTGAGGACGGAAGGATTTCCCTCTAATCCTCGAGCAGAGGCTTTATCAGCCTCAGACTCTATAGAGGTTCTGTTAAGGACATTGTCCTGATCCATTCCAGAGGTGGGTACAGGAGTATCCTTAAGTTGACTCGGGGACTTGTCTAGAATCCCTTCGTCTTCGTGCACTCTAGGCCCCTCTGAAGGGCCGGTTGGACTTACGTGTGTGTGTGTGGCAGATGAAACAAATTCCTCTGCAACAGTGTCAGATGTGATCCGGGGCGAGGAATCACGAACTAAAGGCAAGTCCCTTGGAGAGGACTCCCTTGGAATGGTTTCCCCGGCTATTAGTGGCACAGAGGTGGAAGGAATTTCCTCTGCCCGGTCAGTTTGGGGTGGGTTCGAGCTGTGCTGCTCTTGTTCAATATTACCTTCTGCCACTAGACTGGCGGTAATAGAAGTGTGGGTTGCACTGGGAGTTGGTTGGGATTGTGTGCCTCTTCTATTCCAGGCATCTGTTCTGGATTCTTGCTCTGTTGGGCATCCTATCACTTCTTCACCATCTATTGTCTCTACCTCTCTTTCTATCCTACGGCTCGCTGCTTCTACCCTAACTTCTGTTGCGGCTTCTGCCCCAGTGACTAAGGAGTCGTACATTGGATGAGAGCCAATTAATTTCCGTACATGGGGATGCAAAGGTCCTTCGTTTACCTGGTTATCTTCTTCTTCATCAGAATCTACCTCTGAGACTAAGACCGGCGGGGTTTTGGTGGTAGTTTTAACCAGATCTTCTGGACTTGCTCTTAGCACATCAAATCCAGGTTGTGTGAAGGGGTTCTGTAGAGCTTCTGGAGTCGCAGACTGAATATTCTGTGGGGTTTGGTCATCTTCATCCAAGTCAGAAGAGATTCTGAAGTCTGGTGCTTCTGTTGAATGATGGGATAGGGCTTCTGCGTTCCATCCAGAAGGGGCTAAAGAGTCTGCAATTCCGGGTTGTTGGAGGAAAGTGTTGAAGTCACCCTGATCTTCTGCATAGTTGATAGGTGAAGGGGATTGCAGAGGTTGCTCATGGCTTTCTTCAACCATTTCTGCTTCCTCTGCGATGGATTGCATAGGAGTGTGAGGCTTCTTGGATTTCTTATTGCTCCTCCTTTTCTTCTGTTTGGGGTCTGTCACTCGCAGTAAATGTCTTGCTTTTACAGAATTGCCACAAAGAGTTAAGTGTCAGAATCAACAGAGGCTCTATAGTGGAGTGAGCTCTGTGATCTGAAACTTGTCTTTTTGTCTCCTCTTAGCTTGCACCTTTACCAAAAAAATGTTTGAAAATTCATTGGAGAGGATCGATAGAGTCTTTAGCACCAAATTTTCATCCACAGAGGCTTTGGGGCTCTGTCAAAGCCAGCAGAGGCTCTATGAGTGAAAATTTCTAATAACTAAAGATTCATAAAAGTTTTTGATCATCCAAGGTTTTAGTTGTTTTAAACATTGTTTTTAGGACATATTTGGAAATTAGAGTCCTGGAAAACTGTTTTGGAGAAGGGTTTTGTGCGAGACATTCTCCTTTTGACTAATCTTTGCTCGGTCAACATAAGTTCTTTGATGGATAATACTTTGTGACTAGAAACCTTCTTTCAGTATCTCAGTGCTTGTACTTGTACAGAAGAATCTTTGAAAGACATTGAAGTTGATCAATAGAGTTTCCGTATGAAATTTGCAGTCATAGAGATTCTGACTTACAGAGGCTCTGTTGAGCTCAGCAGAGGCTCTATGACCTCAAATTTCTAATATCGGAGAACTCAAAAATCTTTTTGATCATTGAATGTTTGGAATGTCTTAAGTAGAGTTTCTAGGACATATATGGAAATTTGAGTCCTAGAGAAACTGTTTACAAAGATGGTTTGTACGAGATACTCACCTTTTGGTTCTCCTTTGCTTGGCAAAATCCTTTACTTCTTTGAATTTGATTGATGACATCTTTTCTTTGGCTCCCCCTTGAATGATCAACCTCTGTAGATCAGTTCAAGGTCTCCTTCTGCTCCCCCTTGACCTATGCTTGGATCAAATGAGATAAGTAGTGCACAAGACATAGGTCAAACTCACCAAAGGTTCTGTGGACATTGTCAGAAGATCTGAGTGATCCCACAGAAGCTCTGTAGGGTATAGAACTTTTGGTGATTCAAGAATTTACAAGCAGAAGTATTCAAATATATATACATATTTACAGAGGATCAAGTCTTACTTACAGAGGTTTTCAACTCATGTTTATCATACCTAACTTACTTACCAAGAAGAGAAATATTTTCTCATCGAGTGCTTTGGTAAATAAGTCTGCAAGCTGATATTCAGTGCTCACGAAGTACATCTCAATTGTTCTACGTTCAACATGATGCTTCAGAAAGTGGTAACGGATATCGATATGCTTTGTTTTTGAGTGCTGTACTGGATTGGCAGAGATGGCTATGGTGCTTTTTGAGTCACAGAGCATGGGTATATTGTAGATAGTGTGACCGTAGTCCTTTAGCTGAGTTTTCATGCACAGAACTTGGGAGCAACATCTAGCAGCAACAATATACTCAACTTCTGCTGTAGATGTCGACACACAGTTCTGCTTCTTTGAAGTCCAGCTTACTAGTTTACCACCTAGGAATTGACAACTCCCAGAGGTGCTCTTTTGGTCTAGCTTGCATCCTCCATAATCTGAATCTGTGTATGCCTTAAGATCAAAGCTAGAGTTCTTCGGATACTAGAGCCCAAGATTTTTGGTCCCTTTAAGGTATCTGAAGATCCTCTTTACAGCAATAAGGTGGGATTCCTTTGGGTTAGCTTGATATCTTGCACAGAGGCATGTGGCATACATTATATCAGGCCTACTTGCGGTTAAGTATAACAGAGACCCAATCATGCCTCTGTAGAACTTGCACTCTACATATTTTCCATTTGGATCTGAGAATAACTTATTTCCAGTGGCCATTGGGGTCTTCATTACAGAGGCATCAGAGAGACTGAATTTTGAAAGTATGTCAGAGACATATTTAGCTTGATTTATAAAAATTCCCACTGATGATTGTTTTACTTGGAGTCCGAGGAAGAAGGTTAATTCTCCCATCATACTCATTTCAAACTCACTCTGCATGAGTTTTTCAAAATCTTTGCACTGTTGTGCATTGGTAGACCCGAAAATAATGTCATCCACATAAATCTGTACAAGCAGAATCTCATCACCTTTTCTTTTATAAAACAAAGTAGTATCGGTTGTACCTCTGTCGTAATCATTATTGAGAAGGAAGGTTGAAAGTCGTTCGTACCATGCTCTTGGAGCCTGTTTCAGTCCATACAGAGATTTGTCAAGATAATAGACATATTTTGGGTACTTGGAACTTTCAAACCCTGGTGGCTGCTGGACGTATACTTCTTCTTGGATTTCACCATTCAGAAAAGCAGATTTTACATCCATTTGAAAAACTTTGAAACCTCTGTGGGCTGCGAAGGCTAAGAAGATTCTTATTGCTTCGAGCCGTGCGACAGGGGCAAAAGTTTCATCGTAATCAATGCCTTCTTCTTGGCGATATCCCTTGGCCACCAATCTCGCTTTGTTTCTAATGACCACCCCATCCTCGTCCTTCTTGTTTCTGAAGACCCATTTTGTCCCTATTGCTTGTTTTCCTCGTGGCAGAGGTACTAGGGTCCATACCTTGTTTCTCTCAAACTGTAGAAGCTCTTCTTGCATAGCATCTACCCAGTTTGGATCATCTAGGGCTTCAGATATTCTTTTTGGCTCGATCACACTGATGAAATTTGTAAAGAAACAAAATTTAGCAGTGGCTGATCTTGTCTTGACCTTTTCAGAAGGGTCGCCGATTATAAGGCTTGGAGGATGGCTTTTCGTCCACTGTGTTGTTCTTGGAAGATGGTCATTTGAGTCATCTAGTTGAACTTCTGTAGGTGCACCCTGTGGTTCTGGTACACCTTCTGTAGTAGATGGCACTTCAGAGCTCGAAGTTGGTTCTTCAGCTTGTGGGATTATTGGAATGATAGTTGGAATCTCTTATGAGGAAGTTGAGACTGAATCCTCATTTTCCTCTGGTATTGATTCCTCTGTAGTCGCTGGAGTTGGTATTTCAGGAGCCTCTGTTGTTGAGTCCTTGGTCGTATCTTCTTCTGTTTGCTCCCCCTCAGCGCGTGCATCTGTATAATTCACAAAAGAGGATGAAGTATTTAATGGACCAGTTAGAGATATACCTGACTCAGTTTGGTTGTTAGAATATGTTTCTCCAGAGGCTCTAACGGCTCCAGCAGAGGGATCAATATCGTCGTGGAACATCTCTTCAAATAGCATATTTAGGTCTGCTTCTCTTGTTTTTGAGATGCCAGAGGATTCCTTCTTTAGACCGAGTTTTGAACTGATTTGTTCAGAAGTCTTTTGAAAGGAATCGTCAAAAGACACATTGATGCTTTCTACAATGGTTCGTGACCGCAGGAGATAAACTCTGTAGGCTTTAGAGGTGGCAGAGTATCCAATGAACTTGCCTTCATCTGCTTTCACCTCAAACTTTCCTCTTGCTTCTCTATCATTTAAGACAAAGCACTTGCATCCAAATACATGAAAGAACTTGATGTTTGGTCGCCTTTTGTTGATCAAATGATACGGTGTTTTGATGTGCCTCTTTACAATGGTTGATCGATTTTGGGTGTAGCAAGCGGTTGATACTGCTTCTGCCCAAAAAGACATTGGTAATCCAAATGCTGTCAGCATAGTTCTTGCAGCCTCCACAAGCGTGCGGTTCTTTCGTTCAACCAAGCCATTCTGTTGTGGGGTGCGTGCAGCAGAGAAGTTTTGTGATATGCCTTCTTCTGTAAGATAGGCTTCAATGACAGAGTTTTTGAATTATGTGCCATTGTCGCTTCTTAGTTTCTGAATCCTGCACTCATACAGAACTTGGATTCTTTTCATTAAATTTATCAGAATGTTTGGAACATCTGATTTCTTTCTGAAAAATTCAACCCATGTAAATCTTGAATATTCATCGATCAAAACAAGTATATATTTCTTGCCACCTAGGCTCTGTGTAGCGATTGGACTGCAGAGGTCAACATGAAGCATGTACAGAGGCCTAGGGCAAGATACATCAGTCTTGCCTTTATGGGAAGCTCTTTTGAGTTTTCCCATTTCGCAAGCAGAGCACAAATGATCTTTATTAAATTTAACATTTGGCAGATCTTTGACTAGATCAAGTTTAACAAGCTTATCTAGAGTATGAAAGTTTAGGTGGCAGAACCTGTTATGCCATAACCAGGCTTCTTTGCTTTTACTGGCAACAAGGCAGAGCTTGTCTTCCTTGTTCTTGGCACAGAAGTTCATGAGGTAAAGATCGCCTCTTCGTTCGGCTCGCAGAAGTTCGACTCCTGTGTCCTCACCTTGTAGAGAGCAGAAGGTTTTTTTGAACATTACGTCGAAACCCGTATCGCAGAGTTGGCTAACACTGAGAAGATTATTCTTAAGGCCATCCACATATGCAACTTTGCATACAGTTATGTTTTCCTTCTTGATGACTCCGTAGCCTTTTATATACCCCTTCTTGTTGTCACCAAAGGTCACAGATCCTCCATCGAGTTTATCTTTGTAGGAGGATAGTATACCTCTGTCGCCAGTCATGTGCCGCGAGCATCCGAAGTCAAGATACCAGATTGGCACATACTGCTTCTGCAAGACAATCAGAGAGTTTTAGGTACCCATATCCAAATGGGTCCAGCTTTGTTAGGGGTCTTCAAGTTTGCCTTAGCATTCTTGGGTTTGGTTTTAGCTTCTTTTGAAGAACCATTTTGTTTCTTCTTACCCTTGAATTTAGTATTCTTTTTGGGTGCAGAGAGGAAACAGTGTGGACTTGAGAAGTGTTGGCTTAATTGATGCATGAGATCAAAGCAATGACAATAATGAATGTGCGAAGAGATTTGCTTGAACTTTTTATTGAAAACATTAAATGGGGGCACAGAGGCATTACATTCTATCCTAACATTTGACTTCCTATTACAAGAAGACCTATGTAGGCTAGATTGTTGTTTGCAAAATCCTTTGTTGAGAGTAGCCTTCTGTGGACCCCTTCTGTCGTGAACTTCTGCAGGTTTCACTGTCACAGAAGAAAAATATTTGTTACTTTCAGCCCATTTACCCTTCTGTTGCCATGTTAGTTTTTCTTCAATAGGCTTTAAGGGTTTTGAAGTCTTTGAACTTGTTTGATTTTGAGAGGACGTTTTCTTTTGTTGTTTGATTTTCTCAAGCTCAAGAGAGGTTTTGGCTTGTATACACATGTCCAAAAAACCTGGACAGATAGGAACTCTTGTGATTTTCTCCTTGGGAGGAATAGTTCTGTTAAGAACTCCAAAGGGTAGTTTAAAATCCTCTGAGTCACAAGGTACTATCTCTGACTTAGAGTCAGTCTCAGATTCGTCAGAGGATGAATCGTCCTCATATACAGAGGTTGAGTCACTTAGTTTTCTTTCGACAGAGGCTGGATTTTCAGAGCATGTGCCAAACTTGCTTTCATCATTTTCTTTGAGATTATTTTCCAAGTCAACAGAAGTATCTATTGAGGTTTCATCAGAGAGATTTTGATCGATAGAGGGTGTACAGAAGTTTTCGTAAAAGTTATTTTTCTCGATTTCCATCAACTCCTTTTCAGAGATATCTAGTTTTTCTTCTGAAACGTTAGGCTTGAACTCAGGTGCCTCTGCCGATAATTTCTTTTCAGAGTTTATCATGCAGACAAAGGCAACCTGTGTTTGAGTCTCGGGGTCACCAAACTTGAAGATACCTATCTGATCTTGAGTTTTCAGATATTTCTTAGGTTTGGATTCTCTTTTGACAGAGATTGAAGGTGACAAATCTGTGTTTTCAAACCACACATTTATCATCTTCAGAGGTTTCCTCTGGTGAGGTTCCCCATAGACTTTTCACCTTTTGCTCACAGAGAGTAAGTTTGGAAATCCAGGTTTTCTTGTACTTCCAATATGAAATAGAGAGGGCAGAGACTTGTTTCTTTTGTTTCCGGTGTATGGATCTATATCACAGAAGCCAATTCCCCGTCTTCCTATTTGTGTATTAATTTTCTCGTACACCTTCTGTGCATCTTGATATTTCTTAATTAAAAGATCTCTTCTGAGTAAATCTTGACAGAGGACTTCTCTTTCCTTTTGAAAATAATGTTTAAGAGCTAGGATATTCATTCTGTCGCTCTCAACGTCCATAAGTTCTTTAGATTTTGCTTTTAAGGCTGAGTTAAGTTCAGAAATCTTTTCTTTCAAAGGATTTAGGTGTTTGTTCCAGTTTGTTTCAATTTCTTCCTTTTCTTGAAAGATTTTAGCTTTTTCTTGAGTGAGAAGTCTAGCTTCTCTCTCAAAGAAGGTAAGCCTCTTCTGAACACTTTCGCAGGTCTTTTTAAGTTATGTGTATTCAATGTTCAGTTTAAGAAAATAAGCTTCTGCTTGATTAGAGTAATAGTTAGAAGTGGATACCTCACTATCGGAGTCGGAGCTGACCTCTGCCATGCCACAGAACAGTGCGTTGTTCTTTTCTCCTTTGTCAGAGGATGTATCTGACTGCCAGTTTTCTTGATTCACCATAAGTGACTTCGGAGCATAATATTCTGCTTTCTTTTTGTAGAAAGCAGAATCCCTCTGAGGGCAGTTTGATTTGCTCCTGCATTCATTGGCATAGTGGCATGGCTTACCACAATTGTAACATCCTTGGTTCTGTGGAGCGTTGCCAGCTTTGTCGTCTGACCTCTGTCGGTCACCACCTCTGTCATTCCTGTCATTCGACCTCTGTTGGTCGACACCTCTATCGTTCTTATCATTTGACCCTTCTATTCCGTAGTGTTCATTACCATACTTCTTCTGATATCCTCTGCTGAATTCCGTTGTCAAAAGAGCTAACGATTTAGCTATAGAGGACATAGTTGCCTCCTCTTCTTCCACCACCTCCTCCTCTTCACTATCAACGATCAAGATCTTCTTCTTCTTCTCCTTTTCTTCCACAACTTTCTCCTTCTTCGGCTTCTCTTTAGCTTCTGTAGCCTTACCTACCAGCGCAAGAGGTGCACTGATTTGAGCTTTTGATTGTGCAATCTGAGGCTCTTGGGCTGCCAACGTTCCATAGAGATCTGACAGAGTCCAGGAGTCTAAGTCCTGATTTGTTTGCAGAGACATAGACAACTGGAGCCATTCTGCATTGAGACTCTTTAGGAACATGACATTGTTCTCCTTAGAAGTTCTGTGGATTCCGAACTTCTTGCACTTGTTGATTAGAGAGTTGAACCGATCATATGTTGATTGTAGAGATTCTGTCGGCAGAGCTTTGAATGCGTAGTACTCGTTGATGCATTGGGCTCTGCGGTTCTTCTGAGTTTTGGCCCCACCCTCCAGTTGTTTTTCCAGTTCCTTCCACAGATCGTATGCAGATTCACACGCATCTAGGGATTGGAAAAGGTCATTGGGTATGGCCATGATCAGAAGTCTCTTAGTCTTCTGAGCAACTTTATATTTTGCCCAATCAGGATCTGACCACTTGTCCTTGGTCTTTGGTTTCTCGTGCTCTGGGATTTCTGGAGTGTCGTCTGTGGCAGGTACACGGGGTACTGTGATCATTGGTACGAAAGGAGGATTGTTGATATAGTAGACGAGTTCATTGTCAGTACCCTCGAAGAAATGAATCATTCGTATCTTCCACTGAGGGTACTCATCTCTGAGTAGTGTGGGTGGCTTGGTTAAAGAACCAGCAGTGAAGAAGTTGTTTGTGTTTGTCATTTTGAAAGAGGATGAGAAATCCAGAAAATAGGGTATGAATAGTAAACTTTCAGAGGATGAAGTGGATGTTTCGAATGGTGTTTATAAGCTTAAAACCTTTGAACAATGCACTAAAATGGAGATTTAACCGAAGTAACAGACTGTAAGTTTACCAAAGTCGAACAGGTCGAGAATGGCGGAAAAACATAGGCTGTTTTGAAATAAGTGAAGAACAGGTTAAAATTACTCCAGGTTTCTACCAAAAATCATTGTAAGTGAGGATCTCTTGATATAGAAAATCAAGAACCGCTCTGATACCAATTGTTGGTTCATGTTTTGCTTAACAATGATGATTCTATCTAATAGTTCAAACAAGATATAATGCGGAAGCGTTTTTAACGAACTAAAAGATATAATAAGGTAGAAGAACACACTATATCAAATACGTGAGATGTAAATAACACAGATAAATAGCTCAATAACCTACTGTATATTGATATAAATAGAACACCAAGAACACCGATGATATAACAAGGTTCTGTTCTAATGGTGTGTGTGTTGTGCAAAGCTTAATAGAAGAACTCAACATGAGTCTTCTATTTATACTACTTCTAAAGGGGACAAGCTCTAGACAATAAGTACTGAAGGTACAAAGACACTATTCAGGTACTGTTGCAGGTACAACATTAATTAAATGCGTCGGATTCTACTAAGGCTAAGACCCATCAGAGTTTGACACGTGGAGTTGTCAGGTTACGCCTTGTACGAATGATCTTCAGGATCTTCGTACAACAGAAATCGTGAGAAGCACGATTGTCCTTGTATAGAGCTCTAGTCTTTTATACCACAGAGGCTCTGTCAAGTATGACAGAGGCTCTGTGGCCTTGTCCGCATTGAAGAGTCTTCTGATGATTATTTACTTCGGTCTTCTCGGTTACTCGACAGAGCCTCTGTCGAAGACTTTTATGCTTCGGTCTTCTCGGTGACTCGGTAGAGCCTCTGTCGTAGACTTCTATACTTAGCCTATTTTCAATATTTCTATAAACAGAAAGATTGGAGCTAACAGATGTGTTATCTCGTGATTCCTTTATAATGTTATGCAATCACTTTAGACAAAAAAAATTGGTTGCAATCTAGTAGGCGCTCACAATGAATGCTTTAGAATAGTTAAACGTAGATTTCAACACTCCACACGGACTATTCATAATTGTTTTCATGAAGTATTGGGAGGAATGATGAAATTCACATGAGAGGTCGTAGGGCCAACACCCGTTGATGGAACAACAACTATGTCCGAAAGATTGAGGCGCCTTAGTAATCAACAAGCAAGGTATAGAGGAAGAGGAACAGGAGAATGCTACCAAAACGTTTTAGCAATTTGTGATTTTAATATGATATTCACGTTTGTTTAGGCTGTCTGGGAAGGCATTGCACATGATTCTAGAGTCCTAAGAGAAGTTGTGTTTAACCTAACTTCGGGATTTCCGTTTTCTCCATCAAGTGTCTCTTTTGCTTAACTTTAAAGGTTATTATTTTTTTTATTTTTAAGGTTGTAAATGTGAATATAGATAAATATTATCTTTGTGATGCCGCATATACTTGCACTCGTGGATTTATGGCTCCATATCGCAATACAAGGTATTGGTTAGCATATTTTTGACGTTAACATGCATTAACCAAGGAAGAAATGTTCAATCATGCTCATGTACAGCTTAGAAATGTTATCGAACGTGCATATGATGTCTTAAAAGCAAGATTTCCGATCATAAGGCAAATGGCTCCGTATCCTTTTCAAGTACAGAAAGATGTGGTGATTGATTGTTTCGCGATTCATAACTTCATAAGGAGATGCAATATCCAACATCAATTTTTTATGGAGTACGACGAAAACACCATATTTATCGTTGCTCAAGAACAACATGAAGGAATCAATGAAATAGATGTCGATGTAAGTGGAATGGAGTTTTCAAGACAATGAATATATAACTAATTTGCGTAATGAGATTGCAAATCAATTATTGTCCAATGCTTCAAATTAAGACTTGCACGCAAATGGTTGAAGTTTATATATTTCAATTATGAAATTTGTAATCTTTGTCATTCAACAATTATTTATTGGAAAATAGTTGCATTGTATTTAGCACTTCCCCATATATAGGGTTATAATGGTCTTTTTTTTGTCGGTCAGCAATAAATCCAGAATATTTGGTAAACAATTGTTTTCTAAACAACACTATAGAGCCGCTTAATCTAGTTAGACCACTTATTCGTGACAGCACTTACCACCACATCCCCTAAAATTTTCTTATATTTATATCTATACTATATTATAAAGTATTTATGAAAAACTCTTAAAACCTATTTTTCATACATCAATTACTTTTTATTGATGCACTAGAGTTGTAGTCGTACAATGCATTGTGATATATCTTGATTTTAATGTTTTCTTTTATTACTAGTTTTGGTATATTTTATAATATTGCATTGTGTGGTTTTGTGTGTTAACTGCCTTTCAAAAAAAATTATTTTTATATTTGAATAAAATATGAATTTGAGGACCCCCTAAACAATTATATATATATATATATATATATAGAGAGAGAGAGAGAGAGAGGAAGGTTCAAACGAGGAGCCTACCTATTTACGAGAAACGCGAGGAGCGCCTTCCATGTACTGGATCACATGTGATCCACTACTCCCGAAAAAATCGGGTAGCGGGCGACATGGTTCGCGAGTCGCGTGGAAGTCGTCTGGATCACATGTGATTTTAGGCGTAAATCACATGTGATTCACTACATGGGCGGAAGCCCCCCGATCACGTGTGAATCACATGTGATTTTGTACGTGAATCGCATGTGATTCAGTACATGGGCGGTGCTCCTCGCGTTTTCTTAAATTATTACGCTACTCGTTTGAACCCGCCTCTCTCTCTCTCTCTCTATATATATATATATATATATATCAATGTTATTATTAAAGTAAAATTTAAAATTTCTCGTTTTTTGTATACTTTATTTAATTCAAGTTTTGTTTATATATTAATTTATGTTTAATAATGATATAATGTATTTTAGGTTTATTAACGTAATGTTTTTTTCTTCGTAAAGATGGTTTTTAAGACTTTGTCTAAAATGCTTTATATTATAGTATAGATATTACTTAAAATTCAAGATGACAAGTAAATTGTACATTAATACGTCTTTTTAAACTTGTATGTTTAAATCCATATTATTCTAAATATAAAATATACAAAACATGAATAGGATAATCATTGAGGTCTAAAATAATACTTCATCATTATCTTTATAAAAATATTATATTGTTAAAACCGAAACAAATTACATCTCTATCATTGAATATAGATAAATTAAATTATAAAAAACAACTAAGTTAAACAAATTATGCCAAAAAAAACCAGAACTTTCAAGTCGTTATTTGACACTAATATCGATATCTTTTTAAAGTTCTTAAGGGATCTTCAAATAAGCAAGACTTATTCAATTATCTCATGTAATTTATAGTTTAGTTAAATAAAAATTTCATACTTCTTAACTAAAAAATGTGATAGCAGAAAATCGTATAGGTCCACAAAGTGGCCACCTATGTTGCCACAATGTGGTGCAAGTGCACACGAGACATTATGCTAATGTCTCAGTGTTACGTAAGAAAGTAGTAATATACCAAAATTATTTCCACAAGAACTCGGCAACTAAGAATCAGAGATCTTCATGAACTTCTAGTGCTCATTTTGAGTTTTCAGAAAATAATCAATATTCGTGAGAGTTTATTTATGCTAAATAACGATTACGTGAACAAGTAGTTGCAAGAAGAAGGCATGGACGCAATCATTATTTAAGACATCCGTAGTAATATTATGGTCAAAAACAAGTGTCACAAAAACATTATGATAACCCTTTTCTCTCGAAAGTGAATTTCCACAGAGAATAGCGACTTGTCCCCACATTGCCAATTCAAGACTTGCTGATTTAATTAAGTAGACCTCTAAGGATCTTAGCTAAGCCAGTATGGTAATATATGCCCTAATATCTTTGTGACACCTACATCGACCGACATTTAAACCTTAGTTAAAATAACGAAAAAACCCGTATCTGAACTTGGTTATAAAAGACTAGCTTAGAGCTTTTTGTATCACTCAAGACGTATTTCCAGATCCACCAAAATTTGAGTTTAAGATCTAATATTAATACTTACAAGTGATCGTGTTATCCACATGTGAGCTAAAGTACCGAGTCTAGTCATCAAGTCTTAGATTTGGCTCACACCCACACCCAATGGGGTGTTTATCTTATAACAAAAAGAAATTTAATGGTAGAAGAAGAATACATGACGAATATTTGCATAAACGAAATATTTGTTTTCCCAGATTAACTCTTATATATATATGAAGTCAAATAGAATATCAGAGTAATGAAGATGTATGTGGAAGCTATTAATAAACTTGATTTCACAAGTAGATAATAAGCTAGAGAGAGAAATCATACACAAAGGAATACAATCAGGAAACTAGCGTTGTCATATGATTAAACTTGAATGTGAGGTACAAGACTGAAGAACACACCAAGAACACCTACTTGTATGTGTATTAGACGCTCAGACTCTCTCTTAACTAGGTGTTGTTGAGTGTGTGTAATCAAGAGGCATATATGATACCTAAACAGAAATCCCTTTAAATAGGGGAATATTACACGAAAGTCAACCCTATGACCTATCAGGTTCTACCACCTGTAAAGATACCATAATCGCTTCTAGTCATTGAGGTTATCACAACAAAGCACACGTAAGAGAGATCTTCAATTGGTTGAATCTTCAAAGTATAAAAGCACAGAGGTTGACTGCCACAAAGGTTCTGTAGTCCAAGTATAATCTTTTGGTTGAGCTCCTCTGTGCAGATAATTCGGCAGAGGCTCTGAAGATAACCTTCTTTCTAGTGCAGAAGTCCCCTTGGATCTAAGGACTTGTCTTTTTACAATACTTTTATAACAACAGAATTGGGGTTAACAATCTCCCTTAAGTATTGAAAAAAGAAAATTACAAGTAAGCATGTCTATACTAGAAGGCAAGAGGTATTAACATGACCGCTATAAAGTAATTTCTTAATGACTTAAGCAAAAATATTTCAAGGAAAGCAATCTCGGAAAGTCATCAACATGATGAGAAAAATAAGTCTTTAGGCTGTTGTAGAAGAACATGATCAACCTTCTGAACTTGATTGTTTCATCAAACTCCGTGATCATGTGGTCTGCGGGTCCTGCCTGAACAGTCTCCGATCCTCTTCTCTTTAAAATAACCCTTCTGAACTTGAGAAAAGTATCGTTGGAGTACTTATGTGCATTCATAGTCTTGTATAGACGGTTCTACCATTTTGCATTCTTGTAAACATACCCAAAGTCAAGTTCAACAATGATTAACTTGGGAGGCATCAGTTCCAGATCTCGCATGTCTTCATCTGGGGTTGTGACTGTTAGTTTGTCTACACCAAGCTCTAGAGCGATCTGAAAGTCAAATTGGCTGTAGAACTTAACCTTTTCCCACATCACTTCTCTGATAGCATAATTGGAGATCATGTACTTCTTCCTCTGTCCTAGCCTCTGATCAGTCCACCCATAAAGCTCAGAAAGGTCGTATGACACAAGTTACACAGATCTGCATCAGAGAATTTACTTGTTGACCCATTCTCTCTTTCCACATGATATCTGTAATACATCACGACCTTGTTAGCAAATTGGTGCAGATTTATCCCTCTAATAACCTTTATGTTTGACAGAGAATACACTAGACTAGCATTTTAAGCTTTTTCTCTCGAAAACCTTCTTTTGACTTCTTCTAGCATCAGAGGGTGAAGCTTTGGTTGGGTTATCACATCTTCATTGCTAGCATTGTAGACGTATTTGTAAATCTGCTCATGGTACTTCAACTCTAGTTCTCTGGGCTTTGGCCTTGGTTCGAATTTTAAATGTTCACGCAACCGAATTGACACGTGTCGACCAAGGAAACTCAACATGTTATGAGGTAACTGAATCGGTTGAGAAGAAGATAGGATTTATGACGTCATGGCGACGTAGGGCATATGGATAGCAGCTGGATGGACAGGTGTTGACCATCAAACAGAGCATACGAAAAGTCGATGGACAAGTGTCGACCACTCGTTGAGGTAGTCTGACACGATAGACCGTATATATACGGGTTTCCTCCGATTTCATTTCCTTGTCACGCTTGCGATTTCTTAGAGAGAGAGATATCGAAATCCTTGACTTTTCTTGCCAAACATTACCAAAAGTTTGTGATAGAGGATCCTTACCAAACCCATTCAGGGTTTTAGAGACTATATAAGGTACAATTTCTCCACCCTTTATGAGCATTAAGACTATAGTGAAGAAGCTCGCTAAGCATTTGGACCTACAAGAGCTTTATATTGCTCAAGTAACCACACCCGACTTCATCATGGCCATCGATAATGTAAGCTCGATCAATGACGGCCCTGAGTTAGAGGATTATAGAACCCTATCCAAAATCCCTTCTGCTATCAGGTTAAACCTGCCTGATAATATTCGTCCTGAACAATGCCCGAATGGGTATTTCGTTTTATACGAATACCCATTCAAGATAGGTTTTAGGTGGCCTTTCTCTCCTCTCTCCTTAGCGTTTCTCGATGCGTTCAACCTTTCCCCTGGGCACACGATTCCCCAGTTCTGGCGCATCGTCCATGTGATCGAGCGCATCACAGCCGACTCGGATGCATCGTCAAACATTAACGACCTCCTTACGGCGTATATGGTGAAGGTGGAAAACAACCACCAGTACAACCTCTTCTCGAGGTTTAAGGAGATCGAACCCTAGTTCAGAACACTACGGTTAACAACCCTAAGTGGAAGATTAGGTATGTCTTCGGTCGCTTGGCGCCGCTTGACGCCCTCAACAACGACATCTTATAGCTCATGGCGAGCTGGAATGAAGAGGGTAAAGAGATTTTCACATGTCGTAAGTTTTATGCTTTTCATCTTATGTTATATTCTAATCGTGTGTTTTTTGATGTCTCAATAGCTATCGATTTCTCCAGGTCGAGCCTCTTCTTGATACTCAAGACAAGATCGAGAAGTTCCTCGAATACAGTGTCGAGGAACGATCTTTCTTTATCAACCGGTCGCTGGTTGACAAAGACTCCGACGACGATATCGTCGAGGTCTAGGCGCCTAAAGCTTCGAGCGTGAGAAGGGGAGAAGAAAGAGAGACAGAAGAGGAGAAGGAGGAAGAGGAAGAGGAGAGGAGAGGAGAGGAGAGAAATAGGAGAAGAAGTCGGAGGAGAAAGAACAAGAGAAAGAGGAGGAAGTGGAAGTAATGACTGGTAAGCGTCGTGCGATCCGTGTTCTTTTCATCTTCTTTCCTTGAATTATCCTTCTAAATCTTGTTTCTATTTCTCTCGCAGGTGGCTCTGGGATGAAGTCAACATCAGGGATGTCGAAGAAGGAAGCTCGGTTATACGACAAGGAACTGAAAAGAAAAGCTCCCCCGACTTCTGGACCGGGGTCGAAGAAGTCGAGGACGACTCCCCTGAGGGAACCGTCTTCAATGGTGGCGACCAGCCGAAGGTCGCCACTCCTGAGAAGGCGAAGGCGTCTTCGGACACAATCCCTGCAAAGCCGCTGCACGCGATACCCCCCAGAGGGGTCCTCGACCATGGCCAAGGACAAGGGTCCTCAGGTCGAGGAAGGGGAAAGATTCCATTATCAACTTTGGGATTGACATTTCCCAGATCATCTCTGTTATTTAGGATGTAGCATTAACAACCAATGATGTGAAGAAATATAAGAGATGTCTTTCTCCCATGGAATAGTTCGTACGCTGTATTCTTAAATCGTTTGACAATCAGCGATCTACTTTGAGTGAAACATGCAGTGTTGAAAGCTTCTGCCCAGAATTGAGTTAAGTTGGCAGGTGAGAATCGTTGAACATTGATCGAGAAACTTCGATAATTTTTTGATTTCTTCTTTCAGCGACTCCATTTTGTTGTGGTGTTCTCACATTGGAGAAGTTGTGAGATATACCCTTACTCTCAGACAAGTTATCAAGAGAACTGTTTTTGAATTCAGTTCCATGATCACTCCTTATTGAGTGAACTGTCATGTTGTTTAGAACTTCTATTTTTCTCACAAATGAAATAATTTCATCTGGAGTGTCACTCTTGGATATGAGAAACATCACCCAGGTATAGCGAGAGTACTCTTCTACTATTACTAGAGTTTACTTCTTTCCAGCGATGGATTGAAATTTACATGGCAAATAAATCCATATAGAGTAGATGAAGAGGTGTTGTCACTGATGACACTTGTTTTGATTTGAAATTAGCTTTGGTCCGCTTTCCTTTTTCACACGCTGAACATAGAGATTCCTTGGCATATGAATGTTGAGGTAAGCTAGTGACTAGTTCCTTTGTTGAGAGAGAATTCAGTGTCTTGAAGTTGAGACGAGAGAGCCTCTTATGCCATAACCAGATGACATTTGAGGAGGCTTTAGATAGAAAACAGATGTTCTCAGTGTTCGATGAGTCCATGTTAATAACATTAACATTTTCCGGTCGATAACAACTGAGAGAAAGTTTTTATTCCTTATCAGTGACAGAGCATGTTTTCTTTATAAAGCATACCTTGTAGTCTTTATCACATAGCTGGCTGATGCTAAGAAGATTGTGCTTCGGTCGTTCTACATAAGCGACTCTTTGGAAGGTAGTTGTACCACACCAAACCCGCTAGTATAGCCTTTTCCATTTCCACCAAAGGTCACTAAGGGACCTTTCCTTTTCTTCTATTCAAAGAGCAGGTTCTTTTGTCCAGTCATGTGTCTAGAGCATCCACTATCGAGATACCAGATACCCTTCGAGACCTGCAATCATAAGGAAGATTAAGTTTGAATTGGTACCCACTTTACAATGGGTCCACATGTGTTAGTAGAGATGGGAGGTTCAGTGATCTTACAACATCTGATTTTTCAGCTTCATTTTAGTTAATTTCTTAACATTAGTGGTATTTTTTACCTTGGCAGATTTTTCATCTCTGATGACTTGGCGGTATTTATCTTCACTTTAGCTCATTTTTCAGCTTTGGTGGCTGTTGGGGCACTTACTAGCAATATGGTTAGTAAGTCCACAGTGATAGCATTTCCTATAGCTGAAGTTAGCTTTAGGACCATAGGCATAAGCATTAGAAATCTTTAAATGGGCAGGGCCATTTCCAAGAATGCTTTTAGTGTCATATATCATAGGAACCTTTGGTTCTTCAGATTTCTTAGTCTTAACATCAACCATTATCCTGGGAGTGGATCTCTGAATGTGTTCCGAAACTTATGCTTTGGAGGATGAGGGTTGGTTAGCTGGAGGTTTAGGAGTATTCTTCAGCTTTGGTACATAGGTACTATTTTGAGGAACGTGGGATATAGATTTCCCTTTCTCAAAGAGTCTGGAGCTCTTAAGAGATTCCTCAAGAATAGAAATTGAAGAGGAAGAGCACTGGGATGGAGTGACAATTCACGACCTACTTGACACGAAGCATTTTCACAAAACCTCGTAACTCGTGGTCTTAAGTCGTGTAAAATTCTCACGACCTAAAATCCGCGACTCATGTATCTTGTCTGAATTTTAAATTCGATATGCGTAATTTGCCTTAGTCGCAAGTATGTTCCGTTTCTCGGTTAGATCGTCTTACGATCATTACCTGGCCATGTGCATTTTGTTCTTGTCATGAAAATCTTGTTTTACATTTTACGAGATTGCCTTACATTTTTCGATCATCTTATGTATTCTGTGATTGCAACTGTCTTATGATTTATACCAAGTCATTTTTACGATTGTTGTCAATTATGCGTATTGAATGTTTGGTCGCTCGATATTATTTACTTTTCATACGATAAGTGTCCTAATGCTAAAAATAAGAAAGTACGATGGATAGAAACTTGCTTAACCATTAAAGTACCGCACGATATGCGGTGAAGTTTTGTGCGGGAACTAGTTGTGTGCGGTATATTTACACTTAGACAAAACATCAAGAACAGGTTCAATCAAACATTTCAAAATTGATGGTAAGCTAACAAATCATTAACCCAGAGAGGACCGATTAAGGGATGGAAACCTAAACCCGATTGCCATTTAGGCATACGAACCTACTTAGATTCGATTGAAAACCCTTATCGAACCCGTGGCATACGAACAATCGGGGGTTTCAAAAATGCTAAAAATTAAATCGATCGATTTAAAGATTGAATCAGCTCTAGTCGTATGTGCGATGTGTGATCAAGAGGGTTTACCTGGTGTGAGATGACTGAGATTCGACAGAAAAGAAACACGATCGACGTTGGAGTGTGTAAATCGCACACAGTGGAAGGGTTTAGAGAGAGAGAGAGAGAGGGTTGAGTTTCAAATGAAACAAGGACAACAGGTTCGAAGGAGGGAACCTTTTAACCCACGAGGACAGGTGGCAACACGTAATTGGTTCTAAAAGTCAAAGGCTTGACCAGGGTCAAACTCCCGCATAACATTGGAAAAAAATCACCTACCGGGGACAACTACCGCATAAGATTTGTGTGGTAGTTATTGTTACCGCACAAGCTTTGTGCGGTAGTTGAATGTACCACACAAGCTTTGTAGGGTAAACAGAACTCCCGCAATTGCTTTGTGCAGCAAAGCCAAGTACCGCATGACTCATGCGGTTCATTAAACACTTAGAAAAAATTTCCACTTTTTCAAAAAAAAACCTTTTGAAAATTTAAAATGCTTTACAATTAATTCTAAAGATTACGTCACGTTAAAAGTTGTCAAACTTTAACTGACTCTTAGACCACAGATTTTCCAAAAATACTTTTACTCCCGCTTAAATGGTGTATAGTAAATCGAATTTTTCCATCAAGGGTTGTAAATTTGAGAAACATTTTTCTTTGATTCTCCCGCTTAAATTGTGCATAAAAATTTTTGTGTAAAAAAGGCGTGCACATTTAAGATAGAGCTCACAGAAAAATATATGATATAGATTAGAAAACTGTGAAAGCTCCCCCTAGATAGATGAACCAAAACACTTACATAAATTCAAACACGTTACTCCCCCTGAACACATTAACACACGTTAAACAAATAGATATCGTGAAGAGTAATGAAAAATAAACTAAACTCAATAAGAAAGAAAATAGACAAAAATAAACTTTGATAATACAGAAATTTAAGACGGTATGAGTAAGGTATAAATAGAGTTCAGTGAAGTGAGATTTTGAACTTGGTCACACATAGAAACGACTGTGAGTGAGAGAGTAAACATCCCATTTTACTGAAGAAAAGTTATACTAAAATCATACGAGTGTTAAATTTTAAGATTGAGCATACCTACCTTGGACACTAAGTAGTTAAACCGTTTTTCGTGCAAGGATTTGGTAAATAGGTCAACAATCTAATGTTCAGTATTTACAAAGTAAAGTTCTATCGTACTCTCAATCAGAATATGTATCCGTCAAAGTTGAAGAATCAGTTGGTCCACCAGTTATTCCAACTAATCATTTAAATCAAGTCGGTCCCTCTAATCCATCAACTTCTCAAGGTGGTCCATCTACTTCAAGAAAACCTCAAGTTAATCCCGCCAAGGAGAAACTTAGATTGCTCAAACTAAGAACACCATTCTTGGAAGACTCAGAAAGGAAAATATTTGCCCATTATATCAGGAGATTGAATCCATATGCAGTGTTTGGAGTATCTGATTAATCGGATGCTTTGAAGTTTGAGTAGTTTTATTTGATTAAGGCTAAATCTCAGCAAGTTCATCATGTTCGTTCCAAAAAGTTGATTGTTACCATCAAAGAAGTGTTTGCCAGAAAGTTCTATAAAAATTGGTATCCGGTGTTTGTTGTTCAGAGGCAAGATGGGTTGACTTATACTTTTTCTGAATTTGATTTTCATCATCTGTTATAAAAAGATTTTGAGTTTATGTACCATCACTTCAGATATTTAACCATCAGAAAGGAAGGAATTACACTTGCTCTGACTGCAATCAGGAGATTTCTACACCGACACCTGACGTACTCTTATTGCTATAACCTTCAACTTGGGATTGAAAGTGACGAACCTATTGTGAACATGATAAGGTCGAATCAGAAGATACCAGACATGGAGAACTACCCGTTGTTCATGATATTGGAAGATCCGGAATTTTTAGTGATCTATAAGAATGAAAAGAATGAGAAGAGGTTCATCAGATTCAATGAAATTGCAAAGTATTCAGATGGAACACTGAAGGTGACCATGTTACAATTGGATAACAAGTTTTAGCTCAACGAACAAACTCATACGGAGAACAGAATGCCTATAAGAGAAAGGGTTTTGTTTCTTAAAGCCTTGGAAGAGCTGGATGACCGGATAAATTTCAGGAAGCCATGAGACGAATTGAAACGTATTTGGGGCTTAGAAGAAGAAGAAGATCATTGATACCTTGATTCCAATGGGGGAGAATGTTAGAGAAGAAAAGTTGTCATCAAGGATATCAGTCTAAAGGGTCTTATTTGTAATTTTCACCTTATTCAATGTAAAAGTCAAGAGATTTATGACATAGACTTTCTCTCTCTACATACTTTTCTCTCTACATTTTTGTTGTGTTTTACATTGAATTGTGCTTGATTTCTTGGACTAACAAGAACAACAATTTTTCTTTTGTGCTAACCTTATTAAGTGATCTACATTTTAAACATTATCAGGTTCAACAAAAGATTTACCTTGAGAAACATAGTTCTTCTTGGCGTTTGGTGTGGGAACGAATGACTTTGGAACTTCTTTCTCAGGAGTTGAGCCTTTGACTTTCCAAACCATCCTCAACTTCTTTGGTTCAGGCTTCTCTCAGCCTCTACCCCCACATGGAAAAGATCAGGCGTCTGGTGCCGAGAGCTATCGAGAAGCAGCAGGAGGCGCTGAAGAGAGAGAAGGTCACCTTAGATCGTGCGGAGTCTATTTTCCGTGCGATTGGAAGACACGTTGAATCAGGTGGAGGTCCTTGAGCACGAGAAAGAGAAGATGCGTGGTCGTCTTAAAGAGGTCCTAGACGACTCAGTGGCATCAAAGGAGGAGCTTCTGAAGGCCAAAGAGTCCTTGGCTACAAATGAAAAAGAAGCTGAGGACTTGCGGTCGAAGCTGTCGGCGAAAGAAGGCGGAGGTCGTAGGCCTAACACTGGAGCTTAAGTTGATCTAGGCTTTTGCTTGATTAACTGCGAGGGACACGATTATGAGGCGTCACTTGACAGGGAAGAGTCCTCTATCGTCTGCTACCGAGGAACTGGCCTATATTTGTCGAGTGTGGGGACCGAAAGGGACTTGGACTCAAATGATGAGAAGGAAGCCGACGAGGTGGAGGTGGTGGACGAGTCCCTCAGAGGTGAAGCTTCAAAGTTCGTGCCTGAGTAAGCTGCGAGCCCTCCTCCTTCTTAGGTTCTAGTTAATTTTATTTTGATTGGGAAGACTGTAGGTGATCCTGCCCATACTTGTATTTTTTTGGATATTCTTATTAATACAACTGGTTTTTTGGTCGCAATCTTCTATCCATCATACTTTCTTATTTTTAGCATTAGGACACTTATCGTATGACAAGTAAATAATATCGAGCGACCAAACATTCAATACGCATAATTGACAACAGTCTTAAAAACGACTTAGTATAAATCATAAGACAGTTGCAATCATACAATACATAAGATGATCGACAAATGTAAGGCAATCTCGTAAAAAGTAAAACAAGATTTTCATGACAAGAACAAAATGCACATGGCCAGGTGATGATCGTAAGACGATCTAACCGAGAAACAGAAGATACTTGCGACTAAGGCAAATTACGCATATCAAATTTAAAATTCAGACAAGATACATGAGTCGTGAATTTTAGGTCGTGAGAATTTTACACGATTTGAGACCACGAGTTACGAGGTTTTGTCAAAATGCTTCGTGTCAAGTAGGTCGTGAATTGTCACTCGACCATGATGGGTAATTGTGCAATCCTGCAGGAGAAAGAACGTTAACGGTGGTTGTTAATGCTAAAAATCGTCCAAAGGAAGATTTAAAGTCGGTGTGGGGCTTTAACAACTAAACAAAAGAATCTCTTGACAAAATCGTACAACTAATAAAAGAAATGACAAGAGACAACAGAATCTGGTAACGCGGAAAACCCCGTCGAGGGTAAAAACCGCGGTTGACAGTGCACTATGGTCGTCAAACAGGGATGACGCCCTTTAATAACAAGTGTCGGGAGTAAAATTGATTACAAAGGAAATAAAACAAACTTAATCGTAAGATTGCGTCGTGCGTAAGAATGCTTCGTCGTGAGTTTCTTTTAAAGAAAACGAGTTTGCTTGCTTGAATGTTCTCCGAGTGTTCTTCTAATCTGTGCCTGACGCAAATGAGACCTTGAGCATGGTTTTAAAGGCTTTGATGTCATAAATGAGCCTTATTATTGTGCGTAAGGGTTCTTGTCATTTAATGTGTTTGATGATGGTCTTCAGTTATGACCGTTGTCCCTTAAATGCTTGTGACCTGCATTGAATAGACACAAAGAAAAAGCTTGTCGATAGTTAATTAATCATGGTTGCAAGAAATCTTACGACGGTCGTGAGATTTTACTGAGGAACTTGGTCGCTGGTCGTGATTGGTTTCACGACCATCGTCATAGGTGACGACTAAGGCCATGGTCGTGCATAATTTCCAGGACCTTATCTTAATACAAGACTTGTCATACATTAAGTGTTGCTTAATTTTTGGCGTCGGTCGTGATGTGCGGTTTTTTACCCAAACAGTTTGCCCCCAAAATTTGAATTTAATGCGTAAATTTATATTTTAAATTTGAAGGGAACTACGAATTGACACGTGTCGATCGAAGAAACCGAACAGTTCCATAGTAAACGAATAGGTTTGTGGGAAACTGAAAAGTCGATAAGATCGATGACGTCATGATGACGTGGGACGTGTGGATGACAGTTGTTGGACAACTGTCGTCCATCCATTGAGGCATGCGAAGTGTTGGTGGATAGGTGTGGACCATCGGTCGACTCGACCAGACACACTGGTGCGTATAAATGGAAGCTTCGGCCGATCTTTTTCCTTTTTTACGCTTCCAAACTATTTTTAGAGAGAGAGACTTCCGAATCTTCGCCAAAATCTGCCAAAAAGAAATCATTTCCAAAATCGTTCGAAGTTTAGAGCCCTATATAAGATACGATCCTCTTCTGGGTTCTTTATGCGCATTAAGACCATAGAAAAAATCCCGCAAAGCACTAGGACCTTAGGGAGTTGTATATCGCCCAAGTTACAACCCTAGACTTCATAATGTACAGCGAACCTACTAGTTCGATACACGATGGCGAGGAGCTAGAGGCCTTTAGGACCCAAGCCCAGATTCAGGTCGTTGTCAGGCTAAACTTGCCTGAGAACTTGCATCCCAAGGAGTGCCCAAACGGGTACTTCGTCATGTACGAGTATCCCTTTAAGATAGGGTTTAAGTGGCCCTATTCTCCTCTTTCTAGGTCGTTCCTGAACACCTTCTACCTGTCTGCAGGCCAGGCAATGCCCAGTTTTGGCACATTATCTATGTGATCGATAGGGTCACCGCCGACTGGGAGTCTCCGTTCACCGTGAGCGAACTCCTTGCGGCATATATGGTCAAGGTGGACAACTACCACCGATACAACCTCTTTTCAAGGTTCAAAGGCGATCGTATTCTGGTCCAGAATATTGCAGTCAACTACCGCAAGTGGAAGACCCGATATGTCTTTATTCGCTTGGCGTCTCTCGACGCTCTCGACGAATACACCTCCCGGGTCGTGGCCAGCTGGAACGACAAGGGTATTTATTTTTATCTATCGTACGTTTTTGCGTATTTTTGTTTTTACTGTCGTACTAATTGTCTATTTTTCAATGTTTCAGCCATCGACTTCTCCAAGGTTAAGCCTCTTCCTGACACTCAAGGGAAGATTGAAAAGTTCCTCGGATACAGTTTCGAGGAAAGGTCTTTCTTCATCAATCGTGCCCCGGTCGACGAGGACTCCGATGACGACATCGTCGAGATCGAAGCACCTGAGGCTTCGGTCGTGAGGAGAGAGGAAGAGAGAGGCGAAGGAGAAGAGAGGAGAAGATGAGGAAGGGAAGGAAGATGAAGAAGAGATGGCAAGTAAGTCGCGTACCAGGTCATCGTACGATTTTGTTTTTCTGTCTTCTTCTCTAACTCTTTCCCTTGTCTTGACTCATGTGGATCAGGACGATGCCTATGCATGTCTTGTCCAAGAAGGAAGCTCAGCTACTCCTGGCCAGAAAGGCCAAAGAGATGAAGAAGAAGGCTCCTCCCCCGACCTCCGAGTCGGGGATGAAAAAGATGAGTACGGTTCCCTGGAGGGAACCGTCGTCGAAGGGTGGTGACCATTCAAAGGTCGCCACACCTGAGAAGGCGAAGACGTCGCATGACATAGTCGACGCATGGCCGATCAACTTGGCTCCTCCGGTGTCGATGTCGGTACCTGTGGTCGAGGTGACCAAGCCTCAGGTGAAGATGTCGACCCCTTTGTCGGTCAACAAGGGAAAAGGCCATGCGGTCATGGGATCTCCAGACATCTCGACGGTAAACTTTACTTTACCATCGGATTTTATGGCCGACGGCGTCCTGGATAGAGCGAAGATTTTCCCAGACTTGGGAAATATCTTCTGCCGTCCTTCTAGGACCGCTACAAGGATGTCTCGATCGACGAGATCGGGTCCCCTGTCTCGGGGCTAGCCTTTATGGTAAGTTTTAATCACTTATCTTTTAATCTTTTGTATTCTTTTGTCGTGTGTTCTAATACTTTGTTGATTGTTTCAGGCGTTTCAGGCTTCGTTGTGCCTGTACAACCAAATGGACAAAATCCGGAAGGTTGCTCCTTGTACCCTAGAGAAGATACGTCTGGCACAAGAAGAAGAGCGCAAGGATCGGGAGCAGGAACAGGCGGCGAAGGCCAGGGCTGAAGTTCTCTCGGTGAAGCTTGGCGATGCTCAAAACCTTCTAGGCATCGACAGGGAAGGAAGAGCTTCAGAGTTAGGTGAAGGAGGCTCTGGAGAGGGCCTTTGCGTTTGAGGCAGAGGTCGTGGCGACCAAGGTATCCTTGACCGAGATCGAATAACAGGTCGAGGGCCTTAGGTCGCTTGTAAAGGCGGGGGAGGAGCAGATAGTTGCTCTGGAGGAGAAGCTCCTCTCCTTTGAGGCGCTTACGTGTCTCAGGGTCCGGGCGACGCTTATGCATCTCCACTTGCAGAGGAAGAACCCATGGTTGCAGCCGAAGCAGAGGTTGCTACCTTCCTCGAACAAGTTGGGGACGAAAAGGACCTCGTCCTCGAAGATAAGATGGAGGATGGCGACTCGGCGGTCGTCGAGGCTGAGGGTGGCGACGAGTTGAGCTGCTCAGGATCAAGAACAACCTCCTCTGCCTTAGTTTTAATTTATTTAGTTTAGTTTTTCTCTTTTTTGATCGGGGTGACCGTTGATGGTCGGGCCCAACACTTGTACTTTTTTGCTTTTTTAATGAATACAAGTGTCTACTTTTAGTCTTATGAAATATTGTCGAATGATTTACTTATCGTACAACAAGTAAATTTGTAATGATCATGCGATAACCTGCGACGAGACATAACATGCGACGAGACATAACATGCGACGAGACATAACATGCGACGAAGGTTAAAAAATACAAGACAACATAAATCGTGAAATTGAGGCTTGGTAAATATGCAATCAAGGGATAGAACATGCGACTAAGGGATTTTACAATGAACATGCGACTAAGGATTTTTGATTAATTTTTCTAAGTCTAGACCTGGGGTCGCAGGACTTCCGATTGCAATGACTTTTCGAATCGTGAGTCATCTCGTTCGAAAGAATTGGTAATTGTTACTGACTTATATTTATGCGATCGTGCGATCCTGCAACACATCAATTGTTGGTGGTTAGTCGTTGGCTTAGCCAACAACCCTCCGATGTTTAAGTCAGTGTTTGGGTAAAAAATCACACCCTCGACCGACTTGGGAAATTCCCTCGACATGACCCATGGACATTGATTACCCTAATGACCAAAGATAATACCCATTATTATCATGTCCCCGACATACGTTAATAACCACGATAGTTGGTTATTGAAAGACATCTTGTGTCAATAGTTATTCAAGATAGTGTCTTTACATCTCGTGATCGCACATCACGTATCGCATGTTACACGTCGCACGTCACACATCGCCAGTCACACGCCACTAGTCTTATGTCGCCAGTTACGTGTTGCTAGTTACAACTCGTCGGTCTTATATCGCTCTGGTCCTGCGAAAGCATCGTCCTGACATCTTGGTCTTACGACCTGGTGATCTTACGACCTAGTCTTACGACATCATCATCTTGGTCTTACGATCTAGTGGTCTTACGACCTGGTCTCACGACATTTTCATAAGACCATTCTTATATTAAGATAAGGTCTTACAAGACGTTTACAGCCATATACATGGTCTTATATTTCGGCGACGGTCGTATGCTCCATAAGACCGACGTCCAGAACTTAAGACGGTCTTACGATTACACTAACCATTAATAGTCAACAGCCGTTTCCTTCGTTCATTAATGCAGGTCTACAAGCAATTATGGTACAATGGTCAGTAACGGACGAGCTCTTAATGACATTAAAGACTCGAGAGCAGTTACAAAGACAATCATCAAAGCGCATTTAATGCCGACAACGGTTACAAAACCAACCATTAAAGCACATTTATTGCCGATGGAAGCTATATAAAGGCCTGCTCCACAACCGAAAAGAGGATCTATTATCTGTTTACAAGCTATTACACACCGCAAACACCGTAATTCACGAAGTATTCAAACACACATCGTGGACGCAAGTTTCGCACGACGACAGTTTAGACCGCACGACAACAGCTTATTTCGCACGATTTACGCACTACACACGACTTTTACACACGATTAAGTTTACTTTTTCTATAATTGTAACTTATTGTACACAAATCGCCTGTAACACAAGGATTATCGCCCCTGATTGGCGACCATAGTGCACTGTCGACTCTAACACAGTCGACCGCGGTTTTTTCCCTCGATTTGGGGTTTTCCACATCACCAAAATCTCTTGTTTCGTCTATATTTTATTCGTTATTTTTCTTGTTTATTTCTATGGTTCAAACTTTAGTTGATAAGGTACGAAACCAAACCTTAAATCGTATTTTTATACAATTTTCGGAAAAAGACAGTTTAGTACGATTTTTGGCATTAACAGTCAGTAATCGTCATGATCAATAAATCATAAACAAAAATGTAAAAGAAATACTTTTTCAAATGTACCACATTCCAACATCGTGGGATGTCTGGATTGTCGAGGGTTTGGAACCTATAGGCGCCTTTTCCTACGACTTCAGATATAAATGGTCCTTCCCATTTGGTGGATAACGTACTCGCATTCAACTCTTTTGTGTTTTGGAATGCTCATCGAAGGACGAAGTCGCCTTCTTGGAATACTTTAATCTTGACATTTTTATTAAAATCTCGTTCGACTGCCTGTCTTTGAGACGCCATCTTAATTAGAGCGGCTTCCCTCAATTCTTTGAGAGCGTCGAGATCGTAACTCAAGTCTACCAAATTATGGTCGACCGACGTGTGTCTCGACGTCGACAGTTGGACTTCGGAGGGCAAGATCGCTTCACAACCGTAGACTAGGTAGAATAGGGCCTGGTCTTTGGACGTACGTGGTGTCGTGTGATTGGCCCATAACACTGATGGGAGTTCTTCGACCCATCATCCTTTCGCAGCCTTAAGTCTCTTCTTTATCGAGTTGTTGATGACCTTATTGCTCGACTCTGCAAGTCCATTCAATTGAGGGTAACGTGACGTCAAAGTCGTAAGTTTGATGTTACGATCTTCACAAAATTGTTGAGTTCGGTCACTTATGAATTGTGACCCATTGTCGCATACGATTTCGGATGGGACTCCGAACCTGCAAATGATGTTAGTCTAAATAAAAGAGACGGCCTCTTTATCCCGAACTTGGGATAAGGTGGCTGCTTCTATCCACTTAGAGAAATAATCAGTAAGGACCAACAGAAATACCTTTTGCCCGGGGGCAGGTGGCAATTTGCCGACAATGTCCATTCCGCATCTCATGAAGGGCCATGGGATTAGAGTCGCATGCAAAGGTTCATAGGGTTGATGAGACATACCTGAATGACGTTGGCAAGCATCACAACTTTGGACATACCTGGTAGCGTCTTGTCGCAAGGTCGACCAACAGTAGCCTTGTCGGCATATCCGGTTCGCCAGACTGCGACTGTTTGGGCAAAAAATCACTAGTCTCGACCACGATCAAGAAAGGTAAGACACATGTTATGAACTATATCTTGTATTAAGATAAGGCCCCGACAAAGACCCAAAAAACCTCCGTCGTCCCCCCTAAAAGGTAAGTCGAGAGTTCCTCACGACACTCGACCTCGACGTCGCCTAGCTCACACGACCGTTGCATAAAACCATGCGACCTCGACCGACTAACGCGCTATACGACTGCTATGTTTTGTTTAGTGTTTAATGCTGGAATCAACGCCATTAATGGACAACGGCTATAACCGACGAAGTCAGTTATGAACATCTAAACCCGCATTAAAATATGGCAACCGTTACGACAGCTATCAAAGTCCTTAATGATCTAATTAAAAGTGCCCAAAGACTATAAATTCTAAGCTCAATCCTCAATTCAAGGGACATCGAATAACACAGAGAGGAACACAGATACAACGCAGAACATCAGACGCAAGCACTTGAACTCCGAAGAACACTTGAAGCACAGAAATCGCTCACAGAAGAATCGCTCTCGACGCACGACATCAGCACTCGACACACAGTTTAAACACACGACGCACACTGTTTTACATTAGAAAACACTTGTAACTTTACATTTCGAAGTCTTTCCTTCATATGTATTGTAATCTCTGTACGATCGACGCCTGAAACACCAAGGACATCACCCCTGTTTGGCGACCATAGTGCAGCGACGACATCCACTGTCGTCTGCAGGTTTTTTCCTCGTTGAGGTTTTTCCTGCGTCATCAAATTCTCTGTCTCGTTTATATTTTTGTCTTGGTCGCATGCCTTTGTCGAACAATTCCTTTCTTTAGTTGTTAAAGTCCACATCTACCATAGTGCAGCGACGACATCCACTGTCGTCCGCAGGTTTTTCCTCGTTTAGGTTTTTCCTGCGTCATCAAATCCTCTCTCTCATTTACATTTTTGTCTTTGTCACACGCCTTTGTCGAACGATTCCTTTCTTTAGTTGTTAAAGTCCACATCGACCTTAAGTTGTCCCTTTGGTGCGATTTTTGGCATTAACAGTTTGGCGTTATCTATGGGACCCCATCTAGAGAAATGGCAGCCCTTGGAGATCAGCAGCATGTCATTGCCCAGATGTACCAGGAGCTTGAAGTCGCTCGAAATCAAATCAATGCCATGTCAGAGCAAAGTCGCAGAGCAGCTGAGGAGATCGCACGGTTAAGGAATCCCTTTGGACCTCAGAATGGTCCTAGGCCATTCGTTCAGAATCCAGGCCAAGGATCGTTTGGTCAGAATTGTCCTCGACCATTCGCGCATAACCCAGGTCCAGGATCAGCTTCGTTCACTCAGAACCAACATCCAGGTCCATTTATGCAGAATCAGCAGCCGGGCCGTACAACCCAAATCCCCATTTCGGGACAGTTCCTCCTCAGCACATAAGGCCACCACCCATGTAGAATGGGTCGCAGCCATTTCAGAATGGGTCGCAGCCGTACTTTGTTCCTTTCAACGGAGACGCCAATGGCTCATCGCATGGCAATGGCACCAGTTCAGGAATCAATCCGCAAGCAGGGGCAAATCTCAACCCCAATGACCCCGTCGCCCAGCGATTGAAAATGCTAGAAGATCAGAACGAGCACGTCCTATCTTTGCTCGCTAAGCTACCTGGGGCAGCCATGCCCGTTGATGTCGAACCTCGATCAGGATTTCAGGCGTCACCCTTCATCGATGAGATCACGACTGTCGAGGTCCCGAAGAAGTACAACGTCCCCGCCTTTACGCCCAAGTATTCGGGATTGACCGATCCAACAGAGCACGTCGCGCAGTATAAGCAGCTCATGTGGACGATCTCGATCCCACACATGTATTAGGAGGTCTGTATGTGCAAAAGCTTCGGTGCGACTCTCAGCGGTCCTGCTCTCCAATGGTTGATCAATCTCAAACCCAAGTCCATCGGGTCGTTCGCTGAACTATATCTTGTATTAAGATAAGGCCCCGACAAAGACCCAAAAAACCTCCGTCGTCCCCCCTAAAAGGTAAGTCGAGAGTTCCTCACGACACTCGACCTCGACGTCGCCTAGCTCACACGACCGTTGCATAAAACCATGCGACCTCGACCGACTAACGCGCTATACGACTGTTATGTTTTGTTCAGTGTTTAATGCTGGAATCAACGCCATTAATGGACAACGGCTATAACCGACGAAGTCAGTTATGAACATCTAAACCCGCATTAGAATATGGCAACCGTTACGACAGCTATCAAAGTCCTTAATGATCTAATTAAAAGTGCCCAAAGACTATAAATTCTAAGCTCAATCCTCAATTCAAGGGACATCGAATAACACAGAGAGGAACACAGATACAACGCAGAACATCAGACGCAAGCACTTGAACTCCGAAGAACACTTGAAGCACAGAAATCGCTCACAGAAGAATCGCTCTCGACGCACGACATCAGCACTCGACACACAGTTTAAACACACGACGCACACTGTTTTACATTAGAAAACACTTGTAACTTTACATTTCGAAGTCTTTCCTTCATATGTATTGTAATCTCTGTACGATCGACACCTGAAACACCAAGGACATCACCCATGTTTGGCGACCATAGTGCAGCGACGACATCCACTGTCGTCTGCAGGTTTTTTCCTCGTTGAGGTTTTTCCTGCGTCATTAAATTCTCTGTCTCGTTTATATTTTTGTCTTGGTCGCATGCCTTTGTCGAACGATTCCTTTCTTTAGTTGTTAAAGTCCACATCTACCATAGTGCAGCGACGACATCCACTGTCGTCCGCAGGTTTTTCCTCGTTTAGGTTTTTCCTGCGTCATCAAATCCTCTCTCTCATTTACATTTTTGTCTTTGTCACACGCCTTTGTCGAACGATTCCTTTCTTTAGTTGTTAAAGTCCACATCGACCTTAAGTTGTCCCTTTGGTGCGATTTTTGGCATTAACAGTTTGGCGTTATCTATGGGACCCCATCTAGAGAAATGGCAGCCCCTGGAGATCAGCAGCATGTTATTGCCCAGATGTACCAGGAGCTTGAAGTCGCTCGAAATCAAATCAACGCCATGTCAGAGCAAAGTCGCAGAGCAGCTGAGGAGATCGCACGGTTAAGGAATCCCTCTGGACCACAGAATGGTCCTAGGCCATTCGTTCAGAATCCAGGCCAAGGATCGTTCGGTCAGAATTGTCCTCGACCATTCGCGCATAACCCAGGTCCAGGATCAGCTTCGTTCACTCAGAACCAACATCCAGGTCCGTTTATGCAGAATCAGCAGCCGGGCCGTACAACCCAAATCCCCAGTTCGGGACAGTTCCTCCTCAGCACATAAGGCCACCACCCATGTAGAATGGGTCGCAGCCATTTCAGAATGGGTCGCTGTCGTATTTTGTTCCTTTCAACGGAGACGCCAATGGCTCGTCGCATGGCAATGGCACCAGTTCAGGAATCAATCCGCAAGCAGGGGCAAATCTCAACCTCAATGACCCCGTCGCCCAGCGATTGAAAATGCTAGAAGATCAGAACGAGCACGTCCTATCTTTGCTCGCCAAGCTACCTGGGGCAGCCGTGCCCGTTGATGTCGAACCTCGATCAGGATTTCAGGCGTCACCCTTCATCGATGAGATCGCGACTGTCGAGGTCCCGAAGAAGTACAACGTCCCCGCCTTTACGCCCAAGTATTCGGGATTGACCGATCCAACAGAGCACGTCGCGCAGTATAAGCAGCTCATGTGGACGATCTCGATCCCACACATGTATCAGGAGGTCTGTATGTGCAAAAGCTTCGGTGCGACTCTCAGCGGTCCTACTCTCCAATGGTCGATCAATCTCAAACCCAAGTCCATCGGGTCGTTCGCTGAATTTGTCAACCAATTCTCCCAGCAATTCGCCAGTAGTCGCAAGATGGAGAAGCAGACCAGTGACCTGTATTACGTCGTGCAGAAGACCAGCGAGTCTATCCGCAGTTATTTCAATCGATTCAATGCGGAGATGATCAGCATTCGCAACTGTGACGTCACGACTGCAATTGAAGCTTATAAGCGTGGTCTGGACGACAGCTCAGGGTTATACACTGACCTGACCAAGTATCCTTCGAAGAATTTCGAAGACGTCCGAGCTTGAACCCTAGCATACATGAGAGTAGAGGACGACGCTGCCTTTCGTCGCAAGCATACCGACGACAACAGGTCGCTAGGTGTGAAAAAGCCCGAGTTCAAGACAAAAGCAATTTGCAAAATAGAGCCCGCGCGCCAGATCTCGAACGTCCGATTCAAGACGAAAGCAGAGGCTAAGACCGCGACCAAGTTTTCTCAGTACCCCAAGATATCCTCTTATGGACTCAAAGGATCCACTAAAGATTTGGTCGAAGCTCTGAAAACCGCCCAGGCGACTATTCGATGGCCAAAGAAGTCCGATCAGGACGACGCTAAGAAAGACAAATCTAAATGGTGTGACTTTCATGTCGACCATGGTCATGTGACGGATGATTGCATAGCTCTCAAAAAGGAACTAGCGTATCATGTCTCGAAAGGAAATCTCAAAGATATCATCGATGACGTCGTTACTCCAACTAGCGACCATCGACCGTCAACCCCCGAGCATGCGAAAGTCGTCAATTGTATCACCGGTGGTTCCGACGTATGTGGTCTGACGTACTCCGCGGCCAAACGTCACGCCAGTCAAGCACCTGACGATCGGCATGTTCCGCGTTCATCAAGGCCTAAAGGAGATTTAGAGTTGGAAGCTATGAAGATCGTATTCGAGCAAGACGACCTCGGTGACTCGTACCAGAAACATCATGACGGGTTGATCATTCAACTCACGGTTGGTAATTGTTTAACTCGACGAGTCTTGGTCGATGAGGGCAGTTCAACGAACGTCATTTTCTTTGACACCATCAAAGCCATGGGAATCGATCGTTCGGAAATCACCCGACGTTCGACAACTTTGGTCGGTTTCAATGGTAAAGCGACGAGCACCTATGGAGATATCATCTTGCCAGTCTATGCCGGAGGAATCAACAAGCAGACCAAGTTCAGCGTCATCGACTGTGCGTCGGCCTATCACATCATCTTAGGCCGACCATGGATCCATGAGATGAAGGTCGTTCCATCGACGTATCATCAGACTCTGAAGTTCCCTACGCCGTGGGGAATCCAAGAGATAAAAAGTGAGCCGAAAGTCGCTCGTGATTGCTATAAAACCACTCTGAAGCCGCGAAAATAGACCTTCTATTGTGGCGATTAACGACGACATTTAGTGTATCGTCTTCAAAGCGCCACAAGGGGGAAAGATGGTAGCAATAATCAAGACGTCCCACATAGTTGGGCACGACACGTCAGAATAGGTACGTCTTCTAAACCCTTTTCTATTTTGTCATACGATTTTTTAACAACGACGGTTACTGATATAAGCATCGGAGGGTCGTTGGTTAGCCAACGACCAACCTCTTATATTGTTTATTCCGCAGAATCGCACGACAATAATCAAACGACTCTAGTTTCGCAAGGTCGCACGACATAAACGATCAGGTCTATGACTTGATCATCCTTCTACAGGGGCACACGATTCGAATTAATCGCATGACTTAGTCGTACGATCGCGAGGTCTAGCGATCTCATGATCTAAGTTTCTTGACTTAGAAAAAAAATTTCATACTCCGAATGTATGCTTTAGTCGCATGTGCTTATATTTATATACATGATTTAAAAGTCTATTGGCTTACGTTCTAGTTTTGTGTTACAATAGATGCCTAAGTCGCATGATTCCTTGTATATTTTTTATGAATTTGACAGTCTATGTGATATTTTATAAAACGCAAGTTCAAAAGAAGCCCAAATTTCATTCACCGAATAAACCGTCAATTACATTTCGACCACCAACGGTCGATCAGTAAAAGCGAAAATAACAAAATTTCTAAACTTGAGGAGGAGCATCAGTCGCATCCTTGCCTGAGGTCCCGCCCTGAAGACCTCCGTCCACCACCTCCTCCTCGGTCTCCTTCTCATCATCCGAATCAAGGTCTCTCACCGACCCGACGCCCTTCAAGTAAATGTCGAGCTCTTCCAACGCCGAAGCAAGATGATCCTTCCCCGACAGATGTCGCCTCATGATTGTCGCCCTAGCAGTCAGACGAGCTATGGCAAAAACAGACTTACCCTCGTCCTTAGCAGCTTGTACCTCTCTCTCCAGACCCTCTACCTTGGACTTGGAATCCTCGGCTTCCTTTGTAGCTGCAGCCCTATCCGACGCCGCGTTCTCCCTCTCGTACGCAGCAGACATTAAATCCTTTATCTTCATTGTCTCATCCCACAAAGCTAAGGAAGCCTGGAACGCCTGCAAAACCATAAAATGATTATGGTAAAAAAAACATACGACACCGACAACGACACCGACAACGACAGCGACGAATGAACCAAGTCTTGAAAGAAAGAGTTACCATGAAAGCCAGCCCGGCGACATGAGCTCCCGTCTCCTCGATAGGAAACCCCACGAAACGCTCCCTGAAAGAAGGGAGCAGATATTTCCCCAGGTGAGGAAATAAGTTCGTCCCGTCTAGGACACTGCTGGCCATAAAGTCCGATGGCAATGTAAAATTAACCATCGTGGCCTTAGCCCCTCCCGTCGGCTGATCCTTGCCATTGCCGGCCGACAAAGGATCCGATGTGGCTGACGGGGACTTCGCTGTTTCCTCCGGAGGCGCAGAACTAATAGGTGTCGCAGCGATCGCATCAGAAGACGACTTCTTGGGCGATGCGACCTTCGCCTTCTCAAGCGTAACGACTCTAGACGAGTCGTGAACTCCCGAAGACGGTTCCCTCGGAATCGTCGTCCGCGTCTTCTTCGGAACATCTGGACCAGCGGACATAAGCTTCTGCCTCTGCTCCTTGCCCTTACGAACAAGCTCGAGCTCAGCTGCTCTTTTAGCAGAGACACGCGGCATCCGTGGTTGAGACTCCCCTGGAAACCACAGAAGAATAAAAATTATGAAAATCAAGGGAAGAAGAATCGAATTAACACAGAAAGAAATAAGAAGGTACGCTTACCAGTCATCTCTCTTTCTTCTTTCGACTCCCCTTCTTCCTCACGTTTCTCCCCTGATTTTCTCCTAAGTATACTAAATCCTCGTCGTCGTCCACCAATTGTCGTACGACAAACGACCGTTCCCCAATGCTGAACTCTAAGAACGCATCGATCTTTGCTTGAGAATTAGCATAAGGCTTCACATCCTCGAACTTTATGGCTGTCGACATATAAAAAACAAGTTAAAAACCAAAAAACGCAGACGACAAACAACAAAAAAGTACAAAGCTCACCCGATGTATTCCAGATGGCCCTAATCCAATCACTCTCAGAGTCAAGGGTCGACTTACGCACAAATTCGTACCGAGTCTTCCACCCGCGATCGTTCACAGCGGTCCTAAGGACTAGAACCCGATCACCTTTAAGTCTAGAGTATAAACTGCAGCGATGACTCCCATCCTTCTTGGCTTTATAAGCCAAAAGGAGGTCGCGTACATTCATGGGAGATTCCCAATTCTTAGTGACACGCTCGATCACTTGTACAACTCGCCAAAACTGGGGCATTAGCTGACCCGGTGCTAAGTCAAATTCTAGCATAAAAGCCTTAGCTAGAGGTGAGTAGGGCCATTCAAAGCCAATCTTAAAGGGATATTCGTATATCACGATATAACCCTCGGGACATTCGTTCGATCGAATCTGACCTGCACAAATTAATTCGACCCACGCAGGGATTTTAGCTAACCTCCTAAAGTCATCAAGATCTGATTGTTCTTGAATATTGCTCTCAGGGTCCATCGACACCTCTAAAAACAGACTGGAGAATTCGAAGAAATCGTACCTTATATATAAGTGCTCTAAGACCTCGAAAAACCTAACTGAGTCGCAGATTCTCGCAGGATTAGTAGTGATCAGGCAAGGAACGGCAAGAAGATCAAGAGGAAATCTTCGCTTAAGACTCTTTGAAATCGTAAAACAGAATAGACCCATTGAGGTCTCTATTTATGCAAACGATCGAATCCCTTGATGATTGCCACGCGTCCCCGTCTTTTCGTATGACCACCCGGATCCTCGACACCTGTCATTAACAGCTGGTAAGAACCATCCTGCGTCGGCATGACGTCACGACTTTATCCTCTCTTCGATTTCCCTCTCTAGTTTGAATTGAACCGATTCAGTTCCAAAACAACCAAGGTAACCTTCGACACATGTCACGACCCTGGACACCCGACAAGCAAAATTTAAAATTCGAATTTGCCATCCTACTTTCAAATTTTGGGGGCAAACTGTTTGGGCAAAATTTCACAGGTCTCGACCACGACCAGAAAAGGTAAAACACATGTTATGAACTATATCTTGTATTAAGATAAGGCCCCGACAAAGACCCAAAAAACCTCCGTCGTCCCTCCTAAAAGGTAAGTCGAGAGTTCCTCACGACACTCGACCTCGAGGTCGCCCGTTCCGCACGACCGTCGCACAAGACCGTACGACCTTGACTAACTCAATATACGACTGTTACGTTTGTTCAATGATTAATGCAGGAGTAAAAATCATTAATGGGTAACGGTCAACACCGACGAAGAGCAATTATGAAGAGTTACAACTGGCGACCGTTATGGCTGTTATCAAAGCAATCAATGAGCTAATCAAAGCACCCGAAGGTTATAAACGATCAAGTTAAACTTCAGTTCCAGAGACCGAACACCGAATGCCGAACATCGAACAATAGAAGATAAGCATCCCAGCTCAGAAGAACACTACAAGCAAAGAACTCTCACTCAAAGAATCGCTCCCGACGCACGACTTTCACTCTCGACCAACAGTTTACACATTGTTTTCACACACGACGCACACTGTTTTTACATTTCAAACACTTGTACTTTACATTTTGAAGTCTTTCCCTTCATTTGTATTGTAATCTCAGTACGATCGACACCCGGAACACCAAGGACATCGCCCCTAATTGGCGACCATAGTGCAGCGACGACATCCACTGTCGTCCGCAGGTTTTTTCCTCGTTGAGGTTTTTCCTGCGTCATCAAATCCTCTGTCTCATTTACATTTTTGTCTTTGTCACACGCCTTTGTCGAACGATTCCTTTCTTTAGTTGTTAAAGTCCACATCGACCTTAAGTTGTCCCTTTGGTGCGATTTTTGGCATTAACAGCCATTCGTTCAGAATCCAGGCCAAGGATCGTTCGGACAGAACGGTCCTCGACCATCCGCGCATAATCCAAGTCCAGGATCAGGTCCGTTCGCTCAGAATCAGCATCCAGGTCCGTTCATGCAGAACCAGCAGCCGGGACCATTCAATCTAAATCCCCAGTTCAGGACGGTTCCTCCTCAGCATATAAGGCCACCACTCATGCAGAATGGATCGCAACCATTTCCGAATGGATCACAGCCATTTCCGAATGGATCGCAACCATTTCCGAATGGGTCGCAGCCGTTTCAGAATGGATCGTAGCCATTTCCGAATGGGTCGCAGCCATTTCAGAATGGGTCGCAGCCGTATTTTGTTCCTTTCAACGGAGACGCCAATGGCTCGTCGCATGGCAATGGCACCAGTTCAGGAGTCAATCCGCAAGCAGGGGCAAATCTCGACCCCAATGACCCCATCGCCTAGCGATTGAAAATGCTAAAAGATCAGAACGAGCGTGTCATATCTTTGCTTGCCAAGCTACCTGGGGCAGCCGTGCCCGTCGTCGAGCCTCGATCAGGATTTCAGGCGTCGCCCTTTATCAATGAGATCGTGACCGTCGAGGTCCCGAAGAAGTACAACGTCCCCTCCTTCACGCCCATGTATTCGAGAGTGACTGATCCGACAGAGCACGTCGCGCAATACAAGCAGGTCATGTGGACAATCTTGATCCCACACATGTATCAGGAGGTCTGTATGTGCAAGAGCTTCGGTGCGACTCTCACCGGTCCTGCTCTCCAATGGTTGATCAATCTCAAACCCAAGTCCATGGGGTCGTTCGCTGAATTGGTCAACCAATTCTCTCAGCAATTCTCCAGCAGTCGCAAGATGGAGAAGCAGACTAGTGACCTGTATTATGTCGTGCAGAAGACCAATGAGTCTATTCAAAGTTATTTCAATAGATTCAATGCGGAGATGATCAGTATTCGCAATTGCGACGTCAAGACTGCAATCGAAGCTTATAAGCGTGGTCTGGACGATAGCTCAGGTTTGTATACTGATCTAACCAAATATCCTCCAGAGAATTTTGAAGACGTCCGAGCTTGAACCCTAGCGTATATGAGGGTAGAAGACGACGCTGCCTTTCGTCGCAAGCATACCGACGACAAGAGGTCGTTAGGTGTAAAGAAGCCAGAGTTCAAGACGAAAGCGATTTCCAAAATAGAGCCCGCACGTCATATCTCGAACGTCCGATTCAAGACAAAAGTAGAGGCTAAGACTGTTTGGGCAAAAAATCACTTCGCCCGACCACGACCAAAACAGGTAAGACGCATGTCCTAAGCTATATCTTGTATTAAGATAAGGTCTCAACAAGAACCCAGAAAACATCCGTCGTCTCCCGTAAAAAGTAAGTCGTACGTCCCCCATGACGCTCGACCATAGCATCGCCCGTCTCGTACGACCATCGCGTAAGATTACTGCACCTTCGACCAAAGCTAACGTTAACCTTGACTGTTACGTTTGTTAAGTATTTAATGCAGGAGTCAAAGCCATTAACAGCAAGCAGCCGTAACGGACGAAGAACATTATGGATAATCACTCCGGCAACCGTTTCCAGCCGTTGTGGCCGTTGATCAAAGCATTAATGGAGCTAATTAATGACGCAGAGGCTATAAATATCAAGCTCAATCAACATTTCAAGACATCGAATATCCGGCGATTAACAACCGAAGCAATATTCAAGAACACCTGAAGTGAAGAACCATTATTCTAAGTATCGCTCTCGACGCACGCCAACAGCTTTCGACCAACAGTTGTTTACACTTGTATTCACACGACAAACACCTGTTTTATACTTTAAACACTTGTACTTTACATTTCGAAGCATTTTCTTCATTTGTATTGTAATCATCGTACGACCAACGCCAGTACCAAGGACATCGCCCCTGATTGACGACCATAGTGCAGCGACGACACCCCCTGTCGTCCGCAGGTTTTTTCCTCGATTGAGATTTTTCCTGCGTCATCAAATCCCTTGTTTCTTTATTTTTATCCTCGTCGCACGTTTCGTCGAAAGATTCTTTCTTTAGTTGTTTAAGTCTACATCGACCTTAAGTTGTCCCTTTGGTGCGATTTTTGGCATTAACAGTTTGGCGCCATCCGTGGGACTACTTCTAGAGAAAATCCTCGACGAACGTGCATTCTACTAATAGTTTCTTCTATTTTCTGTTGCAGGAAAATGGCAGCCCCTGGAAATCCGCAGCAAGCCGTCGCTCAGATGTATCAGGAGCTCGAGGTTGCCAGGAATCAACTCAATGCAATGGCAGAGCAGAATCGCAGAGCAGCTGAAGAGATCGCGCGGCTAAGGAATCTTTTTGGACCCCAGAATGGTCCTAGACCATTCATCCAAAATCCAGGTCCAGGACCCGGCCCGTCCGCGCAGAATCAGCATCCAGGTCCATTCATGCAGAATCAGCAGCCGAGTACGTTCATTCCGAATCCCCAGTCTGGGCAGATTCCCCCTCAGCACATCCGACCACCACCCTTGAACAACGGATCCCAACCATTGCAAGGTGGCGCCCAGCCATTTCAGAATGGATCCCAGCCATTTTCTCAGCCGTTCCAAAGTGGTTCGCAACCTTTCCAGCAAGGATCGCAATCTTTCCAGCAGAGATCGCAGCCATTTCAGTAGGGACCACAATCGTTTCAAAATGGACCGCAACAATTCCACTATGGGTCGCAGCCATATTTTGTTCCGTTCAACGGGGACACCAATGGTTCGTCGCATGGAAATGGCCCTAGTCCAGGGACCAATCCCTCGACAGGGGCAAATCCTGATCTTAACGATCCCGTCGCCCAGCGTTTGAAGATGTTAGAAGACCAAAATGAGTGCGTCCTGTCCTTGCTCGCCAAGTTGCCTGGGGCAGCCGTACCTGTTGACGTCGAGCCTTGCTCGGGGTATCAGGCGTCGCCCTTCATCGACGAGATCGCCACCGTCGAGGTCCTAAAGAAGTATAACATTCCTGCCTTCACTCCCAAATATTCGGGTGTGGCCGATCCAACCGAGCATGTCGCGCAATATAAGCAGCCCATGTGGACAATCTCGATTTCACACATGTACCAGGAAGTATGCATGTGCAAGAGTTTTGGGGCGACTCTCACTGGTCCAGCTCTCCAGTGGTTGATCAATCTCAAACCCAAATCTATCGGGTCATTCACCGAATTGGTCAACCAATTCTCCCGGCAATTCGCCAGCAGTCGTAAGATGGAAAAGCAGACCAGTGATCTGTACTATGTCGTGCAGAAGACCAATGAGTCTATTCTAAGTTATTTTAATAGATTCAATGCCGAAATGTTTAGTATCCGCAATTGTGACATCAAAACTGCGATCGAAGCTTATAAGCGTGGTCTAGACGATAGTTCAGGTCTATATATCGATCTGACCAAGTATCCCCCACAGACTTTCGAAGACGTCCGAGCTTGAACCTTAGCATATATGAGGGTCGAAGATGATGTCGCCTTTCGTCGCAAGCACACTGACGACAAGAAGTCGTTAGGCGTCAGAAAGCCAGAGTTCAAGACAAAGGTTGTTTCCAGAATAGAGCCAGCGCGCCAAATTTCAAATGTTCGTTTCAAGACGAAAGCAGAGGCCAAGACCGCGACTAAGTTCACTCAGTACCCCAAGATATCCTCTTACGGATTCAAAGGATCTACAAAGGACTTAGTCGGAGCTCTGAAGACCGCTCAAGCTACCATTCGATGGCCAAAGAAGTCCGACCTGGACAATGCTAAGAAAGACAAATCAAAGTGGTGCGACTTCCATGCCGATCATGGTCATGCGACAGACGACTGTATCGCATTGAAGAAGGAACTAGCATATCATTTTCCGAAAGGAAATCTCAAAGATATCATTGACGATGTCGCTATTTCAGCTAACGGACATCGAACGACGACCCCCGACCATGCGAAGGTCGTCAATTGCATCACCGGTGGTTCAGATGTGTGTGGTCTGACGTATTCAGCGGCCAAGCGTCATGCCAGTCAGGCGCCCGATGATCGGCCTATTCCTCGCTCGTCTAGACCCAAAGGAGATTTGGAGCTAGAAGCCATGAAGATTGTGTTCGACCACGTCGACCTTGGCGACTCGTATCAGAAGCATCACGACGGGTTGATCATTCAGATCACGGTCGATAACTGTCTAACGCGTCGAGTCTTGATCGACAGAGGCAGCTCATCAAATGTTATTTTTCTCAACACCCTCAAAGCCATGGGAATCGATCGCTCGGAAATCACCCGACGTTCGACGACTTTGGTCGGTTTCAATGGAGAAGCGACGAGCACCTTCGGAGAGATAATCTTGCCCGTCTACGCCGGAGGAGTCAATAAGCAGACCAAGTTCAGTGTCATCGATTGCGCGTCGGCCTATAACATCATCTTAGGACGACCATGGATCCATGATATGAAAGCCGTTCCCTCGACGTATCATCAAATTTTGAAATTCCCTACGCCATGGGGAATCCAGGAGATTAAGAGTGAGCCAAAAGTCGCTCGTGAGTGCTACAAGTCTACCTTGAAGCCGCGAAAATAAACCAAAGTCACAAGATCAGGCTCTCGACAGGTTCGTTTCTCTATCCCTAAATTAATATCTTTTTCACAGAGATAAGTCTACTATGGTGCCCGTTCGCACGACAACATAGTCAACGCAGGACAATATTTCTCCGTGTCATTCTGTCATTTAAAACCTCTCTTTTCCTCCCAAAAAGAATAAGGTAATAAATGACAGGGGGCAAATAGAGAGAGAGTCTGAAATGGTACGTTCTCTAACTCTTTTTCATACGATTTTTTCTCACAAAACGTTTACTGACTTAAGCATCGGAGGGTCGTTGGTTAGCCAACGACCAACCCCCGACATCATTTTATCGCAGGATCGCACGACAATAATCACTAAGTCTACTATATGACTTTAAATTCGCAGGGTCGTACGACATACATGATCAAGTCTGTGACTTGATCATCCCTCCATAGGGGCATATGATACAAACTCATTATACGATCTAATCGTACGATCACAAAGTCTAAACGATTTTACCCCTATGTCTCTTAACTTAGAAAATGCTTTAATCGCGTGTTAACATATTTGTTTTTATCATCGTATTACAATGTATGCCTTAGTCGCATGATTTCCTATGTGTCCTATGTTCAAATTCATAATTAAACATGGTTTGGATAAAGTATAAAGTTCAAACAAAAGTTGCGTTCATTATATAAACCATCGAGTACATAATCGACCACTAACGGTCGAGCAGCACAAACATTTTTTCTAAGGTTGTGGAGGAGCATCGATCACAACCTTGTCTGATACCTCATCCTGAAAACCCTCGCTAGCCACCTCCTCCTCGACCTCCTTCTCGTCATCCAAGTCGAGATCTCTCTCGGTCCCGACTTTCTCATAAAAGAGACGCAGCTCATCTGACGCTGAAGCCAAAGGATCCTTGCCCTGCAGGTGACGTCGCATAACTGCCACACGCGCAGTAAGTCGAGCATAAGAAAAGAAAGACTTATTTTCGTCCTTCAACTCATCAGACTCCTTCTTCAAATTTATCACCTTAGCCTTGATTCCCTCGACTTCCTTCCTCTTCGCGGTTACGGATTCCTTCATCCCCTCCAGCTCCTCTCTCTGGTCGCGCATCAAAGTCAGGGACTCCTTCAAACGCGAGTTTATCTCATCTCTTGTATGACCGAGGGCATCCAATTCGTCCAGAGCATGGTCAAGGCGCACCGACATCGCTTTTTCATGCTCCAAAGCAACTTTCTCTTTAGCTAACACTGCATCTTCATCTGTGGTAACAGAAGCCGTTGAAACCACTATATTCGTCGTTTCGGCCTGCAATGCCAGGGAAGCTTGGAACGCCTGAAGAATCATAATATGAGCGACATTAGTAAACAACGACAACGGCAACGACAAACGACAAGTCTTGAAAGAAAGACTTACCAAGAATAAGAGTCCAGCTGCATGGAACTCTTTCTTCTCGAAAGAAAACCCGTCAAAACGCTCCCTGAAAGACGAAAGCAAATATTTTTCCAAATGGGGGAACAACTTCGTCTCGTCCAAGACATTGTCGTCCAGAAAACCCGACGGCAACGTAAAGTTGACCGTCGTTTCCCCCACAGGTCCCTTCTGCGCGCCTTTGCCCCTCTCGGCCGATGAAGGGCCGGATAGGACGACGGGAGACATCGTCGCCAGCTGCGCAGTATCCACATATTTTCGCCGGTCGTGTCAAACGCAACCGACGCCTTCGCCTTCCTGGACAAGGCAACCCTCGATGGGTTACACGTCTTCAAAGACGGTTCCCTCAGAACGGACACCTTTGTCCTCTTTAAGAGGCCCGACTCGGCTATCGGGACCTCTTTTCTCTTCAGGACTCCCGACCCAGTTGTCGAAACGTCCTTCTCCCTCGCCTCGGGAGCTACTTCGACTTGGGCCATCTTCCTAGCAACAGAAGATGTCACATGCGCTTGAGATTCACCTGTACGGTAAAAGAAAGAAATTAGACGATTCAGAACAGAGAAAGACCAGGTCAAGCGAAAAGAAGACAAAAAAATACTTACCAATTATCTCTACCTTTGGTTCTTCACTCTTCTCTTCCTCCTCGGTCTTCTCAGAGTCCCCCTCTTCTTCTTTCTCCTCTCGACCCATCCTCACTCTGTCGCTCAAGAAAACGGTGTCATCATCCTCGTCTATCAAATGACGTGTGACGTACGACCGGTCTTCAGTACTAAATTCCAAGAACTTTTCGATCTTAGCCCGAGAAGCATCATCCGGCTCTACCTTATCGAAATCAATATCTACGCATAAAAAGAAGATCAGTCGAAAAAATAATCGAGCAACAGAATAACATGAAAACGTACAATCAAAGGCTCACCCGTCATATTCCAACCCTCCCTAATCCAGTCACTATCAGTGTCCAGCGTCGACACCCGTACGAATACGTACCTCTTCTTCCATCCACGGTCATTGACCGCAGTATTTAAGACCAGGGTACGATCACCCTTTAACCTTGAAAACAAACTATAGCGACGGTACCGGTCATTCTTGACCTTATACGCCGTCATAAGGTCCCTCACATTCATCGGTGGATTCCAGTTGGAGGTAAGTCATTCGATGATCAAGATAACTCGCCAGAACTGGGGCATCAATTGCCCCGGCGAAAGATCAAATTCACACATGAACTCTTTAACTAAAGGCGAATATGGCCAGTGAAAGCCTATTTTGAACGGGTATTCGTATATAACAACGTACCCCTCGGGGCACATTTCCGGTCGAACCTTGCCAACCTTGCTTACGGTAATCCCCATGGGAATCCTCGCTAGACTTCTAAAGTCGTCGAGATCTTCTTCGTTTTTAATGGTGCTTCTAGGCTCTATCGACATTGTCAGCCCCGTTAAATTGATTTGCACTTATGAAAAACCCCAGATATCCCAGTTTTTTCTAGGCTTTCTAGCGATAGACTTGCGCCGCATACGCAAACTGGAGTCATATCTTATATGATCTCAGAAAAACTTAAATTAGGTCAAAGATTCTTGCAAGTTTTAATCGAACGGAAATCGCCAAGAAAAGATCCATCATAATCTTTATTTATACAGTCGATCATGTCAGGTCGAGCCCTTTGATGATCACCGCGTGCTCTCGTCCCTTCGTATGACCGCAGGGATCGTCGACACCTGTCATCGACAGCTGGTAAGCACAATCGTGTGCCATCATGACGTCATGACCTCGTTCCCTTTTCAACTTCTCGTTCAGTTAGAAACGGACCACTCTAGGCGATTGAGGTAATTTCTAACTCTTGTCTTATTTCCTATGCGTCTGATTAGCAAAATTTGAAACTTAAACTTGACATTCAATTTTCAAATTTTGGGGGCAAACTGTTTGGGCAAAAAATCACGTCGCCCGACCACGACCAAAACAGGTAAGACGCATGTCCTAAGCTATATCTTGTATTAAGATAAGGTCTCAACAAGAACCCAGAAAACATCTGTCGTCTCCCGTAAAAAGTAAGTCGTACGTCCCCCATGACGCTCGACCATAGCATCGCCCGTCCCGTATGACTATCGCGTAAGATCACTGCACCTTCGACCAAAGCTAACGTTAACCTTGACTGTTACGTTTGTTAAGTATTTAATGCAGGAGTCAAAGCCATTAACAGCAAGCAGCCGTAACGGACGAAGAACATTATGGATAATCACTCCGACAACCGTTTCCAGCCGTTGTAGCCGTTGATCAAAGCATTAATGGAGCTAATTAATGACGCGGAGACTATAAATATCAAGCTCAATCAACATTTCAAGACATCGAATATCCGGCGATTAACAACCGAAGCAATATTCAAGAACACCTGAAGTGAAGAACCATTATTCTAAGTATCGCTCTCGACGCACGCCAACAGCTTTCGACCAACAGTTGTTTACACTTGTATTCACACGACAAACATCTGTTTTATACTTTAAACACTTGTACTTTACATTTCGAAGCATTTTCTTCATTTGTATTGTAATCATCGTACGACCGACGCCAGTACCAAGGACATCGCCCCTGATTGGCGACCATAGTGCAGCGACGACACCCCCTGTCGTCCGTATGTTTTTTTCTCGATTGAGGTTTTTCCTGCATCATCAAATCCCTTGTTTCTTTATTTTTATCCTCGTCGCACGTTTCGTCGAAAGATTCTTTCTTTAGTTGTTTAAGTCCACATCGACCTTAAGTTGTCCCTTTGGTGCCATTTTTGGCATTAACAAAGACCGCGTCCAAATTTCCTCAGTACCCCAAGATATCCTCTTACGAATTCAAAGGGTCCGCTAAGGATTTGGTCGAAGCTCTGAAGACCGCCCAGGTGACCATTCGATGGCCTAAGAAGTCCGATCAGGACGACGCTAAGAAAGATAAACCTAAGTGGTGCGACTTTCATGTCGATCATGGTCATGCGACAGATGATTGCATAGCTCTCAGAAAGGAGCTAGCGTATCATGTCCCGAAAGGAAATCTCAAAGATATCATCGATGACGTCGTTACTCCAACTAGCGTCCATCGACCGTCAACCCCCGAGCATGCAAAGGTTGTCAATTGCATCACCGGCGGTTCAGACGTCTGTGGTCTGACATATTCCGCAGCCAAGCGTCATGCCAGTCAAGCACCTGACGATCGGCCTATTCCGCGTTCATCAAGGCCCAAAGGATATTTGGATTTGGAAACTATGAAGATCATATTCGACCAAGACTACCTCGGTGATTCGTATCAGAAGCACCACGACGGCTTGATTATTCAACTCACGATTGGTAATTGTTTAACCCGACGAGTCTTGATCGATGGGGGCAGCTCAGCGAATGTCATTTTTCTTAACACCATCGAGGCCATGGGAATCGATCGTTCGGAAATCACCCGACGTTCGACGACCTTGGTTGGTTTCAATGGAGAAGCGACGAGCACATTTGGAGATATTATCTTGCCCGTCTATGCCGGAGGAATTAACAAGCAGACCAAGTTCAGCGTCATCGACTGTGCGTCAGCCTATAACATCATCTTAGGTCTACCATGGATCCATGAAATGAAAGTCGTTCCTTCGACATATCATCAGACCCTGAAGTTCCCTACGCCGTGGGGAATCCAGGAGATCAAAAGTGAGCCCAAAGTCGCTCGTGATTGCTATAAGACCACTATGAAGCCGCGAAAATAGACCATCTATTGTGGCGATTCACGACGACATTTAGTGTATCGTCCTAAAATCGCCACAAGGGGGCAAGATGGTAGCAATAATCAAGACGTCCCACGTAGTTGGGACACAACGCGTCAGAAAAGGTACGTTTTCTAAACCCTTTTCTATTCTTTCATAGGATTTTTCACAACGACGGTTACTAACTTAAGCATCGGAGGGTCGTTGGTTAGCCAACGACCAACCTCTGACAATGTTTTATCGCTGAATCACACGACATAAGTCACGGAGACTGTCGCATGACACCAGCACGATTTCGCAAGGTCGCACGACATAAACGATCAGGTCTATGACTTGATCATCCTTCTACAGAGACACACGATTCAAATTCATCGCACGACTCAGTCGTATGATCGCAAAGTCTAACGATCTTATAATCTAAGTTTCTTGACTTAGAAAAATTTCATACTCTCAATGTATGCTTTAGTCGCATGTGCTTATGTTTATATACACGATTTAAAAGTCTTATGGCTTACGTTCCAGTTATTGTGTTGCAATGATGCCTAAAGTCGCATGATTTCTTGGTTATTCTTTACTTAGTGAATCTTACAATTAACATTGTATTTACTCATGAAATATACGAAGTATGAATTCAAAAGAAGCCCAAGTTTCATTCAATGAATAAACCATCATTTACATAACTCGACCACCAACGGTCAAATAACAAAGAAATAGAAAAAAAATTCTAAAGTTGGGGAGGAACGTCGGTCGCATCTTTACCCGACACGTCGCCCTGGAAACCCTCCTCTCCTCGACCTCCTTCTCATCATCTAAGTCGAGCTCTCTCTCGGTCCCGACCTCCTTGAAGAACAGAGCCAACTCGTCCGACGCTGAGGCCATAGGATTCTTGCCTAGCAAGTGACTTCGCATGATAGCCGCTCGAGCAGTGAGTCGAGCAAAGGAAAAGATGGACTTATTCTCGTCCCTCAAATCCTCTAACTCCTTCTCTAAATCCACGGCTTTGGACTGAGAATCCTTGACACGGGGTTTTGACACCCCGCGAATCTTACCGCAAGTGTACGGGTCGAAGTCAAGTAATAGTACTTGAGAAAGTACGAGTATCGAATCACGGGGAACTAGGAACTAAGTATCACAATTACTATAAGCTCTATTAACTGAACTATCAAATTAAGAGATTGGTTTTAGACTACTTAATTGTACTAAATAAAATCAAATCAAACACAAGACAAACAGAACAGCTTTGAAGACTTTGATAGAGAGAAAAGTTGAGGGTTGGAAATCCAATGGTTCTCACATACAAACGTCTGACTCAACTCAACGACCAGTTATTCCTATCAATGAATGCCCAATCTTGATCTAATCGTTGTTCTCTCTCGAGTTACACCAATTTTATTTGCAAAACATGGTTCCTTTTTCAAACAACCGTGATTTCTATTTTGAAAACAATAGTTTTATCTTTCGATCTCAACATATAGGGTTCAAAACGCATTAAGCTTAAGATTCAAACGGGACTAAGATTTACTCGGTATATCTCTATCCTTTCTTACCTTAGACATGCAATTTCTAATTCTATTTCTCAACTACTTCTCTCGAACATTAATTGAAAACAATAAGACAATTGTAAGGTAGCTAATCTCACAAAAGCATTAAACACAAAATTGCATTCATTCATTAAAGAGGAAAACTGATAAAGGTTTCAAGTCATCTGTTTACAAGTTTAAACCACATTCATTCCAACCCCCAACATGAACCGGTTAGTTCATGTCGGTGGTGGATTCAAACATAAGAGAAAAGGATGCAAAAGTGTATGTAAACATGATCAAATGCGAAAGATGAAATCGTGATAACAAGTGATGAAAACTCCCTCTTCTCCTGTTCGTCTCTACGTTCCGTGATGAATGTATCTGTGATCGGCTCTCTAACGTGGCTTCGAGGACTCCGAAAAATCGCCCAAAGTCGCCCCTGAACTGCTCCCGATCGTCTGCCGAAAGAATGATATCGAATAATGACCTAAACCCCGGATAAAATAGCTGAAAATCATGAAACAGACACTTACGCGACCTGCCACGCGACTTGCAAGTCGCGTGGTAAGTCGCGCGTGTTGTATTTGCTGCGCGGGTTGTTTTCTGGTTCGCGGGTTGGGTCCTGGTTCGGTCGCGGGTCTTGGGCTTGGCTTTTGGGCTCCCGTTAGGCTTCGTTTTGACTCGTTTTGGGCTCTTTTTAGCTTCTTTCTCGAGAAATGCCGCTTTTTAGCTAACCTGCATAATTCACTAGATAAACCGTAAAATATACGCCTTTTTACTTGAATCCAAGCCAATCTCGTTGGTTTGAGAACTGAAAATAACAGCCAATCCTCAACCTCTTTCCCCTTCATAACTAGGGATTCCTTCATCCCCTCCAGCTTCTCCCTTTGATTGTGCATCACAGATAGGGACTCCTTGAGACGTAAGTTCATGTCATCCCTTGCATGGTCGAAAGACTCCAGCTCGTTCAAGACATCGTCGAGTTTCACCGATGCCGCCTCTTCGCGTTCTAAAGTGGACCTTTCCCTTTCTAACGCCGCATCTTCTTTTTCGATGGCAGAAGCCACTAAGCCTTCTACCTTTGTCGATTTAGCATACAACGCCAAAGATGACTGAAACGTCTGAAAACATATGAAAACACATTAGCAAAGATTACGACGTCGACAATAGATAAAAAAACAAAAGTCTTGAAAGACAGACTTACCATGAATGCTAGTCCAGCAACATGGGCCTCAATATCCTCGAGAGAAACTCCGTCAAAACACTCTCTGAAAGAAGAGAGTTGATACTTTCCCAAATGAGGGAACAGTTTCATCCCGTCTAGGACATTATCATCCAAAAAATCCGACGGCAACGTAAAGTTCACCGTCGTTTCAGAGCCCGTTTGCGCGCCCTTGCCCTTGTCGGCGAAAGAAGGGCCTGACGCGGCAAGAGGAGACATCGTCGCCGATTGCGCCGTATCAACGGACCTTGTGTCAGAAAACTTCTCGATAGACACGGTCGATACCTTCACCTTCTCAGGCGAGACGACTTTCGACGAACCACCCGTCCTGGACTATGGTTCACTCAAAACGGACATCCTAGTCCTCTTTGGGAGACCCGACCCAGATATCAGGACTTCTTTTCTCTTTAAAACCCCCGACCCAGCTGTCGAGGTATCCTTCCCCCTGTCTACCCTCGCCTTGCGAGTTAGCTCAACTTGAGCCATCTTCTCGGCGGCTGCAGGTGTCAACTTCGCCCGAGATTCTCCTGTATGGTAAAAGAAAGAATTAGATGATTGAGAACAAAGATAGATTAGGATGAGCAGAAGCAAATAGATACTTACCAGTTATCTCTACTTCCTCATCCTCCCTCTCCTCGATCGCCTCAGAATCCTCTCTCTCGTCTTCTTCTTTCTCCTCTCGACCCATCCTCACTCTGTCGCTCAAGAAAATGGTGTCATCATCCTCGTCTACCAAATGACGCGTGACGTACGACCGGTCTTCAGTGCTAAACTCCAGGAACTTTTCGACCTTAGCTCGGGAAGCATCGTCCGGCTCTACCTCGTCGAAATCAATATCTGCACATAAAAAAGAAGATCAGTCGAAAAAACAACCGAGCAACAGAATAACATAAAACATGCGATAAACAATTAAAAGCTCACCCGTCATATTCCAACCCTCCCTAATCCAGTCACTATCAGTGTCCAGCGTCGACACCCGCACGAATACATACCTCTTCTTCCACCCACGGTCGTTGACCGCAATATTTAAAACCAAGGTACGATCACCCTTGTGCCTTGAAAACAAACTATAGCGACGGTACCAATCACTTTTGACCTTATACGCCGTCAGTAGGTCCCTCACATTCATCGGTGGATTCCAGTTTGAGGTAAGTCGTTCGATGATTAGGATAACTCGCTAGAACTGGGGCATCAGTTGCCCCGGTGAAAGATCTAATTCGCACATGAACTCTTTGACCAGAGGCAAATATGGCCAATGAAAGCCTATCTTGAATGGATACTCATAAATGAGGACGTACCCTTTAGGGCACATTTCTGGTCGAACCTGGCCAGCCCTACTTACGGTGATCCCCATGGGAATCCTCGCTAGACTTCTAAAGTCGTCGAGATCTTCTTTGTTTTTAATAGCTCTTCTAGGCTTAGTCGACATTGCTAAATCTGTTAAATTGATTTGCACTTCTGAAAGACCCCAAATATCCCAATTCCTCCTAGGTTTCCTAGCAATGGATTTGCGACGCATACGCAAACTGAAGGGTCGCACTTTATATGGTCGTTTTAAACCTTGAAAATCCTAGCCGAATCGAAAATTCCTACGGGTTCAGGAAAGACTGGACGAAGAAAGGCAAGAAAATCAAGAAAAACATCTGCGCCAAAAAACTCTCTGAAGTCGTAAACAGGGAAAGATCCATCGTAATCTTTATTTATGCAGTCGATCATGTCAGGTCGAGTCCTTCGATGATCGCCACATGTCCCCGTCTTTTTGTATGACTACACGGATCGTCGACACCTGTCAAAGACAGCTGGTAAGCACAATCATGCGTCTGTATGATGTCACAACCTCGTTTCCTCTTCGACTTCTCGTTCAGTTAGAATTTGACTAATCCAATTCCAAGATAACTCTTAACACGTGTCACGATCCTGAGCACCCGACAAGCAAAATTTAAAATTCGAATTTGCCATCCTACTTTCAAATTTTGGGGGCAAACTGTTTGGGAAAAAAATCACTAGTCTAGACCACGACCAAGAAAGGTAAGACACATGTTATGAACTATATCTTGTATTAAGATAAGGCCCCGACAAAGACCCAAAAAACCTCCGTCGTCCCCCCTAAAAGGTAAGTCGAGAGTTCCTCACGACACTCGACCTCGACGTCGCCTAACTCACACGACCGTCACATAAAACCATGCGAACTCGACCGACTAACGCGCTATACGATTGTTATGTTTTGTTCAGTGTTTAATGCAGGAATCAACGCCATTAATGGACAACGGCTATAACCGACGAAGTCAGTTATGAACATCTAAACCCGCATTAAAAGATGGCAACCGTTACGACAGCTATCAAAGTCCTTAATGATCCAATTAAAAGTGCCCAAAGACTATAAATTCCAAGCTCAATCCTCTGTTCAAGGGACATCGAATAACACAGAGAGGAACACAGATACAACGCAGAACATCAGACGCAAGCACTTGAACTCCGAAGAACACTTGAAGCATAGAAATCACTCACAGAAGAATCGCTCTCGACGCACGACATCAGCACTCGACACACAGTTTAAACACACGACGCACACTGTTTTACATTAGAAAACACTTGTAACTTTACATTTTGAAGTCTTTCCTTCATTTGTATTGTAATCTCTGTACGATCGACACCTGGAACACCAAGGACATCGCCCCTGTTTGGCAACCATAGTGCAGTGACGACATCCACTGTCGTCCGCAGGTTTTTTCCTCGTTGAGGTTTTTCCTACGTCATCAAATTCTCTGTCTCGTTTATATTTTTGTCTTGGTCGCACGCCTTTGTCGAACGATTCATTTCTTTAGTTGTTAAAGTCCACATCGACCTTAAGTTGTCCCTTTGGTGCGATTTTTGGCATTAACAGCGACCACCCGAATGATTGCCACATTTTCCGTCGTACATTTCCTTCAAAATCTTTTGTACTTGAACATTATTGACGACACATCGTAAGTTTATGCATGTTGAAGAGCGTAGATAGAGCATACCTGCAATCATAATGTACTTGGAGGCTTTGAACCGAATCTTTCATGCTTCCATCTTATCTTCGGGTAGTTGGTCGTGCATAAGATAATTCTTGATTTCGCACGACCAGTTTGATTGCGTTCTCCTCCATCCCGTTGATCTTGAAGGTGCTACAAATGCGCTCGAAAGCCCGGAGATGAGCGTGAGGATCTTCGATCGGTGCTCCTCCATATTAATTTTACTGCACCATTACGATGGTGCTCGGCTTTATCTCGAAATAGTTAGCCGCAGTGGTAGGTGGTTGAATGCCTATCCATGCGGCCGCCACATTAGGATCGGCAAATGACCGCATCGGAACTCTTTCCGGAGGTGGAGGATCATTGCGCGGAGGTGGTCTCTCGTCGTCGGACATCTCGAATTTCAGATTCCTTTTGGCTTTCGCTTCCTTACACAGCCGACGAGCGGTTCTTTCGATCTCCGGATCAAATTGTTCGATCTCTTTTCCTCGGGTCGTCCTTGGCATAAACCAAGTGGTACCTGAAAAGAAGAAAGTAAAGTCAATAATCCGAAAACTGAAAGTGATGGAAAAATAACAAGAAAAGAAAATGCCCAATCTAATAGCGCGTATAGATGGTAGTGCTATTAGCTACAACTAGTTCCCCGGCAACGGCACCAAAAACATGACACGGGGTTTTGACACCCCGCGAATCTTACCGCAAGTGTACGGGTCGAAGTCAAGTAATAGTACTTGAGAAAGTACGAGTATCGAATCACGGGGAACTAGGAACTAAGTATCACAATTACTATAAGCTCTATTAACTGAACTATCAAATTAAGAGATTGGTTTTAGACTACTTAATTGTACTAAATAAAATCAAATCAAACACAAGACAAACAGAACAGCTTTGAAGACTTTGATAGAGAGAAAAGTTGAGGGTTGGAAATCCAATGGTTCTCACATACAAACGTCTGACTCAACTCAACGACCAGTTATTCCTATCAATGAATGCCCAATCTTGATCTAATCGTTGTTCTCTCTCGAGTTACACCAATTTTATTTGCAAAACATGGTTCCTTTTTCAAACAACCGTGATTTCTATTTTGAAAACAATAGTTTTATCTTTCGATCTCAACATATAGGGTTCAAAACGCATTAAGCTTAAGATTCAAACGGGTCTAAGATTTACTCGGTATATCTCTATCCTTTCTTACCTTAGACATGCAATTTCTAATTCTATTTCTCAACTACTTCTCTCGAACATTAATTGAAAACAATAAGACAATTGTAAGGTAGCTAATCTCACAAAAGCATTAAACACAAAATTGCATTCATTCATTAAAGAGGAAAACTGATAAAGGTTTCAAGTCATCTGTTTACAAGTTTAAACCACATTCATTCCAACCCCCAACATGAACCGGTTAGTTCATGTCGGTGGTGGATTCAAACATAAGAGAAAAGGATGCAAAAGTGTATGTAAACATGATCAAATGCGAAAGATGAAATCGTGATAACAAGTGATGAAAACCCCCTCTTCTCCTATTCGTCTCTACGTTCCGTGATGAATGTATCCGTGATCGGCTCTCTAACGTGGCTTCGAGGACTCCGAAAAATCGCCCAAAGTCGCCCCTGAACTGCTCCCGATCGTCTGCCGTAAGAATGATATCGAATAATGACCTAAACCCCGGATAAAATAGCTGAAAATCGCGAAACAGACACTTACGCGACCTGCCACGCGACTTGCAAGTCGCGTGATAAGTCGCGCGTGTTGTATTTGCTGCGCGGGTTGTTTTTTGGTTCGCGGGTTGGGTCCTGGTTCGGTCGCGGGTCTTGGGCTTGGCTTTTGGGCTCCCGTTAGGCTTCGTTTTGACTCGTTTTGGGCTCTTTTTAGCTTCTTTCTCGAGAAATGCCGCTTTTTAGCTAACCTGCATAATTCACTAGATAAACCGTAAAATATACGCCTTTTTACTTGAATCCAAGCCAATCTCGTTGGTTTGAGAACTGAAAATAACGCTAAAAAGTGGCGTTATCAACAACCCCAAACCGAGCGTTGCTTGTCCCCAAGCAAATTAGCGATAAAATAGAATAAAAGCACACAGTGAATTTAGTAATGACTGCACAATTCCCAATCGGTACCAAGCGATGCATCGGTGATTTCCCATACCCGTGAATGTCTATCTCACTCTTGCCTCATTCTTATTTCGTTTGATCTATGACCTTCCATTGGGAGTTGAACTCGTGACTGTTCCGATTACGTTAAGGTTAGACTAAGTCCAAACATACTAGGGAAAAACATTTCGCCTTGACCCTACCTCACGGGATACTCTCTTTGCACTCGAACCTAGGTTATCGCTCGTGTTGTCATGTTTACGGAGGTTATGTACAAGAATACTCAAATTATTACATGACAACTCTAAAGAAAGACGCACTAATGTCCAAAGGTTTGATCTCAGAAAGAATTCAAATAGCAAGACAGGGAATATCAGTAAAGGTAGTCGTAGACCGTAATCACATCTTCCAAAAGATCATCCAGGTCTTTACAAGGTTGTAATGGGGCTGGGGCTATGGGTGAGAAATGAAGGGTAAAATGGTTCAAAAATCCTCGGTGTGTCAATCTTTGGCAATTCCTGAACTCTCGTTGCTTCACATTTGCTTACTTGGCCCTTTTTGTCACTATTGGTGTCGCTTTGACTCTCTTATTTTGCAGCTCTAACTATTATCTAAATAACTGTATATTTTTTTTATTTTTTTTATTTTTTATTTTTATTTTTTTTTGGGACTTCATTGGTCCTCTTTTCTACTTCTCGGGTTACATTGACCCAATTTATTCTCATGATTGGCCTGTTCTATTCTTTTCTGCTCTATCTTTTGTAGTTCATCACTGCCCTTGATTTGCACACTTTCGGATAAGGGTTGGCTAAGGTTTATGGCTAAAGGTTTAATGGTGGGTTTAGAAATAATTAGGGTGCGTGTTTGGCTGCAAAGGGGGTTATGGCTACACACAAGATGTAAACGGGAATGATAGCTAAACATGGTTTAAAAATAAAACACATAATGCCTGGAATCATATCTTAAGGTCCACACGATATGGTCTATTATACCCTTACCTAAGATCCCGATGTTCGTCTTTGATACTCAATGCAATAATGTAGCGAGATCATTCTACATTCACGACAAGGAATTCGAAAAGTGTATAAGAATTAAGTGTATGAATCCCTCGAAATGCAAAACGTCTTTTAGGCTCAAAATCTCGCTATCGGGTGGTCTCCACTAATGTCCCTAGTCATGTCCTTTCCCGGTCCTTCCCTAACGGTCACGTCACTATCACAAGATTCTTCTCACAATGGTTGGTCTCAATCATTCAAAACAAAATATTTTGGCTAATGTGATCTAAATACTCAGAAATGTAGGAAATCTACGTGCATGAGCTTGGGCCCGATTGGGCTACCCCAAACCTTACCCACACATTGTCCCCAATGTGCAAGCAAAGTCGTAGGTGATGCGACTCAATCATTGTGTAGTTATTACAGTTATCAAAAGGACGGGCAAGGCATTACATAGCAAGCAAAAGAAGATCCAAAATTTCTAATATGGGCACCCCAAACCTAGGCCGTGGCCTAGGTTTGCCAATAAAAGCCAACCCCAAACCTCGGTGAAACCGAGGTTTGCACAGGGTTTAAAGAATTGAGTGTGTAGATGTGAAAAAGATAAGGCACCCCAAACCTAAGTGGAACTTAGGTTTGTTGCCTCTCGTTTAACTAATACTGAAACAAACATCATACACCACTCATTAACATAAAGATTTAGAACATACCTGTTTTGCCCGGCCGGAGGATTCTTGACTGGTTGAGCATCAATCGGAGGAGACTGAGAGAACATGCAAAACAAAACAAAGAAAAACAAAGCACAAGGGAAAAAAATGTTGGGAAAGAAACACACAAAGCAAGAAAGGAATAAAAATTGCACGAAAAACAAAACGAAGAGGTAGGGACTCCCGCGGTTTAGCCCGCGACTTGCAAGTCGCGTGGCAAACCGCGTAACCTACTGTTTCAGAAACAAACAGAGGGTCCTGCGGCTTGCTGCGCGGTATACAAACCGCGTATGTCCCTGTTTCAAAAATATTTTTGGGTTTTTCAATTTTTCGATTTTTATGGTTTTTCTGAAATAAAACACACTTAAACTAAAAATACCAAAAGGAAACAAACCTTGGTGGGTTGCCTCCCACCCAGCGCCGTATTTAAAGTCGTGGCACGACTGTGCGGTTTCAACTTGGCTCCGTATCCGCAGAATTGTACCGTCCACACTTACGGTTTTTCGCGGACTTCTCTACTCCTTCCTCTCTTTCACCACTTCTTCTTTCCAGCAACTTGAACCTCACGTTTTCACCGCCAACTCTGAACGTGATCTCACCCTCTTCCATGTCAATCAAAGCTCGGCTCGTGGCTAAGAATGATCGTCCCAAAATCAACGGGACCTCTTCATCTTCGTCTATATCGATCACCACGAAGTCGACTGGAAAGTAAAACTTACCGACCTTGATGAGCACGTCTTCTACGACACCGTACGGGTATCTTATTGACCGATCAGCAAGCTTGAGGGTCATGAACGTGGGACTCACGTCGCCCAATCCAAGTTTCCTGAAAATAGAAAGGGGCATCAAATTAATACTAGCCCCTAAATCATACAAAACTTTATTGAAAGAAAACTTCCCGATTTGGATAGGGATAGAAAAACTCCCTGGATCATTGAGCTTCTGGGGAAGCTTATTCTGGAAGATGGCACTACACTCTTCAGTGAGTGTAACTGTGGATTGATGATCGATCGCCCTCTTTTTGGAAAGGATCTCTTTCATGAATTTCATGTAAGAGGGCATTTGGGTGAGAGCATCTGCAAAAGGGATATTGATCGTTAGCTTTTTAAATACTTCAATAAATTTAGAAAAATTGACCTGATCCTTTTTTGCTTTCAGCCTGCTCGGGTAAGGTACTCTCGGTACTGTCGGCTTGACCGGTGGTGTCACTTCTTTCTCCTTCGGCTTCTCTTTCCTCATACGCTCTTCATCAGCCTCTAATGCATCCATGTCAATGATCTCCACATCATTCTCGGCTTCCTTTGCTGGCTCCTCATTCAGCTCCTTGCCATCTCTCAGATAGATGGCATTACAATTCTCTTGGTTCCTCTTTTCGGCCATGCTTGGAAATGTGCCAGGTGGTCGGTTTTGTAGGGCCTCGGAGATCTGCCCTACTTGCCTCTCGAGGATCTTGATTGCAGTTGTATTCTGATCAGTTGCGGTTTTCACCGTGTTCACAGTGCTTGCTAGCTCTCCAACCGTGCTGTCCATTTTCGACATGAACTTCATCATTATCTCCTCCAGCCCCGGTTTCTTTTCTCCGGTTGGTCCTTCGTTTCTTTGATTAAAACCTGGAGGACGATAAGCATTATTAGCATTAGAAGGATTTGAAGAGTTAGAAAAATTACCTGGCTGTTGACCGGGTTGACTCCACGAGAAATTTGGGTGCTTTTTCCACCCTTCGTTATACGTGTTGGAGAACGGGTCGTTTCTCGGCTGATGATTCCGGTTTTGCATATACTGGATTTGCTCGGGTGCTTCCGGAATTCCTCTATTCATTTGATTTGTGATGAATGCCAGTTGAGCTTTCAGTTCATTCAGCTCATTACTCTCTTGGACACTTGCAACTCGTCTTACCGCAGATCTCGGAGTGGAGAAACTATGTTCGGCCAAGTTCTCAATCAGCTCGCACGCTTCCTCATACGACTTGTCCATTAGTGCTCCACCCGCGGCAGCCGTGATGTCGTTCTTAAATTGCGGGTGGAGTCCACTGAAGAAGGTATGGATGATGACCCAGCCTTGTAGCCCATGATGAGGACACTTCTTGATCATGTCCTTGTAACGCTCCCAAGCCTCATATAACGTTTCCTGATCCCATTGAGAAAAATGGGTGATCTCCGCCATTAGTTGGGCGGTTCTGCTCGGTGGGAAAAACTTTTGGAGGAAGGTTGCTTTCAACTGTGCCCAAGTAGTGATCTGATCTGACGGTAGGCCTTCTATCCATATTTCAGCTCGACCTTTTAATGAAAAACTGAACAACCTCAGTTTGATTGCGTTCTCCTCCATCCCGTTGATCTTGAAGGTGCTACAAATGCGCTCGAAAGCCCGGAGATGAGCGTGAGGATCTTCGATCGGTGCTCCTCCATATTAATTTTGCTGCACCATTACGATGGTGCTCGGCTTTATCTCGAAATAGTTAGCCGCAGTGGTAGGTGGTTGAATGCCTATCCATGCGGCCGCCACATTAGGATCGGCAAATGACCGCATCGGAACTCTTTCCGGAGGTGGAGGATCATTGCGCGGAGGTGGTCTCTCGTCGTCGGACATCTCGAATTTCAGATTCCTTTTGGCTTTCGCTTCCTTACGCAGCCGACGAGCGGTTCTTTCGATCTCCGGATCAAATTGTTCGATCTCTTTTCCTCGGGTCGTCCTTGGCATAAACCAAGTGGTACCTGAAAAGAAGAAAGTAAAGTCAATAATCCAAAAACTGAAAGTGATGGAAAAATAACAAGAAAAGAAAATGCCCAATCTAATAGCGCGTATAGATGGTAGTGCTATTAGCTACAACTAGTTCCCCGGCAACGGCACCAAAAACATGACACGGGGTTTTGACACCCCGCGAATCTTACCGCAAGTGTACGGGTCGAAGTCAAGTAATAGTACTTGAGAAAGTACGAGTATCGAATCACGGGGAACTAGGAACTAAGTATCACAATTACTATAAGCTCTATTAACTGAACTATCAAATTAAGAGATTGGTTTTAGACTACTTAATTGTACTAAATAAAATCAAATCAAACACAAGACAAACAGAACAGCTTTGAAGACTTTGATAGAGAGAAAAGTTGAGGGTTGGAAATCCAATGGTTCTCACATACAAACGTCTGACTCAACTCAACGACCAGTTATTCCTATCAATGAATGCCCAATCTTGATCTAATCGTTGTTCTCTCTCGAGTTACACCAATTTTATTTGCAAAACATGGTTCCTTTTTCAAACAACCGTGATTTCTATTTTGAAAACAATAGTTTTATCTTTCGATCTCAACATATAGGGTTCAAAACGCATTAAGCTTAAGATTCAAACGGGACTAAGATTTACTCGGTATATCTCTATCCTTTCTTACCTTAGACATGCAATTTCTAATTCTATTTCTCAACTACTTCTCTCGAACATTAATTGAAAACAATAAGACAATTGTAAGGTAGCTAATCTCACAAAAGCATTAAACACAAAATTGCATTCATTCATTAAAGAGGAAAACTGATAAAGGTTTCAAGTCATCTGTTTACAAGTTTAAACCACATTCATTCCAACCCCCAACATGAACCGGTTAGTTCATGTCGGTGGTGGATTCAAACATAAGAGAAAAGGATGCAAAAGTGTATGTAAACATGATCAAATGCGAAAGATGAAATCGTGATAACAAGTGATGAAAACTCCCTCTTCTCCTGTTCGTCTCTACGTTCCGTGATGAATGTATCCGTGATCGGCTCTCTAACGTGGCTTCGAGGACTCCGAAAAATCGCCCAAAGTCGCCCCTGAACTGCTCCCGATCGTCTGCCGAAAGAATGATATCGAATAATGACCTAAACCCCGGATAAAATAGCTGAAAATCATGAAACAGACACTTACGCGACCTGCCACGCGACTTGCAAGTCGCGTGGTAAGTCGCGCGTGTTGTATTTGCTGCGCGGGTTGTTTTCTGGTTCGCGGGTTGGGTCCTGGTTCGGTCGCGGGTCTTGGGCTTGGCTTTTGGGCTCCCGTTAGGCTTCGTTTTGACTCGTTTTGGGCTCTTTTTAGCTTCTTTCTCGAGAATGCCGCTTTTTAGCTAACCTGCATAATTCACTAGATAAACCGTAAAATATACGCATTTTTACTTGAATCCAAGCCAATCTCGTTGGTTTGAGAACTGAAAATAACAGCCAATCCTCAACCTCTTTCCCCTTCATAACTAGGGATTCCTTCATCCCCTCCAGCTTCTCCCTTTGATTGTGCATCACAGATAGGGACTCCTTGAGACGTAAGTTCATGTCATCCCTTGCATGGTCGAGAGACTCCAGCTCGTTCAAGACATCGTCGAGTTTCACCGATGCCGCCTCTTCGCGTTCTAAAGTGGACCTTTCCCTTTCTAACGCCGCATCTTCTTTTTCGATGGCAGAAGCCACTAAGCCTTCTACCTTTGTCGATTTAGCATACAACGCCAAAGATGACTGAAACGTCTGAAAAACATATGAAAACACATTAGCAAAGATTACGACGTCGACAATAGATAAAAAAACAAAAGTCTTGAAAGACAGACTTACCATGAATGCTAGTCCAGCAACATGGGCCTCAATATCCTCGAGAGAAACTCCGTCAAAACACTCTCTGAAAGAAGAGAGTTGATACTTTCCCAAATGAGGGAACAGTTTCATCCCGTCTAGGACATTATCATCCAAAAAATCCGACGGCAACGTAAAGTTCACCGTCGTTTCAGAGCCCGTTTGCGCGCCCTTGCCCTTGTCGGCGAAAGAAGGGCCTGACGCGGCAAGAGGAGACATCGTCGCCGATTGTGCCGTATCAACGGACCTTGTGTCAGAAAACTTCTCGATAGACACGGTCGATACCTTCGCCTTCTCAGGCGAGACGACTTTCGATGAACCACCCGTCCTGGACTATGGTTCACTCAAAACGGACATCCTAGTCTTCTTTGGGAGACCCGACCCAGATATCGGGACTTCTTTTCTCTTTAAAACCCCCGACCCAGCTGTCGAGGTATCCTTCCCCCTGTCTACCCTCGCCTTGCGAGTTAGCTCAACTTGAGCCATCTTCTCGGCGGCTGCAGGTGTCAACTTCGCCCGAGATTCTCCTGTATGGTAAAAGAAAGAATTAGATGATTGAGAACAAAGATAGATTAGGATGAGCAGAAGCAAATAGATACTTACCAGTTATCTCTACTTCCTCATCCTCCCTCTCCTCGATCGCCTCAGAATCCTCTCTCTCGTCTTCTTCTTTCTCCTCTCGACCCATCCTCACTCTGTCGCTCAAGAAAATGGTGTCATCATCCTCGTCTACCAAATGACGCGTGACGTACGACCGGTCTTCAGTGCTAAACTCCAGGAACTTTTCGACCTTAGCTCGGGAAGCATCGTCCGACTCTACCTCGTCGAAATCAATATCTGCACATAAAAAAGAAGATCAGTCGAAAAAACAACCGGGCAACAGAATAACATAAAACATGCGATAAACAATTAAAAGCTCACCCGTCATATTCCAACCCTCCCTAATCCAGTCACTATCAGTGTCCAGCGTCGACACCCGCACGAATACATACCTCTTCTTCCACCCACGGTCGTTGACCGCAATATTTAAAACCAAGGTACGATCACCCTTGTGCCTTGAAAACAAACTATAGCGACGGTACCAATCACGTTTGACCTTATACGCCGTCAGTAGGTCCCTCACATTCATCGGTGGATTCCAGTTTGAGGTAAGTCGTTCGATGATTAGGATAACTCGCTAGAACTGGGGCATCAGTTGCCCCGGTGAAAGATCTAATTCGCACATGAACTCTTTGACCAGAGGCAAATATGGCCAATGAAAGCCTATCTTGAATGGATACTCATAAATGAGGACGTACCCTTTAGGGCACATTTCTGGTCGAACCTGGCCAGCCCTACTTACGGTGATCCCCATGGGAATCCTCGCTAGACTTCTAAAGTCGTCGAGATCTTCTTTGTTTTTAATAGCTCTTCTAGGCTCAGTCGACATTGCTAAATCTGTTAAATTGATTTGCACTTCTGAAAGACCCCAAATATCCCAATTCCTCCTAGGTTTCCTAGCAATGGATTTGCGACGCATACGCAAACTGAAGGGTTGCACTTTATATGGTCGTTTTAAACCTTGAAAATCCTAGCCGAATCGAAAATTCCTACGGGTTCAGGAAAGACTGGACGAAGAAAGGCAAGAAAATCAAGAAAAACATATGCGCCAAAAAACTCTCTGAAGTCGTAAACAGGGAAAGATCCATCGTAATCTTTATTTATGCAGTCGATCATGTCAGGTCGAGTCCTTCGATGATCGCCACATGTCCCCGTCTTTTTGTATGACTACACGGATCGTCGACACCTGTCAAAGACAGCTGGTAAGCACAATCATGCGTCTGTATGATGTCACAACCTCGTTTCCTCTTCGACTTCTCGTTCAGTTAGAATTTGACTAATCCAATTCCAAGATAACTCTTAACACGTGTCACGATCCTGAGCACCCGACAAGCAAAATTTAAAATTCGAATTTGCCATCCTACTTTCAAATTTTGGGGGCAAACTGTTTGGGAAAAAAATCACTAGTCTAGACCACGACCAAGAAAGGTAAGACACATGTTATGAACTATATCTTGTATTAAGATAAGGCCCCGACAAAGACCCAAAAAACCTCCGTCGTCCCCCCTAAAAGGTAAGTCGAGAGTTCCTCACGACACTCGACCTCGACGTCGCCTAACTCACACGACCGTCACATAAAACCATGCGAACTCGACCGACTAACGCGCTATACGATTGTTATGTTTTGTTCAGTGTTTAATGCAGGAATCAACGCCATTAATGGACAACGGCTATAACCGACGAAGTCAGTTATGAACATCTAAACCCGCATTAAAAGATGGCAACCGTTACGACAGCTATCAAAGTCCTTAATGATCCAATTAAAAGTGCCCAAAGACTATAAATTCCAAGCTCAATCCTCTGTTCAAGGGACATCGAATAACACAGAGAGGAACACAGATACAACGCAGAACATCAGACGCAAGCACTTGAACTCCGAAGAACACTTGAAGCATAGAAATCACTCACAGAAGAATCGCTCTCGACGCACGACATCAGCACTCGACACACAGTTTAAACACACGACGCACACTGTTTTACATTAGAAAACACTTGTAACTTTACATTTTGAAGTCTTTCCTTCATTTGTATTGTAATCTCTGTACGATCGACACCTGGAACACCAAGGACATCGCCCCTGTTTGGCAACCATAGTGCAGTGACGACATCCACTGTCATCCGCAGGTTTTTTCCTCGTTGAGGTTTTTCCTACGTCATCAAATTCTCTGTCTCGTTTATATTTTTGTCTTGGTCGCACGCCTTTGTCGAACGATTCATTTCTTTAGTTGTTAAAGTCCACATCGACCTTAAGTTGTCCCTTTGGTGCGATTTTTGGCATTAACAGCGACCACCCGAATGATTGCCACATTTTCCGTCGTACATTTCCTTCAAAATCTTTTGTACTTGAACATTATTGACGACACATCGTAAGTTTATGCATGTTGAAGAGCGTAGATAGAGCATACCTCCAATCATAATGTACTTGGAGGCTTTGAACCGAATCTTTCATGCTTCCATCTTATCTTCGGGTAGTTGGTCGTGCATAAGATAATTCTTGATTTCGCACGACCAGTTACTTTCTTTGTCGAGGACGTGAACTTTGTCAATGTTTTCGATGGATGGAATTGCTAGATGGATCATGAGGATAGCGTCGAACGACGGTTTGCTAAGCGCTAATCCAAGATTATCTAAGGCGTCAGCCTGGGCGTTCTGGTCTGGATAAGGTTATTTTTATAACCCTACTTATAGCCTTTTTATCACCATTTTGAGCTAATTTTTATTCCCCATTGAGTCCTTTTAGTTTATTTTAGTAATTAATTTAGAAAATAAATAAATGATGTTTTCAAACGTCAAAGTAGCGTATTTATATGTAATTATAGCGATTTTCTCATTCAAAGTTGTCTAATTGTAGGAATGAAGCAAATGCCATTTTTGGAGTCTACATATATTGGAAGTGCGTGGAAAAGAAGTTAATCGCACGTAAAGGAACAAAACTGAGAGACTCCATATTTTGAACTGACATCTTTTGTTTACCTCCTTGGGCCGAAAATACAAGAATGTTACTTGGGCCGATTTTTGAGACATGAATTATGGGCTTGAAGTTATTTGTATTTTGGACGTCATGTTGTATTTTTGGGCCATACTTGGAATTGGACTTGGGCCCCCAAGAATTCTTCTTGGGCCCCAAGTCACTCACCTACTATATATATGTATGTAGTGTTAGTATAATAGAGCATCACTTAGCATATTTTAGGTAATAGTTTTGGCAGCCGAGATACTCCAATCGGTTGCTATTTTCTTTTGTGGTTCGGCTGTTGTAACAAGTGAACCAAACCACGGCTCATTTGGGTTGGTTCACATCTCACACCCTTGTGGTTCCACTTCACGCTCGGGTTTGATTTCTAGTTTAGTATAAGTACGTTTTATTAATCCCGTGTTATCATCAATTGCAAAAATCTTACTTGTTTTCATCGTTTTTAAATCCTTATGGTTTTTAAATCAAGATCTTCGTGTTCACGGTTTTTACTTTCGCAACAATCGGTTTAGTTAATGTCTTTTGAAAACAATTTTTGTTAATCTCGATTTGTCCAACCTACGGTTTTGTTAGTCTCAAACAACGACTCTTGACCCACTTCTATATTTTAATTATTACTACAAATTGGAAGTCCGAATTAATCACTTCGGGTCCCCAACAAGCTTGGTTCACAATTTGTGGTGATGGTGAAATTATAGAGGTTGCAAGTGTTAACTTTTTTTTTATTGTTAAAACCTTTTCAACATCCAGATAGTTCAATTTTAGAGTTTTAACCAAACGATAGAATCTCAAGGTTAGTTTTGTGTTTAGTCACATTTGAAACAAGATTTTCCTCATTAGTTTATAATTTATTTTCTCAAAAACGTAATTTGAATCTTCAAGTAGTGTGTGATGAATTGTCCATCTCCATTATTTGTTTTCTCAACCGTCGTTGTAGTTTTTAGTGCACTTAAAGCGATGATGGGCTAATTGCCTTAGCTTGGGGTATAAAGTGAAGTTGGAACCGGGCCCGATAAAAAGACGAAAAGGTGTATCATACGGTATAATTGTCCAAATTATCTAAATCAAAGTTATATTTTTAGGATGATTATAATTGGTCAATTGACAACTGATTAATTATATGAAGGACTTGTTAAGTCACATAAAATATCGACTCTGAGATAATAAGGAATACTGTCTCATCTCTAATCTAATTATCTGACTAAAAGTTCTAATGAATCTACATACCTTGTGCTCTTTTAAGATTAAATCACCATTAGCTGATAACCAAACACCCAACAAAAAGATTACCCTCGCATTCGCCATCTGAGACATGTTTTTATTTATTGGACTTTTAAAAAAAGAACTTTTCCAAGCTTCCCTGTGGGATCTATACTCGGTACTTTGTACCGTTATTACTTGTTAAAGGCGATAATAGACTAAGATGTATACTTGCGTCATGGTTTATTTGTGATATTTTCAGGTACACACCTACAAAACAACAAGTTTTTGGCGCCGTTGCCGGGGAAGCACGCCATAAGTTTTTCTTTTAGTAAAAATTATAAAAACAATCTTTCTACCATCTTTTTAGAAAAAGAAAAAAAATAGTGTATGCCAAGGTTGCCTCACGGTGAACTTTTCTAATTTGATCCCGACATTGAACGAACGTTTAGACAACGAAGAAGAATCCAAAGAGCTAACACAGTCTTAATTTCTCCAGAAATGTCTGAACATTATTCTTCGTCAGACGAGGAGGAAGTTCCCCCGTTTGGTCCTAATGGGCGTCCTAATAATGAGGAAATCCCAGAAAACCCGCCATTTATAAATAATATTGATGATGAGGAACAAAACATTTTTCGATTGGCAAATTCTAAAGACGACGGTATTATGTCTTACGTTGTTCCTGTTTTAACTCAGTTACATTCAGGAATTCTAAAACCAACTTTGCAAACCCGCCACTTTGAATTAAAGCCAATAATGTTTCATGATCAGAAAAAAAAGGGTCCGGATCTCCTGCGGGAATGATTTGGAAGAGCCAAAACCAAAAATATTGGTATTTGCTAGCAACAACATAATGGAGGCAGTCAATCAATATAGATTGATCCGAAATCTGATTCAAATCCAACATAGCACCCATAGGTACATAAGAAATGTATTGAATCGATTCTTTTTAATGAATAGATCCGATCGCAACTTCGAATATGGAATTCAAAGGGATCAAATAGGAAAGGATACTCTGAATCATACGGCCAGTACGCTGGTTTGGCATCTGAAGATCCTCATTCTCATTTACGGTCTTTCATGGAAATTACAGATTCTTTCAAGCTTCCTGGTGTAGAAGACGATGCACTGAAATTAAAACTTTTTCCTTACTCGTTAAGAGATAGTGCAAGGTCTTGGTACAACTCAATGAAGCCAGATTCTATAATGACATGGGCCCAAATGGCGGAGAAATTTTTTAAAAAAATATTTTCCACCCACGAGGAATGCTAAGTCCCAAAATGCAATCTGTACTTTTAAACAAATAGACGATGAAGCAGTTCCTGATGCATGGGATAGGTACAAGGAGCTTTTGAGAAAATGCCCTCACCATGGCATTCCGTATTGCATTCAGTTAGAGACGTTTTACAGTGGTTTAAATATTACTGCAAAACAAATGCTCGATGCTACTACAAACGGAGCTTTCACATCTTGTACCTATAATGAAGGATATGACATCCTTGAGAGTATTTCTAACAACAATGGTCAGTGGGCTGATCCACGTGCTGTACCACCAAGAAAGACAACAGGAGCACAAGATCCCGATGCATATGCATTGATATCTACACAGTTGAATGACATGGCATCTTTAATTAGAAATCTTAATACTATGTCAGTCAATCCTGTGGCACCACCTCCTGCTGTCCAATCTATACAGTGCACATATTGTGGTGATGGTCACAACTTTGAACATTGTCCAGGAAATCCAGAACGTATCAACTACGTTGGCCATAACAACCACAACAACAACAGCAAGGGAGGACCTTTTTCTCAAACATACAATCCTGAGTGGAGAAACCATCCAAACTTTTCATGGCATAGTCCAACTTTAAATCCACCACCACCCAAATTGCAAGACAAAACCAGCAATTTCAACACAGACCTCAAAATAATCAGCACGCAAATTCTCAAAATAACCAACATGCTTTTCAAAAGTCAAATCATCATGCCGAGTCATCTACTTCTTTGGAAGCAATGATGAAGGGATTCATATCCCAAACTCAGGCATCAATTAAAAACTTGGAGACCCAAGTGGGTCAAATGGCTTTAGAAATGAGGAAACGCCCTCCCGGTTCTTTGCCAAGTGATACAGAAATACCTCCAAGAGCCGGAAAAGAGCATGTAAAAGCTGTAACTTTGAGGAGTGGTAAGGATTTACTGGAAAACATACCCAAAGATATTAAAAAAACCAGACAAAGCAGAGCCAGAAAAGAAAAACACAGTTTCATACTCTACTCAGTCTAGTGGACCTATTGGGCCAGAAAACAATGTTGGTCCCAATAACTCCACTACAGTTCCAACCATCCCACTATTGATCCCAGAAAACCCCAAGAAAGATCAGACTGTCACAAACAAACCTGTTGTGGATGTGTCACAAACTGGTGACAGTTCCAAAGTTCCTAATGATAGAAAAACAGACAGCACCCCACCAATCCCAGCACATACTCTTCAAAAGACTACATCTCCTACTAAGGTTCCTCTCTATATTCCTTATCCCTAGAGAATGAGGAATGAGAGAGAAACTCTGCAATTCAAAAAGTTTTTAGATGTTTTTAAACAACTGCATATCAACATACCTTTGGTTGAAGCCATTGAACAAATTCCCAGTTATGCAAAGTTTTTGAAAGACATTTTGAGCAAAAAGAAAAAATTGAATGAGTATGAGACTGTAGCTCTGACTGGAGGATGTAGTGCCATGTTGTCTAATAAGATTCCTTCAAAGATGAAAGACCCTGGAAGTTTTACTATCCCATGTTCCATAGGAGGAAAAGAGGTAGGGCAAGCCCTATGTGACTTAGGTGCCAGTGTAAACCTTATGCCTTTATATGTCTTTAACACTTTAGGCATAGGTGAAGCTAGACCCACAACTGTTTCACTCTTATTAGCAGATAAGTCCATAGCTTGGCCTAAGGGTAAGATTGAAGACGTCCTTGTCCAAGTTGATAAATTTATTTTTCCTGCAGATTTTATCATCTTAGATTTTGAAGCTGACAAGGACATTCCTATCATCTTAGGAAGACCTTTCTTAGCTACAAGAAGAACCCTAATAGATGTCCAGAAAGGTGAACTTACCATGAGAGTTCAAGACCAACAGGTAACATTTAATGTTTTAGATTCTCTGAAATATCCTGAAGAGAGAGAGGAATGTTCTACCTTAAGTTTGATTGAATCTTGGTGTCACGACAAAAGTCTTGGGGAAGTAATGGGAAATGGAGACTCAGATAGTGATGAAGATATAGCAGAGTTTGAGGGATTAGAAGATATTCATGTCACATCTGTTGTTGAAGTTTTGGAAAATAAAGATAAGGAAACACTTATCCCTTCCTTAGAATGTGCTCCAGACTTATGATTAAAACAACTTCCCTCCCATCTGAAATATGCCTTTTTAGGATAACCGGGGAAGTTGCCAGTCATCATTTCATCTTCCTTAGAATCTGAACAAGAGGAAAGATTGGTTAACATGCTAAAACAACACACCAAGGCCATAGGATGGACCATTGCTGATTTGAAGGGCATAAGCCCTACCATTTGTCAACATAAAATCATTTTAGAAAACAAGGATTTTACCTCAGTTGAGCCTCAAAGAAGACTCAATCCAATGATGAAAGAGGTCGTTCAAAAAGAAATTCTAAAATGGCTTGATGCTGGCATAATCTATCCTATTGCCAGTAGTACATGTGTTAGCCCTGTGCAATGTGTGCCCAAGAAAGGAGGAGTTACTGTGGTAACCAATGAAAAGAATGAGCTTATACCTATCAGAATAGTATCAGGTTGGAGGATATGTATGGACTATAGGAAGCTTAACCAAACTACCCAAAAATACCATTTTCCATTACCCTTTATTGACAGATGCTAGACAGACTGGCAGGAAAAAAGTTTTAGGTGGCGTTTGTTTTTTAAGTGGTGCTGAAGTCTGAACACTGATTTCGCTTCTGATTTTTAAGTGGTGGCGCTGAAATCTGAAATCTGAAATCTGAATCAGAAAGACTGTTTGTTTTTGTAAGCTGGAATCTGAAAACATCTGAATACGTACTACTGATTATTTTATCTCTGAAAATGTGATACTGTTGAATTAAATTAAATTGTACTACTAAAATCAGTCTTCATAACAACTCACGTACGTTAATTGGGTCAAATACAATAGAAAACATGAACACTATATCTGCAAAGACCACATTTCTTTTAGCCATTTCATCATAAAACCTTAATATTTGCAACAACAAAAAAACTTTTAGCCATCTCATCCAACACCTTCTACAACAAACAAAGACCATGATCTAATCTGAGGCTTGAGCAAAATGAACAACAAACAAGAAATGAATAAATATGAATAACGGAAATTAATTAACCAACAATCCCAATAAATCATTAAATTACTACTTCATTCTAATACTATTCCATCTAAAAAACACAAGAAACCTAAATGCAAACAAAAGACAACTCATATTTCTCACAAACATTTCATCAAACACCTCATATGCATAAATATAATAAACAATAATGTTCATACAATATACAATCGTAAACCTATCAAGAATATTTATTATAACTTATATAAGGAAGGAAGCCACACTTTTTTTTCTTTCAAGAATTCAATCGCAGCAGTGGATTCAATCGCAGCAGTGAATACAATCGCAGCAGTGGATTCAAGAATACAATCGCAGCAGTGGATTCAATCGCAGCAGTGAATACAATCGCAACAGTGGAGAAATCGTAAGATGGAGAAGGAGAAGAAGTAGAGATGGTGAAATTGCACGAGTGGGTTCAAGAAATGGAGAGGAGGCTGGTGAGAAAAAGTGAAAAAGGTGAAAAAAGTGATTAGGTTATCACTTTTTCGGTCAGTGAATAATAAGTGTTAAGTGGAGAATAAAGAGTGGAAAAAACAAACAGCCTTATTTTACAAACATCTGACCGAAAAAGTTAAAAGTGATGAATAAGTGTTGATTTCATAAAAACAAACAGCCCCTTACTGTTTCTTAGATGGTTACTCTAGGTATAATCAAATAATCAAATTGCCATTGCACCAGAAGATCAAGAAAAAACCACTTTCACTTGTCCGTATGGTACTTTTGCTTTTAGAAGAATGCCTTTTGGACTTTATAATGCACCTGCCACTTTCCAAAGATGTATGATGGCCATTTTTTCAGATATGCTTGAACAATCCATGGAAATCTTCATGGATGATTTTTCAGTTTACGGGACATCATATGATCTGTGTTTACAAAACCTTGAAAAGAGTCTTAAAAGATGTGAAGAAACAGATTTGGTTTTAAACTGGGAAAAATGTCACTTTATGGTTAAAGAGGGCATTGTGTTAGGGCATCTCATTTCCAATAGAGGTATTGAGGTTGATAAGGCAAAATTGGAAGTAATTGCAAAATTGCATGAAACACTGTAAAGGGATCAGGAGTATTTTGGGGCATGCAGGTTTTTATTGAAGGTTTATAATTTTTTTTTCCAAAATATCAAAACCTCTTTGTTCACTACAACAACATGACCATGCTTTCAATTTTGATGAAGATTGTAAAAAGGCTTTTAAAATATTGAAGGAAGCATTGGTCACTGCACCTGTAATAGTAACACCTTATTGGTCCCTACCTTTTGAAATAATGAGTGATGCAAGTGACTGGGCTGTGGGAGCTGTTTTAGGACAGAGAAAGAATAAAGTTTTCCATTCCATTTATTATGCCAGCAAAACCCTTAATGAAGCCCAAATCAACCACACAACCACTGAAAAAGAATTATTAGCTGTGGTTTTTGCTTTTGAAAAATTCAGATCATACTTAATGGGTGCCAAAGTAATTGTGCATACTGATCATGCTGCCATTAAGTATCTCATTTCAAAAAAAGATGTAAAACCTAGGATAATAAGGTGGATCTTGTTGTTACAAGAATTTGATTTGGAGATCATTGATAGGAAGGGTATCAATAATCAAGTGGCCGACCACTTGTCAAGGTTAGAGAAACAAGAAATTACTGCACACACTGGTGACATCTGTGAAGTTTTCCCAGATGAAAGGATTCTAGCTGTACAACACACTGCAACACCTTGGTTTGCACATCTGGTGAATTATTTGGCATGTGGTATTATTCTAAAGGAATTTAACAAACATAAAAAAAAAACTCATTTTTTATTCCAATTAATTCCAGTAGGATGATCCTTTTTTATTCAAGATTTGTGCAGACCAGGTAATCAGAAGATGCATCCCCAAGGAAGAAGTGGCATCTGTATTATATCATTGCCATACAGGACCTTGTGGAGGGCATTTTGGAGGAACTAGGACAGTTGTAAAAGTACTGCAATCAGGTTTGTACTGGCCTACCTTAAACACGGATGCTCATAATTTTGCAAAAACATGCAATGAGTGACAAAGAAGTGGAAATATCTCACAAAGGATTGAAATGCCTCTAAATGGAATTTTAGAAGTTGAATTATTTGATGTTTGGGGCATTGACTTTATGGGACCATTTCCACTGTCTAACAATTGTGCTTATATTTTGGTGGCTGTAGATTATGTGTCTAAATGAGTGGAAGCTATGGCTTGTCACTCTAATGATGCAAGGACAGTTACCAAATTTCTGCAGAAACACATCTTCACTAGATTTGGTACACCATGTGCCTTAATTAGTGATGATGGCACTCATTTCATAAACAACTTATTGGAAGAAGTCCTGGACAAATACAACATTCAGCATCGGGTGGCCACAGCCTATCACCCTCAAACCAATGGTTTGGCTGAATTGTCCAATAGGGAGATAAAAGGAATTTTAGCCAAGGTAGTCAAGCCACACCGAAAGGATTGGGCATCCAAACTGGATGATGCCTTGTGGGCCTACCGGACTGCTTACAAAACCCCTATTGGTATGTCCCTTTATAAGTTGGTTTTTGGCAAAGCCTGTCACCTCCCAGTAGAGCTAGAACACAAAGCCTATTGGGCTGTTAAGGAACTTAACATGAGTTTGGATGAGGTCGAAAAGAAAAGAACTCTACAATTGTGTGAATTGGAAGAACATAGGAATCTGTCCTATGAAAACGCAAAACTTTACAAAGAAAACACAAAAAGATGGCATGATAAAAAGATCCTTCCAAAAGAGTTCACTGAAGGACAACAAGTTCTGTTGTTCAACTCCAGACTCGGGTTATTTCCTGGAAAACTAAACTCCAGATGGACAGGACCATTTCAAATTGCAAAGGTATACCCTTATGGTGTGATTGAATTAATTGACCCCAAAAAAGGAACTACTTTTAAAGTAAACGGTCAAAGGGTGAAACCTTTTCTTGAACCATCAACAATCGCACAACGGCCTATTGAGGTTGTCCATCTTTCAGAAAAAGTGCAGTGAAAGTCCTTGGAATTGATTTCCAAGAAAAAGTGTACATAAGTTTGAAAATTATATATATATATATATATATATATATATATATATATATATATATATATATATGTATGTAATTTTAATTTTTTAATTTTTACTTAAATTGAAAAATAAAAAATAAAAGAGTTAGAGATCCTTAGGAGTTGATATTTGCAGTGAGAAGTGTATCGAGAGAAAGAATTGGGAAACAAACAGAGAAGAGACAACGAAAATTTTTTACGGCCTTGGGCCAAAAATTTTACGAAATCAGAAAGTTTGGCCATTTCGATAATTGTTTATGACCGGCCCAATTAAGGTCTTGCAGTCCATATGAAATTATCGGCCCACCTCATAATGTTTATCATCTGGGCCTGTTCTTATTTGGGCCTGTTCATTATTCTTGTTACATGGGCCAGTGTAGTTGGCATACGATGGTTTAGTTTCATTCCAACCAGGAAACTAAACCACAACAAGATCAGTATCTGTTTAAAATTTGAATAACGATTTTTATCTGGAAATTCTCTTAGTTGTACATTGTGTATACATTTAATGCTCCTGCAATGCAACAGTGTACTCTTTGTTCAGGAAAACTTAAACCATCTAATAACAGGTACAATTCTCTCTTCTATACTCCTCTCATCTCTATCTCTCTCAAGAGGCAGCCGACAGAAAACTATCATCACCACCGCCGAACTGCCACGCCACCCCCATCACATCCCATCGACTACCCCCATCACCCTTTCATTTTCCCCTCTATAAAAAAACCATTCGATTACCATGAATCCCCTACCCCACTCCGTTGATTTTTACGACCATCTAAAAACCCTCATCGGAAAAACTACCAATGTCCGATCACACTCACCAAATACCCCTAAAACCCACCGGAGAAGCATCCAGTTCGACTCACCCTCACAAACACTCCCCTCTCCTCACTTTAGCCCAAATCGCAGAACCCTAACTTCCTCTCCATCACCGCCGATAAAACTCCGACCACCATCCACGAGTGTCATCGGACTATTTTTGGCAAAACCCATGTCGCACCAACATCAAAAACCTGATTTGAACATCACTCTCGGCGGTCCTTCAAGTTTCACGTCGTACCAACCGTTTGATCGAACCTATGTCGCAACTAATGAGTTCTTGAGAAGGTTTAGACCTCGATCACCATCCCCACGCCCCACTGCTCACCCTCACCCTGCAGGTTACTCTCGCCCATTTTTCTCGACGGGGTATTCTCAAGCACGACCACAACCGACACCTTCGTGTGCCTTGGTCCTTAACTCACTCGGCCAACCCATTCTCTCGAGGCCATCTGCATTCAGATCCTACCTTGGTTCCTCGAGCATAAACCCACAGTACCCACCGGTGGCATCCACGGTCGTACACGTGGGACATCGATAGAACCCCCCACCATTTAACACCCTTCGATTGAACCCCATACCTAGCCCACGGTCGAGATGTGCGAGCCCCTTGAACATGCCACCATAAAAAAGGCTAAGGATTGAAGAACCTGTGGAGGAGGATGTCCAGGAGAGTAATACCGAAGGCGCTACTATTCATACACCGAATCAAATTCATCACAGTAACAAATGAAAAGAAAAAGTGGGTAACGATTCTAATTCTCAACTTTCTCGTTTAGAACTTTTTAGTTGTCACGAAGCACTCACATGACACAAATCGTTTGTTAGAAAAATCGGATAGGCAACTAAAGGTTTTCATCATTTAGTGTTATTAGCATATCCTCAATTCATGCATCAAATCAATAAATTAGGATGGAATTCGTTATGTGAAGTCCCAAAGCCGTATAACGTAGATTGGGTACGGGACTTTTACACAGAGTTATCGGTCACTAACGGCCTGGAACTTACAGTTAGACAAACAAAGGTTTGTTATTCGGCCGAAACAATAAATTCTGTGTTGGGACTAGATTTCGATTCAAATGAATCTGAGTTGGGTAGGTTGACAGACAGTGCTACGGATTCTGACCTCCAGGCCATCCTAAAAAGGATTGCATATGATGGGTCAGATTGGTCGTTTAAAGGACTTACACAAATTTTGCGTACGCACTGTCTGCTACCCGAAGCTAACGTATGGTTCTTCTTTTTACGACATACTTTGTACCCAACATCACATGACACGAGTCTCTGCATGGTACGTGTGTTTATCTTGTATTGTATAATGGAAGGGCATAAATTCAATGTGGGAAGGCTAGTATCCAATAATATTTGTGGAGGAGCTGATAGAGCCAATGCCCGCATGCCACACCCAACCATTATACATGCACTGATGGAAAGAGCCAAAGTCCCCGTTTTATCCACTCACCAGTTTTCTACGGATAAAATGGTCATGGATAAAATGAATTTCGAAAGACTGTTGAGAAATAACACATATTTCCACCCTAAGAGAGACAATGATGTGTTACTTTCTGTGGAAACTAACTTTCGGTCTCTCAGAAAAGAACTCACTTCATCACTAAGAAAGCAAAGACTGTTTATTAATAAACAGATAACTGGACTGAGTGAGGAATTAAGTGCTAAGATGGATATGATCATTACCTATCTGAAGAAGACACATGATGAGAAAGTAAGATGGTTAAGGTATGAAAAGTCGAGGGATGATTTGATCAGAGCTATATGGATGAAGGAATACCCGGAATTACTGAGGCAGTTACCACCTTTTCCACTAGATCTCTTGTGGATGTCAGCCGAGCAGCATCCTACTCATCATGAGTAGGACAGGTTCAACTCTCTATCTCTTTTATCAGCTTTCAAATAAATGTTTTAATTTTCTGCATGTTTTAAAGTTAATGAGTCTGGGATTGTTTTTGTGTATTCTGAAAGTTGTTGTTTAATCCATGCCACCATGCACACAAGTCACGATATGTTGATGCTAGTTCAGTTCTTGTTATGATAGCCTGAGTAAAATGATTGTTCTTGAGGCTTACATTGATTATCACTAGAACTATCCTATTGAGTCCATGTTTACCATTGTTAGAATCCATGCAACAACAAACACACCACCACCTTTCTTCCATACAACACAGATTAATGTGCTCACAATGTTCAATGAGGACATTGAACCCTTCAAGTCTCTGGAGGGAGGATAATATGGTCAAACATCTCATATTCATACCCATATCATCCCATATACACACCTCTTTGCAAAAAGTGCATCAAAATTCAAAAAATTTGCACAAAAGGAAAATAGTTATAAAAAAAAATAGCAAAGCTCCATTCTAAATTTTCCGTGCATTACAAAAGTGTCAAAGACACCAAAGAGACCAATGTGTCCAAAAATCAATTCCTCAAAGAGAAGATGGCAGAAAAATTGTGCCATAAACAGAAACCCATTAATTTGTTGGAAAAAGGCCATGCACAGAAAAAATTGAAAAAGCCAAATGCATGATCAGTTCTTGGTTGCAATTAAGTGATTCTAATTAAACAAGGAATTATGTGGCTAGCCTATCGTTGATAGTTCTGATGATTAGGTTGAAAGATTTCACTTTATGTACGGCTATTGTTATGCATGACTTGAATTGGGTCGAGACATATTGTGTTAGTGGTCATGACAATTGGATTGAAATTACAATTTTTTTGGAATAAGCAAAGTGTGTAGCTCAAAAGTTTTGCAATAAAGTTGCTTGAGGACAATCAACAGTTCGAATTTGCGGTTGTGATAAGGTTATTTTTATAACCCTATTTATAGCCTTTTTATCACCATTTTGAGCTAATTTTTATTCCCCATTGAGTCCTTTTGGTTTATTTTAGTAATTAATTTAGCAAATAAATAAATGATGTTTTCAAACGTCAAAGTAGCGTATTTATATGTAATTATAGCGATTTTCTCATTCAAAGTTGTCTAATTGTAGGAATGAAGCAAATGCCATTTTTGGAGTCTACATATATTGGAAGTGCGTGGAAAAGAAGTTAATCGCACGTAAAGGAACAAAACTGAGAGACTCCATATTTTGAACTGGCATCTTTTGTTTACCTACTTGGGCCGAAAATACAAGAATCTTACTTGGGCCGATTTTTGAGACATGAAGTATGGGCTTGAAGTTATTTGTATTTTGGACATCATGTTGTATTTTTAGGCCATACTTGGATTTGGACTCGGGCCCCCAAGAATTCTTCTTGGGCCCCAAGTCACTCACCTACTATATATATGTATGTAGTGTTAGTATAATAGAGCATCACTTAGCATATTTTAGGTAATAGTTTTGGCAACCGAGATACTCCAATCGGTTACTATTTTCTTTTGTGGTTCGGCTGTTGTAACAAGTGAACCAAACAACGGCTCATTTGGGTTGGTTCACATCTCACACCCTTGTGGTTCCACTTCACGCTCGGGTTTGATTTCTAGTTTAGTATAAGTACGTTTTATTAATCCCGTCATCAATTGCAAAAATCTTACTTGTTTTCATCGTTTTTAAATCCTTATGGTTTTTAAATCAAGATCTTCGTGTTCACGGATTTTACTTTCGCAACAATCGGTTTAGTTAATGTCTTTTGAAAATAATTTTTGTTAATCTCGATTTGTCCAACCTACGGTTTTGTTAGTCTCAAACAACGACTCTTGACCCACTTCTATATTTTAATTATTACTACAAATTGGAAGTCCGAATTAATCACTTCGGGTCCCCAACAAGCTTGGTTCACAATTTGTGGTGATGGTGAAATTATAGAGGTTGCAAGTGTTAACTTTGTTTTTATTGTTAAAACCTTTTCAACATCCAGATAGTTCAATTTTAGAGTTTTAACCAAACGATAGAATCTCAAGGTTAGTTTTGTGTTTAGTCACATTTGAAACAAGATTTTCCTCATTAGTTTATAATTTATTTTCTCAAAAACGTAATTTGAATCTTCAAGTAGTGTGTGATGAATTGTCCATCTCTATTATTTGTTTTCTCAACCGTCGTTGTAGTTTTTAGTGCACTTAAAGCGATGATGGGCTAATTGCCTTAGCTTGGGGTATAAAGTGAAGATGGAACCGGGCCCGATAAAAAGACGAAAAGGTGTATCGTACGGTATAATTGTCCAAATTATCTAAATCAAAGTTATATTTTTAGGATGATTATAATTGGTCAATTGACAACTGATTAATTATATGAAGGACTTGTTAAGTCGCATAAAATATCGACTCTGAGCGTCTAGATCGTCGTGTTGCATGTGTTTGTGGATTACAGTTTCCACCTAGCAGCGTCTAGATCGTCGTGTTGCCGACCATGCTTAGGAGCTTGGGAAGGTCGGGCTTTGGGATCGAGATGAGAGACTTTTGGAGAGATAGTGACACCCGAATTAATCTATCTTACTTTAATTCTAGATTAATAGGTTGTTGTGTATTATGTCTCTATACTCCTATGTTTGAACATTGTCCAAACTATCCTATTTCATTTAAGGGTTTCGGTTGGCTTATATTTTGAAGTTTAAATTTACCCATTTTCCGGAAATCCCCTACATTATTTGTTTAAATTTTTAGGGTGTTACAAGTTGCCCCCAAGTCACGTGTCATACTCATACGTACGATCAATTCTTCGTACTCAGCTTCGTTATTTGTGGCCTTGAAATCGCATCGTATGGAGTACACCATATTGCCCCATGTGGCGGCTTTAAGACGATGCTAAGTCCTGCCCCCTGGCGTTGGTTGATCCATCGACATTAAGTGTCTAGGGTGCATCGTTGAGAGTCGCCACAGTATCAGTTTGCACTTCTTTCTCTAGTTCTGGACTAAAGTCGGCGACGAAATCTGCCAAGACTTGCGATTTGATCGACGTCCTTTGTTTGAAGTCTATGTCGTAGCTGCTGAGCTAAACACTCCACTTTGCTAATCGACCCGCCAGTTCTGGTTTTCTTAAGACATCCTTAAGAGGAGAGTTAGTAACGACATTTATAGGATGCAATTCAAAGTAATGTCGCTGTTTTTTAGCAGCAGTGATTAGTGATAATAGTAGTTTTTCCATGGACGAGTACCTAGTCTCGGCATCCAATAGAGACTTACTTATATAATAGATTGGGAGTTGACGCTTGTCGTTCTCTCGAGTCAGGACAACACTTACTGAATTGGGATTGACTGCCAAGTAAAGCTGTAGGACTTCATTGTCTTTAGGTTTCGATAACAGGGGGTGGCGACGCCATGTATGCTTTCAGCTTTTGCAATGCTTGTTCATGGTCGCCCGTCCACTCGACGCCCATGTTTTTTCTCAAGACATTGTAAAATAAATGGCGTTTATTTGAAGATTTAGAGATAAACATGCTTAGTGCCGCTATGCGACCGGTAAGTCGTTGGACTTCTTTGAAGTTTCTAGGTGACTTGATATCGATGATGGCTTTGATTTGATCTGGATTGGCTTCGATTCCACGTTGTGTCACTATGTATCCTAGAAATTTCCCGGCACTCACGTCGAAGGAACATGTCGTTGGATTCAGCTTCATCCGGTATTTTCTGAGGACATCGAACGACTTCTTCAAATGGTCGATATGGTCGACCGCTTGTCTCGACTTGACAAGCATGTCGTCGATGTATACCTCCATCATGTCGCCAACGTATACCTCCATCATCGATTATACAAACAATCCAGAATTTATTCATACACCCATCGCTAATATGACGAAAAATCATGTGAGAAAAAGAATTAATGTGACAATGTAAGAAAATATTTGTACCCTTAATCACTTCTAATCTTAACCTCACTCATGAATCGTGTTTTATACGAGAATTGATCCATTGCATCTCGGTGCATCTCACTCGGTAACTTTCATTCTCAACAGAATCCAACCCTTACTAATGTTACATATTATGTATATACACATATATTGAAATTACACTAATTAAATTATACTACCTTTTAGAAATCACTCGGATATGATTTGTTGATTATATTAACAACTAATATTTATTTATTTAGACAATCCACGTATCAATACCAACTTAACCGTACAACCGCGCAACTCACTAGTCTATATATATATTAAAGCAAAATATTGGAGTTGCTGACGTGTCCTCTCCAGCTTTCACTATTTCAAAATCCTGCTTCCTCAATTTTTTGCCATTTTTCAATTTTTTTTTAACATCAGAACCCTTTCATCTTCCCCTGTCAATCAGGTTCTCTTACGATTGTGTTCTCTAATCTGTTTCCCTTTCATCTTCCCCACTCAATCGGTTTCCCTCTCCAGTCTCCCCTTCGTCTTTCCTCGCATAAGGAACATTATCGGTTTCCCTCTCCAGTCTCCCCTTCGTCTTTCCTCGCATAAGGAACATTAGATATCTGATTCGGTGCTCAATTTCGCGCCGCCGACAAAGGGTTCAGACGCTAAGCATTCCTCTGTTGATATCTTCTAATCTCATGGAAGACTTGGCTAGACAACGATTTCAATCTCTTCACACCGATTTCACTCAATCACAATCGTGGGTTATACCATTCACATCGATCACGTGTTGCAGAAAATTACCGATTTGAGCCTGCCTTCGTAGAGGTATATACTTCCGATTTCAATCTCTTCACACCGATTTCACTCAATCACAATCGCAGGTTATACCATTCACATCGATCAACACACCGATTTTGTAACGACCCGGTTTCCCAAACATACAACAAATAACATACATTGCATAACTTCATTACATTCATAAAAAAAAGATACATCACAAACCAAGTACGGTCTCAAAAGTCTTGACATTACAATATATATAAAAGCTTCCTAATCAACATTCATCAAAAGCTTCCTACACTTCATCCTCTCCTGTCGATCCTTAACCTGGAAAACATATTTTTGAAAACAAAATGAGGGTTAGACCAAACGGGTCTAGTGAGTTAATCCCGGTCTTTTCCAAAATCAATATAAAACTCTTTTCACATAATACTTTGTATCAGAATAGTTTACATAAAATCTTTCGTATAAGCACGCATATACCACACGTATATAAATACCACATTAGGACTCGTGCACCGTGTATCTCTCCTCATCTCATCTTCTTTCCCCTGGCCACATTAGTCGGTAGCAAGCCAACTAATCATCGTCACTGTACAATACAGTCGACTCCACTGTAATTACATGCAGCCCCGCTGTATTTCCATACAGCCCCGCCGAACAATAATTCGGCTCACCTATACTCGTTTCGTGCAATATAAACACAACATATATCTCAATATATTATCAATCACGTACACCATACATATAGGCACATTAATCACTAATTATCACATTCCCAAACCATACGTATGTATTCCAGTTGAAAATACTTTTAAAGTAAAACTCACCTTGAATGCTTAAAATACGCTTCCAAGCCTTTCTCCGAGCTATCCGATCCTTTATCCAACTACCTCAGAATCTGAAACCATTTACATACAAATATCTCCTTACCAACTTATGTATAAGACTTACTAGCAGGTTAGGACTCTAGATACATCTACGTAACTTTTATCCTCAAAATTTACCCAAACAGCCAAGTTATCCGGAAACCACAAAGTATCTGGACAACTTTCCGGACAACACAAAGAATCCGGACAACAAGACTAATCCGGACATAACAACTTCCCGGACAGCATAAGGAATCCGGACACCAAAGTAATCCGGACGCCATCCGGTATCCTATTCCATCCGGAAAAGTATAACAAAAAGGACTTACCCGGATAAAACCCTGTCCGGACACCTTCAGAACGTCATCCGGACACCTTCAACAAAACTACCCGGATACATTCATCTTATCCGGGCACCTCTGTCGGTTTACCCCATTTTTACCCAGATTCGACAGATTTTATCCTCAGACACGAACTTAATGATTCTACTCCGATAGCAATCATCCATAAACACTTACAAACATAAAATACAAAGAAAACATACCTTAATCTCTTCCAAGTACACCAAATGATGTCCTATTGCTTTCTTTTCTTCCTTTTCTTCTTTTCTCTCAATACACACACTAACACACACTTGAAATCTGATCTTTAGCTGATATGAAAATATCAGAAAACTAAAAAGGGTAATATCTACATATATTTACCATTTCCACCCCTAAACTCCTCACTAATAACTAATACATCTTTAATTTATCCTTTGGTCAAACTTTTACCCCTTTAAACTTATAAACCCTCCTAAACTTACCCTAACATCAATTATAAAGAAAATAAACTTAACGGAACTAGAATTTAATTAACGGATTTACCCGGGGTATTACAGATTTCACTCAATCACAATCGTGGGTTATACCATTCACATCGATCACGTGTTGCAGAAAATTACCGATTTGAGCCTGCCTTCGTAGAGGTATATACTTCCGATTTCAATCTCTTCACACCGATTTCACTCAATCACAATCGCAGGTTATACCATTCACATCGATCAACTGTTGCAAAAAATTACCGATTTGAGCCTGCCTTCGTAGAGGTATATACTTCCAGTTTTGTATATTTGGTTAGCATTTATATCAGGGGAAGACATAATCGTAAAAATCATGATTGCCCTAACAGAGCAGAAGTTGGTGTCTGAAATTGGAGAGATGATGAGATATCAAGTTATTATTGATGGGTCCGATTTCAATCTCTCCACACCGATTTCACTCAATCACAATCGCAGGTTATACCATTCACATCGATCAACTGTTGCAAAAATTACCGATTTGAGCCTGCCTTCGTAGAGGTATATACTTCCAGTTTTGTATATTTGGTTAGCATTTATATCAGGGGAAGACATAATCGTAAAAATCATGATTGCCCTAACAGAGCAGAAGTTGGTGTCTGAAATTGGAGAGATGATGAGATATCAAGTTATTATTGATGGGTCTATGAACAGTTCAAATCCTTACTTCTCAAGTTCATGGAGGCGAGATTTAACTGTAAGGCATCTAAACCATGAGTAGTGCATTTATTAGGATGTAGTAAACAAATAACTAATTTGCTGGAGTATGCAGAATGTAGATAGCTCCATTGGATCATGGAGTTTGAGTTTGAAATGGGAAACTCAAAATTTGTTTTGCCAAGCATAATGAAGCTTGATATTTTTCTTCCAGATGTTGCATCCCATCTTTGGGTGGGATATGCTTTGGTCTATTTAATACAAATGGTCTATTTGACAAGTCTGCAAGTTAAGAGTTTTTTGTTTTTTTCTTTTTATGCAAATGAACTTCCCTTGGTGACAATGCAAATGGGATCGAAGGGCAAATGGGATCGAAGGAAAAGTGAAGGTCAATTACTCTGATCCATTTCTGATGGTTTAAAGTTGAAATGTCGAGTCGACTGCTGTCCGGCTCCTGCCACCACTTCTTTAGGTACCTGCTTTATCCGTTCTGCATTAAATCGTTCCAATACAATAAACTCCTAGACAGTTCATATATAAAGGGTTACAAGATAAAAAAGCATGTTTATATCGCAGTTTCAAATTGTATGTTTGGTAATTAGCTTCAAATATTCAGTTTATTATCCCAAAATTACAGCAAATTGAACATAGAGATTATCTGATAAAATTCTAAAGAAATAGTGTTTCAATTAGAAATCTGACATTTAAATCCTTTCAGTTCTGGAAGTGTTGGATCACAAGATACCAAAATCAGACAAAAACCACCACTAAGTCCTGTCAGTTTGGTCTATAACCGATGATGAGTACATAAACCCTAAAATAATTCCTAAATTTTCTTATTTTCCTTACTGTTGGTTAATTTATATTTCGCAAAGGATCAAACGCAAATGCCGATCCTAATTAATTCTGAACATAATGAGTTCTACGTTTAAAATTCACATAATTCAACTTTTTTATCAAGAAATCACAGATAACCAAAACGATGATCAGAAACATTTTTGAGTCAGATCACAACAACGAAACAATTATCAAAATATACACACACATAGCAAAAGCGAAAAAAAGTAAACCACATTCCATATCGCGAATCAACAGAAAAACAAAGAAAACTTACCCTCTTTTGATTCGTGATTGTTTCCGGATCAGAAATTAGGAGCAAAGTACATCTTTGCTATTTCATAGCCTAATAAAAGACCATATAAAAATAGTAATATGCAATGGTTGTCGCAATTAAAGAACGGCATGTATATGTCTCTTCATTTGGAATATTTGGGAATTGAATTCACTGTAATGACATGAACTCTACTGTGTGTTCTCTAGCGTTGCTATTTTCATCCTCAACAGGTTCTACTAATGCTACCAAAAGTCACACGAAAAATCCACATTTATTAATGTTTGTTACTGATGTTGAAGTCTTTGGGTGTTTATTATAGGCTATCCATTTTCTGTCCTTATGTATTCTACGAGAATAGCTAAATGAAAAATCCAGATTTTGGTAAGTTGTCGTTAGGGGTGAGTTGTTAGTTGCTCTCCATAATGAAAAATCTAGATTTTGGTTGAAAGTTAGGAGCATGAATATTTGTTTTTTTGAATAAAGCAAAAATGTTCATTGCTAATTTCATTTTGACAAGAGTTCGCTTTATGCTTAAGAAGTACATGGATTTGATGCAAAAACATTGTTTATAATCAGTAATGCTTTTTATACTACCAAAATTGAAATTATGTTCATGGTAATGTTTAGATAAAAAGATGATGCAAAACATGAGTTTCATGAAAGAAAAAACAAAACCAAACAGTAAGCTAACATAAGTTATGCAGAATAGTGATTGCACTTGGAACACATTATTTTCCAATTATTATACCTTAATTGGCTCAACATAAGTTATGCAGAATAGTGATCCTCTGATGTATGTGGCAGGGAGGGTTCGTTAAATTATTGAATAAGATTAATGCATATGAACATATGATGGATAATGCATTTGCTTTTGGGACTCTGTTTTCTCTGTGGTCTATGTTTTATTTCAGCATTGCAGCATATTTTTTTGTCCCCAAAATATTCTGCATAAGCAATAGAATCTCACACGATGCAATCCGTCAAATAATTGTGTGTGTTTTTTGAACGGCATAAAGATTTTTATTACCCACAAACCAAATACCAAATACAACAAAAAAAAAACCTATTCAGCCACATGGCTATTCGAACCAACAAAACAATACAGGGAACAAATGCACTTTCATTAAGCTACAACAGTAAATAGCAACGTCACCCAAGCACCTGTTTGCGAGGAATAAACGACGCCATGGGATCCGCCACCAAACCAGAACCGAACTGCAACTCCATGCATAAGCATATTCAGAGGCAACCGAAACAGCTTTTTGCTGCAGCTGCTGTCATTAAGCACAGCTTAATGGCTATGTCAGATGCCTAAAAGACCTTTTGCAGCCCTACCCTTTACATCGCAGCAGCCCCACTCGCACACAGCTCCTGGAGCAGCCCATCAACAGCAGTTGCAGGAGAACGAGCTTCCCAGACAGCTTAACAGCGACAGCTTAATGCAGAAAGCTGTTTGACTACAACACATGTTACTGTCACGAACTGGATCCTCTGCTGAGCACGATAGGCCCCCACGGACACCACTTGCACCCATCCACACAATGTCTATGTCGATTTTGGGTTCACCAACCAACAGTTCCAATCCAGACTTATTTCTCGATCTCTCAGTCAAATAATTGTGTGTGCTACATTATTATTAACATAAAACAAGAGCAAATATTTATCACTTATAATATGTTTAAACAAAAAGTTGTCAATTATTGTATTTTTAAAGCAAACATTTATCATTAACTATACTCTTAATACAAATAATTGTTATTTGCTATATTTTTAATTCAAATATTTATCATTTACTTTGTCAAATAACTCTAAAAACTCTTTTTATCGTGCTACAACCCTACAATTCTGGTGTGTAATAGAAGTATAACATTCTTCCATAAGGCAATCTCTTATTCAGGTGTCTATTTTAAATTGCTTTTATATACATGTTTTGTTTTTTTACATTCATTGTTTTTCTTTGAGTCGTGATAGTTATCTGCAAGTGCAACTTATATCCTTTTACTTTGGCATGTTGATATTTTTTAAATCTGAAGAATAAAAGGTTTATGATTACTAACATGTCTTGCTAGAACTCTTGCATAATTGACATCTATCATAAGCTTTGTAAACCATATATAAGTTGTCATATGCAAAACAATAAAAAATAACAGAGATTCGATCTGAGACTTTTGTTTTGCTCTTTGTAGACTAACAAACTTCATAAAAAATTGTCTACTAAAATTAAAACAAAAACAAAGACATAAGTCAGATCAATGTTGTTGAAATGTGTTATCATATTTTGAAATAGGAATGTTGTTTTCTTCATATTTAGTGATTTTTAGAGCTGATTAAGGGCTGTTTAGATCTGTTTTGGAGAGCATTTAGAATCTGTTTAGAGGGTTCTTTACACCGTTTATTGTAATTAATGAGCCCCTTCATGTGTTTACAAAATTACTATTATATTAAGACAAACTTCATTTCTGTCTTTAAACCTACATAATGATGATTACATGTCATTTATTTCATAATAATTGTTTTATCTTTGATCTTAAAACCACTTAATTACATTTACATTCTATTTATTTCACTATAAGTGCTTATTTATGTTGAAGTGATGTCTATTGGTGTTCTTGTATAACATCATAATGATTAAGTACTGATTTATTCTAAATAAATGTCATTCAATAAATTTATGGAGCCTTTTTGGGTTACATACTAGCTAATAAATGTGTTATTATGATATGTTTGTACTATTTATATACATGATCCTACATACATATCTTTTAATTTTCATTTGTGTGATAAACTGTAGAAACCGTCAATCATTTCTGGATGATGAATTCTGTAGGGTTGAAAGATTTGGGAGTAGAAAATGAGTGTTGGTCTGTTACAGTTAGAGTATGCCGCATGTGGGAGTCGACCAATACAAAAAAATGGGGAATTAATTAGCTTGGATATGGTTTTGGTTGATGACCAAGTATATCGTTACTACATGTTTTTTTTTTACATTTTTTACAATTTTTACATTTTTTACATCATTGATTCATTTTTCGTGTGTGTTTAGGATACATTGATGGCTGGAACAATAAGAAGAAACTTGACGTCAAAATTCCAGCACTTGCTAAAAGAAGGTGTTGTATACAATATAATTAACTTCAAAGTTGTTGCAAATTCAGGAAACTATCGACCTGTTGATTCAAAGTTCAAAATGGTGTTCACTCTTTTAACAACGGTGAAGAAGACAACTAACGTCCCTGCCATTCCGATGAATAGTTTTCAGTTTGTGGGTGAAAAGGTTATTAACAGCCGAATTGAAAATGATAGCATCCTTACAGGTACAATCATTCATTTTACCATTTCATTTGTGTTTCTAATTCTATCTAAATAATAATATTTGTTGTAGACTTTGTTGGGTGCTTGGCACAAGTGGGTGATGTTGAAACCGTATCTGGTGGTTTTAGAAAAAGAGATCTAGAAATCATATCGGATTATTAAGTTATCAACAATACAATTTAAGAATTTCTATTATTTTAATAATATACCTGGATGGTCAATCTCTTATTATTTTGTTGTATTTAAATGTAGTTCAGTGACATGCAAAGTAACATTGTGGGGAGAAGTTGGAGAACGTTTTATTGACGAACACAAAATTGATCATGGGAAAGGCCCTTCGATTATTATTTTTACTTCCATGCGAATCAAAAAATATCTAGGTATTCAATTATTTATTTAATACTTTGTTATATTATTCTTTTAATTTTTAATATAACAAAGAATATGTGATTTTCTTCTACTCACTCTGTTCCGATTATGTGTTAACATCTAACTTTGACATTACATGAAGGTGTCGTGAACTTCACAACAACAAGTGCAAGCAAGGTGTATGTTAACCTCGAGCATCCTTATGTGTCGTCTTTAATTGAAAGATTTTCACGGGTTTGTCCTCGGGTGAAGTTTTTGGAATCCACCAATGTCATCCGAAAAACAACGGAAGATGAAATGTTTGAAAACCGAATGACTATAGAGCAACTTATGAGAGCCGAATGGATTAATGAATCAAAGGTTCTTATTACATCTTTTACCATCAAATAATTGTATTACTATAATTCACCAATTTCTTTAATTCATGTTCTATTTCAGGGATATACCATTACTATAATCGGTACTATAGATGACATTGATGTGCAATATGGATGGTTTTACTTGGGATGCAAAGGTTGTTGTAGGAAGATTTATCCTGTTGAAGGTGTCTACAAATGTGATCACTGCGACATTCAATCAAACACCCCATTAACATTGTAATGTTTAAAATATTAAAAGTTAATTGGTGTTTACCGATACATATTCTACATTATTCTAACTTAAATTTCACTTTTAGGTTCAAACTCCATTTGGTTGTGCGTGATGAAACCGGTGTAACCACATGTGTAGTATTACACCGACTTGCAGAACGGATGATAGATTCTTCGGCATTGAAGTTGTTCAACAAATATGATTCAAGTAGTGATGAATTTCCAAAGGAAATCACAAATCTTTGTGGAAAAAGGTTAATTTTTAGACTACAACTGAGTGACTACAACCTTAAGCGTGGTAGTGATGTTTTCTCATTATATAATGTGTTTGAGCCAATTGATAGTTTGGAGGAGAAATATAAATCTACAATGTCGATGAAGGTACGTCTATATTCACTTTTTCTTCTTATGTATTAATTTATATTTTCTAGACGAGTCTTTATCGTTTATTATGTAACTTCATTCCGTCAACAACCACTGTCAAGTATCATATAATTTTTAAGCAAGTGTTATATATTTAATGGTTTTTGTAAATTTAACAGGTTGACAATTCGATGGTTGATGATGTCCTTGATGATATTGGAGATCACGTCTCGAAAGACACGAAGAAAAAAAGGAAAAGAATAGTGATGGATGATGAAGATGAGTAAGGGACGGGGATGGACTCTCAGAAATCAAACAAGACTCCTTAATAATTTATAGTCTTTTTTCAATAGTCTTCGGATTTATTTAGCCTTTCTTTTGAGTTTGTTTTTTCGATATGCATTGCAATATATTAGTTGTTTAATCAAGATGTTTTTTAAAGAGTGTCTTTGTTTTGAGTTTGTTTTTTCGATATGCGTTGCAATATATTAGTTGTTTAAATATTAAAATTGTTTACTTTTATTTGTCATTTGACAAAAAAATAACACATGTTGTCTTAAACACTATCTTCAGAGGCAACCGAAACAACTTTTTGCTACAGTTGCTGTCATTAAGCACAGCTTAATGGCTATGTCAGATGCCTAACAGACCTTTTGCAGCCCTACCCTTTACATCGCAGCAGCCCCGCTCGCACACAGCTCCTGGAGCAGCCCATCAACAGCAGTTGCAGGAGAACGAGCTTTCCAGACAACTTAACAGAGACAGCTTAATGCCGAAAGCTGTTTGACTACAATACCTGTTACTGTCACGAACTGGATCCTCTGTTGAGCACGATAGGCCCCCACGGACACCACTTGCACCCATCCACACAATGTCTATGTCGATCTTGGGTTCACCAACCAACAGTTCCAATCCAGACTTATTTCTCGATCTCTCCGTCAAATAATTGTGTGTGCTACATTATTATTAGCATAAAACAAGAGCAAATAATTATCACTTATAATATACTTAAACAAAAAGTTGTCAACTATTGTATTTTTAAAGCAAACATTTATCATTAACTATACTCTTAATATAAATAATTGTTATTTGCTATATTTTTATATCAAATATTTATCATTTACTATATTTTTAATACAAATATTTTCATTTATTGTATTTAAGACTACAATTAAATAAAATTAATAGTATATAGAAGTTAAAAAGACCTCATTAATTGGTTTTCATCTAGGAGAATACGATAACTCTAAAAACTCTTTGTATCGTGCTACAACTCTACAATTTTGGTGTGCAATAGAAGTATAACATTCTTCCGTAAGGCAATCTCATATTCAGGTATCTATTTTAAATTGCTTTTATATACATGTTTTGTTATTTTACATTCATTGTTTTTCTTTGAGTCATGATAGTTAACTGAAAGTGCAACTTATATCCCTTTACTTTGGTAGTAACAAGACTGACAATGTAAGATCTCCGCATTTGCCCTGTATCTAACATCTTTCACTTCGTATCTCATATATACTTATGCTACAAATTTCTGTTAAATTGCACACATGTGTATGTTGTGCTTATAGTGGTATTTTGGACTCTTTGGAATGGTGGAAACGAGTTCCCTGATTATTGTCTTTCCTTTTTAATATTGGAACTAGTGATGAGTTTTATGGATTATATAAAAAGGCTTCGGCTTATGTGAGGTTGTTGAACATATATGATATATAATATATTGGGCTATATGTTATCTAGAAGTGCTTTATCTCTCTCTCTTGTAACTGGTGCACAAAGCACAATAGACATTGTAGTTGTACTTCATCTTTAAGTTCAAGGTGGTTGTGTTGCCTTCATGAAGAAAGTAATCATTTGATTCTAACATTGCTGATTGTTGCATTCTGCACTTCATATGTTTGTAAGCATGTTGATATGATTAATTATGCTCTCTAGAATGAACGGCTTAAACTTCAGTTGTCATGTATGAATATCGTTTTCTGATCCATTTTTATTGGTTATACACCGTTACAGTTCCTTTTCCTTATATGGGGTCTTCTGAAAATATGCAGAAAGATATTCAAACTATGTGACTTATAATTGCATTCCTAAAGTTTTTTTATCCTACAAGCAACTTGATAACCTTCCTGCACAAGTTTTTCCCTGTAAAATCTTTATTTGTTTGATTATTGTCAAAATGAGCTGCAACCTTTTCACAGTTTTGACAAGACATATACCTCCTTGATGTATATAATACGTGTTTTTCATCGATTTCCCCAGCTGAAGCTGTTTTTTTTATATTAGATCCTAAATTTTTGGCCTGTTCTGTTTTTTTGTCTTTTGCAGAAACAGAAGCAGTTGCTGATCAAAGCCAAAGAATCACAAGAGGTATATTGACGATGTATTGCTAATATCCTTTCGTGTCCTCTTTTTTTTCTTTTTGGTCTTGCATTAGATGCCATGGTTCTATAGTCACTTTTACATCTTCTCTGGATTCAGGATATTGTCCCATGAGTTGTATTTCTCTTCAATTAATCACCCAATCTTTTTTCTTTAAACCATATGTAAGTTGTCATATGCAAAACAATAAAAAATAACAGAGATTCGATGTGAGAGTTTTGTTTTGCTCTTTGTAGACTAACAAACTTCATAAAAAATTGTCTACTAAAATTAAAACAAAAACAAAGAGCTGATTAAGGCTGTTTAGATCTGTTTTGGAGAGCATTTAGAATCTGTTTAGAGGGTTCTTTACACCGTTTTGGGGAGGGACTGAGTCCAGATTAGATTACAATACAGTTATAGTAAATCATGTTATAACTACTTTTTCATCCACATTGCAACAACTAAACATTGATGCAGTGCCTCCTTTGCAATCTAACTTATTGGTATTCATTTTGTTATATCTTTACTTTTGTAAATCTAAATATGAATATATTCTAATAATTCTAAAAAAACTTAAGTTATACTATTATAATATATAATGGTTGATCATAATTATACATGTGTATAATTTATTCCATTGTTTCAAAAGGTACAATGGAGTTCTTGGACGAAGTGTACGACGTTCGAAAACGATTATCATATATAGCACGATATGAACGACGACATAAATTGAAATTCAAACGTGGTGCTCAGCAGACTATCCATGCATTGAACATTTTCAAAAGGCAAATATGCAAACATAAGAGGTTGCGAAGACGACTTGCAATCATCGATAGGCGGTTCCAACACTCAGATTTTATGAGGATCAACATGAAACTTCGATGTGTACATCTTTTCCCTCTCAACATGTTTGTACAACCTAATTTAAATGGCATACCATTTCATCCTCTTCATGAACATGCTTCAAATTTGCATCAAGCCTCGAGCTCTACAACACAAGCTGGTGATTATGTTACACCACCAATTAACTATTTAAAACTTTATATTTTGCTTTACAAATAAATTAATATCATATAGTGTTTACAAACCAGATGAGGTAGGCACATGTTCAATTGGCAAGAATCAAAACCGAAATGTTCATGCTAGAAAAACCCGCATCCAAGGTAATTGGCTTACAATTGTTTGTTGTAAAAGCTGCAACCACTATATTATTAAGAGCTAATTATAAATTATATGTGTTTTCTGTTTACCAGCAACCAGAACAATACCGTGGACCATCGGACAACCAACTCATACTTGCCAGTTTTGCCATGCAATTATGTGGTATGAAGAACGAACCGAAAAGAAGAAAAAAACTGCAACGCCAAAATTCATGTTTTGTTGTTCAGAAGGAGAAGTGCAAGTACCGTTACTTCAACATCCTCCAAAAACGTTGTCTGATCTACTTGGGCCCGAATCTGGAAAAAAGGGTCTTTTGTTTCGCAAGGAAATAAGGACATATAATTCAATGTTTGCATTCACATCTCTCGGAGCACGCATTGATTCCTCAATTAATCGTGGCAAAGGACCGTATGTTTATAGAGTTAGTGGGCAAAATTATCACATAATTGGTTCTTTGTTACCCGGAAGGGGAAAGAAACCACAATTTGCACAACTCTATATCTATGATACAGATAATGAGATTGCTAATAGATTGGATGCCATTCAAAGGCAATTCGGCAAAGATGGTATCGATTTACAAATTACCCAAGAACTTTCTAAAATGTTGGATGATCACATCATTTTAGTAAAGTCTTTTCGTATGGCAAGAGATAGGTACTGTTCCAATCCTGATACTACTTTTCGTCTAAGAATCATAAAAAATCGTCACACAGACGGGCGCGTTTACAATATGCCTAATGCTAACGAGGTGGCTGGTTTGATAGTCGGTGACATGACTGAAAGTAATTTTGAACGTGATGTCATTGTCGAGCATCGTACAAATGGCCTTCAACGAATTACTGATCTACATCCGAGTTTCATGTCTATGTCATATCCTTTGATACATCCTTATGGAGAAGACGGATTCAGAGAAGACATTAAACTCCAAATTGTAGAGGGTAGTTCTAAGAAACGAAAATTGTTAACGATGAGACAATATTATTGTTTTCGTTTTCAACAACGATTACATGAGGGTCGCACATTACTTCAATCAGGGAGATTGCTTCAGCAATACATGGTAGACGCGTACATGGCAATTGAAGAGGGTAGATTCAGGTGGATTCGAAATAATCAGCAACAACTAAGGTCGGATTTGTTCTCGGGATTAATGGATGTTGTCCATCGTGGGGATACAAATGGTAAAAGTGTAGGTAAATCTGTTATTTTACCGTCATCTCATACCGGTGGACCACGCTACAGAGTTCAAAATTACCAAGACGCAATGGCTTTGTGCAAATGGGCAGGATATCCAGATATATTTCTGACATTTACTTGCAATCCAAAATGGCCAGAGATAAATGAGATGCTAGCCATGATTCAACAAGAGGATGATCCAAATAGAGTTGACATAGTATCGAGAGTTTTTGAAATCAAATTAAGACAACTAATGCTTGATTTGAAAAATGAGAAGCCGTTTGGAGAAGTTATCGCAAGTAAGTATAACAAACATATTATTATGAATTATAGAGTACAATAGTTTTACATTTTCAACGTCATGTTCTTCATTTATAAAATATATTTGTAAAATTAATATCAAGTTCATTTTCTTAGGTCTTTATACCATCGAGTTTCAAAAGAGAGGACTTCCTCATGCACACATATTGTTATTTCTCGAGTCACAATATAAAAACCCATCGTCAGAGGAGATTGATAGAATTATTAGTGCGGAGATTCCAAGTGAAGCTACCGATCCAGATGGTTATAATGCAGTTAAAAAATTTATGCTACATGGTCCATGCGGAACTCATTATCCATCATCTCCATGTATGGTCAAAGGTAAGTGCACAAAAAATTTCCCAAAGAACTTTAATATGCGCACAACCATTGACTACAGGATTCCCAATTTATCAAAGAGAAGATCGAGGGGCTCTGATTACAAAGAAGAACATTCAATTGGACAATCGGTATGTCGTTCCTTATAATAGAAATTTGTGCGTAAAATTTGATGCCCATATCAATGTTGAGATATGTAATCATTCGAGAGCGATTAAGTATCTGTTCAAATATCTTCACAAATGATCAGATAGAGCTACAACTGCAGTTGAATCGTCTGAAAAAATGTTGCACTTGATGAAAACAAGACATATTTAGATTGTAGGTATATATCTGCATCTGAAGCATGTTGGCGTATATTTCAGTTCGACATTCACTATAGATACCCGGCAGTGGAACGATTGCCTTTCCATCTTCCTGGAGAACATTCCATAATTTTTGAAGAGGACAATAATCTTGAAGCGGTTCTTGCAAAACCGGGTATTGGAAAAACAAAGTTTACCGAATGGTTGGAAACAAACAAAAAATACCCAGATGCACGAAAGCTCAGTTACTCTGCATTTCCAACAGAATGGGTTTGGAATACAAAAGAGAAGGAATGGACAAGACGAAAAAAAGGCAAAACGATTGGTCGAATATATTTCACCCATCCTTCAGCTGGTGAGAAATTTTACATGCGTATGCTCTTAAACTTCGTCAAAGGTTGCACTTCATTTGAACATGTTCGTATAGTGGATGGTACAACATATCCAACTTTCAAATCAGCATGTTATGCATTGGGGCTATTAGAAGATGATAAGGAATGGGGTGAATGTTTGATAGAAGCCTCAACTTGGGCATCGGGGTATGAATTACGACATTTATTTGTCACAATTTTGATCCATTCTCAGGTAGCAGATGCTGTTAAGCTATGGACCACCCATTACGAAATATTGTCTGAAGATGTAGCTACGATGCAAAGAAGAAAGTACAAGGTTAACAATCTAGACTTATCTGATTCACAAATCGAGGCTTACACATTATTTGAAATCGAGTCTATCATGTTAAAGATGGGAAAAAGTTTGAAAGATATTGACGGAATGCCACTGCCGAATCAAGATTTGTTACGTCAATTACAAAATAGATTGCTGAATGAGGAACTTGACTATGATTCTAACGAACAAAAGGTTCTTCATGAAGGTTTGTTCTTCTCCCTCAACCAATGTCAAAAGCAGGCGTACACAGCTATTATGAACTCTGTTAACAATGAGCAAGGAGACTTGATTTTCATTCACGGTCGTGGAGGAACCGGGAAAACATATTTGTGGAATACCATCATTTCAAAGATTAGATCAGATGGTAAAATAGTTTTACCAGTTGCCTCTTCTGGTATTGCAGCACTATTATTACCAAACGGAAGAACAACTCATTCAAGATTTCGCATTCCCCTCGATCTAACGAACGAATCAACATGTGAAATTCGACATGGAACTCAAGTAGCAGAATTGCTCCAACAAACTGCATTGATCATTTGGGATGAAGCTCCCATGGCTCATAAATACTGCTTTGAGGCTTTAGATAAAAGCTTACGAGACATTTTGAGTTCCCGATACGAAGACAGCGCAAACAAACCATTTGGCGGTCTTACAGTTGTATGTGGTGGTGATTTTCGACAAATTTTGCCGGTTATTCCAAAAGGAACTCGACCTGATATTGTCATTGCATCACTTAACTCATCTTATCTATGGCCATTGTTCAAAGTATATGAGCTTAATCAAAATATGAGACTCATGGCTAAAAGCATTTCTGAGTTAGAGGCCACTAAAATTGAAACTTTTGATAAGTGGATGTTAGAAATTGGCGATGGCTCATTCTATGATCATCCCCATCACGAGCTACTCGAGATTCCTCAAGACATTTGTTTAGAACAATCTGACTCTCCAATGAAGTCCATGATTGATGCGGTGTATCCGTCACTTTTGGATAACCACAAAAATCCTTCATATCTTACTGAAAGAGCAATTCTCACACCAAAAAATGATATGGTGCAAGAACTTAATGAAGCCATCATGGATATCATACCTGGAGAAGGGAGAACATATTTAAGTTCAGACAATGTATGCAAAGGAAGTATGCAGTCATATGATGAAGACCTTCTTTACCCAACAGAGTTCTTGAATAGCTTGAAATTTAGTGGCATACCTAATCATGATATTCATCTAAAGATTGGTGCTCCGGTTATGCTTCTACGGAATATCAATCAAACTGAAGGATTGTGCAATGGAACGAGATTGATTATTACGCTACTTGGAACGTGGTCTGTTCGTGGAGACATAATTTCTGGAATTAATAAGGGAAAAAATGTTACAATTCCACGAATCATAATGGCTCCAAACGAATCGAAGTGGCCTTTTAAGCTTAATCGACGACAATTACCTTTGGCACCTTGCTTCGCAATGACTATCAACAAAAGTCAAGGGCAATCACTAAAATATGTCGGCCTCTTTCTCCCAAAACAAGTACAATACTTAACTTTTTTACTTACTTTTTGTTATCTTACATTTAAAAAAATATTACAACTATATTATTTGCTCTATATTCTAATAGGTTTTTACACATGACCAACTATATGTTGCTATCTCTCGAGTGACATCACGTGAAGGTTTAACCATTCTTAATGTTGATGATGAGATCGATGATCATAACTTGGTTAAGAACGTTGTGTATCATGAAGTTTTTGACAACATTATTCCTTCGAACATTGAAAAGGTAAATCCCATTACATTCATTTCATCACCATATATATATATATATATATTAATCATCATTTAGATGTTTTCATTAACATTATTTTCATTTACTATTTAATCTCCCTTTACATATAATCACACCTACTATTTATTTAATAATTATCACTAACCTTAAACAATTTCAATTACAATAAAAAGTGTAAACACTATTTGAAGAATTACTATTTGGTAGAACAACACTTCTCACATATTAATTTTTGTATGCAGGATAAAGTTGAAGAATTACCATTATGCATCGGCTAATCTGGTTAGAGTTGTACTTGCAGTGAGTTGACACATCACCTATTATGTTGGACTTTGCTTTATATATTGATCTTTACCTTAAAACTCAATCATTTCACATGTTTCTTTAAACGTATCACAATACTAAATGTTACATTTTGTCATGAAAGTATCTACATTATATTTCATACAATGCTCTACACACACAATATAACTATAGAATCACGTAAACGATAGCACAAAAAAATTATATTCACAACATATCCAGTTTTTACTATGTAATTTTGATTATAAGATTTCGTTACCGCGCGTCGCGCGGTTCACACCTAGTTTTATTAAGAGGAAAACATCACGTGGCTTTTGGCCTTTTGTCCACACACATGAACTGAATCACCCTTTCAACATCAACAAGAAATCCAGTGTCGTCGTCGGTAAGTAAAAGCAAGATCATCCTCCAACTACATTACATTTCTCTTTCAATCCGTTGAATAGTTTCAATCTTTCCCTTTTGTCACTTAAACCCTAAAATATTGTTGCATCTTAAACCCTCTCACCAATATTTATGCTTCAGTGATTTGTTTGAGATGGAATTGGATGATTTTGAACCCTTATTCGGTGAACCCAAGGTAGAATGGTCAGCTGTCACGACTCCCATCCGTCCATTCCTGTTCCAAGTTCATGCGCAGGACTCTTGTAACCTCGGAGTTAATGTTACTGACTTTTTCTCAAACAGTTTTGGGGCAGTTCGATCAATTCAACAACTCGAGGATATGGTTAATTTGCTATCTATTTACTTTTCGTTAACACGATTATTATGTAACCCAAAGATTTATGGTCTTTGGCAAATTAATTTGGTTTGAAGGTTTTGGGGGTAGGATTTAGCAATGATTATGCGTTTCCACCTATTTATTTAGACCATTTCTTTTGACAAAAGTCATAATTGTGTAAACTAATGTTTTCAAGTGAATAATATATATTAATGATCCTCAATCCTTAATCTATACACAGAGAGATGATACTGGAATTGGGGGTTCCTGGTCTGAGTTTCTGGAATATCTTGTTAATTCAATAAAGTTTGGGGATGTGAAGCTTGTTTTGGAGGGCCATTCAAAATCAGATGGTAATTCGCTTCGTTTAGCTTTTTCAAGGTTGCATTCGCCACTTGCTATGTTTTTCTCTCTGTTTTTTTTTTCATTTCAAAGAATGGTGTCTTATGAATAATGTTGTTTTAGTCTTTTCTTTCTTCCTATAACATGTGAAAGATTCATATGAAAGAAATGGTCCAGTGATGAAATAAAATCTTTATTGTATTCACTAGAGTAGAATTTGTCTAAAATTCAATTTGTATATTGTTATGTAATAGTTTGTTCTTTTAATTTTAGGACCTGAATCTGGTAGACTAGTTGCTCAGAAATCAAAAGGAATGCCTCGAATATCTGTTTCTCTGTGTAGGCTTGTTGGCACTGCTGCAAATGAGGTGATGGCGACGCTTTCTCTCGATCTGTACAAAGCATTTAAAAGCAGTCGCAAATTAATAGTTCAAGGTAATAAATACTTTAATTCTTTATATACAGTTTTATTGTGTTTAAAAGGTTTCTTTTCAAGTGTATTACAAGTTTCCAATAGAAACTTCTGCTCTTCAAAGGTTTTACCATTCTATGCATTCATTCTGTTAATTTTTAAGTTATAACCATTGTGAAATGTGTTCATTAGTTTGCTATCATATTTAGGTAACAACTGAAACTCGTATTCTGTAATACCTTTAGACCTATACGAAATTGCTTAAAAGCATGTGCTTCTATTATGTACTACAATGCATGATGAAGCTAAGGAACTGTTACATAGAGAAATGCTATTTTATGTTAATTTTAATCATCAAGATATTAACCACAAAGTTATATCTCTAAATGAGCTAGTAATAAGATAACTTCATCTCTCCTACTATTATCCTCCGTGGATTATAGAAAGCTTAACATCAATGCTACTTTCAAAGGAATAGGAAACTGTCAAAGTGTAAAGGGCATAATAATTAATAAGTGAGGTCAATTATGGCGATGTTTTATAAGCTAGCTTATTTTTTGAGCTTATTGAAAAAGCCCCAATTGTTTAGCCATAAGCCAGCTTATAAGCCTAGTAGCTAGCTTTTTAACATGTCCTTTTACATTGTCATGATTTAGTTAAATAACATTTCTAAAACTGTGTGTTTTTCATTATGGACATTATTTTGAGACGGAGGAAGTATCTGCTTAGTTATGTTTTTGTTTTGCTATATGCTTAACTATTATTACCTGGCTCTGTATTTTGTGTGTTAGGGCAAGACATTGATTACCACTTGACAAAAAGGCTTCTAGCTGAACAGGTAGGTTATTGCTTTTCTTGATAGATAGTATTCTTCATGGTTGTCTTATATAATTTTGTGATGTGTGTGTATTACTTAATGGTTGTTAGGAAAATAGTGAACATATTGAGGTTGATGTTTCAAAAAGAAGGCACAAGATTCTTGATGATAAACTAACAGATGCTTCTTCATCTGCTGCTACCCCCTTCCATCATGTTTCAGGTACTTATTATACTTCCTCTACATAACTATCAATAACTTCAATTGTCATTATTCAAGTCAATATTATTATTATTTTCGATATTACTCGCACACACTACTCACCTTTGATGAGGCTTGAACCCTTCACCGGATACCGTTGGGCCCTTTTGGTGCAATTTAATGTGCTTGTCTTTAAATGGCCATGTTCTGCAAATATAAAAAGTGGTATCGAGACAGATGCACTATTGATTTCTTTCTTTGTAGAGCTGTTCATGTGCAGTGCTTTCTATATGATATTAGTGACCCAGAAATTGAGGAAAGTTTAGAACTAAGATTGCACAAGTGGGTTATTTAGGAGAATAATCTTTTGACAGATTTCTTTTAAATGCATGACCTTCAAACAGATTTCATAACGTCTCCGCCTAACAAAAGAATGTCGGACCGTTTTCTTATTTTCTTATTTAGTTACTGTTCTCGTAGGGTGCGTTGTTCTCGTAGGGTGCGTTTGGTACACTGGACAAGACAGAACATGGATCAGTTTGGCAGGACTTTTATGTGAAACAGACATGAACAGAATGGAACAAAAGTAGAACAAGCCTATTCCACCCCCACCCCATGGAACAAGGTGGAACAGACTTCTGTTTTACTAATATAACGTCAAAATAAAATATAATTCTTTTCTAAAACATCAAATACACATTCTTTTTATATATTATTCATTATTTACATTTTATTTATTGTATTTTATGTTCTTTAAATTTTCACTTTAATGTCCTCAAAATGTTATTTTTATATTGTTTCTATGTTTTGATTCATTTATGTAAATTATTAAATATTAATAGTAAAAAAATATATAGAAAATGATAAAAAATAAAAACTGAAAACTATATAAACTTTTTATTTTGGGGTCACTTTAATCGTCTTGAACAAAAATTTCTAATAATATATTTTATTATAAAAATATTTATTTCATTATAGTTTAATAAATTACATATATAAAATACATAAACAACTTATTAAGGGTAAATTGGTCATGTTATCTATTTTGTCCAGTTTTGTCTTACCAAACGCCGAACAGTTGTTTTGTCCCGTCCTGTCTTGTCTGCATACCAAACGCACCCGTATGAACCTGAATCTCTCTCTCTCTCTCTCTCTCTCTCTCTATATATATATATATATATATATTATAGTCGGGTTCAAGCAAGAATCAATACCTATTTAAGAAAATATGAAAACAGCCAAATCACATGTGATTCTACACTTACATCACGTACAAAATCACATGTGTTTCATGCGACTTTGCCCCACGACCTGAAAGACGCAGCCAAAGTCGCTGCACACCCTTTTTATGCCCGTTAATGTAAAATCACTTGTGATTTTGCACGTGTTTTGGCTGTTTTCGTATTCTCTTAAATAGTTAGCATTCTCGTTTGGTCCTCTCTCTCTGTCTCTCTCTCTCTCTCTCTCTATATATATATATATATGTGTGTGTGTGTGTGTGTGTGTGTGTGTGTGTGTGTTCTCAAGTATAAGAAAATTTATTCAACTGGGTAAACAGGATGGCAAGTATAGGTGTAACAATTTGTTTACTGCTTAAATGTCTTATGACCAAAAAACCCTTGTACAACATGGATTTTGGTCCGATGGTACAATGAGTCTCTATAACACACAGGTTGTGAGTTGGAGTTTCTCTCGGGAGACGTATGCAAGTTTCTTTGTCGTTTTAAAAAAGGATGTGGTACCAACACTCTAAAATCAATATATATATATAGGATACCAATCAAATACAAACCATGTATTTGTTGCACCCCTTACAAACCAATGTACATATATGCATAATCTGAGATGCATATATGCATTATCCCATATGAATGTATGTCCATTATATGTATATTCTTGCACGTATGCATATGCATATGCACACTGTGGTTTGTAAGGTGTGCAACAAATGCAAGGTTTGCATTTTACGGAGCCTCTATATATATGCATATGCACATTGTTCACATATGCACACTGTGGTTTGTAAGGTGTGCAACAAATGCAAAGGTTTGCATTTTACGGAGCCTCTATATATTTGCATATGCACATTGTTCACATATGCACACTGTGGTTTGTAAGGTGTGCAACAAATGCAAATGTTTGCATTTTACGGAGCCTCTATATATTTGCATATGCACACTGTGGTTTGTAAGGTGTGCAAAAAATGCAGGTTTGCATTTTACGGGGCCTCTCTCTCTCTCTCTCTCTCTCTATATATATATATATATAGGCATGGGATCATGTGAGAAGTGCCATTTTTGGTGAGAAGTGTGAGAAGTACTTTTAAACCGTTGATCACGTTTAATCAAATACCCTCCCATGAATTGCAGCTTAAAAGGGAATTGATCTGGTGCATCTCGGTGCATCTTATCTCGGTGCATCTCATCCTAATGTTCGTTTATTTCTCATCCAACGGTTGATAACCATTTCTCACGCTTCTCACCAAATTTGGCACTTCTCACCGGAACCCAACCCTATATATATATATATGTACATATATATAAATGTATATATTTTGTTCACAGACAAACAAGCTAATGAGAATCGAAGCCCAATGAAAGCGTCTAAGCGTGTGGTACCAGCACATCGCAGGTATGGATGTTAGATTGAGTATGAGTTCTCTTATCTTGTTATATTTTGGCAAACCATATAAAGAGGTCATTTTACTTGCACATACACTCGTATAACTTAATTATTAGTCGCTCCCAAAATCATATCAGTTACATTATTTTAATCATATTTATGTAAAAGTTTGCTTTTGAGGCAACCTTTTTTTTTTGTAAATTCTTGTTTTCTATCTAATTAACCGAAAAGATCAATTTGACAGAAAAGAAGAAAATCTTGATGGAAAGAATGTCAATGATGTAAAGTTGGGAGAAATATTATGATTCATAAATGTTTTTGTTTGTGTTTTGTATTGACATTTGACAAATGGCAGATCAAAAGTTAGAGGGGTTCTCCTGCAAGACACTGAAGATGATTAGAATCACAAAACACAAATATTGGTTCAAGTAGAAAAAGGCATTAAAAAAAGCTTTATGTTTAATAGGTTGGTTGTTTTATGGATCAACAGAATCAGGGAATGGTTGTGTGTCTCCTTTGTTTCTTTTCTTCTCTGTTTCACACTTTTGCACAAGCCAAGTATCAACAGTCTTTCTATTCTTTTGTGGTAGAGGATTGGTCTCTCACTCACTCTTACTTGTGAGTGGGGTTAAGTCCCTTACAGTTAGTTTTATCATTGTCAGATATGAATTAGATAATCCTTTGGTTGCTTAACTCAGTGAATTTTGTTTGGTTGTTAGGTTTAGGACCCACAAACACAAACACAAACACAAACACAAACACAAACACAAACAAACTGATTCGAATATCCATGGTTATTTAAAATATTTCATTCAAAGAGATTAACTTTAGTGGTCTGATAAATATATGGTTCTAAAAATAAGCGGTCCACTTTTACAGGGGCAAATTTAAAGAGGGAGAGGGAGAGGGACCCCTGCCATTTTGTATACCCCTACACTCACACACTTTAGTTTTTTTATTTTTTATTTAAAAGTTATATTTTATACCCCTATATTTATTTAATTAATTTACTTTATACCTTTTAGTTTTTTATTTTTCATTTTATAATTTTATTATATTAACACATATAATCGTATATTAACTAAAATACGTTAAAAAAATACTTTTTAATTTTAACAAGTTATGCCATTAGAATCGTCTCGTCGATACCTTTGAAATGAGCCCAATATTGAATATTTTTTGATTTAATTATATTATAATATGTCATACGTTTACGTTATTATTTTATATTGTTATTCGTCGATACCTTCTTATTTTTTTTATTTAATTATATTATTTCGAAATGAGCCCAATATTAACTAAAATACGTTAAAAAAATACTTTTTATTCCAACAAATTCCAACTTTGATTATTCATTTAAATCAATATATCTACGAGTACGCTCTATATATATTCTTCATACATATCTAATCTACGTTTGTATGGGACGATCCATGTACTTGCATCTTGAAGTCGACAACGTGTCCAATGGTGTATGAGTGTGGACATTGGGTATTCTCCGTTTAATACCACTTTTATGTAATGATTACCATTAACATGCACTATTGCAATTGACACGTGTTGGGATGATGACGGCGGTTGTGTTCTGAATTGTAAGTATGTCACACGATTGTAATGATTACCATTAACATGCACTACTGCAACCATGCTTGATAAAAAGAATTCCACGATTGTATATCGTGTATCTGCGGTTTACAATGTTTCAGAATATTGTGGTAGATGTGCCATCTACAAAGCAATCTTTTGGCACCCGGAAATACTACTTTGTATGCATTAATCAAAGTCAACTCTCTGTCTGTGACTATGGCACCGGGGTAAAGGTTATCGTATATTTTGGACTTTAGACATTCTAACGCCCAAATATAATTTGATACATTTTCTTGATGCATGAAAACAAATGCTATGCAAAATGTCTTGTTGGTTGATGTTACACCAACTATCTCAAGAAGAGGCATTTCGTACCTGAATCATAAACAAAATAATAATATTAAACAAAATAATAATATTAACATTAATATAATACACATGCATATTACGGTACCTATTTGTTTTATATGTGGCATCGATGACCAACACTTGTGGGAATGCACACCAAAGCTCCAATGATTTTGGATCAATGAAGAATAAATCTTCCAACTCGTTTGTTTCGTCATTTACACGAGTCTCAAAATCATAAGTATTTTCAACAAAAAAAATCCAAAATAACATGCATTTTTGGTCTTCCTGCATCATTTCTTGTCTTAATCTTTTGAACTTCATTGTATATTGTTTTTGACGTAGATGCATTTTCCACATATCTACCCTTTAACGTGGATAAAATGTATCGTGGCTTGACATGTTGGGCTGATAAATCTTCAACTAGTTGAAATTCACCCTCGTTTAGCCGCATTGCATATGCGTGACCCTCCATATATTGTGCAAGGGCATGATTATGTGTATCACATACAACCCTCAACGTCCACCAATTATGCTTAGCCGAATGTAGCGCTATCAACTCAAATGGGCAGTTAAACTTTCTTGTTCCAGTATGACGACTGTAAACTTTCTTACTTTTGTAAACCCCACCATGTTCACACATAAACACGACTTTATAAACATCGCCATTTGGATAAGTCTTTGATCCTTTGATAATAACAACACAACCAACCGAACGTCCCACATTGTGCACCCATTCAGTAATTTCTTCTCGAGAACTGAACACCTGAAATTATTATATTTTGTTATAACTTTCACTTGTCCACGTAAGTATTAATAAACCTAAATGTTAGTTATCATAATATTGTACCTTGTTGGTGACAAATTCTGATGTTGGTGTCAAATCTTCTCCCATGTTTGTCATCTGCAACTTTGATATATATATATATATGTATATATATATATGAAGGATATATAAAGGGAGAGAGTTAGAGTGAGAGAGGGAGAGAGTGAGAGTGAGAGAAGGAGAGAGTGAGAGTGAAGATGGATGAAAAAACGAACGAAACATTCGTTCGATTTATAATCGAATTATTTTTACTTTATTTCAAATCAATAACTTTTCTTTATTTCAAATCAATAGCTTTACTTTATTTCAAATCAAATTATTAAATTTATCGTTCGATATATATATATATATATATATATATATATATATATATATATATATCATTTGGCATTTTTAACTAATTTTTTTCGATGGAGCCCTAAAATACCCTTATTTTTGTAAAAAAATTAGTTAAAAATGCCAAATGATATATTCATGAAGCCAAATTATATATTCATGAAGCCAAAATATATATATAAATATTCATGAAGCCAAATTTACAAAATCATAAAGCTAGGTATGGTTTGTACGAGTTTGTACAAATACACTGGTTTGCAAAAGATACCCAGCCTATATATATATATATATATATATATATATATATATATATATATATATATATATATATAGAGAGAGAGAGAGAGAGAGAGAAAAGTTCAAATAAAAACTCATTTTCAATTGTGAACATGAGGACGAATCTTAGATCTTCCATCTCTATTGATCCAATGACCCATATTAAATAGAGTTTTTAACTGAAATTATTAATTAAGGCGATTAGGGGTAAAATGGGAAGATAATTTAAACACATGCCTACCATGTTTGACTTTTTATTTTCTTTTTTAATTAAAAACTTTTACCCCCCTTAAAGTTTAAAATAAATTATCTTAAAAATTACTAATATTTTAATCAAAAAAACGATAATTTCGTGCTCTTCGATACGACATCCATCTCGATATAGTTTTTTCTTCATTTTAACTGTTTTTACGTGAAATGATATGTATGCGTTATATTCAGTATGAATATGTATGCACGTTTCCTGGTGTCCATATTCAGTATGAATAACAAAGGGGAACGTGCATTCACTATTCATGACGAATAACACACTATTCAAAATGAATAATACAACATTCCGGATGAATAATACACGAATTCCTGATTCATGTATTATTAAACATGAATCGTGTATTAGTCACCTTGAATGTTGTATTATTCATGATGAATAATATATGGTGTCCACATTCAGTATGAATAATACATCATTCAGGATGAATAATACACGATTTATGAATTCGTTTATTATTCATCCTGAATGTTATATAATTCATCCTGAATACTGTATTATTCATCCTGAATATTGTATTATTCATCATGAATAGTGAATGAACGTTCACCTTTGTTATTCATACTGAATGTGGACACTTGGAGATGTGCATACATATTCATAAAGACAAAACCAAGTTTCGATTGTGAATCGGAAAACAAAAGAGAGTGCGTCATGTGTTCACACCTTCACGGGTCATTCATATATAATTCATCATGAATAATATATCATTCAAGATGAATAATACAAGATTCATGTTTAATAATACATGAATCAGGAATTCGTGTATTATTCATCTTGAATGTTGTATTATCGAATTCCTTAACGTATTTTAACGTAATTATGTATGTTAATGTGATATGTTAAAACGTATTTTTTAGAGAGAAAATACTTCACAAGATAAAACATATTTTTACGCCCAACTCGTTATTAGCACGACATAAGTTGATAAACACTTTTAAAAATAAGCATAAGTTGTTTTAAATAAGCAATCCCAAATACCCTTTAATGTGATATGTTAAAACGTATTTTTTAAGATATTTTAGTTAACATATGATTATTATGTTTAATATAATAAGAGTGTAAAACGAAAATTGAAAAAGTTAGAGATGTACCATAAATTAAATATTTAACTATAAGAGTATGAATTTTAAATATAAAAAATATGTTTATGTAATATATATGATATATAATAAAATAATTAAATCAAAAAATATTCAATATTGGGCTCATTTTGAACGTATCGAAGAGACGATTATAATGGTGTAATTTGTTAAAATTAAAACGTATTTTTTAACGTATTTTAGCTAATATACGATTTTATGTGTTAATATGATTAAGGTGTAAAATGAAAATTAGAAAAATAAAAGGTATAAAGTAAACTAATTAAATAATTTAAGGGGTATAAAATGTAAATGTGTATATGGTGGCCGGCAAAACTTGCAGGTGGTAGCCTTAGCAACCTCCATCTTAAAAAAGGTGTATTTGCTTTAACTTAAGGTTCCTCCGTAAATATAGTGCGTAGACATGGCCATTTCAACCCTTTTGATGGTCCTCTTATATTCAAAAACTTTTGATTACAATGCAAAATAATATAACATAGATACCTATATATTAAGCACAAAAAAAGGCAAAATCTAAACAATTAACACAAATTATTTGAACCTAAACATCGGCTTTTTAAGGAATCGCCAACAATCTGAAGAAAAATAATCAAATAGATTTGGAAAGAATAATATAACATAATCGATTTACCTGCTCTACTTGTGGAGCTCGAACATGACAATAAGAAGTACAAGAAGAAACAAAAGATGCATTCGAATAAAAATATGAAATTGTTGAGTATTCTGAATCAAAGTCCAAGTATGCAATTTTGTTTTTGAAGCCTTTGGGGAGTTCAATCGTCCAATCAAGAACAAAAGATGATTGAGAATGACGCAACAAGTTAACGAGTCGATGGTAAGACATATCACTGTTATCTTCTAACATAAATTAGAGAAGTACCGAGATAGGTATAGCTTTACACCTGTTGTTAATGAAAGGTCCTACACACATGTCAAAATTGAGCACCATAATTTTAGGTTAACGTCTCAACAATGCATATATAACACGTCTCAACTACCTTTCATGAAGACTCATTTTATTAAAATTTGATTCAAACACAAATACATCACTAACTGATCCGTTCAAAAATTCCGAACACAACGCCTTCAAATGGATGTTCAAACAAACAATTTTAAATAAAGGAACTCAATATGAGAAATAGAAAGGAACTTGAAAAGGAAAGGTTTTCTTTGTATTGATTTCTCTCTAAAAGTACAACCACCATAGCATAAGTTACGCGATACATGCGTTATTTGATTTTTCTTTACATTTTTATGTCTTATTTACAAGTTTTTAATATATAACCTAACTTAACTTGGTTATTACTATTGACTCAATAAGTAACACTATAAAACATATATTTTTATATATAATATTATATATGAAATAGAAATTTGATGCCATAAGTCACACCTTGAAAATGTCATGGCTTCGACGTGGCTCCTAAGGCTTGGCCTTGCCACCATGCCACACATCACGCCATTTAGAACCTTGCGGTTTTTACAACCAATTTTGACCACAAGATTGTCCTGGATCACGTCCCCCCACCCCCGACCCCTTCCCTGTGAAGACGAGCAACTCCTATTGTCTCTTGCTTTTTTTGTTCTTTAGAACGATGAGAAAATTGGGCTTCAACAACTTCCTTGGAAAACCACTTTGTTGAATTCGGTGTTTCTCCTTTCTTCCCTGTATTTTTGATCACCATGTTTACTGTAACACCCATAACTTTATATAAGTAGGATAAACCTCGTTATGTTCTAAGTTGCTTGGGCCTCATTATTTAGATTCATTAATTACTTGCTAAGACATTTTGAGTCACTAAACCTTGCATGCAGCTTAATCGGATAAGTCATTTGAAGTTTCGGTCCTTTGTCCTCCTTGTGCAATAGTGATAGTGAAAGTGCCCAAGGGCACAATCGCTGGCCTTCATCGCCTCTCCGTATAACCTCGACGAGAGCGCCGACGAAAGTGCCATATGGCACAATCATCAGGCACAATCGCCTGCGTGCCATCTGGGGTATAAAGCCCTTTGACCCGATTTCAACTCATTTATCTCCTATCCTAAATCAATTTTGTGCGTTTTGAAACATTTTTTGTGCGATTTTTCTCCCTCCAAACCCTTTCCCTCATTGAATACAAGCTAAGGTTTTGTTGGATCGTTTATTTAGCCTAAAGTTACATTGAAGAACATTTATTGTGGGTTTGCAAGCAAGATTCAAGTCTATTCTTCCCATCTCCTTCAAAACTAGGATTTGCTAAAGTTTTCTAGGGTTTCCTCTAAAAACCTAGATTGTGAGTTTCTAGACCTTTGTAAAACTAGATACATGTCTATTTGTGTGTTTTATCATCTTTCATGCTTTATTGTATACAAATCTCTTATGTGTAACAAAGTGATCATGTTTCACCATTTTGGGAAATTATGATTTTTAGTACAAAATATGTTCTTCGTACCTTGATAAGCTTGGTTTCATGATTTTATAAACTATGTTGATATTTTGGGCCTCTTTATGAAAATACTTATATGTCTATGGCTCATGGTATTGTGTTCTTAGTATGTAACATTATAACTTGGAAAATCCCTTATGTGGAGTTATGTGCATTTGGACTAATTTGTGGTCTTGGATTATTATGTGAAGTTCCTTCATGACATGTGTGGTGGTTAGACCACAAGCTGCCTATATTGATACGTTACGATCATGGGAACTAATCAATTGGTCTGTTCTGCCCCATAAGCATCTGGATGGTCTACGATCAGTGTTATTCGTACACCCTATGCCTGATTTCGCAACTTCGACCCTTTCCCTATCCAATGTAGCTGTAACTGTGCCTTATTGGCTTTTTTTCGGGCTATAACAAGCAAGTACGCAAACAGCTGATAACTCTCAGTTCTTGAGGGTTATTTCTTCTTTTCTTATATTTATTTTCACCACTTTCTTGCCTAATTTGCGTCTTTTCCCTTCATTTGGTCTATTCTGATCCAACATTGTGATGAAGTCTCAAGATTGCAAAAATTCGGTTTTTCTAACTCTTTGTGCAATCATGTGGCCACTTTGGTCACCACAGTGGCTGGAAGTTGTGGATAAGCCTTGGACATCTATGGAAAGTTGCTTGTTTGAAGTAAAGGAAGAAGAACCTGGGCTTTCACAGGAATAATGAAAGAAAAAGACAAAAAACTTAGAAGTCAAAGGAAGCTCTTGCACTCTTCCATAAAGTAGCTTTTAAGGATTTGTCACATCAATCTTTTATCTTCAAAGAGCACTATATAAAGAGGCTTTAGAGGCACCATTAAAGACCATCTTCAGTTGAGTTCTCACATTTAAGGCTTAGCATTTACTTTACATTCTCTCATTTAAGTCTAGTGTAGTTGCATTTAATTTTCATGTATTTCCCTTTCCTTGTAACAACGTCACCACTGTGGTGACATAAGTGGTGACGTCTTTGTAGTTTTTATTTAAGAAAGTTTATGTATCTTTCTTCTTCTTCCATGTCTTTTACTGTTATTATGAGCTAAACACCCCTTGGGGTGTGGGTATGAACCAACTCTAAGACTAGTAGGCAACACTTGGGTGTTGCCATCGTTGCTAACTCTTAAACTTTGTCACTTGAGTCGGGACTTCAACTCAACGAGGACAAGCAGATCACTTGTAAGTGTTAATATTAGATCTTAGACCCAGAGATGGGCGGATCCGGAAATACGTCTTGAGTGATGCGTAAAGATTTGAGAGAGTCTTTCATAACCACGTAGAGATACAAGTTTTTGCATGATTTCAACTAAGGTTCGGAATGTCGGTCGACTTTGGTGTCACAAAGAGATTTGGGCATCTATGTCCATACCAGTGGAACTAAGACTCTTAGAAGTCTACTTAGTTAAATCGGCAAGTCATGAGTCGGCAATAGTGGCAACTTTGTGGGAATAAGTGGCCACTCTCTGTAAAAGATTGCTTTCGAGAGGAAGAAGTTTTTATGAATGTATTAAACCACTTGCTTCAGACCATATTGTTACTACATTTGTCTTAGATAATTTTTGTACCCACATCCTCTCTTTTAACCATTTGATTACTTTAATCATTATTTAGCATAAAAATCACAAAACAAATATTTTCTCAAAACCCAACCGAGCACTAAAAGTTCATGAAAATCTCAGATTCTTAGTTGACTAGTCCCTGTGGAAAACGATCTTGGTACCTTACCACTTTATTACTTTTTAGCGATCATAGTGTCCGGTGTGCACTTGCACCGCCACTGTGGTAACACATGTGACCACTTAGTGGACCTATACGATTTCCGCTATCAATAGCCTTCGGTTCCCAACGTTGATCCAAACCCTCAGTGATTTGATAATGACCCCCTCTTATATACTTAGTGAAAATTGTAAGTAAACAATATGTATCAGAGTTTCACTATCGCTGATAAGTACTAAGATCTTACAGTACCGCTGATAGAAACTCTCACTCTTTAGATTAAACATTCAGCGAACACTGTTCACCATAATACTCTTGAGTCTGTTCAGTACTTATGGTGATCGCTGATAAGTTAGTTGTTTACTTATGATCCCTAAAGACAAGTTTCACGCTAACATAGGTTCTACGCTGAAGTCGAAGATCAAGCTCAAGAACCAGCGACAAGTCTCCTAATGAACTGATGCGGACCAGCGACAAGTCTCCTATTTCTGAAAATGGCTACCAACAAAAACACAAATTATATCGACAATGGTTCTCTTGCAAAACCCCCTAGATTCTCCGGAGATAATTTTAATCTATGGAAAAATAGGATGATTCTTTTCTTAGAAGGTGTAGACCCTACTATGCCTTACTATCTTGAAAACGACCCATTTATTCCTGTAAGAATTGATGTTGCAGTTCCAGCCGCTGAGAATAGACCTGCTATTCCAGAAAGGATGGTTCCTAAGGAAGTTCATATATGGACCGACGAAGATAAGATGAAAGTGGCTATTGACACAAAATCCAGATCCATGCTATCCATGGCTCTTCCTGACGAAGTCTACCATTCCGTCATGAACCTGAAATCCTCAAAAGCCATGTGGGACACAATATGTGTTCAGTATGAAGGTACTGCTGAAGTCCAGGACTCTCGAAAGATCAACCTGGTAAGACAATATGAAAGTTTCATTTGTGGTAAGAATGAGACTCTCTCTGAAGTTCACCAACGTTTTAATTGCTTAATAATAGATCTGAAAACTGTTGGTAAGGAATATTCTAACTTTGAAGTGCTGACAAAGTTTCTAGAATGTTTACCTGAAAGCTGGGACAGTTATTCTATGTGTCTCAAGCTGTCAAAGGATCTAAGATCAGTGACCCTTGCTACCTTATATGGCACGATGCTGAATCATGAGCAATCAAGCCATCTTAAGAAGAATCTTGTAAAAGATTCCAAAAGCACCCTTGTTGCTTTAATCTCAGAGGAACCTTCTACTCAGCGACCCATTGTCACTATCACTGAGTTAGAAAGTAACTCTGAAAGGTCATCAGATTCTAACTCTTCAGATGATGATGAACCTTTGGCTCTCCTAACTAAAAAGTTCAGGAGATTCCTCAAAAAGAAAATGTTCAGAAAGAACAAACCTCTTTCTATAACTGATAAGCCAAGATCATCAGCTCCTGTTGATAAGGCTACTGCTACTTGTTTTAACTGCGAAAAGATTGGACATTTCGCTAACGAGTGCAGGTCTAAGAAAGTATCGAGAAACTCAGCGTTTCCCAAGAAATCCTTTATTCCCAGGAATAAAGATGACAAATACGCTAAGCTGAAAGAAAAGTATGCGAAGCTGAAAAGCTTTAAGAAGAAAGGCAAAGGCCTGATGGCTTACGATTGGGCTGCCTCTGAAGAAGAAGAATCATCATCTGACTCTGAGGATGATGAAGCCAATCTCTGTCTTATGGCAAAGATTGAAGATGAGGAAGAAAGTTCAGACATTCCCTCTACTTCAACCTCTGCAATTCAGGTATCACCTTCCTTCTTTACAAATATTGCAAATATTGATGAAGCTGATAGTCTGCGGAATATCGATCTCTTGACTAGAAGTTTATATGAAGCCATGAATGGCAAAACTGTAGTTGAAAATCAAAACCTTGATCTCGCTGAACAGCTTAAAAACTGTCACCTTCAAATAGAAAAGCTTTCTAAAATTGAAGAAGATTTTAAAGATCAAGTGCATTTAAATCAGCTAGTCAAAATCGAACGATCAGAAGCTATAGCTGCATTGAAAGCTGAAAAAGCTACTGTTGAAGGATGGTGTAATTCTTCAACAAAGATCACTGAGATAATTAAGTCTCAGATACCCCTGAGTGATAAACGTGGTCTCGGTTACAAATATGAAACTCAAGAATCAACCACTGATCGTTCCATGCTCTTATTTGGAACTTTCATATCCTCAGTCGCTGATACTTCATCCTCTCTGTGTTCCTCGTCTAGACCACCTATCCCTGAGGAAATTTCTATCTCTTCAAAATGTAAAGAGAAAATGGTTTATCCAAAACCTACCTTTGTCTTTAAAGATAAAGGTAAACGAATTGCTTTTAACCAAAATCCTCAAAAGGGTACTTTAGTACCAAAGCTGAATGCTTCTAAGGCTTTAGTGATTTATTCCTCTAGATCAAGGAATCAGATATCTGGATCTACTCAGTGTGGGTCTATTCAGCGATCTACTCCTAGACTCAGAGTGGATGTTGGTTCCCGTTTAGTTTAAACAAGATTAACAAATCTATTAGTTCGAGTTTATGTTTGATGCGGAAGCGTATTTGAAGAACTAACAGATAAGTTTGTGTAGAAACAATACAGAATATAAAGAAACAGTGGTCAGAATATGATATCTCAAAGATTACTGAGTTTCAATATATAATAAGAACATCAAGAACAGATTAAGAACTGTTTGGTGAAAGTGTAATGCTTAACAAGTTTGACGATATAAAGTGTAAGCATGAAACTTAGATTCTTAGATAAGTCCTTAAGATTGTTAAGGAAGATCTCAACAAGAGACTTCCTTTTATACTACTCTAGGGGACCATAAAGTATGAGCTGCTGTTAGAACGGATGACATGAATAGTATAACGGATGGCATGAACAGTTGTACGTGCTGTATTGCATTTAATGGCATTTAATGGCGCAGACGTCTATGTTGTACTAAACCCTATTGAGTCCACTCAGATTTTGACACGTGTTGAAGTTGGACAGGGTATGCTATCATGCAAGTTGATGAACATGTCCTAGTAGCAAGATATTTCTTCAACAGTGGCAAGATATTATAAATATCTTCCAAGTCTTCAGTCTGAACCACAGAGGCTCTGTAAAGGGTTACAGAGGTTCTGTGGTTGGTCCTTTGTAGAGCAGTCTTCACCGGGTTCCGAGTCTTGGTCTTCTTTGTGCGTAAGACAGAGGTTCTATAGGACACCTCTGTAACTTCTGTAGCTTCTTGACCTTGATCTTTCGGAAGTGGCAGAGCCTCTGTAAGAGGCTTTCTTCACTTAACCTATTTTTCACTACTTCTAAATACTTCTATAATGAGGAAGATTGAAGCTAATAATCTCCCCCTAAGTTGTGAAAAATAAAAATTTGACATTTAAGTACTTTAGGCTAAGTTAGATAAGACAGAGGTTAAACAATACCTCGAAAGTTCTTTCATTCAGAAATATGCCAGAGGCATTTTACATTTGAGTATTATGAAAGATAAACTGAAAATGGTTTGCAGAGATTTTGTTTGAGAATCAGATGTTGGCGTCTTTGAAATCGTTGTAGCTTCTGTTGTCTCTTCCGACTTCTCTGATCTCGTTGTAGAAACTGACGTAGAGTTCTCTTAAGCGGATTATAGCATCAATCTCTCTGATGAAAGCATCTGCAGCTTCTCTATCCATTTGCTCGGTATCTCTGTATTTTACAAGGTTTGCTCTGAACATGTTCAGAGTACTGGTTGCGTACTTCTGACAGTCCATGGTCACAAAAAGTTTGACTTCGCCTTGTGGGTTTTGAAATACTAACCCGAACCTTGGTTCTGTAATGATTGAGTTGGGCACTGCGTCAGGTGGGCAGCGATCCTCTGGTGGCCGAAGGTTCAGATGTTTGAGACCAAGATCCTTTCCTAGCTGAAAGTCTGTCAAACTGTAGATCAGAAGCCTTTCCCTCATTTCTTTTCTCAACACTTGATAGGCTCTGGTGTTTGGCTCTGTGTTGTAGTTGTCCTTCGTCCATTGCAGAAGTTCAGGTAGATCATAGGGATTCAGATTTCTTAGGTCAGCATCAACGAAGGTGGTTTCTGAATTGTCTACCCTTTTGACTCTGTAAAGATTGTACCTGACCCTTGGATAGGTTCTTGTAAAGGAGTACCTACAAAAGATTACCTTTTTGATTTTGTGGATTGAGAAGACTTCTGCTCTGGCTCTTGGCTTTGTTCTGGAGAAGATGTTCTCAAATTCTTCTCTGATCTTTGGATATGTGACGTGATCTGTTGGATGATTTGTCTGAAAGGGTTGTTTGTAGAGGTATTTGTATACCACTTCTTCCATTTCTTCGTATGTTGGACCAGGTGGTGGTGCTTGTCTTCTGAGACTCTCCATCTGTCGAACAACTTCTGCAGCTCTACCTGTTAGTGGAATGTTTGACAGAGGCTTCAATCCATATGCCTAGTCCTCTTCTTCAGGCTTTGGAGTTTGGAAGGCATCAAAGGCGCTCTTCATCAATTTCTCTGTAGGCTTGGGCAATGATTTCTTTTTCTTGGGCTCTTCTGTCAGTTTCGCCTTTCCTTTATCTTTGACCTTTGTATGCTCAGAACCTGTTGCCTCTGTAGGTTTGGGTGTTGGTGCTTCTGTTGGAATGATGGGTGTTGCCTCTGTAGGTTTTGACACTTGTGTTTTAGAGGACTTTTGTGGCGTTGGTTCTGTTGGCTTGATTGGCTCTGTAACCTCTGTTGGAGGTTCTTTGGTGACTTCTTCTGTGTGCTCGGTTTCTGTGGTTTGAGGAATGTCGAATCTTCTTGCCATTCGGAAAGATGTTGTAAACCTCCGTCTTTCTTCTGCTATTTGCGCCATTCGTTCAGTCATTGTGTTGTGCATATTTCTTAGAACAGAAGAAGCAGAGGTCTTTGCTCTTTTTGGTTTGTGGGCAATAGACTTTCTTCTTGGGATGGATTGGGGTTTTTCTGTTGGTTTTGTAGTTGGGGAGGGAAGATCTTCTTCTGAGGAGGATGACAGATGTTGAACATCTACTCCAAACATTGTAGGGAATTCCACAGAGGTGGGTGTTTCCTATGTGGTCTTTTGAGCTTCTGTTCCTCCGGGTTGTTGGTTTGTTGGACTTTCTTCCAAGATGATTACCACAGGGGTGGTTGTTGCCTCTGTGGTCTTTTTAGCAGTTTCTTGTACATGGGTTTCTTCAGCAGTTGATTCCACAGAGATGGGTGTTCTCCCTTGTATTCTCCCCCTCAGGATGATCTGATGGACCAGGGTGGTCATCATCAGAGTCATCCTGACCCTTATCAGAAGTACCCTCTGCTCTGCAAGAAGCTTTGGGTTTCTTTGGTAGTTCTGCTCCTGCGACCATTAACTTTGCGAATACATCATCACAGAGGCCGAATAGAGTTGCAAGCTCTGCTTCTGTGTTGAAGCGCATTCTGCCGACACTTGCTCTGAACTCTTTAACGTAGTTGGCATTTGCAGTAGTGAAGGAGACGATGACTTCTGTGACCTGCTTTATCACATTCTGCCCGAGCTCTGTTAATTGTGCTCTGGTCATGTAGTCTTTAGGCTGCATCAGCACAGTGTTGCGCATTGCTTCTTCTTGTAGATGTTTCAGGGCGTTCTGTAGATCTGTAGGTGTAATTCCCTTTGCTTTAGGATTTCTTGTTCAGTTGTTCAAGGAAATGTTTGACCGATTCCTTGAATGCAGAAGTTGCGGCTATCCCGAATTCTTTGGCGGCAGAAGTGGTAGTTGTTTCAGCAGAAGACTTCATCTGAGTAATGGCGGATTTCACCTCTGTGGACAGATTGTCCATTTTGGTGTTCAGGTTTAGTAAGGCCGTCGATGTTGTCTCTGCAAAATATTTGAAAGAGCTTTGCAACTCTTTCATGGTTTGGTTCACAGAGGTGACAAGGGTTTGGAACTCATCCCTTGATACTTGTGTTCCTGTGGTAACCTCTGGAGGAACACATTCGTCTCCAGAGTGAGTCCCTGCTCCTGGGACACCTTCGTTCACCCTTGTTTGTACGTTGGGGTTGGAAGGATTTCCTTCTGATCTTCGAGAAGAAACAAGAGTTTCAATCTCTACAGAAGTTCTGCAAAGAACAGTGTCCAAATCCACTCCAGAGGTGGGTATCGAAATGTTCTTCTGTTGACTCGGAGACTTGTCTAGAGTCTCTTCGTCTTTGTGCTCACTACTTCTCTCTGAAAGAAGTTTTGGCCCTAAATTGTGCGTGGCAGAGGAAACGAATTCCTCTGTAGGGTGTTCTAGTGTGATCTGGGGCGATTGATCACGGACTATAGGTGAGTCTCTCTGAGGAGACTCCCTAGGAATGGATTCCCCGGTTTCTGTGGGCGCAGAGGTTGAAAGAATAACCTCTGGCTGGATGGGTTGGGTTTGGATCGAGCTGTGCTACTCTTGTTCAATAACACCTTCTGCAGCTAGACCTGCGGTGTTAGAAGTGTGGGTTGCACTGGAAGGGGTTTGAGGATGTGTGCCTTCTACTTCTATGACATCTTTTTCTCTTTCTTTTTCTTTTCCTCCCATTCTATCTAAAGCTTCTGTAACCTCATCTTTATTCCACTCAACTTCTGTTTGTAGCCTAATTCTTTCCCTAGTTGCATCATCTGACATATCAATTTCTTCTGTGCCTCCTTCTGCAACTTCTTCTGTGGTGTGGTGGTCAAGAGGTGGTGCATTCCACCCAGCTGTATTTAGGGTGTTAGCAATGCCAGGGTGTTGAAGAAAATCATTTAAGCTACCTTGATGAGCGAATCGATCAGGGGATTGATTTGGTGATTGATATCCCTCTTCTGCAACTTCTTCTTCTACAGTCTCTTCCTCTGCAGTTTCTTCGACCCGAGTCTCTGCAACCTCTTCTTCAACAACTTCTTCTGCTGCCTCTTCTGCGATGGTAACCATTTGATCAAGTGGTTTCCCATGCTTCTTTTTGGTCTTCCTCCTCTTGGGTTTTGGTGCCCCTTCTTTTGTGGGTTTTGATTTCCTTTTCTTCTTTTGTTTTGGAGAAGAGGGAGGAGCAGAGGAGCCAACTTCTGTGGCATGAGGAGGTGAAGGTTGAGTTTCTGTAATGCTTGTAGAGGTGCCTTCTGCAGTTTTCCTCTTCTTTGTTTTTGGGTAGAGGCAGAGGCTTTTGAAGAAGACTTCTCTCCCATGAGCTCGGCTCGTTTGGCTATAAAACTAAGTTGGATAGCCATGTGTTTTGCCAGTTTCTGCTTCTTCGCTTCTGTAGAGAGGGGTTCTGCAACTATTGTTCCTAGGGGGACACTTAAACGCGGGGGTGTCACAGGGCTCGGTTTTGGAGTCCTATGATCGTGTATATACTCTAACTTAAGGGTTTTGTTCTTGGCATACTTCAGAAGCTTCTGTGACAGAGGTCTACAGTGGGTGTAGCCATCTACATGATCGGTGGGGATGTTTTTGTTCATTGGGAACTGTTTGGGAGTTGGCCCTTCCATTGGCCAGTTCTGCATCATTAGCATCGGTTCGAACAGGACTCCCAATATCCTTTGGAATTGCAGAGGTGGTAGATACTTAGGATCGTTCTCTCTTGCCTTTTTGGTGTTGTTCTTTCTGTTGATCGTATTGATGATCTCCTGCAGCATGATGGTCGAGTAATCGAGTGGGAGATCGTAGTAGACCCCGTACATAATGGTTAAGATCTGGTGCGAGCTCTGGTCAATGCTGCCTATCTTCCCTGTATGGCATCTGTTTAGGATCGAAAACAAGGTGTTCCACATAGGTGGTAGTCTGCCTCTGCGGAAGTCATTCTCTTCCTTAGGTGGGTGTTGTACCCAAGCATTTCTACAAAACGACAGATCTCGTCGTCTGTTGGTTGTTCTGCATATTTTTTCAGTCCAAGAAGACCCCTTGTTGGTAGATTAAACTCCAGAGAAAACATTGTTCTATTGAATTTGAGTTCCAAATGTTCAGATTTGTCTGGCTTTGAGATGTACCCTTTGATAAGAGAATCATCTTTATCATATCGGCAACTTTGCCAAAATTGGTTCAAATACCTAACAGGTATTTTCTTTGGGGTTCTTGAGAGTAAAGGAAAGAGAATATGGTTTTCCATGATGTGTAGAAGAAGGGCATGGGCTTCGCCGAAAGCAGTTGGTGAGGGGACCAAGTAGCAGTTATTTGACTTTATGGGTAGTACCTTGTCAAAATGTTCTTGAGCAATGAAGTTCTGGAGATGGGTGGTCGGAGCAAATTCTGCTGAGTCGCCGGAATCTTCTTGTTCGGCGTTTTTGGAGAGATGGGGGTTTTCTGAGTGTTCAGACTGAGCAGGGGAGTGTTCTTGAGAGTTCGCCGGAGAGTGTGCAGGGGAGATAGCTTGAGAAGATGAAGCCATTTGTAATGAGAATAAGATACTTGCAGGTTTTTGCAGGGTTTCGCCGGAGAAGAATGAGGGTTCGTAAAGATTTTATGAGAGGGTAAGCTTGGGTTTTATAGGTGAGTAAAACGGTAGAATTCGAAAGGGTAAAGATATTTGGCAATGGATAAATATTTGGAATCCGTACTTGAGTTAGAACGGCGGGTTCAACTTTCCATACAAAAACGTGCCATGTACGCCCAATGAAAATGAGACACGTAGGCCATGTCAGAGGATGACAGAACGTCGTGCGCGGCCCACTAATGCTAGGCGCGTGGGGTTGTTCTTAGCCACATGATTTTCACTCTCAGTAAAAGTAACCGTTACTGTTACAGAAATGCCCAATTACCAAATTCACAGAAGCTCTGTGGTTTACAGAAGATCTGTGATTTTGACAATCTTGGATTTTCACCCTTTTCTCATATATCCCATTGTTATTATGACTCTGTAGGTTCTATTTTGACCAAAACATTTGAAAAAGCATTGGAGAGGTTTATTAGGATTTTAGTGAAGAAATTACGTTCACAGAGGTTTTGAGGCTCTGTAGGAACTTGCAGAAGCTCTGTCAGGGCCAATAGAAGCTCTATGAGTGAAAATTTCTCATAACTAAAAATATATTAACAATTTTGATCATCCAAGTTTTGATTTGTGTTAAGAAATGGTTTTCGGACATATTTGAAAGTTGGTGTCCGAGAAAACTGTTTTGGAAAAAGTTTTGTGCGAGAAGGTCATGGTGTGTGTATTTGTGCGTAATCGGTTTCCGAGTTAAATTTGTGATTACAGAGCAGTGTTCTGGCAGAACTTCTGTTGAGCTCAGCAGAAGCTCTATGACCTCAAATTTCTCATAACTCAAAAATTATTAAAAGTTCTAATAATTTTATTTTTGAAATGTTATTCCCAGTATTTTTAGGACGTATTTGACAATTTTTGTCCCAGAAAACTGTTTTCAAAAACCTTTTGTACGAGACATACCTTTTGGTTCTTCTTTTCTCGGCAGTGATGTCTGACTTCTGACGATATAGATTCATCGACACTCTTCTTTGGCTTCCCCTTGAAAGATTAACCTCTGTAGGTCATTTTAAGGTTTCTTTTGCTCCCCCTTGATCTAACCATTTCTGTCGATCAAGTAATTTCCTTTGCTCCCCTTTGATCTAACCATCTCTGTAGATCAAGTAATTTCCTTCTGCTCCCCCTTGACCTATGATTGGTTCAAAATAGGATAAGTTTTGCATAGTACATAGGTCATGTTTACCAGAGGTTCTGTAGAGGTCGTCAGAGGTTCTGAGCAGACCCACAGAAGCTCTGTGATTTCAAGAACTATTTGAGATTGAGAATTTACACACATAAAGAAATCAATCAAAGCAATAAATAAGGCAATATATTTATACACATATTTATAGAAGATAAGCTATACTTACAGAGGATTTTCACGTCATATTGATCATTCCTAACTTACCCACCAATATATTGAATCTTTTCTCGTCTAAAGCTTTGGTGAATAAGTCCGCGAGTTGGTATTCTGAGGGCACGAAATGCATCTCGATTGTACCGTATTCAACATGATGTTTCAAGAAGTGGTACCTTATATCGATATGCTTGGTTTTTGAATGTTGCACAGGGTTGGCAGAGATGGCAATGACACTTTTGGAATCACAGAAGATGGGTATCTTGAATAGGATGTGGCCGTAGTCTTTTAGCTGAGTCTTCATCCACAGAACCTGAGAACAACAGCTAGCAGCAGCAACGTATTCAGCTTCTGCCGTAGATGTTGACACACAATTCTGCTTCTTGGAGGTCCAACTGACTAGCTTACCACCTAGGAATTGACAACTCCCAGAGGTACTCTTTCTGTCGAGCATGCATCCTTCATAGTCTGAATCTGTATAAGCTTTAAGATAAAAGCCAGAGTTCTGTGGATACCAGAGACCAAGATTTTTGGTCCCCTTTAGGTATCTAAAGATTCTCTTAACAGCATCATAATGTGATTTCTTAGGATTAGCTTGATAACGTGCACAAAGACATGTGGCATGCATAATGTCAGGTCTGCTAGCAGTTAAGTATAACAAAGATCCAATCATGCCTCTGTAGAGAGTGCATTCTACATAGATGCCATCTGGATCTAAAAATAACTTATTTCCAGTGGCCATTGGAGTTTTCATGGCAGAGGTATCAGAGAGGCTATATTTGGAAAGAATGTCAGAGACATATTTGGCCTGATTTATAAAAATTCCCTCTGATGTTTGTTTGACTTGGAGTCCGAGGAAGAATGTTAATTCTCCCATCATACTCATTTCAAACTCATTTTGCATGAGTTTTTCAAAACTTTTGCATTCTTCTGTATTAGTAGACCCAAAAATTATGTCGTCCACATAGATTTGTACAAGCATTATTTCACTGTTTTTACGTTTATAGAATAAGGTAGTATCTGTTGTACCTCTGTCGTAGCCATTGACTAGAAGAAAGGTAGAAAGTCGTTCGTACCATGCTCTTGGAGCCTGTTTAAGTCCGTACAGAGCCTTTTCAAGGTAGTACACATGCCTTGGGAACTTTGAGCTTTCAAACCCTGGTGGCTGATTTACGTAAACCTCTTCTTGGATTTCACCGTTGAGAAAAGCTGATTTTACGTCCATCTGATAGACTTTGAAACCTCTGTGGGCTGCGAAGGCTAAGAATATTCTTATTGCTTCGAGTCGTGCGACAGGGGCAAAAGTCTCATCGTAGTCTATGCCTTCTTCTTGTCTATATTCCTTGGCCACTAATCGTGCTTTGTTTCTGATGACCACTCCATCTTCATCATTCTTATTTCTGTAGACCCACTTAGTCCCAATGGCCTGTTTCCCCCGTGGCAGAGGTACTAGAGTCCAGACTTTGTTGCGCTCAAACTGCAGAAGCTCATCTTGCATGGCGTCTACCCAGTTTGGGTCGTCAAGGGCTTCAGAAGTCTTCTTTGGTTCTATCACACTAATAAAGTTCGTAAAGAAACAAAAATTAGCAGTGGCAGACCTTGTTTTTACCGTGTCAGAGGGTTCACCAATTATTTGGCTTGGAGGATGGCTTTTTGTCCACTGAGTTGTGCGTGGAAGATGGTCACCAATGTCATCGAACTGTTCTTCAGAGGCTTGTTGTTGTTGTTGTTGTTGTTGTTCTTCTTCTGGTGTAGCCTCTATCATTGTCCGTGTCTTCGTAGTTGATCCTACAGTTTGTGGAATGATTGGTATGAGTGGTGGTGGAGTTTGTTCCTCTGAAGGCGTATAGACTTGGTCCTCTATGTCCTCTGTTATTGGTTCCTCTGTGGATTGTGGAGTTTGTTCTTCAGCAGCTTATGTGGTCGTTTTCCTTTGTGTTTCATCTTCTGTAGACTCTTCCTCAGCATTTGCATCTGTAGCATTTACAGAAGAAGATGAAGCATTATTTGGACCAGTTAGAGTCATACCTGTAGGATTTTGACCGACAGAAGATTGTTTTGCAGAAGCTCTGATTGTTCCAACAGAGGGATCAATGTCGTCGTGGAACATCTCTAAAAATAGAAGATTTAAGTCTTCTTTTGTTTGTGAGATGCCAGAGGATTCCCCTTTAATTCCGAGTTTTGAACTGATTTGCTCAGAAGTCTTCTGGAATGAATCATCAAAAGAAACATTGATGCTTTCTACGATCTTGCGAGACATTGTAAGGTATACTCTGTAGGCTTTGGAAGTGGCAGAGTATCCAATGAATTTTCCTTCATCAGCTTTTACCTCAAACTTTCCTCTGGAATCTCTGTCGTTTAAAACAAAGCATTTACATCCGAACACATGGAAAAACTTGATGTTTGGCCGCCTTTTGTTGATCAATTCGTAAGGAGTCTTGATGTGTCTTTTCACAATGGTTGAACGATTATGTGTATAACAAGCGGTAGAAATCGCTTCTGCCCAAAAGTTCATCGGTAATCCGCATGCTGATAGCATAGTTCTTGCGGCCTCCACGAGCGTTCGATTCTTTCTTTCGACTACGCCGTTCTTTCGACTACGCCGTTCTGTAGAAAGATAGGCTTCAATGACAAAGTTTTTAAATTCTGTGCCATTGTCACTTCTTAACTTCTGTATTCTGCATTCATAAAGAACTTGGATTCTTTTCATTTGATTAATCAAGATGATTGGAACATCTGATTTCTTTCGGACAAATTCAACCCATGTGAATCGCGAATACTCATCAATTAAGACAAGTATGTATTTCTTGCCACCTAGGCTCTGTATGGCAATGGGACCGCAGAGGTCGACATGAAGCATGTACAAAGACCTAGTGCAAGACACATCTGTTTTGCCTCTGTGGGAAGCTCTTCTGAGTTTTCCCATTTCACAGGCAGAGCACAAATGATCCTTATTAAATTTAACATTAGGCAAACCTTTAACTAGATCAAGTTTGACCAGTTTATCCAAGGTGTGAAAGTTCAAGTGACAGAACCTGTTATGCCATAACCAGGCTTCCTCACTTTTGCAGGCTACAAGGCAAACTTTGTCCTTATTCTTGGAACTGAAATTCATCAGATATAGATCACCTCTTTTTTCGGCTCGCAGAAGTTCTATTCCTGTGTCTTCACTTTTCAGAGAGCAGAAAGTTCTTTTGAATAACACATCGAATCCTGTATCACAAAGTTGGCTTACACTAAGTAGGTTGTGTTTAAGGCCATCCACATATGAAACTTTGTATACATAAACGTTTTCTTTCTTTATGACTCCATAGCCTTTGATGTGTCCCTTCTTGTCGTCTCCAAAAGTTACAGATCCACTTTCGAGTGTTTCTTTGTACGTGGATAGTAAACTTCTGTCGCCAGTCATGTGCCTTGAGCATCCGGAGTCTAGATACCGGATTGGCACATGCCGCTTCTGCAAGACAATCATAGAGACTTAGGTACCCATATCCACATGGGTCCAATATTGTTAGAATTTTTCAAGTTTGCCTTAGCATTCTTGAAATACATTTTATCTTTAGAAGAATCAGATTGTTTCTTTGTAGGTTTTGACTTTTGAATTTGAGCAGAGAGTAAACAATCTTGATTGGAGAAGTGATTATTTAGTTTGAACATAAGATCAAAGCAATGACAATATTGAATATGAGACGTGATTTGCTTGAACTTTTCATTGAATTCATTGAACTGAGCCACAGAGGCATTACATTCTTTCTTAACATTAGATTTCCTATTACAAGAAGATCTATGAATACTAGAATGCTGTTTGCAAAAGCTTTGTTTAGTTCCTGCCTTCTGTGAGTCTCTTCTGTGGTGAACATCTTTCTTCACTGTCACAGAGGAAAAAGATTTGTTAACTTTAGGCCATTTTCCCTTTTGTTGCCAAGTGGGATTTTCGTTAATTTGCCTTAAAGGTTTTGAAAATTTTGAACTTTTAGGATCTACAGAGGTCTTCTTTTTAAGATTTAACATATCAAGCTCAGCAGAGGTTTTGACTTGTAAATACAAGTGTAGAAAATCTGGGCAGATAGGTATCTCTGTGATTTTCTCTTTTGGAGAAATAGTTCTGTTAAGAACTTCAGAGGATAATTTAACATCCTCTGTGTCATAGTGAACTATCCCTGATGTAACATCTGTCTCTGAGTCGTCAGAAGATGAATCGTCCTCATATACAGAGGTTGAGTCATCTCTTTCGACAGAGGCTGGATTTTCCGAGCATGTATCGTACGAGCTTTCTTCCTCTGTAGAATAACTTTCATAGGCGGCAGAGGTTTCTGATAAGTCTCTTCAGCGATAATTTTATCTACAGAAGATGTACAGAAGTTTTCTAAAACGTTTGTTTTCCATACTTCCAAAATTTCCTTTTCAATTGTTTCTTTAAGTTTTTCTTCTGAAAAGGTGGGTTTAAACTCAGGAGCTTCTGCCGATATTTTCTTTTCGACATTTATCATACAGACAAAAGCAACCTGCGTTTGAGTCTCTGGTTTACCAAACTTAAAGATACCAATCTGATCTTGTGTTTTCAGATATTTCTTTGGTTTGATTCCTCTATTGATAGAGGTTGAAGATGATGAATCTGTGTTTTCAAACCACACATTGATCATCGTCGTATGTTTCCTCAAGTGAGGTTCCACAAAGATTTTAGCCCTTTTACTTACAGAGAGTAAGTTTGGAAAATCTGGTTTGTTCGTTTTTCCTAACACAAACAGAGAAGACAGAGGTTTAATTCTTTTGCCTTCAACACCTAGGGTAACATCATCGTACCCTATACCCCGTCTTCCTATTTGTGAGTTTACTTTCTCATACACCTTCTGTGCATCTTTATAGTTTTTAAGTAAAACATCTCTTCTGAGTAGATCTTGCCAAAGTACCTCTCTCTCTTTGAAAGTATTATTTGAGAGCTCTTATGTCTGTCGTTTCACTCCTAGAAACTGAAAGTTCTTTTGTTTTGACTTTAAGAGCAGAGGTTAATTCAGAAATGTGCCTTTTTAAAGGATCTAGATTTTTGTTCCAATTCTTTTCTACTCTTTCCTTTTCTTCAAAAATTCTGCCTTTTTCTTGAGTGAGAAGCCTTATTTCTCTCTCATTAAAGGTGAGTCTTTTCTGAATGCTTTCATTTAACTCTTTTAGTTCAATCAGTTCAATGTTAAGTTTAAGTGAATTATTATCTACAGAATTAGTACAAGAGGTAAAGTTTGAAGTGGATACCTCAGTGTTAGTGCCGGAGTCGACATCTGCCATGCCACAGAATAGGGCATTGGTGGTGTATTCATCGTCAGAGGTAGAGTCTGACTCGAAGTCCTCCTTGTTCGCCTCAGAATGCCCTTTGTTCGCCATTAGGGATTTTTGCGCATAATACTCAGCCTTCTTTTTGTAAAAAGCTGAGTCCTTCTGTGGGCGATTTGGTATACTTCTGCATTCATTTGCGAAATGGACTGGCTTCCCGCAGTTGAAACAACCTTGGGAAGTGTTTCCAGCACGATCGTCGGACTTCTGTCGGTCTCCACCTTTCTCTGTTCGGCATTCGTTTACGTAATAACCAGGCTTGCCACACTTGTAGCATTCTTGTTGTGTGTGGCTTACCTTGTCATCTGACCTCTGTCGGTCATTACCTCTGTAGTTTCTGTCGCTTTACCTCTGTCGGTCATTTCTATCATCTGACCTCTGTCGGTCACTCGATTCTTCTCTTCTTCCATCATCTCTTCTTTCACCTCGGTTGTCTCTGCCATATCGATCAATTCCTGAACCCCTCTGGTTTCCTCTGAACTCTCTTGTCAACAGAGCTAAGGATTTAGCTAATGACGCAAGAGTTATCTCTTCTTCTATCAGCTCGTCTTCTTCACTGTCAACTATCACTATCTTCTTTTTCTCCTTCTTCTTCTCCTCTATTGCTCTCTCATTTCTCGGTCTCTCTGCAGCCTCTGTAGATTTACTAACCAATGCGTATGGTGCAATGGTTAGTGTTTTAGCCTGTGCTATTTGAGGCTCCTGTGCGGCTAGTGTTCCATAGAGATCAGAGAGTGTCCAGGAGTCTAGATCTTGGTTTGTTTGTAAAGACATAGACAACTGGAGCCACTCATCATTCAGGCTTTTTAGAAACATGACATTATTTTCTTTCGAGGTTCTGTGAATGCCAGACTTTCTACATTTGTTTATGAGAGAGTTGAACCTGTCGTGCGTCGTTTGCAGAGATTCTGTTGCAGAGGCTCTGAAGGCATGATATTCATTTATGTATTGTGCCCTTCGGTTCTTCTGCGTTTTAGCACCCCCTTCCAACTGTCTTTCTAATTCTTTCCAAAGATCGTGCGCTGTTTCGCATGCATCTAAGGATTGAAAAAGTTCGTTGGGGATAGCCATGATCAATAATCTTTTTGTTTTCTGTGCAACTTCATCTTCTGCCCTATCTTCATCTGACCATTCTCCTTTTGGCTTAGGTTTTTGATGTTCAGGGATTTCAAGAGATTCAGCAGTAGGTGGTACTCGTGGGACTATTGTCATGGGAACTTGAGGAGGGTTGTAAAGATATTGTACGAGAGCTTTTTCAGTACCCTCAAAGAAATGGATCATTCTTATCTTCCATTGAGGATACTCATCTCGAAGGAGAGTAGGAGGCTTGGTTAGTGAACCAGCAGTAAAAAAGTTATTTGTATTTGTCATTGTAAGAGTTTCGAAGGTTCTGAAAAGATAATATGACGAAAGAGTATGAGTCTGATGATCTGGAAGGTTTTCTGGGTTTTAACAGTCCCCAGAGTGTACTTTAAAGGAGTTTTAACCTGGAAAAATTGTTTCTTTTAAGAATACCACTTTCGAATAAACAAAGAAATGAAGAATAGGTTAAAACGGAATGATGTCTATCACAAATCTTGTAACAAAGAGGATCACTTGATATTAACAATCAAGGATAGCTCTGATACCAATTGTTGGTTCCCGTTTAGTTTAAACAAGATTAACAAATCTATTAGTTCGAGTTTATGTTTGATGCGGAAGCGTATTTGAAGAACTAACAAATAAGTTTGTGTAGAAACAATACAGAATATAAAGAAACAGTGATCAGAATATGATATCTCAAAGATTATTGAATTTCAATATATAATAAGAACATCAAGAACAGATTAAGAACTGTTTGGTGAAAGTGTAATGCTTAACAGGTTTGACGATATAAAGTGTAAGCATGAAACTTAGATTCTTAAATAAGTCCTTAAGATTGTTAAGGAAGATCTCAACAAGAGACTTCCTTTTATACTACTCTAGGGGACCATAAAGTATGAGCTGCTGTTAGAACGGATGGCATGAATAGTAGAACGGATGGCATGAACAGTTGTACGTGCTGTATTGCATTTAATGGCATTTAATGTCGCAGACGTCTATGTTGTACTAAGCCCTATTGAGTCCACTCAGATTTTGACACGTGTTGAAGTTGGACAGGGTATGCTATCATGCAAGTTGATGAACAGGTCCTAGTAGCAAGATATTTCTTCAACAGTGGCAAGATATTATAAATATCTTCCAAGTCTTCAGTCTGAACCACAGAGGCTCTGTAAAGGGTTACAGAGGTTCTGTGGTTGGTCCTTTGTAGAGCAGTCTTCACCGGGTTCCGAGTCTTGGTCTTCTTTGTGCGTAAGACAGAGGTTCTGTAGGACACCTATGTAACTTCTGTAGCTTCTTGACCTTGATCTTTCGGAAGTGGCAGAGCCTCTGTAAGAGGCTTTCTTCACTTAGCCTATTTTTCACTACTTTTAAATACTTCTATAATGAGGAAGATTGAAGCTAACGGTGGATGTCCTTGGTAAGAAATCTGAAGAACTAAACGTTCCTCCCATTTCTAAAGCCAAAAGCTTATTTGGTGCTGGTCCTTCAAATTCAAAATCAAAAGCTCAGCATTCAAATGGTCCTAGAACTACTTTTAGTTATAGGAAATGTTATCACTGTGGACTTACTGATCATATTGCTAGTAAGTGTCCCTCAGCCACCAAAGCTGAAAAGATAGCTAAGGTGAAGATTGCCCCCAAGGCAAAGAAGACCACTAAGGTTAAGAAATTAACCAAAGTGAAGACTGACAAAGCTGAATCTTCAAATGCTGCGAATATTGCTGAACCTTCCATTCCAACTACTTCCACTGACAAGCGTGTACACATGGTTAAGTGGGTACCCAAGAAAAACTAATCTTCCTTTGTGATGCAGGTTAAGAAGGGTATCTGGTATCTCTATAGCGGATGCTCTAGACACATGACTGGAAAGAAAAGTCTGCTCGCTGAATACAAGGAAGAGAAGGGTCCCTCTGTGACTTTTGGAGGAAATGGAAAAGGACTTACCCGAGGGTTTGGTGTACTCTCTAATGGTACAACCACCTTCAGAAGAGTCACATATGTTGAAGGGCTGAAGCATAATCTTTTAAGCATCAGTCAGCTTTGCGACAAGGATAACAAAGTAATCTTTACTAAGGAATCCTGCTTTGTCAGTGACAAAAAGGAGAAGATAGCTCTCAACGGTTATCGTTTGGAATATGTTTATGTAATAAACATGGACTCAACAACCACTGAGAACTCCCGTTTCTTCTCAAAAGCCTCATCTGATGTCAACTGGCTATGGCATAAGAGGCTCTCTCATCTGAATTTCAAGACACTGAACACTCTTTCTTCAAAAGAGTTAGTCACTGGTCTACCTCAACACTCATACGTCAAAGAGTCTTTATGTTCAGCGTGTGAGAAAGGGAAGCAGACCAAAGCAAGCTTTAAGTCAAAGCAAGTCTCCTCAGTGTCATCTCCTCTACAACTACTCCATATGGTTTTGTTTGGCCCTGTTAACAAACAATCAATTGCTGGAAAGAAATATACACTTGTCATAGTTGATGAATTCTCTCGTTATACATGGGTTATGTTTCTCCGTTCCAAGAGTGACACCCCTGAAGAACTCACCACCTTTGTTCGGAAGATGGAAACCCTGAACAATTTGACCGTTCGCTCAATAAGGAGTGAATATGGGACTGAATTCAAAAACTGTTCTCTTGATTCCTTCTTTGAGAGTAAGGGCATTTCTCACAACTTTTCATCTGTGAGAACACCACAACAAAATGGAGTCGCTGAAAGAAGAAATAGAACAATTATTGAAGCTGCACGATCAATGCTCAGCGATTCTCACCTGTCTACTCAGTTTTGGGCAGAAGCTGTCAACACCGCTTGTTTTACGCAAAACATGTCGCTGATAGTCAAAAGATTCAATAAAACAGCCTATGAACTTTTTCATGGGAGAAAGCCTTCAATCAGCTTTCTTCACATCTTTGGATGTCAGTGTTTCATACTGAACAACAGAGATGCCCCTGGAAAGTTTGATCCTAAGGCTGATGATAGAATCTTTCTTGGATACTCCTCAGTCTCCAAATCCTTCAGAGTCTTCAATCGAAGAAGACAAACTGTTGAAGAAACAATTCACGTCATGTTTAACGAATCCCGTTCAGCGAACTCTAAATCGTCCGCTGATACTGAAGAACTGAATCAATGGATGTTTTCTCATCTTGGTGATTCAGAAGATATTCCCACTCCTCGTGCTCATACAGTTGAAGATGATGGTCCTACTATCATTCCAAATATGCAGAATAGTGAAGCTGAAACATCATGGGTCTCAGCTGTTCCTTTAAACACTATACCTGCTTCTGAACCCAATGTCTCAGACATTCCATCTACTTCTCAGCAATCAGTGAATATAATGACAACTGCACCCATTCCTCTCTTGGCTGATACTCCAGACGTCGCTGAAGCTTCATCTTCAGGTTCTCCAGTTCAGGTTGAGTCAACGTCTCACGCTCCGGCTCAGCGATGGACTGTAAATCACCCAATTGATCAAATTCTTGGTGATACAAACGCTGGTATTCAGACTCGACGAAGTGCAGGTAATATTTGTTTATTTGTTAATTTTATTTCTCTAACTGAACCAAAGAAAGTAGATGATGCCCTCAAATATCCAAACTGGGTCAGCACCATGCAAGAAGAGCTGACTGAATTCGAAAGAAACAAAGTTTGGAAACTTGTTCGAAGACCAACTGACAAAACAGTGATACGCACTAAATGGGTCTATCGAAACAAGTTGGACGAACGTGGAACTGTAACCCGCAACAAGGCTCGACTTGTTGCTCAGGGATACAGACAAGAAGAAGGTATAGACTACGATGAAACATTTGCTCCAGTAGCAAGATTAGAATCTATTCGTCTATTCTTAGCATACGTTGTACACAAAGACTTCAAAGTATATCAGATGGATGTTAAGTCAGCGTTTCTAAATGGAAAGCTGAATGAAGAAGTCTATGTGGAACAACCTCCAGAATTCTCAAATCCTAAGCGTCCAGGTTATGTTTATAAACTGGATAAGGCACTTTATGGCTTAAAGAAAGCTCCACGTGCATGGTATGACACTCTTTCTACTTATCTCCATATTGAACAATTTGAGCGAGGTAAAATCGACAAAACTCTATTTTTCAGGAAAGTAAAAGGTCATATCATTCTTGTTCAGATATATGTTGTTGACATTATATTTGGTTCTACTAACCCTGATCTTTGTACTCGTTTCGCTGATAGAATGAAAGATGAGTATAAAATGAGCATGATGGGTGAACTAACTTATTTCCTTGGTCTTCAGATAAAGCAAAATGAAAAAGGAACTTTCATTAATCAGGGAAAGTATGTTAAAGATATTCGGAAGAAATTCGACTTAACCCAAAGTTCAGCTATGAAAACCCCTATGGCACCACCGCTGACACTTGATAAGGATACTAAGGGTATTCCTGTTAATGTCACGCTGTACCGTGGGATGATCGGCTCTCTTTTGTATCTTACAGCTAGCCGACCCGATATTATGTATGCAACATGTTTGTGTGCACGATATCAAGATGAACCTAAGATATCTCATATGAAAGCTGTAAAGCGAATTTTTCGATACCTTAAGGGTACAGCGAATCTAGGTCTTTGGTATCCCAAAGACTCAGGATTCGATCTAATCGCCTATTCAGATAGTGATTTTGCAGGTTGCAAAATGGATAGGAAAAGCACCACAGGAGGATGTCAGCTCCTGGGTAGAAAGCTAGTAAGTTGGACAAGTAAAAAGCAAAACTCAGTGTCCACCTCCACAGCTGAAGCTGAGTATGTAGCCGCTGGAAGATGTTGTTCTCAGGTCTTGTGGATGAGAAATCAATACTGGACTATGACCTTCAGCTCTCAAATATTCCAATCTATTGCGACAGCACAAGTGCCATCGTTATAGCAAATAATCCAGTGCTACACTCAAAGACAAAACACATCGAAATCAGGTATCACTTTATCAGAGATCATGTGATGAATGGTGATATAGAACTTCACTTTATTCCAACTGATTATCAGTTAGCTGATCTATTCACCAAACCTCTTGATGAGACAAGGTTCAACTTTCTCATCAGCAAGCTTGGAATGCTGAACTTTGAAGAGTAAAATCTTCAGTGATTCACATTTGATCAGCGATAGGATAAAATCTACTTGTATAACCCATTCTATCATCTTCTCTCTGAATAAACTTGATTCGCTGATATCAATGTATGTTTTTCTCTCTGACAATCGCATGTAAATGCAAGATTTCAAAATAAATTACATCGCTGAATATCTCTTCCTTATCAGCGATACTTTGAAATTTCTAAAATCCAACACTGATATTTCTATTCAGTGCTTCATATTTTCAAAAGTGTCCCTGAGTTTTTCAAAACCTCAAAGACATCCAAGAATATGAAAGGACAGTTGTGACGTCATTGCAACGGATAAGCCCCGACACGTTCTTTTTTCTGACACACGTTTGCACGTTTCGTTTACTCGCCAATCAAATGCAAACACGTGTCCGTGTCATGATGAAAATCTTTTCCCGCTCAAGATTTTCTCTCTCTCTCTCTCTAATCTCTATATAAACACTTTGTGGGTTTATATTTTTCTTTTATGCGAACTTCTTCTCCAAGCTAAGAAAAAGAATTTACTGTTGCATTTGTGCTCTCAAGTTTTTCAAGAACTTAAGAACTTCATCTTCTTCAACGAACCAGGTTAATAATTCTTTTATTTTACCTGTCTCCTCAAACTTGTTAATGATCTTCTCTTTGTTTTCACAAGATCAAACAAAAGAACTTTTTAAAATGAAATCATTTCTTTCATGGTTTTATGAACACAACCTTTCATGGTTGTTCTTCAAGTTTAAAACGCAAAATCTTAAACTTGTTCTTCATACGTTTTTCTAGAATCCCAATCTTCAAAGGAAACTGGAAAACAAGATTTTTATTGGGTTTGCATTTCGTTTTTCAAAAACAAGAAAAACCCTAATCTTCATTAAGACATTTTGTCTGAATGAAATGGACAAAATTCGAACCATCTTATTGGAAAATCTTTCCCCATTAAGATTATTCTTATTTGTTAATCTTTGGTTGAACTGATAATACAGAAAATGGCATCTTCTGACATTTCCAAGAACACTGCTGCTGATAATATTGCTGAGGAAGTGGAAATCCTCAAGGCTCCTCAGGTCAAGTTCTCTCTTGACAAACTGGATTGGACCAAGGTAAATAACCTCTATGCGCTTCTCGAGTTTCCTCCTCGAAAGCAAGTCACACATCTAGATGATGCTGTGAACTTCCTGAAGAATTGTTCCATCTCCACAGCCCTGACCATAACACCTCCTGCACATCAGCTACTGCTATCCCAATTCTGGTACTCTGCCAGACACTCTCAGCTACCATCAGCCAAAGACCCCTAAAAAACAGTTGACTGCATCCTCTGCGATACTGACTATGGCACTATGAAGATCACCCCTTCCATTATTCGCAAAGCCCTGAACCTTCCCTTGGCCACCAAAGAAAAACCGTTTGTTCCTCTCCCTGACCACAAGAAAAACTCAGACAGGGAAGCCATCATTGCATTCTTCGATGCAATGGGCTATGTATGGGAAACTGGGAGGGACAAGAAGCCCGAGAAGAAGCTGACCCTTATCAAGAAATCTAAAATGCCCAGCGAGATGAATTTCATCTTCGCTCATTTAATCAGCTGCATGACTGCCAAGACCGACTCCTCTGACCAAGCCGCTCAGCCTCAGCAAGCAATGGGATTAGCATTGCTGAAAGGTCTACATATAGACTGGGCATCGATTATCTATGATGACCTGGTACTCAGAGTGGACTCCGTCGCTGACAGATCTCCATGGGTTCCCTATCCTCGGTTCATCAGCACCGTATTCCAAAAAGGCCTGAAGGACAGCTACCCAAAAGAGGGTGACCTGAAACTCTCTCAGGTTGGCCCTAAGGTTCTCGACTTCAAGCCAGTGGCAAATGAGGTACGTCTCTCTACACTTTTAACTCTTCTCAACCCTACTTCTTCTACTTCTGCAGCTCCTTCAGCGGACAAACCCACCGCTGATACCCCAGCTGCAACCTCCATTCCTTCTCTTAAAAGGAAACACTCCGAAACCCAACTTAGTTCCAAAAGAACTAAGAAAACCAAGGAGCAACCCCATCAATCTCTTGCTGAAGACTCCTCAGCTCCTCTTGATGGGCTGAAGGAAAGTTCAGTGGTACGCTCTGCCATAGCTGAACAAGCCACCTACTCTATCCCAACTTCAGCGTCTCTAAACGCTGAGGTTACAAACTTGGAATCTACCCAACCTCCTTCAGTCTCTAAAAAGACTGACGAAGCGATTCTCAGCGAATCCAACGCTGAACTCCACACCCAACCTCCATTCTCAACCTTCGCTTCTCCCTCTACTCAATTGGACTCTACTCCAGTTATCACTGAAGCACCTGTCATTCCTCCAGAAGCTAAATATAATACTCTTCAAGGAGTGATGGGCGTAGGACCTGCAGCGATGACCATGCGTACACGCACTTTAGCTGACGACATGGAACATTTCTCAGGACACCGAGATTTTGATGCTTTCATCAATCCTCCTGCAGGTATACACCAACCCCTATACACTGTAACTGAAACCCAAACTTCTGAGCTTTCCTCTGTTCACAAGTTCTTATATGTTATAGGTCCTAATTTGGGAGACATCAACGCCTCTCTGAAGACAATAGAGATGACGCTGACAGGTCTCACTACTACTCTTTCCGACAACTCTTCAGCTGTAACAAACGCTGGGGAGAATCTTACAAAGCTGACAACTGTGGTCGAAAAGAATGCCTCCAAAGCTGACTTGGAGAAGGTTGATAAATCACTCACCGACTTTGCCAAAGTTCTCTCTGATATCTATACAGACTACCTCGACATCAAAAAATCAGTTGACACCATGTCCAGCGAAGTCACAACGCTGAAGACATCGGTTGGCAAACTCGAAGGTGATATGTCTGCTGTAAAGACTGATGTCAGTTCAGTAAAAACTGACATGAGTTCTGTGAAGACCGATGTCAATACGATGAAGAATGACATCACTTCTATTCAGACATTGTTGCAGCAGATCCTGACCAACACGACCGCCCCTGCACCTTCATCTTTTACTGCGGCGGATCGTGCTGAACTCGTGAAGATCAATCCTGGTATTTCTGGTCTAGAAAACAGATTATCAGCGATTGAAATCTGTGTGGGGATCCCTGGACAAGAAGACAGGGAACCATCAACAACTGCTGAGTCGTCACATTCCTCCCCCACTCATCATGAAAAAGAGGGGGAGAAGAACACTGAAGACCTTTCCCATGATGAATCTATCAGGGGACAGAAGACTGAAGACCTCACCTTTACTGAAGAGGGTGAGAAGACAATTGAAGTAGCCGCTGGACCTCAGGGAGATGAACACCCAGAGGGAACCGAGAAGCTTACCTCTGTATCTGAGGGGGAGCAACTCGAAGAAGAAGCTGAAGAAACTGAGTCTGAAGCTGAAGATGAAGAAGCCATCGACTTGTCTGATGATGAACCATCCTCTTCTCCAAAGAATGATGATGATGAAGAAGATGATGATGATGATGACTCTTTTATCGTCAAGCCTGCTCAGAGAACTAAAGCTCTTAAAGGGATTCTGATAAATGAACCTACAGGGGAGCGGACAAAGACAAAGCCATCAGCATCTGAAGCTAACAAGGGCAAAGGAAAAAGTGTCGCTGAAGATGATGAAAATCTGACGATCTTGCTTAAAAAGCCGGTTTGTCAGGTACACTAATCTTACACTACATCCCTCCTCTATACACATTATTAGTTCTACACACTAAATCCTCCATACACTTTATCCCATTCTTTCTATCTTTGTTCTACCCTAGTTCTTACTCGTAAGATCGCTGTGTTTCAGCTAGTCCTCTCCCCTGTTTGAGGATATCGCTGAAGTTCCTACAGCTGCGACTTCACCAACAATAATCCCAGCTCCCAACGCTGAAGAAATAATCCCGGTCTTAGATTTGATCTCTGAGACTGATGAACCTGAAGAACAGATGCTCTCTCACAAAAACAGACCTTCCTTGGCTCCTCAAAAGCTAAGTGAAGAGGATCAAGAAAAGAGAGATGAAATGATCAAGAGACTCGAAGATCAACGAATCATTCTGAAGCGTGATCAACTTCCTTCCGTTCCTCCAAAGTTAAAAGTTTCCCAAAAGGAATACAAGGAACACCTTAGAGTTGAACGCCTAATCGCTGAAAGAAGGGAAGCTGAAGAAAAAGACAGAGAATACGCCATCCAGCTTACTCAACGATCAGTAAAAGACCCCAAGCTGAAGAAAAAGACAGAGAATACGCCATCCAGCTTACCCATTGACGTTCAACGTTAGCTATGGGATGATTCTCAAAGGATCGTTAGAGAAAAGACCAAGGTCTCTGATACGACTTTGGAATGGTGTAAAGAAATGCTGAACTATCGATCTCGACCATCCAAAATCATCAAAGTAAACATCAGAGGAAGACTGTACTCAGACGTTCCTGTTGTTGAAGTTGATGTCTACAGAGAAGACAAAACCAAACAAACCTTCTATGCTGCTACCTTAGAAAAGTTTGGTCTCTCTGAATGGCTGGAAGTGAAATTAGCCATTCAGGGATCGCGCTCAAAGTTCAAAATCCATGTCGAGAAGATCTTAAACAAACAGATCGACCTGGTTTCTTCTGTTGTGGATATTCCTCCCTCTACTCTTCTTCCTCCTCAACAAAGAAGAGTCTCTGCAAAGGAAAAGAAAGACTCAGACTCAGGACCTCCTATACGGAATGAAACAGGTATTGGTTTCTCTCGTGCTGAAGTTCTTGGCCCTGATGCTGATCTCTCAGCGCTTGACACCTCCCTACCACCTGGAGAAACTTTCATTCCTGGCACAGTTGTAAGTGATCCTTATGGTATATTCTTTCTAGACTACGATGGAAACCATCACTTTCAACGTATCTCTGAGCTCCACATCACTCCTATCGAACAACTCAGAGATCTCATATACTGGTGTGAAGTCAGACGCGACATTAAAGCTAGACACCTGAAGCCCTTGATTTTTGAAGAAGCTCTGAACAAAAAGAATCAAGGAGTAGATGTTCCTGACTGGATTATTCCCACATCAATGACCCTTGATGAACAACTCATTAAGGAAGAACCTTTTGACGGATAGGATCGCCTTGTAATTCTTTCTATCCTTATCTGTCTACATCTTTTGTACTTGTAATTTTATTCGTTGTACTTGTAATTTTTCCACTTCCCTCTGTAATCTTTACAAGGTTTAAAGAAAAATTTCAGCGAACATACTTTACTCCATCAGTACAGAAAAGATCCCAGAAAACAGTAAAAGGGACAAATATTTTATGAGTTCTTTTTATCCTTATGTTTTCATTAAATAGCAATTTTCTTTGTTGCTATGTCATAATCAAATAGGGGGAGATTGTTGATCCAAACTCTCAGTGATTTGCTAATGACCCCCTCTTATATACTTAGTGAAAATTGTAAGTAAACAATATGTATCAGAGTTTCACTATCGCTGATAGGAACTCTCACTCTTTAGATTAAACATTCAGCGAACACTGTTCACTATAATACTCTGAGACTGTTCAGTACTTATGGTGATCGCTGATAAGTTAGTTGTTTACTTATGATCCCTGAAGACAAGTTTCACGTTAACATAGGTTCTACGCTGAAGTCGAAGATCAAGCTCAAGAACTAGCGAAAAGTCTCCTAATGAACTGATGCGGATCAGCGAAGACTCAGATTTGTCCACTCAACGTGAAGTATCAAGTACAAGACTTTAGCTATCGCTGAACTCTATCATTCGCTGATAAAGAATGATAGATCGCTGAATCAACGAAAAGCTGATCATAAAGTCCTCCGTACAAAGTACTTTTTGTCTTATCCACCTGAGCACGTCTCCGCACGATATGTCAGAAAAAGAACATCCTTATTGTCTGAAATCGTACAACCACTCTGATACTACACTTTCAAACATGCGGCTACTAAGGTTGTCAACAAAGGTCAATGACATGCAACCAATCAGCTGCTGCCACGTGTAAAGTGTAAACTGCAATGCATTAAATGCATGCAGTATATAAGAAGAAGAACTCACTTCATTTTGAAGTAACTTGCTAACTCTGGACAAGTTCATCCTTCTTATCTTGAGATAGGTTATTATTAGTAATTTCCTTCTCTTTCTTAGTGCAAGAAACTTAGTGTTCCAACTTGTTTAGATTTAGGTTTATCCTTAATCTTGTTTCCGCAACAAGCTGTAAATTGTTAATGATTTATCAATAAACAATTTAGAAAAGTAAAATCATAGTGTTTGTATTCACCCCCCCCCTTCTACAAACTTGTATAGCCCTTCGGGACCAACACCTAACAAGCTAAGCACCTACCCCGCTGGCCTAGGGAACTACGAACTACTAGTTTAGCCTATCTGCCCTAACCAGCTTGTTAAAATAACCTGATCGGGACATCTACCACTCTTGTAGATCACTGAACTAAGCGTCTATCTTCACTTTTTGATCACCCGTTTCTCCCCGTCACTTAGCCTACGAACTCCGACTCATTTCCAGCTTGGCTCACTTAGCCCTAGCTCGGAACAACCAACTCACTTCGCCTATGCAACGAAGAGAAGTAGTTTACTTGGTTAGCTCGAACATGCCAACATCATTTCGTTCACTTTCTACTTGGAGTAATTTGTATTATGACACAATTGAAATTGGATGAACCGTCAAGTATGTACTAGGAGGATATAGTTTTGGGTCCCACCGTGGAGGTATGCACCTAGATCTCTACCATTTGGGGTAATGCCTTAGAGGTAGTCCTCAATGTGCTAGGGCTTTTTGGTATTTCTCGTGGTATTAGATGCTAAGGTATATCGACTCTTGAGGTGAAACTTGTTTTAGTGCTATAGGACTCCCCCATTGATTCCATGTATTGAACTATTTTATCATAATCGTGATTTCTATCTTTTAAATGTCGGTTTATGTTATATGTTCAAGCTCACTAGACTTTTTTACCTAATACTTGTTTGGTGTCGACATGTATCTCAGGTTCTAGCGGTGTGGTCTCTAATAAGGTCTAGCCGGGGTAGAGTGAGCTTGGAGAAACCATTTTTGAACACCATACTTTTGGAAGAACTATATTTTTAGTTAAATTGATGACACCCGAATTGTAATCTTATTTCTTAGCAGAAATTAGATTAGTAGGGTGTTATTTCAACTACTCTGATTACAATTTTTAATTAACAGTTGATTATTATTTCCCCATTTTTGGAAGGTTCACAGTTTGGTATTTTATATACCACTTTTCTTTTTTATGGAATTTTTGTTTGTCACAATTTCTGGGGTGTTACAAGTTAGTATCAGAGCTTTAGTTTATGTGAACTAGGTGTCAACTCTAGTATGTCTAGACTTAAGTTGTAATTATTAGTGGTAAAGTTGTTAGCCTTGGGTAGAATCCCTAGGTGGGGAGAGTATTATGACTTACGAAATTACATTTATTGAGAATTGTGGTGATGATGACAAGAATTGTAGTGTATATATTCAAAACTTCTTAGGGTCTGTGTTATGATGAGTACATTGTTACGTGAGGGTGCTTGAATTTGTTATTGATGACTGATGATTGTAGTAGTACGTTACAAACCGTTGATCTTTTAAAGAATTAACCGGTATGGTATTTATCATGTGTTTTTGGTTTTTCATTTTAGTCGATTATCATCACTTTGAAATAAATTTATGCAAATTGTATTATATATATAGGGGTGGTATTTTTTACAAACCACCCTATTGTTAGAAACTATACAACTACCTTAATCACCATCCATTAATTTGATCAAGGGTATAGATTCATCCGGTGGCAATTATGGTAATAAATGGTCATTGATGAATTAATTTCATAACAAAAAATCGTGTACAAGGGTATATTGGTAAAAAACACTTCCATTAATATGTCAGGCAAAATCATTTCCAATATTTCACGGGATCCATTAACAAAAACCCTACTCCACTCCCTCTCTCCTTCCGATCAAATCCGCCGCCGTCGGCAACAGGCACCACCACCGCCGCTGTTGTCCACCACAGGCACCACCACCAATATCAAACACACCACCACCGCCGCTGTCCACCACAGGCACCACCACCACCGCTAGATTCTGGGTTGAAGATTTCATGGGTTGAAGATTTCTGGGTTGAAGATTTCATGGATTCATGATTCTGGGTCGAAGATTTCATGGGTTGAAGATTTATGGGTTGAAGATTTCATGGATTCATGATTCTGGAATCACATGAGTAAGAGATGACAATCAATATATAAGTTTCATGGATTCATGTATTTACAAGTCTAACCAGATTTCCCGTTTCTCTGAAATAAATAATTTCAAAATTTTTGGTGCTTGATTCTGAAATAAATAATTTCAAAGATTTTGGTGTTTGACGCTGAAATAAATATTGGGTATTTATATAATTTTCAATCTAAAATTGATTCAACGAATGGAAGAAATTGAAATGCAAGCAGCAAAGAGTGTCCAATTTACATGTCTAACAAGATCATAGTTTAGGTTGCAGATCCAGCAGGAAAGTTTTATCAATAACATCAAAAAAAAATCCACTCAATGTAAAATTCTCACCAAAATTTTGCGAAAAAGATAAAATTACATCAAACATGCATAATCATTTTCTTTTTCTGGCCCACAATCATTTTCTTTTTCTGGGTTTTGTCTTCATGATTCTGGGTTCATGAATTTATATGGTTTCATGTTTCTGGCTTCATAGATTTATTCATGATTCATGATTCTGAGTTGATTATTTTTAGAGATTCTGGGTTGATTATTTTCATGGATTCTTGTTCTTGGGTTTCATGATGAAGAACACGAAATAGATTAAAGAACACAACACAATAATATTTGGGGATTGAGATTAGGATTAATTTTAATGGGATATCAACAAATCGCAAGAAATATGGAAACTGCCATCTTTACACATTTTTTTAATAATAATTAAAAAACTGAATTTATAAAATTACGTCTATACCCCTCCGTGATAATATTAATTAATAATTAATTTTAATTAAATTAAATGAAATGATTGGTTAAGAAGTGGTTTCTATAGTTTCTACAAATGCATTGGTTTGTAAAAGAAACCTCCCCTATATATATATATATAAATATATGTGTGTGTGTGTGTGTGACAATCTTCAGACGCCAAGAGCAATAGCACCAGAATGTGGAATACTAGAGTAAAACACTGTTAGAGCAGGTTTTAATGTTGATTTAAAGTTCAAGGGTTAAACTGTATTTGATTAAAATAGAGCTTATTAGCGAACGGGCCGTGTACTTGTTAACCATGGGCCCATTGTATTTAATTTTGATTAGCTTAGAAAAACAAGCTAATCATCTCTTTTACTTTCAACACTGTATTGCAAATTCTCTCTGAAAGATTAATGAAAGGGATGACCAGTTGAAATCATATTACTTATTGCATATCATATTCGATTTCTGTATTGTTGCACGGATCTGGATTCTACAATTGGTATTAGAGCAGACAGACGGATTCGATTCAAAGTAGCATTCATTGATCTCTGGTTAGTTTGACTTTTCCACGTCTGACTTTTCTTGATTTTTCAAATCTGTGATTCTGCTTAAATTGTTCAATTTTGCTTGTTGGGTTGTGTTAGCATCATAAATATAAGTAATTCTGCAAATTTTCACATCCTAATTCGTTCGTTTGGTTGGTCAATTTTGCAAAATAAGTTCAAAGTTTTTGGCAGTGTTCTTAATCAAAAATCGAATCTTTATCATCAAAACGTGTTCTTTTTGCATTGAAATCGATTGGATTAGTGTTATTTTGTGTTTGGAATTGTTACTAATCTTCCAGGATTGATTTTGGGCAACCCTAATCGAAAATCCAATCGAATTGAGCAAACAACCGATTTGTCCGGACAACTCAGCCGCGTTTTCCGGATAGAATCAAGGTTCCCGGATAATTGTGTTAATTTCATCCGGGATCTTCCAGCCATCCGGACTCTTGAATCTTCCGGGTAAGTCATCCATCCGGGTAAGTCTCTTAATCTCAAACCTATCCGGGTATTATTGTTCCGGATAACTTAAAGTATTCGGAAATCTATTTTACCCGGAAACTTCGTTGTATTCAGAAACCTCACAGTATCCGGAAACTCCATTGTACCCGGAAACTTCACATCCGGAATCAGTTCACATCCGGTAACCTCAGTTATCCGGAAAGTGTGTAGTATCTGTTATCCGGAAAGCTTACTCTGTCCGGATTCTTTCTGATATCCGGACTCTTACAGATATCCGGACAATTCTATTATCCGGATACTTCTGTTTTTGGTTATTGATCCATTTGCATCAAATCTGATCCGAACAATTTCAGATCAGATAACTTATTTGGATTCCTATCCAGTAAGTTCAGGTTAGTCAAATCACTCGTAGACCCTGCGTTAGGATTTCACTTTTAGTGCCTTGCATTAGGTTTACCCTTTGAATCAATCTACACGTCTGACGATCACTCCGTTGCAACCGAAGATGTCTACTTCTCGTGATGCTATCGCAATTGGCACTGACACCAAGCCACCGTGTCTCTATCCGAACGAGTACAGCCAATGGCGAGATAGGTTCATGATCTTCATAGAGTCCAAGGACAACTATGAGTACATCAAGAGAGCTCTGGATCATGGCCCAATTGCCGAGCCAATGAAGGACATACCTGCAACTGCAATAGCTCGACGTGAGAAGAAGACTCTTGCTGAGATGACAGAATTTGAAAGCGGCATGACTGAAGGTGAAAAGCATGCAAAGATATATCTGATTCAAGCCCTTCCTAATTCTATCTACACTGCCATAGACAGTTACAAAGACACGTCTAAGGGCATGTGGGACCAAGTAGCCAAAATGATGCGAGGGAGCGTTGTAGGAAATCAGCTGAAGATAAATAGCGCGATAACCAAGTTTGATGGGTTCAAGCAGCGCAACGGTGAATCCCTTACCCAGACCTATGACCGTTTTTGTCTACTCCTCAGTGAACTGAACAAGAATAAAATAGTTCGTTCCAATACTGAGAATGCACTAAAGTTCCTCAACAACTTGCTACCTGAATGGAAAGTGTATGCTTCTCATGTCAAGCACAACAACTTGATAGAGAACATCAGCATCAATGAATTGTATGAGACACTTCTCCAAGACGAAGATGAAGTAAATGAGCTTCTGGGAGAGAAGAAGAATGAGCCAAAACCATTTGCTGATCCGATTGCCCTCATGACTTCCAAACTAGGGAAATCTTCAAGCAGTCAATCCAGACGCGGTCCCCAGCAAAGCTCCTCCGAGTCAGAACCTGAAGACGAGAAAGACGGTGATGATGATGATGAAGCATCATACTTAATGAAAGCTATTGCCCTTCTGACTAAATCCTTTCAACAACAAAAGTTCTACAAGAATCCGTCTTCCAATAGTCAATGCTATTCCACCTCCTCCAATAAGCGTCACGACTATAAGGATCGGTATGAAGGAAAGAAGAAGGTAGAAGAGCAAGATAGATCTGAGAAGAAGGAGAAGACAGAGAAAGGTGACCGGAAGAAGCGAGATGAACCTGTGAAATGCTACAACTGCGGGAAACTCGGTCACTTTGCTAAAGACTGTCGTCAACCTACAGTGAAGAACTCTCACTATTATGAGGCTAAGCTTGCACTAGCCAGACAGAAGGAGGCTGGGGAGGCAATGTTCGCTGAAAATGATTACTGGCTAGGCAGATCTGATGATGAGGACAATTATGAAGGTGCTGATGCTTTCATGGGATATCAATCGTCTACGGATGAAGACAAGGCAACAGCAAATCAGGTATGTGACTCTTGCTTACAAAACTTCACACTTCAACTGCAAACCATCACAGAAAAGGCAAACTCCCTCAAGGCCACAAATGAAGAACAAAAGCTTGAAATTATTTCAATAACTGAAAAGCTTAATGTTCAAATGAAATTAACTGAGAAGTATAAGTCTGAAAATGCTGATTTAAAAGACAAATGCAAAATCCTTTCATTAGCACCTAAAGACTTAAGAGCCAGATTATCTGATCTCCAACGTCAGTTTGATCAGTGCTTGAATGAGAAAGAAGACATTACTTATCAATGTTCTTCTCTTCAAATTCAACACAAGGAGTATGTAGCTAAAATTCTAGATCTTGAAACCAAACTCCACAAAAGGGATCAAACTGATCAAACCATTTTTTTGAACAAACCCAAAGAGTTCACGTACTTTAACAAAGAATGGGGAATCGGATATGACAACCCACATTATCTGAAAAAGGGAAGATATCAAGTCCCTACTCTGTATGATTTTGCTCGCTATGGATTAGATAAAAAGTATCCAGAGTACGCAATTCAATGGACTGGTCCTCTTGAACCAGAAAAGGAGGAGGAAACCGAGGAACATAAATGCACACACAAACGAGGAATTCAACTTCCATTTTGTTATGAACCTTTAAACTACTCGTATCAAAAGGACAAAAAGTACCTTTCCAATGACTACTTCGACCCCTACAAGGTAGCTACACCCAAGGATTCCTCCAAGAAGGACGAGGATGTAGCACCTGCAACCAAGACTGAGACGGATGAGTTTAAACTCTATGTTCCCCCTCTCATCTTGGAAGCAAAGATTGTCGAGTTGGAGGAGTCGTTTGAGAAAGAAAGGTCTAATTTTCAAAACGAAAAGAAAGTGCTAATCTCTGAGATTGAGAAACTCAAATCTGAGAAAACCGACGGTGTGTCAAGTGAGGAAAAGGAAAATTTTCAGTGGGAAATCAATACGCTCTCCTCAAAACTCTCTGAAATGACAAGAGAAACGATGAAAGAGCATATGATAAATAGTCAACTCCAAGTGCAGCTTGACTTGCTTCAAACTGCAAAGTAATTTTCACCTGAACTTTCCTCTAACTTTTCTGACACATCCTCGTGTAAAGCCTTTATAGGAAATATCTCTTTGCAAGAAAATGAAGTTTCTCAAGATGAGTGTGTTAAAAGGAATTTAAATTCTGATTTTTCATACGCTTCCGCACCGAATTCCCCAAAGCACACAACCGAAAGCACAAAGTGTTCCTTACCTTCCTCACCTGATCCTAGTCCAGTACTTCCCAAGATAGATTTTTCAGAGTACATGAACTCCGAAGGTAACTGTGAAGAAGAGTTTGATTCGTTTCCCTTCGAAAAACCTCTTCCAAGTCACACTGATTTTTTATCCCCTGTGGTCAATCAACCTGTTAATTCTTTAAAAGAAAGCTGTTCTCAAACCAAGACCTCAGCCGTGATCAAGATTTCCCAGTCAAAACCAACCTCGAAACCTGTTTCCAAAAGGCAATCACAGCCAAGGCAAGCCACCGGACCATTGACTGCCAACACTACTATTTCCCCAAGTCAACCTGATTTTCTGTCTCCAGTGGTTAATCGTCCTGTCAATTTTCTAAAGGGCGACTGTTCTCAACCTGTGACACCCGTCAAACCAAAACACTTAGGTTAGCATTTGAATAGCATAATATATGTCTTAACATGTAGAAATAACTCATTATGACTTAAGTATGATGGCTAAGGTTTTAGTTTCCTAAGAATTCCAACAGTGTGCTTAGAAAATCTAGTTACCGCACGTAACCGCTTAAGCTGTCTTATAAAATGCCGATTGGAACAGTTAACATTTAGTTATAACAATATTAATAATAAGAGGAGTAAATATATAGTTTATATATACCCAAATCAAAAATTTAAAACTCTAAATAATCAAACCAAAAATTTAGTAGATAAATGAGGTTTTAGTTACTTTAAATCAAGCTTTTTATAAAATTACATAATATATATACTTATACAATATTAATTAACACTTAATAATTTTTTTTTAAAATAAACCAGCAAATTTAGGCCCAAATTCGGCCCCCTTCTTTTGGCCCAACCCACACCCATTATAATCTTCTCATTCTCAAGAAAACCTCCTCATTTGCCTTACCATTCTCTCTCTCTATATTCAAACTTTCACCTCTCTAGTTTCTGCCGAAATCAGCCCCAAAATCCCTCAAGAATCATCCAATCTTTGAAGATTTTGAAAGTAAACATCAACCCTAGTGTGAGTAAAGTCATCTCCCTTGTGTTCTTCTTCACTTTCTTCCTTTTTCTTGTAGTTTCTCCTCCTTTTCTTACTTTATCTTCATGACTCTTAAGTTCTGGAAAATAGGACCTTTATGGACCTTTTAATGGTAGATTAATCACCAATGACATGTTAAATGTCAAGCAAATGGTGATAATCCATAATCCATACAACTAGAACTCAAGAAAATGATGTTTTGACTACATGCATGTGGATTTTGCTATAATCTAAGATGTGTGAGTTCATGCATGTGTTCATACAAGTTAAAGGATGATTTTGACCTAAAAATCTATGATAAAGTAATGGTAAATAAGTTTTCAAATCAAAGAAAATCATATGAGTGAAAATAAAGAACTAAAAGCACTCATTCTTCATGAAATAGCATTTTTAGTTTCTGGCAGATTACATGCATGAACTTCATCCGACCATATCTTGAAAAATACTTAACTAAATGATGTTATTCTTCTTCTGAAGTTTTTTTATTGAGTTATGTTTCAAACCCAGGTGGTTTCATGTAAAAAGTCGAAGATTTGACCCTTCATCTACCTATATCAAATAAATTGTGCAAAGACAATCTGGCAGAGAAAAATCTCTACTTAAATCACTCATAACTCTCTTATTATTCCACTAAAATTCTTGATTTTTCTTTTGGAAATTGTTTTAATGAGTTATCTTTCAAACAAAAGTGGTTTCACTCAAAAATATGAAGATTTGAGGTCTCAATCATTCAAACCAAGATTGGTGTGCAAGAAACCAGAATCTGGCATGGTAAAATCCCTACCTTAAAACAGTCATAACTCCCTTAATACATAACCAAAAATGATGAAATTTTTCTGGAAGATACATCTGTGAGTTAAGTTTAAAACCCAAGTTGAATCACTGAAAAATACTGAGATTTGACCCTCCAAATGGACATGACAAAAAGAATGTGCAGACTGTCTTGATAACTGTGACACTTAAACTTAATCATAATGATTAAAATACCTAACCACCTCTAAAACTGGTGCTACTTATGTCAAAAGTTCCCTAAGACATTAAATTTAAATATATAAAAATTTGATTAAATAAAGAATTCGAGAAAACATTTAATTATGACCATAAGTGGACTTATATTTCTGCCAACAGAAAAGTAAAAACTCTAATTCAAGAAAAAGAGATTTGTAGGAATATTAAAAGATAAAAAAACATATAAATTGTAGATTTTGTCAAGACCCCAAATAAGAACAATACATACATATATATGAATGTATGAATGTTACCCAAATAAATAAGAGATTTATAAAAATTCGAACTTAGGATAAAACACAAGATAATTAAGAAATACAAATAAATATGTATAATTAATGAAAGTATTCATCATGAAGGAATTATAAAACATGGTACAGCGAAAATCTTTGCTGAACATTGTGAGTTTTCACAGCCCCTTTTTACTCTTTTGTTACAATTTGGGGTGAAAAACATGATATTGAATTTCAAATTGATTGAATTATGCTATGAAATGTTGAACCTTAAATTTAATTGTTTGTGCACTAAGGTATGTATACTTTTTGATGTGCTTGAGTTTTAAATGTAAAAGTCCCCACTTGTTAGACACTACTTATTAACTCATTATGAGCCAATGGTATTTGTGGGTAGCGCTATTTGAATTGACAACCCCATTTTAAGCTGACGAGCTAGAAGTGCACTTTACCAGTAACAACAATGGTCTTACCCATGTGGAATGATTTCACCGCTGAGGTAGGACGTGAATAATATTAGGGGCGTTGGTTTGTCGGAAGGTTTGGTAGTGGCTCAATGCTATGACATCATTGCATACATTATACCTTGTGCAAATACTCGAACAACTGGTTACTTAAACTTCGTGTGAACAAACGTTTCACAATAACAATTTCTGCATACAAATTTATTTTTAGTGCCTATGAAAACCTGTGAACTCGCCAACTCTTTGTAGTTGACCCTTTTCTTTTATCATGCTTTTCAGGTACTAATAAGTAAGTGAAGGCATGTAGGGTGCATATTGTGTGATGACATCAACACCAAGAACCTTAAAACTTCTTTTGTTAATTTTTGTAACCGCCATAATTTCTTTTGGAACAAGTTGGTTAAGATGTTGTATTGCATTAACTTGTACTACTTTATTAAATGTTGTGGTTGGTGTTGTCTGTTACCTTTTGAATGAAACCCTACGCTGTTATACCTCGTGTTTCCGCTTTAGCGGGGTGTGATAGATTTTGTAACAGAGCCTAAGGTTATAGAGAATGCCGGGTTTCTTATGGAAACCACAAACTATAACCCAACAGTTTAAAATATATATATATATATATATATATATATATATATATAAAATTTAAAACGGTTTTCAAAATGATTTTCAAAATCAGAAGCATATTACTAATATAACTAAGTTGAGTGTCACATTATTATACCTCAATTAAACAAAGCCTGGTCACCTATGTTTAATTTTGGTATGTATAATGGGAGACTTGGATTGGTTATATTGGAAGTATACTTAAAATAAATTTTCTACTTAAACATGGAAAGCATGATTTTTGTGTGTGCATGCATAAACATTGCATATCTTAGGCACTTACAATAGCACACTTAGTAACTAAGTCTGCTATTATCGCAGTTCACTATGTCGTCCTCGTCCACTCCCACTAAGCACTCTGCCGAAGCCTCTGGCTATGTTACTAGTCGACCTAGGAGCTTTGTATCACTAGAGTTTAGGACAAAAATTAATTTGAAACCTCAAAAGTTGAAAGAGGTCTACGTTATTGAATTTGCCAATGGGTAGGAAGTTAAGGTCAGGGACGTAATTACGGACTGTACTTTAAACTTAGCTAATAAGAACTTTAGTATAGACCTTATTCCAATTGAGCTAGGAAGCTTTGACATAGTCGTGGGCATGGATTGGCTATCCAAAAACCAAGTTGATATATGCTGTTCCGAAAAGATCATCCGAATTCCGCTGCCAGAGGGTGAAACACTCGTCGTGCATGGAGAGAAGTCCGGAAAGAACTTTAAGTTAGTGACGTGTATGAAGATGCGGAAGTACTTGAAAAAGGAATGCATCGCGTTTTTGGCTCATGTTATAGTCAAGGAAATCGAAGAGAAACGCATTCAGGAATTTCCTGTAGTTCGGGATTTTCCCGAGGTGTTCCCGGATGAGCTACCAGGATTACCCCCGTCAAGACAAGTCGAATTCCACATCGACTTAGTTCCTGGAGCTGCACCTGTGGCTAAATCACCGTACCGTTTGGCCCCATCGGAAATGCAGAAATTGTCAGGACAACTCCAGGAGCTGCTCGACAAAGGACTTATAAGACCTAGCTCTTCACCATGGGGAGCCCCAGTTCTTTTCGTTAAAAAGAAAGATGGATCCTTGCGGATGTGCAGCGATTATATAGAGCTCAATAAGTTAACCATCAAGAACCGATACCCTCTTCCCCGAATCGATGACCTATTCGACCAACTCCAAGGTGCTACTTACTTCTCAAAAATTGATCTTCGATCTGGATATCATCAAATGAGGGTCCGTGAAGAGGATGTTCCTAAGACGGCGTTTAGGACTCGCTACGGCCATTACGAATTCCTGGTTACGCCTTTCGGGCTAACCAACGCACCAGGTGTCTTCATGGACCTAATGAACAGGGTATGTAGACCGTAATTGGACGACTTCGTGATCGTGTTCATAGATGATATACTAATTTATTCGCAAAGCAAGGAGGATCATGAGCGACACCTAAAGTTGATACTGCAACTGCTCAGGGACCAGAAATTGTATGCAAAGTTCTCCAAATGCGAATTTTGGATTCGTGAGGTACAATTTCTTGGCCACGTGATTAATGAGAAGGGAATTCATGTAGATCCGGCAAAATTTGAGGCCATCAAGAAATGGGAAGCCCCGAAAACCCCGACAGAAATTCACCAATTTCTCGGTTTAGCAGGCTATTATCGGCGATTCATTGCGAAATTCTCAAAAATTGCGCAACCACTAACGACATTAACCCAAAAGGATAAGAAGTTTATTTGGGGATAGAAACAAGAAGAAGCGTTCCAAACACTTAAGCATAGGTTATGTAATGCACCAATTCTGGCATTACCAGAAGGCGCAGAGAATTTCGTAGTCTACTGCGATGCATCACACCAAGGTTTGGGGTGTGTGTTGATGTAGAAGGACAAGGTCATTGCATATGCTTCGAGGCAACTTAAGGTTCATGAGAAGAACTACACTACTCATGATCTAGAGTTAGGAGCCGTAGTGTTCGTACTCAAGATTTAGAGACATTATCTTTACGGCACGAAATGCACCGTCTACACCGATCATAAAAGCCTTCAACATATCCTTGACCAGAAAATGCTTAATATGAGGCAAAGAAGATGGGTTGAACTGCTTAGCGACTATGATTGTGAAATAAAGTACCACCCAGGCAAGGCTAATGTGGTAGCCGACGCATTAAGCAGGAAGGAAAGGGTGAAACCATCAAGGGTGCGAGCAATGGGTGCGTTTGTTCAGACGAGTCTAAAGACACAAATTCTTGAAGCTCAAGAAGAAGCATTGAAAGCAGAGAATTTAAAGGACGAGACCCTACATCACTGGGAACTTAGATTTAAAACAAAGTCAGATGGGGTACGTTACTTTGAAGAAAAAGTTTGGATACCAAAGGTTAATAACCTACGATCAACAATTCTGGATGAAGCCCATAAATCAAGATATTCGATTCATCCAGGAGCTGATAAGATGTACAAAGATCTAAAGGAATACTACTGGTGGCCGGGTATGAAGAGAGACATCGCCTTGTACGTAGGAAAATGTTTAACTTGCTCAAAGGTCAAAGCTGTATATCAAAAGCCATCAGGTCTGTTACAACAACCGGAGATTCCGCAGTGGAAATGGGAATAAATCACTATGGATTTATAACCAAACTTCCGAGAACTGCCAAAGGGCACGACTCAATCTGGGTTATAGTGGATCGACTTACGAAATCTGCGCATTTCTTTCCTATTCGGGAAGACTTCAAGATGGAAAAGCTTGCACAAATTTACATCAATGAAATCGTTACGCGTCATGGAGTGCCTATTTCCATCATCTCGGATAGAGATAGTCGTTTTACGTCACGATTTTGGCGATCACTCCAGAAAGCGTTGGGTACGCGTTTGGACTTGAGCACTTCCTACCATCCTCAAACGGACGGTCAGTCGGAAAGAACTATACAGGCGCTAGAGGATATGCTGCGTGCATTTGTGATAGATTTTGGTGGAAGTTGGGATACTCACCTACCATTAGTGGAGTTCTCCTACAACAACAACTATCATACCAGCATTCAGTGTGCACCGTATGAAGCCTTATATGGACGCAAGTGTAGATCCCTACTTAGTTGGTTGGAAATTGGCGACAGACAATTGACTAGGCCCGAAATCGTTCAAGAGACTACTGACAAGATCTCAATTATCAAGGATAGACTTAAGGCCGCAAGAGATCGTCAGAAGAGTTATGCAGATAACCGCAGGAAGCCATTAGAATTCCAAGTGGGTGATAAAGTGCTTCTAAAGGTATCTCCTTGGAAAGGATTAGTACACTTTGGGAAAAGAGGCAAGCTGAGTCCGAGATATATTGGCCCGTTTGAAATAGTTGAAAGGATTGGGCCAGTAGCGTATAAACTCAATTTACCGCAAGAGCTAAGTGCCATCCACAATACGTTCCATGTGTCAAACCTTAAGAAATGCCTAACTGATGAATCATTGGTTCTACCCCTAGAAGACATTCAGATCAACGATCGGTTACACTTCATAGAGGAACCGATTGAAATCCTTGACCAAGAAGTCAAACGAACAAGGCGTAGTAAGATCCCGATTTTAAAAGTTCGTTGGAATTCGAGGCATGGACCTGAGTATACATGGGAACGAGAAGATTACATGAAACGTAAGTACCCTCACCTATTTGCAAAGGATTAGACGGGGAATGGCAATCATCGAATTTAGGGACGAAATTCTTCTAACAAGGGGAGACTATGACACCCGTCAAACCAAAACACTCAGGTTAGCATTTGAATAGCATAATATATGTCTTAACATGTAGAAATAACTCATTATGACTTAAGTATGATGGATAAGGTTTTAGTTTCCTAAGAATTCCGACAGTGTGCTTAGAAAATCTACTTACCGCACGTAACCGCTTAAGCTGTCTTATAAAATGCTGATTGGAACAGTTAACATTTAATTATAACAATATTAATAATAAGAGGAGTAAATATATAGTTTATATATACCCAAATCAAAATTTTAAAACTCTAAATAATCAAACCAAAAATTTAGTAGATAAATGAGGTTTTAGCTACTTTAAATCAAGCTTTTTATAAAATTACATAATATATATATACTTATACAATATTAATTATAACTTAATAAAAAAATTTAAAATAAACCAGCAAATTTAGGCCCAAATTCGCCCCCCTTCTTTTGGCCCAACCCACACCCATTATAATCTTCTCATTCTCAAGAAAACCTCCTCATTTGCCTTACCATTCTCTCTCTCTATATTCAAACTTTCACCTCTCTAGTTTCTGCCGAAATCAGCCCCAAAATCCCTCAAGAATCATCCAATCTTTGAAGATTTTGAAAGTAAACATCAACCCTAGTGTGAGTAAAGTCATCTCCCTTGTGTTCTTCTTCACTTTCTTCCTTTTTCTTGTAGTTTCTCCTCCTTTTCTTACTTTATCTTCATGACTCTTAAGTTCTGGAAAATAGGACCTTTATGGACCTTTTAATGGTAGATTAATCACCAATGACATGTTAAATGTCAAGCAAATGGTGATAATCCATAATCCATACAACTAGAACTCAAGAAAATGATGTTTTGACTACATGCATGTGGATTTTGCTATAATCTAAGATGTGTGAGTTCATGCATGTGTTCATACAAGTTAAAGGATGATTTTGACCTAAAAATCTATGATAAAGTAATGGTAAATAAGTTTTCAAATCAAAGAAAATCATATGAGTGAAAATAAAGAACTAAAAGCACTCATTCTTCATGAAATAGCATTTTTAGTTTCTGGCAGATTACATGCATGAACTTCATCCGACCATATCTTGAAAAATACTTAACTAAATGATGTTATTCTTCTTCTGAAGTTTTTTTATTGAGTTATGTTTCAAACCCAGGTGGTTTCATGTAAAAAGTCGAAGATTTGACCCTTCATCTACCTATATCAAATAAATTGTGCAAAGACAATCTGACAGAGAAAAATCTCTACTTAAATCACTCATAACTCTCTTATTATTCCACTAAAATTCTTGATTTTTCTTTTGGAAATTGTTTTAATGAGTTATCTTTCAAACAAAAGTGGTTTCACTCAAAAATATGAAGATTTGAGGTCTCAATCATTCAAACCAAGATTGGTGTGCAAGAAACCAGAATCTGGCATGGTAAAATCCCTACCTTAAAACAGTCATAACTCCCTTAATACATAACCAAAAATGATGAAATTTTTCTGGAAGATACATCTGTGAGTTAAGTTTAAAACCCAAGTTGAATCACTGAAAAATACTGAGATTTGACCCTCCAAATGGACATGACAAAAAGAATGTGCAGACTGTCTTGATAACTGTGACACTTAAACTTAATCATAATGATTAAAATACCTAACCACCTCTAAAACTGGTGCTACTTATGTCAAAAGTTCCCTAAGACATTAAATTTAAATATATAAAAATTTGATTAAATAAAGAATTCGAGAAAACATTTAATTATGACCATAAGTGGACTTATATTTCTGCCAACAGAAAAGTAAAAACTCTAATTCAAGAAAAAGAGATTTGTAGGAATATTAAAAGATAAAAAAACATATAAATTGTAGATTTTGTCAAGACCCCAAATAAGAACAATACATACATATATATGAATGTATGAATGTTACCCAAATAAATAAGAGATTTATAAAAATTCGAACTTAGGATAAAACACAAGATAATTAAGAAATACAAATAAATATGTATAATTAATGAAAGGATTCATCATGAAGGAATTATAAAACATGGTACAGCGGAAATCTTTGCTGAACATTGTGAGTTTTCACAGCCCCTTTTTACTCTTTTGTTACAATTTGGGGTGAAAAGCATGATATTGAATTTCAAATTGATTGAATTATGCTATGAAATGTTGAACCTTAAATTTAATTGTTTGTGCACTAAGGTATGTATACTTTTTGATGTGCTTGAGTTTTAAATGTAAAAGTCCCCACTTGTTAGACACTACTTATTAACTCATTATGAGCCAATAGAAGACACTTGTAAGAGTCAAGCCGGCGGTCTCAAACGCAAGAACGATGACCAGGATGACCCTGATCACCGTGAGGGGGAGAAGCGTCTACGCCAAACCGAGACCGTCCAGATCATGACTGCCGAAACTACAACAGTGGTTCAACAGGAACCCCCAACTGCGGCAACTACATCAGAAGCACCCGAAGCCGAGTTGCCACTAGCAGATATGGTCATAGATATGGAGATTTCAGATGAAGAAGACCCTAAGGCTGACAAAGTTTCTAGAATGTTTACCTGAAAGCTGGGACAATTATTCCATGTGTCTCAAGCTGTCAAAGGATCTAAGATCAATGACCCTTGCTACCTTATATGGCACGTTGCTGAATCATGAGCAATCAAGCCATCTTAAGAAGAATCTTGTAAAAGATTCCAAAAGAACCCCTGCTGCTTTAATCTCAGAGGAACTTTCTACTCAACGACCCTCGGTCACTATCACTGAGTTAGAAAGTAACTCTGAAAGGTCATCAGATTCTGTTTCTTCAGATGATGATGAATCCTTTGCTCTCCTAACTAAAAAGTTCAGGAGATTTGCCAAGAAGAAAATGTTTAGAAAGAACAAACCTCTTTCCATAACTGACAAGCCTAAATCATCAGTTTTTGTTGATAAGGCTACTGCTACTTGTTTTAACTGCGAAAAGATAGGACATTTTGCTAACGAGTGCAGGTCTAAGAAAGTTTCTAGACCCTCAGCTTTTACAAAGAAATCATTTGTTCCAAGGAATAAAGATGACAAATACTCAAAGCTGAAAGAAAAATATGCGAAGCTGAAAAGCTTTAAGAAGAAAGGCAAAGGCCTGATGGCTGACTATGATTGGGCTGCTTCTGATGAAGAAGCATCATCATCTGATTCTGAAGATGATGAAGCAAATCAATGTCTCATGGCCAAGATTGAAGAAGAGGAAGAAAGTTCAGACATTCCCTCCACTTCAACCTCTGCTATTCAGGTATCACCTTCTTTCTTTACCAATATTGCAAATATTGATGAAGCTGATAGTCTCCGTAAGATCGATCTCTTGACTAGAAGTTTATACGAAGCCATGAACGGCAAAACTGTGGTTGAAAACCAAAACCTTGATCTCGCTGAAAAGCTTAAAAACTGTCATCTTCAAATAGAAAAGCTTTCTAAAATTGAAGAAGATTTTAAAGATCAAGTATATTTAAATCAGCTAGTCAAAATCGAACGAGCAGAAGCTATCGCTGCATTAAAAGCTGAAAAAGCTACTGTTGAAGGATGGTGTAATTCCTCAACAAAGATCACTGAGATAATAAAGTCTCAAATTCCACTGAGTGATAAACGTGGTTTGGGTTACAAATATGAAACTTCAAAACCAACCACTAAGCGTTCAATGCTTAAATTTGGAACGTTCGTATCCTCAGTCGCTGATACTTCATCTTCTCAGTGCTCCTCGTCCATTACACCAATCCCTGAGGAAACTCCTACCTCCTCAAAAGGCAAGGAGAAAATGGTTTATTCAAAATCTACCTCTGTCTCTAAAGACAAAGGTAAAGGAATTGTTATTTATCAAAATCCTCAGAAGGGTACTTTAGTACCAAAGCTGAATGCTTCTAAAGCTTCAGTGACACATCCCTCTGGATCAAGGAAGCTGATCTCTGGATCTATTCAGCGATCTACTCCTAGACTCAGAGTGGATGTCCTTGGTAAGAAATCTGAAGAACTGAATGTTCGTCCCATTTCTAAAGCCAATAGTTTACTTGGTGCTGGCACTTCCAATTCAAAATTAAAAGCTCAGCATTCAAATGGTCCTAGAACTACTTTTAGCTATAGGAAATGTTATCACTGTGGACTCACTGATCATATTGCTAGTAAGTGCCCCACAGCCACCAAAGCTGAAAAGATAGCTAAGGTGAAGATTGCCCCCAAGGCAAAGAAGACCAACCCTGGTGCAAATCAGGTCAAGGTGAATTCTACCACTGAGGTTAAGAAATTAACCAAAGTGAAGAAAGACAAAGCTGAATCTTCAAATGCTGCGAAGACTGCTGAACCTTCCATTCCAACTACTTCCACTGACAAACGTGTATACATGGTTAAGTGGGTACCTAAGAAAAACTAATCTTCCTTTGTATTGCAGGTTAAGAAGGGTATCTGGTATCTCGATAGTGGATGCTCTAGACACACGACTGGTAAGAAAAGCCTGCTCGCTGAATACAAGGAAGAGAAAGGTCCCTCTGTGACTTTCGGTGGAAATGGAAAAGGACATACCCGAGGGTATGGTGTACATTCAAATGGTACAACCTCCTTCAGAAGAGTCGCATATGTTGAAGGGCTGAAGCATAATCTTCTAAGCATTAGTCAGCTCTGCGACATGGATAACAAACTAATTTTTACTAAGGAATCCTGCTTTGTCTCTGACAAAAAGGAGAAGATAGCTCTCAGCGGTTATCGTTTGGAAAATGTTTATGTAATAAACATGGACTCAACAACCACTGAGAACTCCTGTTTCTTCTCAAAGGCCTCATCTGATGTCAACTGGCTATGGCATAAGAGGCTCTCTCATCTAAATTTCAAGACACTGAACACTCTTTCGTCAAAAGAGTTAGTCACTGGTCTACCTCAGCATTCATACGCCAAAGAGTCCTTATGTTCAGCGTGTGAAAAAGGGAAGCAGACCAAAGCAAGCTTTAAATCAAAGCAAGTTTCTTCAGTGTCATCTCCTCTACAACTACTCCATATGGATTTGTTTGGCCCTGTTAACAAACAATCCATCGCTGGAAAGAAATATACGCTGGTCATAGTTGATGAATTCTCTCGCTTCACTTGGGTAATGTTTCTCCGTTCTAAGAGTGACACCCCTGAAGAACTCATCACCTTTGTTCGGAAGATGGAAACCCTGAACAATCTGACCGTTCGCTCAATAAGGAGTGATCATGGGACTGAATTCAAAAACAGTTCTCTTGATTCCTTCTTTGAGAGTAAGGGTATTTCTCACAACTTTTCGTTAGTGAGAACACCGCAACAAAATGGAGTCGCTGAAAGAAGAAATAGAACAATTATTGAAGCTGCACGTTCAATGCTCAGCGATTCTCACCTGCCTACTCAGTTTTGGGCAGAAGCTGTCAACACTGCTTGTTTTACGCAAAACAGGTCGCTGATAGTCAAAAGATTCAATAAAACAGCCTATGAACTTTTTCATGGAGAAAGCCCTCAATCAGCTTTCTTCACATCTTTGGTTGTCAGTGTTTTATACTGAACAATAGAGATGCTCTTGGAAAGTTTGATCCTAAGGCTGATGATGGAATCTTTCTTGGATACTCCTCAGTTTCCAAAGCCTTCAGAGTCTTCAATCGAAGAAGACAAACTGTAGAAGAAACTATTCACGTCACGTTTGATGAATCCCGTTCAGCGAACTCTAAACCGAACGCTGATACAGAAGAACTGAATCAATGGATGTTTTCTCATCTTGGTAATTCAGAAGATATTCCCACTCCTCATGCTCATCCAGTAGAAGATGATAGTCCCACTATCATTCCAAACATGCAGAATAGTGAAGCTGAAACATCATGGGTCTCAGCTGTTCCTATAAACACTATACCTGCAGTTGATCCAAATGTCTCAGACATTCCATCTACTTCTCAGCAATCAGTGAATATAATGACAACTGCATCCATTCCTCTCTTGGCTGATACTCCCGACGTCGCTGAAGCTTCATCTTCAGCTCCACAAGATCAAGTTGAGTCAGCATCTCACGCTCCGGCTCAGCGATGGACCATAAATCACCCAATTGATCAAATTCTTGGTGATCCAAATGCTGGGATTCAGACTCGACGAAGTGCAGGTAATATTTGTCTATTTGTAAATTTTATTTCACTAACTGAACCAAAGAAGGTAGATGATGCCCTCAAAGATCCAAACTGGGTCTGCTCCATGCAAGAAGAGCTGACTGAATTTGAAAGAAACAAAGTTTGGAAACTTGTTCGAAGACCAACTGACAAAACTGTGATAGGCACTAAATGGGTCTATCGAAACAAGTTGGACGAACATGGTATTGTAACCCGCAACAAAGCTCGTCTTGTTGCTCAGGGATACAGACAAGAGGAAGGCATAGATTATGACGAAACATTTGCTCCTGTAGCAAGACTTGAATCTATTCGTCTATTCTTAGCATATGCTGTACACAAAAACTTCAAAGTACATCAGATGGATGTTAAGTCAGCGTTTCTAAATGGAAAGCTAAATAAAGAAGTCTATGTGGAACAACCTCCAGGATTCTCAGATCCTAAGCATCCAGATTATGTTTATAAACTGGATAAGGCACTTTATGGCTTGAAGCAATGTAACATCCACAGTCCACCGTACACGATATTGTCCGCTTTGCGGATACCCTCTGCATAACAGCATGCCGGCACCGCTCACGGTTTTGTTCCTGCCCGCACAGGCATACGCGGGACGCACCCAGACTGCACCCTGTGACAGGCAAAAGGCCTCATGCAAGGAAGGTATCCATCCACCCTTATAATGAGGACTTCGTTCCCCCTCCTAGCCGATGTGGGATCTCACAATCCACCCACCTAAGTGGGATCAGCGTCCTCGCTGACACATCGACCCGGTGACCGGCTCTGATACCATTCTGTAACATCCACAGTCCACCGTACACGATATTGTCCGCTTTGCGGATACCCTCTGCATAACAGCATGCCGGCACCGCTCACGGTTTTGTTCCTGCCCGCACAGGCATACGCGGGACGCACCCAGACTGCACCCTGTGACAGGCAAAAGGCCTCATGCAAGGAAGGTATCCGTCCACCCTTATAATGAGGACTTCGTTCCCCCTCCTAGCCGATGTGGGATCTCACAAGCAAGCTCCACGTGCATGGTATGACACTCTTTCCACTTATCTCCATATTGAAAAATTTGAGCGAGGTAAGATTGACAAAACTCTATTTTTTAGAAAAGTGAAAGGTCATATCATTCTAGTTCAAATATATGTTGATGACATTATATTTGGTTCTACTAACCCTGAGCTTTGTACTCGTTTCGCTGATAGAATGAAAGATGAGTATAAAATGAGCATGATGGGTGAACTAACATATTTCCTTGGTCTTCAGATTAAGCAAACTGAAAAAGGAACTTTTATAAATCAGGGAAAATATGTTAAAGATATGCTGAAGAAATTCGACTTAACTGAAAGTTCAGCTATGAAAACCCCTATGGCACCACCGCTGACACTTGATAAAGACACAAAGGGTGTTCCTGTCAATGTTACGTTGTACCGTGGGATGATCGGCTCACTATTGTACCTTACAGCTAGCCGACCCGATATTATGTTTGCAACATGCTTGTGCGCATGATATCAAGCTGAACCTAAGATATCCCATATGAAAGTTGTAAAGCGAATCTTTCGATATCTTAAGGGTACAACGAATCTAGGTCTTTGGTATCCCAAAGACTCAGGATTCGATCTAACTGCATATTCAGATAGTGATTTTGCAGGTTGCAAAATGGATAGGAAAAGCACCACAGGAGGATGTCAGCTCCTGGGTGGAAAGCTGGTAAGTTGGACAAGTAAGAAGCAAAACTCAGTGTCCACTTCCACAGCTGAAGCTGAATATGTAGCCGCTGGAAGCTGCTGCTCTCAGGTCTTGTGGATGAGAAATCAGCTACTAGACTATGATCTTCAGCTCTCCAAAATTCCAATCTATTGCGACAGCACAAGTGCCATCGATATAGCCAACAACCCAGTGCTACACTCAAAGACAAAACACATCGAAATCAGATATCATTTTATCTGAGATCATGTGATGAATGGTGATATAGAACTTCATTTTATTCCAACTGATTATCAGTTAGCCGATATGTTTACCAAACCTCTTGATGAGACAAGATTCAACTTTCTCATCAGCGAGCTTGGAATGCTGAACTTTGAAGGATAAAATCCTCAGCGATTCACATTGATCAGCGATAGGATAAAATCAACTTATATAATCCATTTCATCATCTTCTCTCTGAATAAACTTGATTCGCTGATATCAAGGTATGTTTTCTCTCTCTGACATATCGCATGTAAATGCAAGATTTCAAAATAAATTGCATCGCTGAATATCTCTTCCTTAACAGCGACTTTTTGAAATTTCTTAAAACCTTCACTGATATTTCTATTCAGTGCTTCATGTTTTCAAAGAGTCCCTGAGTTTTTCAAAACCTCAGAGACAACCAAGAATATGAAAGGACAGTTGTGACGTCATTGCAACGGATAAACCCCGGCACGTTCTTCTTTCTGACACACGTTTGCACGTTTCGTTCTTTCGCCAATCAAATGCAAACACGTGTCCGTGTCATGATGAAAATCTTTTCCCGCTCAAAGATTTTCTCTTTCTAAAATCTCTATATAAACAAACTCTTGGTTTATATTTGTTTTTTACCCGATCAAATCTTCCTCCGCAAGAAAGAATCCTCTGTTGCATTTGTGCTCTCAAAATCCTCAAGAACTGTTCATCATCTTCTTTATCAAACATCAAGGTTAATATGTTCTTATTTATTACCAAATGCGTATAACTTGTTTCCGATCTTCTCATTGTTTTAACAAGATCAAACAAAAGAACTTTGTAAAATGAAATCATTTCTTTCATGGTTTTATGAACACAACCATTTCATGGTTGTTCTTCAAGTTTAAATGCAAAAATCTTAAACTTGTTCTTCATTCGTTTCCAGAATCTAATTTCTTCATAGAAAACTGGATAACAAGATTCAATGGGTTTTACATTTCTGTCAAAAATCAAGAAAAACCCTAATCTTCATTAAGACATTTTTGTCTGAATGAAATGGATAAAATTCGAAACATCTTAATGGAAATTTCTTTCCACATTAAGATAATTCTTATTTGTTAACATTTTTGGTTGAACTGATAATACAGAGAAATGGCAACTTCCAAGACTCATACGACCGCTGAGAACATCTCCACTGACTCTGAAGAAGTGGATATCATCATGGCTCCACAGGTTAAGTTTTCTATGGATCAACTTGACTGGACCAAGATAAACAACCTCTCTGCGCTTTTCGAGTTTCCTCCTCGAAAGCAAGTTATACATCTGGATGATGCTGTAAATTTCCTTAAGAATAGCTGTATTTCAACAGCCCTGACCATTACACCTCCTGCAAGTCAGCTATTGCTATCCCAGTTCTGGTACTCTGCCATACACTCTCAGCTACCATCCGCCAAAGATCCCTCCAAAACAATTGATTGTATCCTCTGCGATACTGAATATGGCACAATAAAGATCACACCAACCATCATTCGCAAAGCTCTAAACTTTCCCATCGCTACAAAAGAAAAGCCTTTTGTTCCATTCCCTGACCACAAAAAGCACGCTGACAAAGAAGCTCTTATTGAATTTTTTGATGCAATGGGCTATGTATGGGAAATTGGCAGAGACAAGAAGTCTGAGAAGAAGCTGACCCTGCTGAAGAAATCAAAAATGCCCAGCGAGATGAACTTCATCTTCGCTCACCTTATCAGCTGCATGACTGCCAAGACCGGCTCCTCTGATCAAGCCGCTCAACCTCAGCAAGCAATGGGATACGCTCTGCTGAAAGGTCTACACATTGATTGGGCATCTCTCATTTATGATGACTTGCTGCAAAGAGTAGACTCTGCCGCTGACAGACCTGCATGGGTTCCATACCCAAGATTCATCAGCGCCATCTTTCAATATGGCCTGAAGGACAGCTATCCGAAAGAGGGTGACCTGAAACTCTCTCAGGTTGGCCCTAAGGTGCTCGACTTCAAACCTGTCGAAAATGAGGTACGTCTTTCTACCCTTCTAACTCTTCTCAACCCCACTTCTTCGACTTCTGTGGCTCCTTCAGCGACTATACCCATCGCTGATACCCCGGCCACACCATCCTCTCCTTCTAAGAAAAGGAAACACTCTTCAATCCAACTTGGTTCCAAAAGGATCAAGAAAACCAAGGAGCAGCCCCAGCAATCTCTTGCTGAAGACTCCTCAGCTCATTCTGCAGAGCTGAAGGAAAGTTCTGTGGTACGCTCTGCCACACCCATTCAAACCATCCCTTCAATCCCGGCTTCAGCATCTCTAAACGCTGAGGTTAGAAACTTGGAACCTACCCAACCTCCTTCAGTCTCTCCAAAGACTGATGAAGTGATTTTCAGCGAATCCAACGCTGAACTCAGTACCCGAACCCAATTCTTATCCTTCGCTTCTCCCTCTACTCACTTGGACTCTCCTCCAAAGAATACTGGAGATGCCATCATTCCAGAAGCCTCCGCTGACGCTTCTCAAAGAATGATGAAGACAGGACCTGCAGAGATCACCATTCCTCACCGAACTTTCGAGGATGATATGGAACATTTTTCAGGAATCCGCAACTTTGACGAGTTCATCAATCCTCCTGCAGGTACAAATCAACCCATATACACTGTAACTAAACCTGAAACTTATGATCTTTCCTTTGTTCACAAGTACTTATGTGTTACAGGTCCTAATTTGGGAGACATCAACGCTTCTCTGAAGTCCGTGGAAACAAAGCTGACAGGTCTCACCACCACACTCTCCAACAACTCTACAGCTGTAACCACCACTGGAGAAAATTTGATAAAGCTGACAACGGTGGTGGAGAAGAAGGCTTCCACAGATGACTTGAAGCAAGTTGATAAGACTCTCAGCGATTTTGCTAAGGTGCTCGCTGATATCTACACAGACTACACCTTACTCAAAAACTCAGTTTCCTCCATGTCCGGCGAACTAACAACGCTGAAGACATCTGTTGGAACACTCGAGGGAGATATGTCTGATGTGAAGACAAATGTCCAAACTCTGACAACTGACTTAGGCTCTGTAAAGACCGATGTTAGTTCGATAAAGACAATGGTCGAGCAGCTGCTGAACAAAGCCAATACTCCTGATCCTGCTCCTGCACCCGTCCCTGAAACTGAAAACTTCACAGCGGCGGATCACACAGAGCTGAAGAAGATCAATCCTGCTATTTCTGGCCTTGAAGACAGATTAGCTAAGATTGAAGTTCGCGTAGGTCTCTCTGGCCAATAAGACAGAGAACCTACCCATGCTGCTGAATCTACCCATTCCTCCCCCAGTCATCATGAAAAAGAGGGGGAGAAGAGCGCTGAAAACCCTTCCAAGAGCGCTGAAGACCTTTCCCATGATGAATCTATCAGGGGAGAGAAGAACGAAGACCTCACCTTCGCTGAAGAGGGTGAGAAGACTATTGAAGCGGAAGCAGCCGCTGGACCTCAGGGAGATGAAAACCCTGAGGGAACCGAGAAGCTCGCCTCTGTATCTGAGGGGGAGCAACTCGAAGAAGACGCTGAAGAATCCGAAGCAGGAGATGATGAAGACGTCGACATCCCTGATGATGAACCATCTTCTTCTCCAAAGAATGATGATGATGATGACGAAGATGACGATGACTTCTTTATCGTCAAACCTGCTCCAAAGATTAAAGCTCTTAAGGGAATCTCGATAAATGAACCTTCAGGGGAGCGGACAAAGACAAAGCCCTCAGCCTCTGGAGCTGAGAAAGGCAAAGGCAAAAGCGTCGCTGAAGATGACAATCTGACGATCTTGCTTGAAAAGCCGGTTTGTCAGGTACACTAAACATCTCTTACTCCATCCTTCCTCTGTCATACACTATCAGTTCCTCTACCCAAGCCTATACACTTGAACAATTTCTCTATCTGTTTCTACCCAAGTTCTTACTGGTATGATCGCTCTGTTTCAGCTAGTACTCTCCCCTGTTTGAGGATATCGCCGAAGGCTCCACAACTGCGACTTCACCAAAAATACCAGCTGCCGCTGAAGAAATAATCCCAGTCTTGGATTTGATCTCTGAGACTGATGAACCTGAAGAACAGACTATCTCTCACAAACGCAGACCTTCCTTAGCTCCTCAAAAGCTAAGTGAAGAGGAACAAAAGAAAAGAGAGAAAATAATAAAGCGATTCGAGGATCAGCGAATCATTCTAAGACGTGATCAACTGCCTTCAGTTCCTCCAAAGTTCAGAATTTCCAAAGCTGAATACCAGGAACACCTCAGAGCTGAACGTCTACTCGCTGAAAGAAAGGAAGCTGAAGAAAAAGACAGAGAATACGCCATCAAGCTTACTCAACGATCAATAAAAGACCCCAAGCTGAAACGAGTTCCCATTGATGTTCAACGTCAGCTATGGGATGATGCTCAAGAGATCGTTAAAGAAAAGACTAAGGTCTCTGATACGACTTTTGAATGGGCTAAACAAATGCTGACCTACCGATCTAGACCATCCAAAATCGTCAAAGCAAACATCAGAGGAAGACTGTACGCTGAAGTTCCTGTTGTTGAAGTGGATATCTACAAAGATGACGAAACTAAACAAACTTTCTATGCTGCTACCTTAGAAAAGTTTGGTCTCTCTGAATGGTTAGAAACAAAGTTAGCTATTCAGGGATCGCGCTCAAAATTCAAAAGTCATGTCGAGAAGATCTTAAACAAACAGATCGACCTGCTTTCATCAGCTGTGGATATTCCTCCTCTTCCTCAACCAAGAGAAGTCTCCGCTAAGAAAAAGAAAGTCTCTGATTCAGGTCCTCCTATTCGGAATGAAACGGGTATTGGTTTCTCTCGCGCTGAAGTTCTTGGCCCTGATGCCGATCTCTCAATGCTTGACACCTCCCTACCACCTGGAGAAACTTTCATCCCTGGCACAGTTGTAAGTGATCCCTATGGTATATTCTTTTTAGACTACTATGGAAATCATCACTTTCAACGTATCTCTGAGCTAGACATCGCTCCCATCGAACAACTCAGATATCTCGTACACTGGTGTGAAGTCAGACGCGACATCAAAGCTAGACACCTGAAGCCATTGATTTTTGAAGCAGCTCTGAAGAAAAAGAATCTAGGAGAAGATGTTCCTGACTGGATGATCCCCACATCAAAGACCCTTGATGAACTTATCATCTAGGAAGAACCCTTTAGCTGATATAATCGTCTTTTTCTCTATTTTATCAGTTATCCTTTTGTACTTGTAATTTATTTCGCTCGTACTTGTAATCTTTCCTTTTCTCTGTGTAACCTGATTCAAAGTTTTAAAGAAAGATTTCAGCGAATGTACTTTACTCCATCAATACTGAAAAGATCCCAGAAAACAGTAAAAGGGACAAGTATTTTATGAGTTCTTTTTATCCTTATGTTTTCATTAAATAGCAATTCTCTTTGTTGCTATGTCATAATCAAATAGGGGGAGATTGTTGATCCAAACCCTCAGTGATTTGATAATGACCCTCTCTTATACTTCGTGAAAATTGTAAGTAAACAATATGTATCAGAGTTTCACTATCGCTGATAAGTACTAAGATCTTCCAGTTCCGCTGATAGGAACTCTCGCTCTTTAAGTTAAACATTCAGCGAAACTGTTCACCATTAATGCTCTGAGTCTGTTCAGTCATTATGATGATCGCTGATAAGTTAGTTGTTTACTTATGATCCCTGAAGACAAGTTTCACGTCAACAAAGGTTCTACGCTGAAGTCGAAGATCAAGCTCAAGAACCAGCGACAAGTCTTCTAATGAACTGATGCGGATCAGCGAAGACTCAGATTTGTCCACTCAACGTGAAGTATCAAGTACAAGACTTCAGCTATCGCTGAACTTTATCATTCGCTGAATAGAAAATGATAATCGCTGAATCAACGAAAGCTGATCATGAAGTCCTCCGTACAAAGTACTTTTGTCTTAACCCCCCTTGCACGACTCAAAACGAAATGTCAGAAAAGAACCTCCGAATATCTGAAATCGTACAACCACTCTGATACTACACTGTTCATCCTTACGGCTACTAAGGTTGTCAACAAAAGTCAATGACATGCAACCAACCAGCTGATGACACGTGTAAAGTATATACTGACTTGCATTAAATGCATGCAGTATATAAAGAGATGAACTCACTTCTTTTGAAGTAACTTGCTAACTCTGGACAAGTTCAAATCTCTTATCTCAGATAGGTTATTATTAGTAATTTCCTTATCTCTCTTAGTCCAAGAAATCTTAGTGTTCCAACTTGTTTAGATTTAGGTTTATCCTTAATCTTGTTTCCGCAACAAGCTGTAAATTGTTAATGATTTATCAATAAACAATTTAGAAAAGTAAAATCTGTGTGTTTGTATTCAACCCCCCCTCCCCCCTTCTACAAACTTGATTAGGCCTTCGGGACCAACAGACTTCACTCTGCTTCATAAACCAACCTTGCATACAACCATTTTCACTTTTCGGTGCAATTTCATGGAAAATAAGTATTGAACCATTTTATTTATACAATTATGTAATAATATTAAAGAAAACACTCAATGGAGAAATAAAACTTAGCTCAAAATTATATATAAATATCAGGTAAGCTACATGAAATGAATTATAAGAAAACAAAAATCTAGATTGAGTGATATAATATACCATAACTATATTAGTATATTATCCATTGGGAAAACCAATAGTAATCATCATTAAGTGACACAATTTTGTGCTTATTTCCCAAAGCCAAGACTTGTTTAGAGCTAAAAATGTTGAATTTTATTTACGCAAGATCACGATATATACATGACGGTATATTTCTTCTCTCAGTATTTGGTTATTATGGGTCCGTCTAAGGAAAGAGCTAATGCTTATTTTTATTGTCATGTTCAATCTTTAGATGTGAACTTTGATCTATTCACTACATATATATATATATATATATATATATATATATATATATATATATACTAGTTGTATACCCGTGCAATGCGGCGGGAGTCGTAAATGCAAATGATTTTGAAGTTTTGATGGATTTCTAAAAGAGACTTTGAGACATTAAGATAGACTTTTCCAAAAAATTTAAATACCCGCACGATGTTGTGAGATATGTAAAATGGTAGGGAACACTCGATTAGATACATATATCTTTTGGACAAAAATTGTTTTATCGATAACCGGCTATGAAGGTAAAACCAATTTTAAAGAAACTAATAAATTACCTAAATCACTAAGGGGCCGTTTACGTAATAGGTAAGTGCTTATCAGTAAAATTCAACACTATCACCTACTTACTGTGTAAGATTTTAGTCCACCAAAATGGCATCGTATCATCGTATGCAACAATTTACCGGGGAAGCGCTAACCATGGTAATAGTCGTCACACTCACTTACGGGGTAAGACTCTCGGTCCTTGCCTTCACTCTTACCGGGTAAGATTCTTAGCCCTTGCCATATTCATCCGGTAAGGTAACGTAACTTGGTAAGCACTTATCTGGGTAAGCATTTGAATAAACGGCCCCTAAAGTGATTTTGCATTTGGAATGGTAAAACAAAAAGGGTAAGCTGATCATAACACTACCAAGTTTTACATAATTTTGGTTTTGTTGTTCATATTGTTTTCTCATTTTGGCAATAAAGCAAACTTGTATTCTGCTGTGTAGAGAATATTAGAGATAATTGAAAATGAAAACGACATGCAGATACATACATGAGCTATTGTCTTGTCTTTGTGTGTTTCCTTTCGAACATTAATGATCACATGAATGAAGTGGTATGCCAAAACTTGGAAAATAGCATGGTCAAAATAAATTCCAGTGATACCACTAAACTTGAAAGATACAAATAGCATACTCCCGATATTATACATGAATTCTCAAATGCAGAGACTAAGGATATGTACGCAGGTAAGAATTGTGGAATGTTTGGGTGTCGTTTACTAAATACTTACCAGGTAATTAGCGTTTATCGGTATCATTTACCTTATACATAGAGCATAATAAGGACCGATAATATTACCTGGTGAGGGAAAAGACTCTTATCCGATAAGCCCTTACCGGGTTTAAGACGCTTACTAACAATTAATTTTGATGGCCGAGAATGCTACACGATAAGATACGTAGAGGTAATGTATCTTGTCGGTAAATGTTTGATAAACGGCCTCTTAATCCAAGTGATTGGCAAGTTTGGAGCAAACAATTAATAGTACCCCGCCCACAACCATACATGAGAATCCATGTTGTCACAGTTATAAAGGTACCAAAGAAAGCAAATTGATCCATAATACTTGTACTAAACTATGAAAATGAATATGACAGGAGGAGAATCAAGTAAAAGAAGAGAAAATCAAGGTATTTCCTAATCCCGAAAATTCTTCCACAGGTTGGCATGTCCACGAAAGAAAACCATTTAAGAGAACAATCAAAATCTTGTCCACTCTTTATCTTGTATGTTCAGGGAATTATAAGGGGACCGTTCAGTCTAGAGTTAACCAAAAAACTTGCTATGCATTGATCGTACACTGTGCTATAAACATTTAAAAAAAGAGGTTAAATTAGAGTATTATTAACCATACATATACAAATGCTGACAAAGTCAACTTCGATTATGAGAGCTCAAATAATTTACATTCCCATACTCAAATTTCTCATTGATGAGGTTGTTGTTTTAGCTGAAACTGCTTCCTAATGCAATGGTGTTTCAATGTCAGACTTTTTCCCTAAAATAACCGGAATCTTTATTGACCTTGAAATAAAAATGAATCTGCTTGATTTTTCAAAAGTAACAGACTAAGGGGCCGTTTACCTAATCACTTATCCGGGTAAGTGCTTACCGGTAAAATTCAACACTATCACTTACTTCCTGGGTAAGATATTAATCCACCAAAATGGCATCGTATGCAACAATTTAGCCGGTAAGGGCTAACCGTGGTAAGAGCCGTCGCACTCACTTACCGGGTAAGATTCTTAGTCCATGCCATATTCATTCGGTAAGCTAATGTGACTTGGTATGCACTTACCCGGGTAAGCGTGTTTTGTAAACGGCCCTTAAGAAACTGATACATGTGTCATTTGGCCAAACTTTCTAGTCATATACTCTATTTAAGAGATAAACCGGTAAATATATAACCATAAACTTGCGGAAGGAAACAATAAGAATCAGCAAAACTAAAAATAAGACCAATCCTCCAAGGAAAAAGAATAGGCCTGCTGTGTGGTGCTTCATAGCTTGCTAGTTGTATCAAGTTATCAACACACAATTCTATCTACCATCGATCAATTTTAATCCAACGATTATGAATGACAGGGACAATTACTGTTGTTTTTATAATTAACTAGTCAGTATGCTCGCGCGATGCGGTGGGACACAATTCGATTATCAGGTATACAACATGACGTAAAATTCTAGTAAATGTAAAGACAAAGTTGTTCCATATCTTTCATAATAGATCATAGGCAAAGAAAGGATTGAAATTGGATTACCGCTTCTCAATTTCAAGATTTTCGTGATCTCAAACTTGGTACTTAGATGTCAATATTTCACGCTCTCCTCTTTCACCAAATACATTACTTCTATATAATCTACCAAGACAACTTATAACTTGAAATGTTGATAAAGAAAGCAAATATAAAACTTCTTTATGCAACCAACATACTCTTTTATTTACACAGGTAAAAAATTAGAAGTAACATTAATATTGTTTAATAGACTAATTAGTTTTTCTTTCTCAGTTTTGGCACACTGTTTTTTTTTCTTATTAGTCTTGTAAACCACGTATTTTGTAAACCGGGAGAGAGATGGAGTATTTTTATAAGTTAAAAACGAACTTGGGACATTTTAATTAATTTTCCTATTATAAAGCTATTTTTATATTTATATTATTTCAGCATGGTTAAATATAATCAAAATACTTGAACATCTAACAAATATTTAATATAACCTTTTCCAATACAACAATGGCCTCTGATTGAGATCCAATTTCAAGCATACAATAATTCAACTTGCAACAACCTCTGATTCCCAAAACGTTCTTTTGTTGTAGTTGCTTAGGATCAAAAAGCATCTTCATAGCAATTGCTAGTGGAACACCATCAACACCAATTACCACTTGGAAGATATGTGATTATTTCCATGATTGTACAACATAATATTCAATAGAGCTATATGAAGTTACTTTCTTTCTTTCTAGGAAACATGATAACTTCAAAAACATAGATGACTCATATTGTGCAACTCACTCAATCCATGACAAATATCATTACATTAATGGTCTTACATTGTAAAAACAAATAAAGCTTCCACAATCTGAAGTAATTGTCAGCAAAAAAATACTAAAAACCTTAAAAAAATGAACAATAAGGAATTTTCATTACTCAACCAAAATAATAATAACAACAACATTCAAGCACACTACAAACACCTCGGGACCTATTGAGACAGAGTATGGCTACTGCAAAAAGCCACAAATTAAGCATTAAGCCATGGTAGACTTATTCCACACAGATTTGTTTGCAAGGATTAAACAACCCTGTGTAATCCGTCTGCTACATTGACACTCAATTAAACAACCACGTAGAACGATCGCTTGACACAAACTTCTGAACAAACCTGTTACTGAAGTCTGCAGCTGATCCAAACGGAATGGTTGTCTATATACAGCCGTTGTGTTGGCTTAATGTGGACAGATGTTGTCTGAAAAAGAATGTTGCACACCTCCGGCTTGTATACCTCTACATCGATCTTGGAATCACTAACCAATTGTTCCAATCCATGCTTATTTCATGATCTCTCAACTTTATCCATTCAAAAACCGAGCAGCCCTTGATCCACCAGCAGTAGACCAGCACCAAATTCAACATCTTAATCAATTCAGCCCTTTGCAAAACGGGAGCGATCCTCTACAACCCCGAATCAGACACGAATCCTCTCGACGAAGCGCTCTAGCCGGTTGCGAAACCCAGGCTGTCCAATCCAATTTTCTACCGCGCAGTTTGCCTGATGGTTTGCAAGCCACAAACCATACAGCCGAGCCAAACAGCCCCTCCCCGTATTCAGCAGCGACCATCCAGCAAGTCACGAACAACACCCACGATTCGAATCAGTTACAGACCTTATGCGCATGGCTCTACAGCCCAAATCAGACCTGACTTCCCATGACTGCTCCAGCACGAGTCTGCCACCCAACCGCAGCATCTCACGGACAATTTGCTGGATCGTTCAGCCACTTCGTCCAGTCCAACTTGCGCTCTCCACTTCGCCGGCCAATCTACTCGAAGCATGAACGCTACAGCTATAAGAACCTGCCATCGGAACCTTAAACCTTAAATACAATTCACAAGTCACTACACAATGTGTAAAATCGGAAAACTTTAACAACCTTGAACTCATTGTTGTATAGGTTTCATATTACTTCAATACTTAAATAAGGAAACACGTTAAGCAAAGAAGCGATAATGTATAGATTAAAGAGACTTTATTCAAAGACATATTGACTTGAACTCGTAAAAATCAAGGAAAGAACATAAGATTAGCTAATAGTTGTATACGGAAAATGGAAAGAACTAAGAAATGAAAACATTGCAAATAAACAATTACCTTGCATCAATTGACTCTAAACACGAACAGTTGCCGATAGCACCTGATTTTTGAAGAGCAACCTCCATCGCTTATCTGTCGTAAAAAGAGGTCTAGAGACAATGGATTCATGGATGACCGGTGAATGATTCATACATACAAAACAGAAGATAAACTTAATAAAAAATACTATGGAAGCTGAATATACTTGGTATCTTTTTTGAAGGTCCTCAACGTCTCTCCTAAGCATCTCTTCTTCTCTAAAAACAACCTGGAGAAATGAAATTTAAGTAATTTGGCATATTTTCCATGTAGTACATACAATTTATCTGTTCCAAATGGAAACTTGAAGTTGTGTTCTACTCAGACTTTGTGTCACTACTCTTCTAGAGTTTGAACAAATATGTATAAGTTGTCTGTCCGAGCATCTGTTAAAAAACTTGCACTCGAAAGTTGATTGTTCCCTGAGACGCCATATGATGACTAAAACCTTCAAATTTGTTACAAATCTTTTCCTCTAGAATCCTGCAATTCGGAATAGAATGAATGTGAATTGAAGAAATTCAAAAATTGAATAGTTTGATTTTGATGATAATGGAGAAAAAAGGGTAAATAAAGAAGGTATTAGTCAAGAATCCAAAAGCACATGCAAATAGAAAGAACACAAAAACCCCACTATGATGGATTACAGACTAATGAAAAAGATGCAACCAACATAAGTAAAAAATAAGAATTTTAGAGGAGGAGAAGAAACTTTTGCTCGGGATAGGGATTTAAACTCGGTCCACTATATATTTATGTAGTCTCTTTCCACTGATTTAAAAACACAGAAATAAGTAAGATATGGTACCTGAAGGCGATTAGCCGTTTGAATATCGTCCTAAAATCCATGGACGATATTCAAATAAGTGACCTGATAGACCTCCAAGTATCAAACAAATTATATTCAAATAAGAATACAATTCAAACCCTTTTTTTAGATCTTCTAATTTTCAGTATTGTAAAGTTGATCTCGGATGTTGAAGCACATAAAAGTTTAAACATTCTCTCGTTTTTCATGCTTATCTCATTTGATTAATAAAAGCTAGACCAATCTACACATATTTGAATCTAATATGTTACATTACTATATAACTCATTAAGCAAATGTGATATGCTCCAAATTCTCAACACAATCACCCATAAATAAAGCAATATAAATTAAACATAAAACAAAGTACTCACTGGATTGCTTCTTGGGTTTTATGAACTTCTCCTAGTAAATCATTATCCTGAAGAACACCCATCAAGAACACATCAGAATGATAAAGATAAACCCCCAAAATCTTGATATCATTAAGATTTTTGTATGTTTTTGTTAGATATCCAATAAAAACGAACAAATCAATCGGAAGCCATACGAGAAGCATCATAACGAAGCCATAATTTCATGTAAACCACAAGGACCAAACAACTTTGAGCATTTTAATTAACAAAAGTAAACTGACTTCCAAGACCCTGTTGTACAAATCAAAACATGGACCTGTCCCAAAAAATAAAATGTGACAATTATAGGGAAACCAAATAATAAAATTCCTCTATTTTGGGAACACATTTGATCAATCATCAAGTACTGATATCAATATTCATGTAAATTCAAATGATTTTTTTCCTGAAAATTGAAAGGAACAAACCGCATTTTTATTTTGGACCAAAAAAAGGCATGAAATTCCTGATTCATTGATTGCCTGTTAACTATCCTTTTCTGGATAACATCAACTTCAAATTTTTGAGAAAGGCTTTGTAGAGCAGTGCACAACACAAGGGTGAAATTGTGGAACTCAAACACGAACACTAAATTCAAAGTTAATTTTAGGTGTCAACTCTAAACACAAACCCTTGCACCTCTAATTCTAAAACATACAAAACCTACAAATCAGAAAATTCATTAATGTCAATCATCGATTTGGGAAATAATTAATAAAACAATCATCACAGACAATGTTCATGATTCATGAACTCCAGCAATGAAAAGTCCATAACATAAACAATTCGAAACTATAAACATACCTGGATAAAACGCGAGATTGAGAGCTATGAACAGACGATATGAAACAGATAAAATTCAATTAAATACTCGAAATGTAAACAACGATATTAGCCAAAATAAGTCGGAAATTGACTATATTTTGTCTTGGTTCAATCTACTTCAAGTTCATATTGAAATAGATTTATATTTTTCAAATGAAAACAAATAGTGTTGCTCCAAAAAACTTGTTTTTCAACAAACCCAAAATTCTCCACTTGGTAAATGATGAACTGTGTAAGAAAACCATTGAGAAAAACACAAAGAAATCCAAATGTATCAAACCAGAAAACAAATGTCCCTTACCTGAGGTGAAATTTCGTCTTTTTATCTTTCTCTGGTAAGGCCTCACCAATGTCTCATTCGGTTATCTTTTCCAGCCGCTGCAACTCTTTCACCGATGGATGAACTAAAAAAAATCAAAATCAAAGTTCAAATCTTTTATCCAGCAAAAATGAGTTCAAATGAGTAGAAGACAAATGACTGGAACTTTGAAGCATTATATACTTAGACCATAGTTTCTCATAATCGGGAAAAAACAAATTTTAGTTCCAATTAACCATCTTTTTCCCCTCTGTCTCTTATTGTCACTGTCGATTTTCTTCTATTGAAGGTTGTGGAAGCAGACAAATTCAGGTGACGTAGAAGAAGAAATAAAGAATCAGGAGCCAAATCGATTATAGAAACATACCTGTGGTAGAAGAAGAACCTGATGTTGCAAATCGTGGACAGCAAATTCCCAAAGTTCCAATACGCTCCCAGGTCACCTCAGCATCGTAATATCCGATTTGATCGAAGTTTAAAGATATGACGAAAAGTCGAATACCAAGATATCCAAAAAGATAGGATGCTAAGATAATTTGAAAAATTGCAGCATAATCTTTCAAGGCTTACTTCTTCTTCTTGGCAGCATCTCTTGAAAAATTCCCTCAACGCCATTGATGGGGCCTGGTGAAACCCTAACGCTTTCACCGATTTTCTTTCACTCCCCAGACCAGTGATAGTTGCGCTGGCTGCTGGTTCGTCTGAAGAATCCAATGGCCACTGGTTTTTCTCATTACATAGTCGGGCAGACCCGGTTGGTGTGTCGTACAAGATGAAATTGCCGCCGGTGGATTTGGGTTTGTAAGGAATCGAGAGGACACTCTTCTTGTGGGTTATATTCCATCGGGCGACGGGGAGAGGGGAGAGAACTTGGGGCAGTATGTAGAAAGGGGATGTGGTAGTTTATGTTAATGGAGAGAAATTTGGGTGGAACGGAGGAAGAGATTGTGGAAGAGAAAGAAAACTGATTTCAATCATGCTGTAACATGTTGTACTTCAAGCTTTAAATGTAGTGTTCTTGAATTCTTGAATGTTGAAAAAAAACTGCCAAATCCCCTTATTCTTTTAATTAAGTAGTATAGATTAGTAGTTACAAACTTATAACCATGAGTACCGCCTACCCAATGAACCCAATTGCCACCTCAGCGCCACATCAACTTTTCTCTTTCCTACCCTCCTTACCCTAAAGTGGAGTACCGCCTACCCGCTGAACCCACTACCCGCTAAATACATTCAGTTTCAATTTAAAAAAAAATCTTCATCGAGTTCATGAACCCGCTCCCTACCCCCCCCCCCCCCCCCCGGTACCCCCTTACCCGCTAACCCGATTGCCACCTCGGTCGAACCCGCCTGCGTACCCGAGGGCGCTACGGGTGGCCTTGGACATTTACATTTGAATCCGAATTATCTATTTTTTCAGATACAATTTTTGATGGGTAGTCTCTCCATTCTGCTTTTTGGGATCCTCTCTTAAACTTGTATATACATACGTGTTTATCAAAGATACAATTCCATCAAACTCCGTACCCTCATCCACCACCAATCACCATGGCCAAAATTTACCTTTTTACACAATTTATCATCATCATTTTCTTCTTCCATATCCTAACAACCATTCAATCCAGATCATTTTCAAGAAACAGGTCACTTGATTTCATGAAAGAGAAGCTAACCCCAAATGTGATGTTCATCAGCAAAATTGTCATCAAAATCTCAATCAAGACTTAGGGTTTTTGAACGGTACCTGAAGGCCAAATCAAAATCGAGTGGGAGCATAGCTTCAATCGAGAGATGGATGTCTTTCTTCTTCAAGGTGAGAATACAATGGCATGTTTAAGTAGAAGAGGCGTGTTTAGGATCAGAGCTGAAATATATATATATATATATATATATATATATAAGCTATTTTAGATGATATCTACAAAATCTAAAGAAATCAGAGCCTCATCCTTTGCAAAAATAGGTGTGTTGTTGTTATTGGAAACATTAGGAATGACGGTGGATTGTTGAGTGCATCTATTTTAAAATCATCAAGTTCATAGAAAGCTTTCTGAGTGCATTTGTTTTGTGAAGAACAGAAGGAATGAACAAAACAAACAACCAAATACGAACCAAACAATCAAATAACCCGTGGAGAAATTTAAATCGATTAACGTGGATTTATATGCAGTCTTGGGAGAAAGCAGCATGTAGAAGGTATGGAAGAAATCTTTATTTGAGAGAGGATACGTGATACGTTTTGGAAGTAATAAGTGTACGAAGAAAGCCAAATAGGTATGGCTTGACACTCAGACGTGAATAAGCATGGGCTTGAGACTGAGAGACGTGAAATAAGCATGGGCCAGTTTTAAAATCACTGCATCAAATACTTGTAAACTATGCATAAGAAGTTGTCTTTTAAGAGTTTTTTTTGAATTTAAGCATAAAGTAGTGGTACCCTATGCTTAAGAATTTGTAATTAAGACATTTTTCCTAAATGCTTATATTTGTAGTATATATATATATATATATCTATATCTATACTACATATATAAGCATTTAAGCCAATGTCTTAAAGACAACGTTTTATGCACAAGGTACTATAAATTTATGCATAAAATGTTGAAAACTCTTAAGTGCACCTCATGAAGCATATTGTACAAGTGTGTGAAGCAAAGGTTTTTAAATTCGGGTTACAGGATGCAACCCATACCTATGTTCATTTTCTCACAGTACAGGCTGTACAACCATACCAGCAACACTCACGCCTGCACTGTTTGGGAAGCTTTCACACGCCAAAAACAACCATACTTCTTCTACCATACCTCATACTTCTTCTTCTTGCATGCCAGGTTGGATATAAATTAAGAGCTTCAGAGATAAATCACTTCTACCATACGTCATACTTCTTCTTCTTGCAAGCCAGGTTGATCGATTTCAAATTGAGGCTTACCTTGTTCTCCTGTTTCGTTGCTATATATGAAGCACAAAGAACATTGCTATTCAGTTAATTTATTTATGTTTTAGGGTTTCTAATCTCAAACTTTGATGCCCCAAATCGAAACATTAGGTCTTGCACAGAATGTTTTAGGGTTTCTAATCTCAAAATTTGTTTCGTGTTTTCTCGATTTTTTTTTCTTACATCACATCCTCTGCTTTTCTTTTTTTCTTTCTCAAGTTATGCATCTATATTATGTAGTAAATATGCCATACAGATTTAAAGCTTGAGATAATCTTTTAGATGGGTGCTTTAACAACAACTGAAATTTTGTGATTTTGGCTACTAAAAGGTATCATCTATCTATAATTAAGATTATTTTGTAAACTAAATCCATATATAATTTGTAATTTTGGCTATTCAAAGGCTTTTCGAAGACACACGGTATTATTATTTCGGTGATATGGAGCTGATTTTTTGTGGTTTGTTATCATTTGAGATGCACTCTAGGTGTTCGATATAATGTCTTGTTTTGTTGTTCAGTGCATTTGCTGGAGGTTTTTTTTTCATACATCACATCCTCTGCTTTTCTTTTTTTCTTTCTCAAGTTATGCATCTATATTATGTAGTAAATATGCCATACAGATTTAAAGCTTGAGATAATCTTTTAGATGGGTGCTTTAACAACAACTGAAATTTTGTGATTTTGGCTACTAAAAGGTATCATCTATCTATAATTAAGATTATTTTGTAAACTAAATCCATATATAATTTGTAATTTTGACTATTCAAAGGATTTTCGAAGACACACGGTATTATTATTTCGGTGATATGGAGCTGATTTTTTGTGGTTTGTTATCATTTGAGATGCACTCCAGGTGTTCGATATAATGTCTTGTTTTGTTGTTCAGTGCATTTGCTGGAGGTTTCTATGTTTCTGTTATATGATACTTTATTGATTTTGATGTTTTTAGTCAAATTTGTTTCAAGTTTTATTTTTTTCTTAAATTAGCATGTAAGTAAGTTTGGAACGATGTTCCAACTGCTATTTAAACTTCCGGAAACTTAAAACTTGGCTTTTATAATTTTAGGTTGCTTGTGAGTAGAGGCGTGAGATCATGTGAGAAGTGTGAAAAGTTCTTTTAAACCGTTGATCACTTTTAATCAAATACCTTCCCATATGAATTGCGGCTTAAATGAGAATCGATCCGGTTTTTACTCTTCTCACCATAACTTTCATTCTCACCGGCACCCAACCCTATATGTAAAATGACATATGATAATGTAACTTGTAGTGAATTATACTCAATATACAAATATAAGATCTCCCCTTCTTGCAAGGGGATAATACATCTATTTATTTTCATAAATGAAGAAGATAAGTGAGAGCTTATTGACTGCATCTTCTAAGAAGGGCTTGGAATAAAAATAGCTACAACCTCCATAGTTATACTACAAGATCGTTGGGATGCTTATTTCTTATGTAAAATATGGAAGCCTATTTGGGTGTTATTTTCCTTAGCATTTCATAGTTTCTTTGACTGGAATGCATATTGTCTACTTTTTGTGTTAGTCTTTATTTTATGTTATAGTCTTTATTTATGTTATTTTATTTAGCATTTCGTTTTTTATGTGGAATTTCCATTTCTTCTTTATTGCAGAAAGTATTAAAAAGATAACAAAACCAAAGCCATGGAAGCATCGTACAGCAGCCAGCAGGCCAGCTTAAGCAAATGCATGGTGACCAAAAAGGTGATTGTTGCTTAAAATGTCACCTCTTTCCTTTATGCATTCCTACTACATTTTAATTGATAAGGTTTTTTTGGTTGGAGAAGGATCTGTTGCTTTTGTTGTTTGTGTTGTCCTTGTTGTTTTTTAATCAAGTTTTATCAACAAATTGTAACACATATCTATGGCCATATTTTAATAAGAGGTATATAATATATTATAGATGGAATTCTTTTCATTTCAAGTTCGACATAAGCCAATAATCATTGTACGTTCATATGACGACACCTTTGTGTTGGTAGATTAGCCTCTGTGCATTTTCTTAGGATGAAAGAAGTAAATCTACTCTTTAAAATTATTATTTGCACGAGCTTATATACAATTTTAAGCTTTTTTGAAGTTGTGCAATTTTTAATTATTTCCAACTGCAGTGAATAAAAGTATAAAACCAATGTTCCAAATCACATGTTGAAGTCTTAGTATGAGATAGATTTCAAGCCAAACTAATTTGTACCTTTTTATTTGCTTATAGTGTCATTTATGTGAATGTTTCACTGTATGTGATTGCAGTATGTACCTATATATCATTTCAATGGTCTAATAATTACCTATACTATTGACCCAGGCAAGTGTAACCGCTTCTGGGTCAATCTAGACCGTTTAAAATCCCCTCAACTTTTGATCTCCACCGTTTAAAATCAATAAGCCCATTCATTCAGTCACTACTCACTATCCAGCCCAATCCTTAGCCCGAGCGGTTGCCATCCCCTCAAGCCTTTCTCTCACACGAACTCTCTCGTGCAGTTCTCTCTGTTGGAGATATGCCCATTTAGCACAACAAAATAGTAATCATCCGAAAATGCATGGGCCTATTGGGTCGCACACAAAGTTTAGTTGTGGAAAAACAATAAATCAATTTAGAGGGTTTAACAAGTAATTAATCAAAAATGTTTTGTATTTTTGTAAGAATGGTAGTGTCTGTTTCAGCGAAAAGTTATATACGGTTTTTGAAAAAGCTAACCACACTAGCATATTGCAAGATTTTTCTATTAATGATCCATGTTGACTGTATACATTTGCATAAGGTGACACTTTTCTCATTTGTATTTTCTTTCTCATCCAGGTTAGGAAAATGATACATACTCAGAGCAATTATGTACCACGTGCAAATCTTGGTGTTCTTGATGACCTAATTGCTGCACGTCATGAAATTGCTCAGGTTTTTTTTGTTACTTGTGTATTTAGGAGAATTCTTGTAGACATTGTATTCAATACATAATGCAGCATCTCATGATATTACATGGTCTATAAAATGTTTTTATTTTTGAATAATATATCTAGGGAAAACATGTTTGCAAGTGTATCTAAAAAAAACAATGTCATAATGTATATGTTCACTCCACAAATGTGCAAAACTCTTTTGTACATGGTCTATAAAATGTTTTTATTTTTGAAGAGTAAACTCTACTTTTGGTCTTTAAGGTATATTGATTTTTTTGAAACAAGGACCTATGGTTTCATAAGTCGACCTTTGGTCCTCATGGTTTTGATTTCACTAAAAGAGATGGGTACGCATTCAGCTGTTTAAAATGTCGTTGCTAGGTACTTTGTTTGATCATGATAAGGTTATGTATTCTCTTTATTGAAGTACTATTTTCCATTTTGATTGATTTTGATGTTGGTTTCTGTTGCTGTTTGCCGTTGGTAATAACATGTTGAAAACAATACACTTTTGTTGTTGGTTGATGCTTGTTCAGGTTCAGCATCCAGTGTTGAGCATTGGGTATCTCCTCCTTCCCTTAGCACAAGCGCTTGAGTAGAATTTGATTATGTTCTATTTATATCCTTATTCTTGGTGTTTGATGTTTGTTTTTGTTGATTTCTATTTAAACAACAATGGTGTCCTTTTTCTTCTGATTACTGTTGATACAACCATTAAATTCTGGAAGGTAGCCATTGAAACTTCTTTCATTTTACTTGTATTCTTTGGGGATAGCCTGGTATGAAAACAACCTATGTAATATTCTACATCAACAACAATGATGATGACCATATCTGTTGGTTCCTGAATCCCATTTCACTTAAAGCATTTTATTTTTTTCATTTTAGGGGTATTATAGGTGAAGTATGAATACCCTGTAAGTTTGCATTTGAATGCAAGTGTAAGGAAAAGTATCCATCACTTTTAGTGATCCATCACAGACTTTTTTCCACTGCATCTCACCCTCCTTCATTTTTTAAGTGCATTCGTGAGTTTCATTCCATATAAACTTGTATTGACAGGTTCTGCTACTATAGAAATAACAATCCATTGCAACGGGAGAGTTGCTAAGGTTCTGCGTATTCCTGGTGACATTGTGAAGGTATTTCTTTGTTTTTCATTGTTTTCTATCTTTTTCCTTACAATTTTTATTTTTAACATTTTTGCTTAAATCCATGGAGATGGTAGCTCCTAATGGTCAGTTATTTCCTCTTCGTCGTTTATGCGTGATTGATGAACCTATAGAAGGATAAGGTATGTGTGCGATGAATCTTAAACTTTATAGGTTTGTATCGGTTTTGTTTTTGCGTACATCGGAATCTTTGAAGCTTATTTTTCTATTCAAAATGAAGTGGTGATAAGAACAGAGATATATTCATCTTTGAATACAAATGCAATAGTCTCAAACAGTTTTGGATGAAATTCATAACGATTAGAATTTGAAAATTTATACATTAAACGTCGGAAGTCAAAAAGCATGATTATGATATATACAAAAATATTGATGGGTTTCTTTGTTTTGTGATGATTTTTGTGGTTTTTAAGTCGTTTTAGTCGACGTACTAATAAATGCAAAGAACATAGCTTTCACAGGGTTGGTGATTATTTTTTATGAGTTTATTAATTTTGTTAAGTTGGATTAATGTTTGCTTAACCTAAAGGTGTGCAGCCATTGACAATACCTACAGATTCGAACCAACAACATTGTCGGAGTGTTGTTCGATTTCATCTGATTCAAGTGTATGGTTAACAATCGTGTTTATGTAACAGAGATCTGGTTGCTTTCTTTTTGCATGAATGGATGCATATTTCTAAGATCTTTTATGTTATGTTTGAATATTGTTTAATTAAAGTTATTTTGAATGAGCATTTATCTGTTGTAATCGGTATTCTCACTTGCATTTATTCAAGATTTACACTCCGCCGCATTGCGCGGGTACACTGCTAGTATATATATATATATATATATATATATATATATATATATATATATATATGTATATATATATATGTCCTAGCCCTTGATTTTTAATCTTGATTAATATGTCATTAAGGGTAAAACCGTCTTTCATACCTTTTTTTTATTTTCAGAATTTTAATATTTAAGGATAAATATTCTTTAGAGTAAATTACAGATTCCGTCCCTGTCGTTTTTGAAAATTTTGGATTGGGTCCCTTAAACGAATTAATTACAGATATAATCATTGTGGTTTTAACTTTGTTGCAGATTCGGTCCCTTGCTCTAATATCATTAATTCCAGCTATGTTAAATCAAGGGTAATATAGTCTTTTTCCGTTCTTAACTTATTCTTACAAAAAATAAAAATAATAAATATACTCTTAATATTTGTTATATATTAAAATAAAATATATAATATATTATATATATACATTTGACCCTCTCCAATAACTCATCGGCGGCACTCATTTTTTCCGGCACGTTGAATCCTATTCTTTTTTTATTACTCAAAAAACTTCAGCATCCCATCCTCTAGTTTCCACAACACCCATCTCCGAAGAATTCTCTTTTTCATTTTTAATATTCAATTTTTTATGTAGCTCCTTTCTCCTCTTCATTTCTACAGCACCTACCTATCATTTCTTGTTTGAACTTCCAGGTGCATACACAAACAAATAAAGAGATAGAAAAACCAATATCATCAACCCACCATCATTTTAGAGTTTCGCCATTGCAATAGGTCGACTTCCTTCTCCCACCTCGTATACAAAAGCTTGGATGGGGCTGGTGATTTCGTGGTAATAAAAGTTTAAGGTTTTTCATGGAGGTGATGACAGGTATGGGGATGGGGAACGCCGGAGATCGGCGGGGGAAGTTGGCCAGAGAAAGAGATCGACCGGAGAAACTAGCCGGAGAAGGGCCATCGGAGGGGAAAGTTTGTCGGAGAAATAGATTGACGGGAGAAGCTAGTTGGAGAAGGTTATCGGTGTACTAGCCTTTCGGCATTTTTTCCGGTAGCTACCACAAGAATCTCGGGGTGTGGGGAGGGGGGGAGGGCTCTGCTAGTCTCTGAAACCAGTGAGGAAGAAGATGAAGGATGTAGGTGACGACGGATGGGATGAAGAAGGATGGAGATCGGTAGGGTGAGTTTGCCGGAGAAGGAGATCGGCAACGCAAAAATTGGCGGGTGAGTTCTTGGGGGAGGCGTCTCCTATCATTTACTTTAGCCGTGTAAAACAAAAGGCTGGATATACTAAATGTATAATTGAAAATGATAAAATATCAAATGACCAAAAGATCCTTTACTTAATACAATATAGGTTAACAAAATTAGGACGAGGGACCTAATCCATAATAAAAGTTAAACCATAGTCACCATGCTTGTAATTATTTTATTTGAGGGACTCAATCCGAAATTTTTAATAACCACAGGGACTAAATTTGTAATTTACTCTATTCTTTATTTTCGGAAGTGATTGATTTTATTTACTTTTTTTTTTGATATTATCCGTTTTTTGATAATCATCTCCTTCATTCAACCGATTTGAAGAACATCATCATCTCCATAACCGTAGTTCTTCCAGAAACTTCTTTCATAAATCATTCTTTCTATTAGTTTAACAATTTTTGTCGTCATGTCGTATAATATGGAAGAAGGAAAACCCGAAGAACAAACCATAGATGATGACATGGTGGTTAACGACGTACTTGCCGACTTTGTTATCGCACTTGCTTCCGACGAAGAAGGTGATGAAGATTTACTCCATGATAGTGATGCAATAGATGTTGATGATGCTGTTGACGCTACACCAATAAGGAAACGTAAGTTTTTTCACAAGTTTTTAAAATTCACGACTATTTTTTTCATATCAAATTTAACCATTGTTTTAACAAATTAGTAAAGCTCTCAAATAACCGTGTATTATATGAAAATTTTGTTTTGTTTATAGGGATTATACCGTTTTGGTATTTTAAGTTTTTTTAACCTTTTTTTTGTTGTATGTAATGTGTTACGAAATTATGAATTCACATATATAACACGTTTTTTCATATGTGTATATGTCAGTGACTAAGTTGTTATGAAATTGGGATGTAACCGTTGTCTTGGTAACTGCATGTACCTTTTTTTATATGAAATTGTTAACTGCTATTATATGAATCTGTTATTTGTTCATATGTATTATATTTTTTTTGGTATCTTTATGTGTTTTTAACTTTTTTCTGATGTATGCATTTTGTTACGAAAGTATGAATTCACATATATAGCAAATTTTTCATATATGTAAAGCTGAGTGACTAAGTTGTTATGAAATTGGCGTGTAACTTTTTTTATATGAAAAAATATTTTCGAACTGTGATTTTTTTTATACTTATGATTGTATGTTAAAGCATTATTGTTTGTAAGTTTTTAATGTAGGTTGTCGGTGGTAGAACAACAACATGAAACGTTTAAATATATGTTTACCGTGTTTGTTGTAGAACAACAGCATGAAACGTTTGTTTCACCTGGTGGTACGAAATATTGGATACCATTTGTGGATGAAACTGTAAAGATAGGATTGGGATATGAATTTAGGTCTATTGATCTGGCTGGCATTGCCTATATGAAATATGCTGAAGAAGCTGGTTTCGATGTTCGTCAATCTAATAAGAAAAAAAATAAGCTTTGTGATGTGCAAACTCGTTACCTACTATGTAGTAAGCAAGGAATTCCGGTTAGTAAAGATGTCGAGAGCATGTCTAGGAACTCCAACGTGAAACGCACTAATTGTAGAACATGTATTAAGTTCTGCCTTAGAAAGGACAGTGGTACGTACGTTGTTTATAAGTTCAAAGAAAGGCACAACCATGCTCTATACAACTCCGTGGACAAGGGAATGTCACGCTCCAAACGACGTTTGCAATATACGGATTTTAGGAATGTGTATAATGCTTCATCATCGTGTATTGGCGGGGCAAAGTCTTATAGTATTCAGGTTGCTCTTAAAGGTGGATACGAACATGTTAATGCGACTCAAGTTGACTACCAGAATGCGAGGATTGCCATGGGCACTTTTGTGGGGAAGAAAGACGCGCAAATGTTGGTTGATTTGCTGTGTAAACGTACAACAGTTGTTCGTGATTACTTCTTTGATATATTGATTACTGATGGGGAGTTGCACGCTATTTTTTGGGCTGACGAGATTGCTAGGCAAAATTATAAAGAGTTCGGTGACACTATATCTTTTGATGCTACATATCGTACGAATCGGTATGTCTGATATTCTGTTCCTTTTTTCGTTTTTACTTGATTGTCATGTGAAATTTTATAATTGTCATATATTTTTATTTTCACATACATGCTATGAATTTTGTCCCGTTCATAGCAATCGAAAACCATAAGAGGTCAGTTGTGGTTGGCTCTGCATTGATAAGCCACAAGAACATAGAGAATTTTAAGTGGGTCTTGTCCGCCTTTTTGAAAGCACATGAGAAACAACCTACGTTTGTCATAACAGACCAATGTGCTGCTACGAAACAAGCAGTACCTGCTGTGTTCACATAATCGAAACATCGGTTGTGTATGTGGCACATTATGAAGAAACTTCCCGGCAAGGTCAGTTTCTAATTTTTATTGCACTCTTTAAAAAATGGCGTAGGCGCATGATTAATTTTTTTAATACAATAATCTATGTAGTTAGGCATTTTTGTAATCATACTAAATTTATTGTAGATAACCGGTGATCTTGATGCCAATGTCTCTTTCAAAAGAAGATTCAAGTCTGGAATAATCATATGAGTCCGGAGGAATTTGAGATGGAGTGGTGCAGTATAATTGATGATTACGAATTGCATCACAACGATTGGTTGATAGATATGTACGCAATTAGGCAATCCTGTATATCTGTGTATTATAGGGATGTTCCCATGTCCTGGTTAATGAGGACAACCTCCCGATCCGAGAGTGCTCACGCGTTTTTTCGGATTTATGCATCGTATCGTAATGACTTGGTCAAGTTTTTGCATGCGTTTGATGGTGCTATCGAGAAGCAAAGGAATAAGCATCGTATCCTCGAATTTATCACTAGAAACACTTTCCCTCGATGTGCTACCGTTGGTGATCGAGAGGCATGCATCGGAGATATATACTCGTACTGTTTTTTAAAGAAGTTCAAAAAGAGCTCAAGAAAGCCGCGTATCACTGTGGCGTTGTATTTATTGGAGAAGATGGTGATATCAGAAAGTACAGGGTTGTACACAAAAACATGAAGGCTGTTATGAAGTTTACGTATCATGTATGTTATTGTGAATTATTATTTTTTCATATAGTTTTCGACTTACAATTTGTCACGTCTCCGTTTATACGAACTGTTTAACTTATAATTCATTATTTATGTTTTTTCACAGGTTTCACACAACACATCAACATACATGATGGAATGTGAATGCAATTTATTTCCTCGTAATGGTATCCCGTGTCGCCACATGTTCAAGATTTTGCTAAACGATGATTTTGGTTCAATACCCGACATTCTCATATCTCGTCGATGGACTCGGTCTTTGGTCCCTGTTGAAGTTCAGGCCGCCCGTGCACGATATGGTGAGGTTGACGTATAGAAGGAGCGTTTGATCAACGGTTTGTATTCGAAGCTTGATTTGTTGGTTAGTCGAATTAGAAATGATAAAAGCAAGTTGAACGTGCTCACAGAAATGTTGGAGAACATGAAGTCCGAGTTTGAAGTTGATAATATAATCCTATCTGCGTCTGCGGATAGAGCCTAAGAGCTCAGGGAATGTTACGGTGTAGATGTTCCTCACGAGGTACACGTTTTACCTCCGGCTGGTGTACGGAACAAAGGGTGCGGTACATGAAAACGGTTGGTAGGTGCGTTGGAGAAAGCGACCAAGAAGTGTAAGAAGCCAAAACGTTTGTGTAGGAGATGTAACAACTTGGCGAACCATGATTCAAGGAATTGTCCATTGCGAAAAAACGATGGTTAGGATATGTTTTTTTTTCATACGTTTTTCCGGTTCCTACTAGTTTTGGTGGTTTTTATTTTTTGCTACTGTTGGTTTCATTATTAGTTATCTGAACTTAAATAATACATGTTTTTTTTCTAGAGTTTTTTATTTAAATTTTTCATATTGGTGTTATGTTTATGCATTGTATTTGATTACCTTATTTGTTGTCCTTTTTTTTATTTACATAATGTTATTTATGTTTCAAGACATATATTTTCACAACATTTCACCAAAAAGCCTAATAAATAATATCTTATAACTATCCATTTCTTTTAGAAACCGTAATACCATATTTTTCGTATTATAGTTGTTGGTTCCCGTTTTGCTTAGACAAGATTAACAGATCTATTAGTTCGAGTTTATGTTTGATGCGGAAGCGTATTTGAAGAACTAACAGATATGTTTGATAGATTTGAACACACAATATAAAGAAACAGTGATCAGAATATGATATCTCAAAGTTTACTGAGTTTCAATATATAGCAAGAATAGATTTAAGAACAGTGAGCATGCAAAGCTTTAAACAAATATGACTCTAAATGTCCATAAGCTATGTGTTCCTGTGTGTTGATTTTTCTGTTAACTGTTAGGAAGAACTAAACATTAGTCTTCCTTTTATACTACTCTAAGGGGACCATAAAGTATAAGCTACTGTTGATCGGACAACATGAATAGTTGTACGTATTGTATTGCATTAAATGCCGCAGACGTCTATGTTGTACTAAGCCCTATTGAGTCCACTCAGAGTTTGACACGTGTTAAATTGGATCATGCCTTGTACAAGTTGATGAACGGACCCTGGAACAGTAGTAAGATATTTCTTCAACAGTGGCAAGATATTATAAATATCTTCCAAGTCTTCAGTCTGAACCGCAGAGCTTCTGTCAAGGGTGACAGAGGTTTTGCGTCTCGGTCTTTGGTGAGTATTCTTCTGTAGATCCTTCTTTGGTCCTTTGTGAGTAGTCTTCACTGGGTTCCTTGTCTTCTGATGTTGTTCGCAGAGGCTCTGTTATTGGTAACAGAGGTTCTGTGGTCTTGGTCTTCTGAAATCGTCCTTCTGTAGTTTCTTCGGTCTTTGATCACTCTTGATCAAACTTCCTTTGATTCTTCTGAGATGCCCAGCAGAGCTTCTGTTGCATTTCAGCAGAGCTTCTGTGAAAGTTCTTCTGTACTTAGCCATTTTTCAATACTTCTAATATTTCAGAATATTGGAGCTAACAATCTCCCCCTATGTATTGAAAAATAAAAGGTTGAATTTATGCATTTTAACCTAAGTAATAAAAAGAGGTTAAACAATACCTCAGAAGATTTATTTCTTTCATTTGGAATTTATGCCAGAGGCATTTACACTTGAGTACATTAAATGAACAGAAATAAACGTTGACAGAGGTTCTTTGAATAGACTCATATTCTTGTATTTGGGAAGTCGTCGAACTTTCTGTTGTCTTTTCCTACTTCCTTGAGTTCTTCATAGAATTTGAAGCAGAGATTTCTTATGCCTAGTGCAGCATCAATCTCTTTGATCATTATTAAAGCAGATTCTTCGTCCATAAGCTCTGTTGCTTTGTTCTCTTCTAGTATTTTTCTGAACATGTTCAGAGTACAGGTTGTGTACTTCTGACAGTCCATTATCACAAAAAGTTTAAGTTGATCTGCAGGATTCTTGTAAACTAACCCGTATCTTGGAGTTTTGATAATCGAATTGGGTATGGCATTGGGTGGGCAGAAATCCTCTGGAGGTCTGATACTTAAGGTAGTCACGCCTAGATCGATGGCTAGTTGAAAGTCGAGCATGTTGTAGATTAGAAGCTTTTCACGCATCGCCTTTCTGAGAACTCGATAAGACCTTTGGTGGCAGTCGTCATTGAAGTTGTCTTTCGTCCATTGCAGAAGGTTAGGTAAGTCATAGGGATTGAGGTTTCGGATATCAGCATCAGAGAAATGATTCTCTGATCTGTCAGACCTTTTGACTTTCCAGATTGTATACATCGTATGAGGATAGGTTCTCATTTTAGAGTATTTACAATAGATTACCTTCTTTATTTTGTGAATGGAGTAAACTTGGTTGACCGGTTTTGACTTTGTAGAGGTGAAGATGGCATCGAATTCCTTTCTGAGCTTCTGATCTCGGACATGAGCTGGCATATCGCTCTGGAAGTGCTGTCTGTAGAGATAACTGTAAACTTTCTCTTTCATTTGTTCAATGGTTGGAGTAGTTCTTGGAATTGGTCTCCTTAGCTCATCCATCTGTCGAGTGATGTCTGCTACTTTACTTTCTGTTACTTTAGCTGTGGGATCCAGGGTTGGGTTTTCTGACAGAGGTTTCAAGTTGAATGCCCAGTCTTCCTCTTCGGGTTTAGGAGTGACGAAGGCATTAAAGGCACGTTTTATCAACTTCTCTGTAGCAACTGGCATCTTCTTCTTTGGCTCTTCTTCTGTCATTTTTCCTTTGCCTTTATCTTTTGGTTTTGAGGTTTCAGAGGTTGGGTTTTGGATTTGTGTGGGTGGAACCTCTGTAGATTTACCAGTGAGAGGTTCTTTGGGTTTTGGGGTTGGATGCTCTGATGTTTTGGTTGTTGCCTCTGAAGGTTTTGATACTTCGGGTTGTGAGGACTCTGTTGGTGAGGACTCTTCGGGTCATGGAGGTGGGATGTCAAAACGCTTTGCTGATTGAAAAACAGATACAAATTCCGTTCTGCGAAGAATGTACTCTGCAGTGCGTTTTGGTCTTTGGGGTTTTCGAGCTATGGATTTTACTCTAGTTTTGCGCGGGATTATTGGTTGTGAGGTTGGTGTTGGTTCTTTGGGTGAGAGTGGGGTTTGTTCTGAGGATGAGGATGCAAAAGTGATTACCTGAGGTTCTGTGGTTGGTGCATCCTCTCCAACGATATTTTGGCTCTTCTTCTGAGTTCCTTGTTGTGGGGTTTCCTTCGGAGTTTCTGTAGTAGAGGGTTCTGCGGTTTTTTCTATTGTTTTTGCAGCAGCAGCCTCTGTTGTTTCCTTTGTTCTCTCCCCCTCAGGATGACCAGATGCACCATCATCAGGATCATCCTGCCTTCTTTTAGCAACAGCTACTGTTCTGCAGGTGTCTTGTGCTGCTTGCTTTGCTGCTTGTTTCTTCATTGTTTCAAAGTAGATTGCGATCGAAGTCTTGAAGGCTTTGGTCGCACTTTTCTCGAATTCTGCAGCGGTTGTTTTGGCAATGTTAGTGGCAGAGGTGATGGCAGCAGCATCAGAAGTTTCTGTAGTTGACTTCATTTCTGCAAGGGCTGCTTTAACCTCTGTGGATAAGGTATCCACTTTGGTATTTAATCCTGTAAGCGCGCCTGAAGTCGAATCTGTAAAAGTCTTGAATGAGCTTTGCAACTTATTCAATGTTTGAGTTACAGAGGTTACAAAGACTTGGAACTCATCCTTCGTAACATGTTCCTCTTGGGTAACCTCTGGAGGAACAACGCCTTCTCCAGAGTGAGTCCCTGTTCCTGGGACACCTTCTTTCATTCCTGTTTGAACGTTGAGAATGGAAGGATTTCCATCTGATCTTTGAGAAGAAACAAGAGTTTCAATCTCTACAGAAGTTCTGCGAAGAACAGTGTCCAAATCCACTCCAGAGGTGGGTATCAGAATGTTCTTCTGTTGACTCGGAGACTTGTCTAGAGTCTCTTCGTCTTTGTGCTCACTACTTCTCTCTGAAAGAAGTTTTGGCCCTATATTGTGCGTGGCAGAGGAAACGAATTCCTATGTAAGGTGTTCTAGTGTGATCTGGGGCGATGGATCACGAACTATAGGTGAGTCTCTTTTAGGAGACTCCTTAGGAATGGATTCCCTGGTTTCCGTGGGCGCAGAAGTCGAAAGAGTGACCTCTGGCTGTTTGGTTTGGGTAGGGATCGAGTTGTGCGACTCTTTTTCAATAACTCCTTCTGCAACTAGACCTGCGGAGTTAGATGTGTGGGTTGCACTGGGAGGGGGTGAGGGATGTGTGCCTTCTACAACTTCGGCATCTTTTTCTTTTTCTTTTTCTTTTCCTCCAGAAGTTTCTACTCTATCCTCTAACCTTGTTTCTATATTCTCACCTATATGGACCTCTTCTTCTGCAGTCCCTTGTCTTGACAGAAGTGTTTCATGAACCTCTGTGAAGATTGGCGTTTGCAGAGGTGGAGGTTGATCTTTTTCGATTTCCTCTGTAATTGATTGTAGAGGAGAAGATGGTTTCTTCTTCTTTGATTTCCTCTTCTTGGGTTTTGGTGCCTCCTCCTCTGTAGATTTTGACTTCCTCTTCCTTTTGGGAGAGGGAGGGGCAGAGGGATGTGCAGAGGGTGGAGAAGATGGTTCTGCAGGGGTTTGTTGGATAGCAGAAGCAGAGGCAAGTGGTTCCTCTGTAGGGGTCTTGGTTTTCTTTCCCTTTTTCTTCTTCTCCTCAGATCCCTCAGAAGACTTCCTCTTTGAAGGATAGAGGTCTTTCCTTATATTCCTGAAGTTCTTCTGGTTGGCCTTGTGTTTAGCCAACTTTATCTTCCATTCTTTCTCGGTAAGCCTCTCTAAAACACTACCTCCTAAGGGCACTCCTATACGTGGGGGTGTTACAGGGCTGGGTTCAAGAGTCCTATAAGCGCGTGTGTACTCACTAACTAGTTCTATATCACTAGCATAACCTAACATTACCTTTGAGAGTGGCCTGCTGTGAGGGTAGCCGTCCTCATGTTCTGTAGGGGTGTTCTTGGACATAGGAAATTGCTTAGGTTTGGGACCGTCCATTGGCCATTTTTGGATAAGAAGGAGGGGCTCGAAAAGTACACTGAAGATTCGGTGGAACTACAGAGGGGGCAACCAGTTGGGATCAGATATTTTGGCTTTCTGGGAGGCGAGTTTGCGATCGATGGTGTTGATTATCTCTTGCATCATTATGGTGGCATAATCTAGGGGTAGATCATAGTACACACCATACATGATTGAGAGAATTTGAGGTGAGCTTTGATCGATGCTCCCGATTTTGCCCGTGAGGCAACGATTTAGGATGGAGAATAAGGTATTCCACAGAGGGGGTAGTCTAGCCCTGCGGAAATCGTTCCTCTTTTTCAACTGTTGGTTGTACCCTAACATGTGTAGAAAGTTGATAAGTTCTTCGTTTGTTGGTTGGGGGGCATACTTTTTGATTCCCATGAGACCTCTTGTTGGAAGGCCAAATTCTAATGAGAACATGGTGCGGTTGAACATCAGTTCAAGGCTCTTACTTTGGTCAGGCTTAGAAATATAGCCTCTTATCAAATCGGTGTCAGCGTCATAACGGCAAGATTGCCAAAACTGATGTAGATAACGTACGGGTATTTGTTCAACGATTTTGCTAAGAAGAGGGTAAAGAAAGTGGTTCTCAAGGATGTTTAGCAGGGTTGTATGTTCTTTGCCAAAAGCCGTAGGAGAAGGAACAAGATAACAGTTGTTCGATTTAATGGGAAGGGTTTGCTCGAAATAGTCATTTGAGAAAAATTGTTGTAGGTGGGTAGTGGGTACAAAGGATACCTCATCGCCGGAGTCATGTCTGTCGGCATCGGCGGCGATGTGTGGGTTGTGGGAGTGCTCAGAATGCACTGGAGAGGGTGGCGGAGAGTTCGTCGGTGAAACGTGAGTAGCTTTGGAACTGGAAGCCATTTGTAGGTTTGAAAGTTCTAGGTTTTCAGAAAGAAATAAGCAAGTTCACCGGAGAAGATGAGAGAATAGTAAAGTTTTGAAAGTGATTTTAAGTTGGGTTTTATACTATGGTAACGGATAGAATTTGGAACGGTGAAAATGTGAGAAAGTTAATAAAATTTGAGGTCCGCACTCGAGTTTATTAGGCGTGGTGCAAGTTTCCAGGACGACGTGATGTGTACGTCAATGAAAACTCGACACGTCATCAGTGTTAGTGACGACGAGACGTCGTGGGCGGCCACATTAAATGAAAAGCGTGTGGGTTTAAATTTTCACCACAGAAAAATTACCGTTATAGATACAGAAATTCCCAAGTGGAAATCTTTACAGAGGCTCTGCGGGTACAGAAGCTCTGTGATTTTGGAAAACTTTTATCTCTGTAGATTGTATCTTTAATGAAAATCGTTTGAAAAACACGGAGAGGATCAATAAATCTTTAGTAGAGAGAAATTATCCTACAGAGGTTTTTGGACCTCTGCCAGAGCCAGCAGAGGCTCTGTGACAGGAAATTTCTAATAACTAATAATTTATAAACATTTTTAATCATCCAAGTTTTTGATCAGATTTAACAATGTATTTAGGACCTATTTGAAAGTTGGTGTCCTAGAAAATTGTAAATCTCAACGATTTTGTGCAGCATAAGTCATTTGAATGATTTGAGTGATCTACAGAGGTTCTTTGGTTGAAAGAACTCTGCGGCTTATGACTTCTGTAGCATTGTGTAAGTACGAGATACCAACCTATTTTTCTTCTTGATTGGCGAATGTGATCTCTTATGTCGCATTCTTAGCTCCCCCTTGACTTATGAATCTCTGTAGATTTAGCAAGGTCTCCTTTTTCGCTCCCCCTTGATCTAACAACCTATGTAGATCAAGTATCTTCTTCTGCTCCCTCTTGACCTATGCTTGGATCAGAATAAGATAAGTTGAGCATAAACCATAGGTCAAGTCCATCAGAGGTTCTGTGAAGGTCGTCAGAGGTTCTGAGCAGACCTTAAAGAAGCTCGGTGATTTCAAGAACTATTGAAGATTTAAGAATTTACAAACAGAAAATAATAGAAATAAATAAAAATATTTACTAAGTTTATAGAATATCTAGGTTATACTTACAGAGGTTTTGGGTACCCATATTCGTATGGGTCCTATTGTATGAAACGCCTTTATGCACTTGTCATACATACCAGAAATGAAAGGCTTTTTGTCATTTTGAACATTTTGAACATTTTGAACAGCTATAGAGCCTTTCACTATCCAAACCTTTTTCATCTTTTTAAAAGCTTGATTAACTAATTTGTCCAACCTATGATCATGAAAAAATTTCGATGTTGAGGTCTGAATTTTTGAAAACATATTTGGCTTAAAGGATCCTTTTAACAAATTTGTCCTTGAATTTGAAGTTGTTTTAAGTGAATGATTTGAGTTTGCAAAATCAACTTCCTTGATCCTTTTAGCAAAAATATTCTTTTTCCTTAAATTTACCTCAAGCATCTTTTGGAGATTAAATTTGCATCTCTTCTCCAACATGATCTCAGTTGATAAATTAGAGAGTCTTTTTGTTAGTCTGGATATTTCTGTTTTAAAAATCCTTGTCTCTCTTTCAAAGTCATCTTTTTGACTTAAATCTTGAAATCTTTGAACCTTCAACTGTTCAGATTCTTTCCTTTCTTTTTCAAGGATTTTCTGTAATTCTGAGATTTTACAAGTAAGCTCCATAGACTTTGTTTCAAGAACAGTTTTCTTCTCTTCATAATTTCCCTTTTCATTGACCACAATCTTTTCAAAACTGGAAATCAGTTTAGAGAAATTTAAACATTTTAGTTCAAGTCTTTTCTTTTCTTCATCTGACATTGATAAGTTCTTTTTTAATTCAAGATTTTAACAGATTCTTCAAGTTTAGCAACTTTATCAGAAATAATAAAAATAATTTTGTTCTTTTCATCTAGTTCTTTTTCAAGAGAAGGAATTATTTTGCGAAAATTTGTGCTGCGTTTTGAATAAAAAATTGAATCAAAATTTTATTCTAGACATTTTAAATGAGGTTTTTAACGAAAGAAACAGTTTCTATGATGTTACCAGATCAAATAAATCGAAAATGGCAATAAAACAGAATCTGTTTGAAGGAATGAAGAACAGGTTAAAAACAGACAGTTTCTATCACAAATCTTGTAAAAACGAGGATCACTTGATATTAAAAATCAAGCTTTGCTCTGATACCAATTGTTGGTTCCCGTTTTGCTTAGACAAGATTAACAAGATCTATTAGTTCGAGTTTATGTTTGATGCGGAAGCGTATTTGAAGAACTAACAGATATGTTTGATAGATTTGAACACACAATATAAAGAAACAGTGATCAGAATATGATATCTCAAAGTTTACTGAGTTTCAATATATAGCAAGAACAGATTTAAGAACAGTGAGCATGCAAAGCTTTAAACAGATATGACTCTAAATGTGCATAAGCTATGTGTTCCTGTGTGTTGATTTTTCAGTTAACTGTTAGGAAGAACTAAACATTAGTCTTCCTTTTATACTACTCTAAGGGGACCATAAAGTATAAGCTACTGTTGATCGGACGACATGAATAGTTGTACGTATTGTATTGCATTAAATGCCGCAGACGTCTATGTTGTACTAAGCCCTATTGAGTCCACTTAGAGTTTGACACGTGTTGAAGTTAGACCATGCCTTGTACAAGTTGATGAACGGACCCTGGAACAGTAGTAAGATATTTCTTCAACAGTGGCAAGATATTATAAATATCTTCCAAGTCTTCAGTCTGAACCGCAGAGCTTCTGTCAAGGGTGACAGAGGTTTTGCATCTCGGTCTTTGGTGAGCATTCTTCTGTAGATCCTTCTTTGGTCCTTTGTGAGTAGTCTTCACTGGGTTCCTTGTCTTCTGATGTTGTTCGCAGAGGCTCTGTTATTGGTAACAGAGGTTCTGCGGTCTTGGCCTTCTGAAATCGTCCTTCTGTAGTTTCTTCGGTCTTTGATCACTCTTGATCAAACTTCTTTTGATTCTTCTGAGATGCCCGACAGAGCTTCTGTTGCACTTCAGCAGAGCTTCTGTGAAAGTTCTTCTGTACTTAGCCATTTTTCAATACTTCTAATATTTCAGAATATTGGAGCTAACAATAATTTTTGTTTTTTTAGGTAATCCTTTGTTTTTTTTTGGTATTATCATCTTTCACATCATGATACATATCACTGTGAAAAGTAGTATGCATGCCAAATTTAGAGATTCTTTTTATGGGTTCTATAATGACCTTTTGTCATTACATATAGGCAAAGGTGGGTGTATGGTAGGCTTCATCATTTAGTTCACTATAGGACACATACCCACCATATTAAATACCAATGACAACGTCCCAAATCCTCCACTTACCCATTTTTCCATTTCTTGCCCTATCTTAAGGTATTCATATCCTTTATCAATTTCAAGAAATATATCTATATCCCCTCTTCCTATACATGGCTTAAAACAATCAACAAAATCAAAATGGGGTTAACCCTATTGGTTCACATTCCAACCAAGTGATGGTTATCGATGCTTTACTTCGAGACAACCGAGCTCGGAGGGCTGAGCTTCTTCGTCTCCAAGAGAAACACCAAGACACGCTCGATCATTTGGAATGGACGAAATACCATCTTGATGATCAATGCCACAAAGTTTAAGACCTTGAGGCTCAGAACGCGGTGCTACAGGAGATGGTTTGGAAGTATGACACCGATATAAAGGTTGTTAGGGATTCGTATGATGTTCTTAGGAGGGATTGCAAGTGCCGCCCCCCAATGGAGTAAACCCCTTGCGCGCTCATGATGTGCAGGTCCGTAGATGCGTGTTGTAGTATTTTCTGTTGTGTTGATGTTTGAGAAAGTACTTGTTAGTATTTTGTGTTGTGTTGATGTTTGAGAAAGTTCTCGATATCTTGTTTTGTGTCTCTGTGCGAGAATGTATCGTTTAGTTGTGTGATGTGTTGTAGTGTTTTCATTACGTGTTCCCGTTGTGTGTATGTTCCGTTGTTTGTAAGTTATGGAAGGTTAACCTATTGCAATTGTGTTTTTGTTTTTTGTTATTAAATTTGTATGAATTATCAAATAGACCCATATAAAAAATATTCATAATATAATATGAAAAGTCTGCATTGAAGATATATTATATACCCAACTATTTTTTTACCAATGAAAATAAAATTGTTATTTTGACTTATTTTCACAAACATGTAATATATACCGCCACATACCAAAAAGTTACGAAATCTCAAATCGTTCTATTAATAACCCTAGTAAACAACGTGTCATACCTAAAAGTCTTCAAATACCAAAACATCAATTGCAAAAAAACAGCTAAGATAAGAGTTCATCGTCACATACGAATAAACATCCACCAACCATTAATATTGTTTCATAGTAAAATCAATAAGTGTCTCAAAACTTGTCAAGTCACTCGGTCCGAGTTTCGTTTGCACGTTCCAGAATTTGTGCCTGTGACCCTTTGTCAAGGTTGTTGAACCGTGCTATTTTCGATTCAACGTACCCGCGTCTTGTGTTCCCGTCGCTGAAAAGAATCTTTGCCGTGTATTTCTTCCTTAGACCCTCTAGTTGTCTCGCTTATGCCGGCCCTTCTTTGTCCAGATGTGTCATCAAACCTCGGCTCCCTCCTCCCATATAGCATTCTGTAACACGTCGAATATTCCATTATGTTATTTTAATATATATGGGGTCGATTTGTAATTTAGTCTAAGTTGTGGACTATTTGTAAATATAAACTCCAAGGTTGATTTTGTATTTGACCAAAGTTTAAGAATGTTTGTGAAAATAAAACTTGAGGGGTTGTTTTTTCAATTATTGAAAGTTGAGAATACTTATTAAGAAGGAAAGCTTAATTGAGATAATATCTCAATTCATATCTTTGAAGTCGGTCCAGAGAAAGTTCAGAGAGAAAGAAGAAAAGAGAAGGAGAAGAGAAGAATTGAAGGTGTGATTCTTGTGGTAAGGGTTTGAAGCATCTTGTTTATATTGTTAATCAGTTGGTAACATCAAGTTGGATTCATCATTATGATAGATTGATTTAATCAGAAAGAAGAGAAGGTTTTGGATTGCTGGGTTAAAAATTCAGTAGGTGAGTTCATCTCTTCATATTAAGCATTACAGTTGAAGTTGAAACAAATTATGTATATAAACTGTCTGAATGATTTGGTAAATTGGTATTGAATTAAAGTGGAGCAACAAACTGAAATTTAGATAAGCTTTTTAGCAATTTTGACGTGAAATCGAATAACCAGTATCGAGGTCCCGATATTTGATCCGGAACTGGTGAGTTCCGGAAATTGGGTTGAGTTCCGGTATTGGAGAGAGTTCCGGAATTGAGTTTAGAATCCGGAAGAGGATGGTTCCGGAATTAGTTTGGTTCCGGTAGGTGTTAAATTCCGGAGATAGTATAATTCTGGTATATGGGCTTTGGGATCCGGTATCGTCTTAATTCCGGTACTTGGGCCTGATCCGGTGTTAGGAAATTCCGGAATGGGCCATAGGATCCGGTATTAAAGGTTTCAGAATTGGGCCATGGGATCCGGAATTAAGGGATTCCGGAAATTGGGTTTCGGTTCCGGAAGTTAGATGGTTCCGGAAATTGGGTTTCGGTTCCGAAAATTAGATGGATTCCGGAATGGGCTTTTGAATCCGGTATTAATGGATTCCGGAATTTGGGCTTGATCTATGGAATTAATTCTGGAAAGTTGGGTTTGGATCCGATATGAGTTTTAATTTTAAAATCCGGTTACTTTGGAATTTAATTAGAGATCGGGTTTTTATTTTAGAACCCGAATTTAAATTAAGTTTCGGTCTCAATGGGTTTCGGTTTCGGATAAGTTTCGAACTGTGAGTTCGAAATACTTTTCCGAAAATAGTTTCCGGAGAGGGAACGATTGAGGATAAGGATACGTTAGGTTATCTAAAATCCTTAGAATTTAGAATGTGTTACGAGACGTGGCGTAATATGTTGATACACATATACGTTAGTAAGTGTAATGGATCCATAGGCACTAGTAGTATGTGATCACGTGGAATAGACCGCGCATAAAAGTCAGAATCAACTAACATAAGCATATATACCATAGCGCATAAAAGTTCGTAGTAATGTAAATCAGTTTGAGTAAATGATACAACCGATGCGTAAGTAATTTGTAACATGCTTTTCACCCAAAATGTACAAAATAGTAAAAAGAGGCTGTGAAAACTCATTGTGGTATGCGAAGATGTTTCCAAGAGGTTCACGATGCAACCCACACCACGATCCTACTTCGATTCTACGAAGGTAAGGACACTAGTAAGATTCTATGCTTAAGTCTTAGTCCTTGATATCGCTTAGTTATCCAAATCATCATAAAATGCCTTTGTTGTGTTTAAGTTTATAAGTTATAAGGAATTAACCGAAGTTAATAATCAATATATAATACGTTACATATGTTAGATTGAGGTTACCGCAATTTCGTCATGACGAGTGACGAAAAGGGTCTAAAGTTAGGAGTTATATATAGTATATATATATATATATATATATATATATATGTGTAGAGGGAGGTTCAAGGGAAAACCTCAAATAAATGGAAAACTAAAAAACACTTTATTAACCGTTGGATTAGATGATCTGATGGATGTGATTAGACGGGCGGTTACAACAATATTAATTAAATTAAAAAACCTCACCCCCCTTGTTTTTTATTCGAAAAAATACGAAAAATGAACAAAATTCGAAGCAAATAAATTGCACCAAATAAACGATCATATTTTTCTCGTTAATTTGACATCCATATTGATATACTTTTTTCTCCGTATTTTTGTGGTTTTCTAGTTTTCCAGATATTTAAGGTTTTCCCCTGAACCTGACCCTATATATGTATATATATATATATATATATATATATATATATATATATATATATATATATATATATATATATATATATATATATATATATATATGTATATCGCAATTTCATCACAAGAATGATGAAAAGGGTTCAAAATGAAAAGTTAAAATATATAAAATGCATATACATATAGTATGTAGGTTATATTAACTTACATATGTTAGTATTACCGCAATTTCACCACAAGAAGTGATGAAAAGGGTCTAAGTGTTAGTTTGTAACCATAGCAGAAAGTTATCCTTTGCTGTCCAGAATTTGTTGTCACTTTCAGTTCGTTTTTGGATATCTTCCAGAGGCATTTGGGTTTAGATATTTTATGCCCATATAACTTAATGTGTTAGGAAACTTTTGGTATAAAAACCATAATTTTTTAAGGTAGATAAGTACATGAAATAATTCTTGACCTAAAATCACTACAGAAAGCTTTTCTGTTTGCGCACTGTTTTTGTGAAAAATGTTTGAAGGTCGAAATCTTGGAGTTTTTGAGTGAAACCACTTGGGTTCGAATCTTAACACATAAAATTTAATTCCAGAAAAGATTTCACCTTATTTGGATAATTTGTGAGTGAGATATGGCCTTGCAAAGTCAGTGGAAAAATCTGACAGATTGCTGTTGAAAATCTTCTTTAATTAAATGCACCATTTCCCTTGGTTCTTTATGGGATCTTGTTCTTTTTGTTTGGCCACGATTTTTGACACAACAATCTAACATTTTCAGATGAAAAGCTTCCTTTTAATTTACACAAGCTACATGCAAACAACTTAGACAAGTTATCTTGTCAAAACATTTTCAAAAATTGGTCCTTTTGAGCTTTTTGTGAAAACATTCAAATAGTTCTTTCTTTGATCATTAACTTTGGTTTGATCATGGATTCATCACTCTTTTAATAACATGCAAAGTGTTATGGTGATTAATCTACAAACATTAAGATTCAAAGATATGTTTAGTGAAAACAACATTTAAAACCAGTGTAGGAGTAGAAGAAACTCAAAGAAAATGAAAGAACAATACAAAGAAAAGTGTTAGGGCATTTTTGTAGCTATCAAGACAGTATTAATATCTTGTACTGTTTCTCCTTAGTAGAGGCATGGGCTTGTCATGTCCTACTATATAAAGGAGTTCCTTTGTTATTTTGTATAACAACTTGAAGCATTTGTCATTTTACACTTGGAAATCAATATATGGATGACAAGATTGCTCTCTAGATTCTCTCTACACTTGTTCATTACTTTGTGCTAGATCTGGGATTTCACAATTGGTATCAGAATTGAGCATCCGAATTGAGCATCCGAATTGATCATCCGAATTGATCATCCGAATTGAGCATCCGAATTGAGCATCCGAATTCTTAGGAATGTTGATTAAATTCTCATAAGTGTAATTTTTCTTACACTAACTGCTTTATCTTCTGAACGATCGTTTATCTAGCCAATTATCAGAAGATGTCGAGAGATATGCTGAGCATGGGTTCTAAGAATAAGCCTCCGGTATTGATAGCTGAAGAATATTCTCAATGGAAAAGGAGAATGATTCAATTTCTGAATCATCAGAACAGAGATCTTATGCTGTCCATTCAGAACGGTCCTTACAAAGCCTACATAGAGGTTGGTGGCATTGCTGCAACAGAAACAAGTCAAGAGATTCTTCCAAGAGAAATAGAAAAGGAATACAAATATTACAGTGATGCTGATAAAGCTAGAGTTGAAATTGATGAGCAAGCATTGACATACTTGACTATGGCCATTCCAAACAATATCTATAATCGCGTAGACAGCCGAAATTCAGCAAAGGATATTTGGGATGAGCTAGAAAGGCAGTTTGAAGGTTCATCAAAATCAATGAAGACCAAAAAGAATCAGAGCATCAATGCGTATGAAGGGTTTAAAGCTAGAGATGGAGAATCGTTGAAAGATACTTATGATCGTTACAACATCATTCTGAATGATTTAAGAAGGAATGGAGTTGACAAGTCTGAATCAGAGATTAATTACAAGTTTGTCAAGAATTTACTGCCGGAATGGGATTCATACTCTATTCAGCTTCAAATGTCAAGGGATATGGATGATGAAAAGTTGACCGATATTTTCAGCATTCTGGGTCAACATGAAGAAAAGGTAAAAATGGTCAAAGAAAAGGAGAAAAAGGTTGAAGAATCTTTAGCCCTTCTAAGTGAACACAAGAAAAGTGGAGCGATGAAAACAAAGGCTTTGATCTCTGGGTTAAGCAAAAAGAAGATAAGTTCTGATGATGATGATGAAAGCAGCAGTTCTGGAGATGAAATGAGTGAGATAGCTGAAAAATTAGCCTTGTTAACTACAAGATTTCAAAACAGATATGGAAAGAAGAAGTTTCATTCAAAAAGCAAACCTGATTACAACAAAGTGAACAGATACAAAAGGTTTGAGAAAAGGTATGAGAACAAGGATCAAAAGGAAGAAGAAAAAGAGGAGAAAGTTGAGAAAAAGGAGAGGGAAGAAAAGAAGGATATGGATGACCGAAACTGCTATAACTGCGGTAAGCCGGGTCATTTTGCCAGAGATTGTCAGTTGAAGAAAGTTAAGGATTCTGAATACTATCAGCGTAAAGCACATCTCGCAAAAGCCAAAGAAACCGGAAAGCCAGTAAATGCTGAAGAAGAAATATGGCTGATGGATTCTTCAGATGATGAAGAAGCTCACTTCACTCAAGTGAAGCACAGTTTAATGGCTAAACTTGATGAGGAAGATCTGGAATCTGAGGTACAATCTCTATATCCTTCTCTTTATGATAACACTTCTCTTTATTCTGATAATTCTGAAAATGAATCTGAAACTGAAAATGACAAATATGAAGAAATGCAAGTTGTGATATTTGAGCTTAACGAGAAATTTAAAAAGGCACAAAAGAAAATTGAAAAAGTGCAAAAGCAATATGAAGATGAGAAAAGCTCAAAGCTGAAATATCATGATGAAGCACTTCTTTATAAGTGTTTAGCTGAAGATAGAGAAAAGGAGAAAGAAATTATTAGATCAAATGTTAAAATACTTGAATCTGAAATTTCTGAGTTAAAAAAGAAAATAACTGATTTAAATGATGAAAACATAGATTTTCAGTTCAAAATCAAGGTTCTTTCTGATGAAAGAAAAGAAGCAATTGAAAAGATTAAGCAGCTTGAAGATTTAAATTACAAAAGAGGCCAATCTGAGCAAACGCTGAATTTGTTGACTAGCAACCCAAAAGATAAACGATTTTATAATCCAAAAATGGGTCTAGGATTATCTGATGACAAGAGTTTCAAAACAATAAAACCTCATGAGAAAAAGGAAGTTTTGAAGCAAACTCTGATAAAGGAGATTCCTCCAATTGCAAAAGTTTTTGTTAAACCAGCAAATGTAAAGTTGCAACAAGTCATTATAACAGAAACACCTGTTAATTCACCTGTATCTGTTAAATCAAATAATGAAGTGTTGCAACAAGTCATAATAACAAAAACACCTCCAAAGACACAAGAAAAAGCAAAGGCAAGTAATGGAATTTTGCAACAAGTTATTGTATCAGAAACATCTCCTAAATCAGAAACTCCTATCAAAGATAATGCTTCAAATTCTTCAACTCCAATTTCAAAGAAAGATGAAGCTAAAACAGACAAAGGTTCAAAAGAAAAGCCTAGATACAATATAACAAATTTTAAATATGATGAATTAAACTCCAGTTACAAAACCAAAATGTTTGAACCAACTGGATTTAGTTCGTTGTTTTCCGATGAATCTATGGCTAAAACAATTGTTGACAAAATCAATGAACCTATATCTGTTAAAACTAAATCTAACGTTGAAATGGAGTCAAATAATACATCAGATTCTGACAAAAGGGAGTTTGTTCCAGAAACTTCTTCTGAATTTCCTAATTTGGACTCAGCTTTACTTAAAATTGTTGATTTAGAAAATCAAATTTCCAAATGGCAATTAGATTTTGAAAAATTAGAGGATGATCGTGATAATATTGGACTAGAATTTGATCATACAAAAAGGATCAATCTTGATCTTAAGAGTGAGATTCAAAGACTAGAATCCAAATTAGATGAAATATCAAACTCTAAGGCCTCAAAAAGTTGTGAAAAATGTTCAAAACAAGTTGAATCCAAAGATCAAAATAAATCTTCAAGTATGTTTGATCCTTTTGAAAAGCTCAAATTTTTTAAAGAAAAGAAAAATCTTGAATTAAGATGTGTAGAACTTTCGAAACAAATTTCAGATTTTGAAAAAGTTCTATTTCTAGAAAAAGAAAAGCAGAAGAAAGAAAGAACTGAATTTGAAATAGAATTAAAGTTTTGTGAAGTCTACCATAAAAAGTTTTCATCAAAGGTATCTAATTTAAAAACAGAACCAGCTTCAAAAGGAAAAGAGAAACAAAAATCATCTGAAAATAAATCTAATTTGTTTTCAAGTGATCCAGTTTCAAAAGGAAAAGAGAAAGAAAAATCATCCGAAAATAAATCTAATTTGTTTTCAAGTGATCCTTCTACCTCTAAAGGTTCTGACAATGTTTCTTCTTCTTTCTCAGAAATGGATGAAGAAAAGTATGTGGATTTGAAGGAACAAGTTCTGAATAGCAAGAATAGAAGCACCGACTCTGAGAAATGTAGTTCTTTGAACAAAAATTGTATACATTCTTGTAATGTTTGCAATGTTTGTGGCAATAATAATTCCGCAATTTCAGATTTCAAATTATTGTCACAAGCTAAAAGAAGAATTCATTGTGCTCACTGTTGGGATAACTATTTCAAGCTAAACAGAAATGCTCCAACAAATAAGAAGTCTAAAACTTCTTCCTTCTCTTTAAAATCCTCAGCAAACAAATTTGCCAAAATGTTTGGTTTCAGATCAAACAAACAGAATAAAAAGATGAAAGAAAAGAAAACAGTTGAAGTAAATATGGATTGGAAATGGATTCCAAAAAATGAAGTTAACAAACCAAATTTACTCAATCGTTTAACTTTTAAAGGCAAAATTCAGGGGGCATCAAATGTCATTAATAAACTAATCCATACTAACAAGAAAGGACCCATGCAGATATGGGTACCTAAAATAAGATAATTGTTTCTTAACAGGACCGTCATGTGTGGGTCATTGATTCGGGCGCATCTAGACACATGACGGGGTACAAGCACTTCTTGCAAGATTTTATTGTACATCCTGGAGGATCAGTGGGATTTGGAAATGACTCAAAAGGTCACGTTCGAGGCTACGGAACGTTGAAAAATGACTCAATGCAAATTGAAAAGATTTTGTATGTTGAAGGTTTAGGGCATAACCTTTTCAGTATAAGTCAGTTCTGCGACAAGAACTGTAAGGTGTTATTTGATAAAGATTTTTGCTACATCTTGGGTGCAAATTGGTCAGAAATCTTCAGAGCAAAAAGATGCGGAGACTTATACATGACTGATTTTACAACTCTTGTTGCTTCTAATCAAGTCTGTCTTGTATCAAAAGCTTCACAAGAAGAGTGTTGGTTATGGCATCGAAGGCTCTCGCATCAAAATTTTCGCAGCATCAACAAGCTTCGAATTGATGGATTAGTTTACGGGCTTCCTGAAATGAAAATTGACAAAGTTTCTGTGTGTCCAGCTTGTGAAATGGGAAAGATGAAACATGTTTCTCACAAGACCAAGACTTTGTCTAATTGTAACAATGCCTTGGAATTAATTCATATGGATCTCTGTGGCCCAATGCGAACTCAGTCAATGGGAGGAAAGAAATATATCTTGGTTATGGTTGATGAGTTTTCGCGATATACTTGGTTGGATTTCTTACGACTCAAGTCTGAAGCACCCGAGCAGATCATTAAATTCATCAAGAAGATTCAAACTCTTCTACAACGCCCTGTTCGAAAAATCCGAAGTGACAACGGAACTGAATTCAAGAATGCAACTCTTCAATATTTTCTTGAATCCGTTGGAATAACTCATAATTTTTCTGCCCCAATTACTCCACAACAAAATGGAGTAGTTGAAAGGAAAAATCGAACTCTTGTAGAAGCTGCTAGGATGATGCTTGCTTACTCGGGTCTTCCACCAAGTCTATGGGCTGAAGCAGTATCCACAGCGTGTTTTACTCAAAACAGAACTATTATAAATAAACGCTTTAACAAAACTGCATATGAATTAATCAACAATCGCAAACCTAACATCAAATTTCTGCGTGTATTTGGATGCAGGTGTTTTGTGATGAAAGATCGTGAATATCTTACAAAGCTTCAAGTTAAAGCTGATGAGGGCATCTTTATAGGCTATTCCTTGAACTCGAAAGCATACAGGATTTATAATAATCGAACAAAATCAGTAATCGAGAGTATCAACGTTACGTTCGACGAGACTGTGACATTGACTTCTGGACAATTTAGTTCAGAACTCGTACAGAAATCTGAAGCTTCTACTAAAAATGGAGTAGAACCTGTGACGAAACAGTTTTCTAATTCAGCTTTGAATTATAATAATACTACTGATTTAGATTTACTATTTCATGATGCATTTATGGATTACTGTGCAGATATGGAACCACCAATCACATCTGTGAATGCATCTCAGAATCAGACGAGTGCAAATATCTCCGGTCCAACTGAAGATGTTGATACTAGTACTTCTGTAGAAACTAATGAGATTCCAAGTGAACACGTTCCTGTCTCTGAACCTGAAATTCAACCAGTTGTTCAGGTTTCAGAAAATCATTTATCGGAGACTTCCACATCTGAAGGATTAGAAACAGAAGTCAACATACCGGAAACGACAAATGTATCTTCAGCTGAATCGACAGAGGAGATTTTTGCAGTATTGGATGAAAATAATCCATCAAACACTCGTATGGATATACCAACTCTTCCAAGTAGTCATAAATGGACAAGAGCACATCCTCCGGCTGATATAATTGGTGATCTGAATGATGGAGTGAAAACCCGATCTGCGACTACAAACGAATGTTTGTACGTAAATTTTCTTAGCACGTTAGAACCCAAGAAAGCATCTGAAGCTTTACAAGATCCAGATTGGATCAACGCCATGCAAGAGGAATTAAATGAGTTCAAACGCAACGAAGTGTGGCACTTGGTGAAACGTCCAAAAGACAAAACCATAGTTGGAACCAAATGGGTCTTTAGAAACAAAAAGGACGAAGCGGGGATTATAGTCAGAAATAAAGCAAGACTGGTTGCTAAAGGTTACAATCAACAAGAAGGAATAGATTATGATGAAACCTATGCACCAGTAGCAAGGATTGAAGCAATAAGGATCTTTCTTGCATACGCAGCACATAAGAACATGAAGGTATTCCAAATGGACGTCAAATCTGCGTTTCTGAATGGAATACTACATGAGGAAGTGTATGTAAGTCAACCTGAAGGCTTTGTTGATCCCAAATATCCCAACCATGTCTACATTCTAGACAAAGCACTCTACGGCTTAAAGAAAGCACCGAGGGCATGGTATGAGACTCTGACTATTCACCTGCTTAAAAATGGATACACCAAAGGTACAATAGATACAACTTTTTTTCTCAAAAGAGAAGGTAAAGATTTAATGTTAGTACAAATATATGTTGACGACATTATATTTGGATCTACAAATCCAGATATGTGTAAAGATTTTGAAAAGGTGATGAAAAGCCGTTTTCAAATGAGTATGATGGGAGAGTTAAAAAATTTTCTTGGTCTCCAAGTGACACAATCAAATGAAGGCATTTTCATTAATCAATCAAAATATATAAATGATATGCTTAAGAAATTTGAATTAAATTCCTCTTCCACCATGAAAACTCCCATGGCTACCGGTAAGCTTTTGAACGCTGATTCATCTGGTATATCAGTCGATCAAAAGTTATACCGAGGCATGATTGGATCTTTACTGTATCTAACGGCAAGTAGACCGGATATTTTGTTTGCAACATCTTTTTGTGCACGTTTCCAAGCAAACCCGAAGGAATCTCATATTGTGGCTGTAAAGCGAATCCTTAGATATCTCAAAGGCACAAAAAATTTGGGTCTTTGGTATCCTAAGGATTCTGGGTTTGAACTAACTGCTTACACAGATGCAGATCATGCGGGAAATATGATGGACAGGAAAAGCACATCTGGTGCTTGTCAATTCTTGGGAGATAAACTAGTAAGCTGGTCATCAAAGAAGCAAACTTGTGTATCAACATCTACGGCTGAAGCAGAGTATGTGGCCGCCGCTAGTTGCTGTTCGCAAGTAATTTGGATGAAAACTCAGCTAAAGGATTATGGATATATCTTCAACAAGATCCCCATTTATTGTGATTCCAAAAGCGCAATTGCAATAACTGAAAATCCTGTTCAGCATTCCAAAACGAAACACATAGATGTCAGGTACCATTTTATCAAAGACCATGTTGAGAAGGGAACTATAGAAATGCACTTTGTACCAACAGAACTAGAACTTGCTGATCTTTTCACAAAACCTTTAGATGAAAAGAGGTTAAATTTTTTAATCAGCAAACTAGGAATGTTGAATCCTTAAGACATTGAGGGGGAGTTCGTGTTCTTGCTTACTTAAATCTATGATCATATCCTAACCCACTAGGACCCAAATGCCATTGGGTACCAAAATCTGCTTAATCTGTTTTGCAGGCTCTTCATGTGTTGTACTGAATTGTAGACACATACCACACACATGACTGAAAACAGAAGAGAAGCGGCGTATTTTTTTGAAAAATATTTGTACCATTAAGGGGGAGACAAATATTAATGGCTTTTGGACAAATCAGTTCAAAACCCGTTCTTCAAAGACTATGGCTTCTGAACAACTCAGTTCAGGACCCGTACTTTAAAGACTAAGACTTCTAAACAAATCAGTTTAGAACTCACACTTCTCAGGTAATATCCTTAACTGCTATATATTTTTGTTTCAAGGAACAAGTGGCAAAAGGTAACATTGGATTATATTTGTTTCTACTGATTTGAAAACTTGAAACTTTACAAATTTAATTCAATAAGATGAAATTTTCAATTTTCATTCAATGAATTAAATGTGTGCTAAAAGATGATTTTACAAGAAACTTTGTACTATCTGAGCTAGATTTGCTTCAATTTTCACCTCTAAAATAAATCGAAAGGTCAGCAAAACATGAATGAAATTATGCTGAATGCTCAAAGTTATGTGAATCTGGATATATATAGAATATAATGCTCAAAAAGCCTATATGTCAGAATGATGGATGGAAATGAAAATATGGGCAAAGCACTATGTTTTAGAACCAAGTGATTGAGATAAAATAGTTGCACTATCATTTAGTTTGAAAGTTTGTGCCTGTGGCCTTTCTGGTTTGGGAGAGTAAGTCCTAAGGGGTGCTCGACACCTAGTCCCTAAGATCAACTGGTCTGGGATCGGCTGACCCAAATCATGCAATAGAACCAGATAGAAAGTCATGTTCTACTGGTACAAATGGGTTTAAGATATATCGATGTGGCCTTTCTGGTTTGGGAAAATAAGTTCTAAGGGGTGCTCGTCACCTAGCACCTAAGGCCAACTGGTCTGGGATCTGCTAACCCAAATCCTGCTATAGAACCAGATAGAAAGTCATGTTTAACGGTGTATCTTATTCTTACTAAACTTTTTGATCAAAAGATGCCAATGAGCACAAAATCAAAAGATGCCAATGAGCACAAAATCAAAAGATTCAAATGTGCACAATATTAAAAGATGCCAAAGAGCACATATCTCTTGAAACTTGGGAAAATACAAAGTCGCGATAAACCCGTAAATTTGTAAAAATTCTGATTTTGGACAAATAGTGTGAGTAGAGCAAAGTATTCTTATATATTGTAGAAATACATAAGCTTTATGCCAATCATATTTCGCATGCTAGCACACCAAATAGATTTGATAAAGGGGTGGACACTGAACAATTATAACTTGATAAGCAATGATGTCTTGTCCTTGAATCCAAACACATGCATTTGATTTCATCTGATTGGAATATATGTTAAATTTTATCAAGTTGAATTTCTTTTGTAAAGCTTTCAAATGATCAAATGTTAGTAGTCATAAAACAAAATTCAATGAATTTGACTTTCCTTGTGAAATGTATTTTTGATCCAATATCAAATACTGAGTTTTATGCATATTTTCAGAGGAAGAAAGCAAGTTTCTCAAGAATTCATATTTTAAGGGGGAGTTAGATTTTTACACAAAGTGATAATTCTAACAGTTTGGACTCATGTTCTATGAGTACCAAATCTTTCTCTGTTTGTGCAGATTTCTCTGAAGAAAAGATAACAGTTTATGCAATTGTTAAGGGGGAGCAATTCGGCATAAATCTGTAAAAGTGTTATCTGTATCTGAGAGCTTACAAAATTTTATCTGATGTGAGAATTTTAGAACAGTTGTTGGACTTTTCAGAAAAAGTTAAAAATTTTCATGCAAATATTTGAAGAATTCGATCTCTGAAGGATTCGAATTCAAAGAATTCGAACACTTAAGGATTCGAATTCAATGAATTCGGACCTTTAAGGATTCGAATTCAAAGAATTCGAACACTTAAGGATTCGAATTCAATGAATTCGGACTCTTAAGGATTCGAATTCAATGAATTCGGACTCTTAAGAATTCGAATTCAATGAATTCAGACTCTTAAGGATTCGAATTCAATGAATTCGGACCTTTAAGGATTCGAATTCAAAGAATTCGAACACTTAAGGATTCGAATTCAATGACTTCGGACTCCTAAGGATTCGAATTCAATGAATTCGGACTCTTAAGGATTCGAATTCAATGAATTCGGACCTTTAAGGATTCGAATTCAAAGAGTTCGAACACTTAAGGATTCGAATTCTCGGACTCTTAAGGATTCGAATTCAATGAATTCGGACCTTTAAGGATTCGAATTCAAAGAATTCGAACACTTAAGGATTCGAATTCAATGAATTCGGACTCTTAAGGATTCGAATTCAATGAATTCGAACCCTTAAGGATTCGAATTCAATGAGATCAATATCAATTGTTGTACAACTTTATCTGATTCGAACTCTTTTTGAATTTTTTACATATTTGTTTATGTAAATTGTTCAGATGAACAGTGCCATATCTAATGTTTTGAAACATGCATTTCTAACTGATTGCCAAGTGGGGTACTCTAATGTGTGCCAAGTGTACAAATTTTTTTTGAGTATAAATAGGGTTCGAAACCTTATTTCCCACTTTTCACTATTTGGTATTGTTTCAAACACTCTCAAGAGAACACTGTTCATCTTCCACTTTATCGATCCTTCATCTGCTTGATTCATCCTCATCAGGTAAACATTTCTATCGAAATTACTCTTATCAGATTCGAAAATGTAATACGAATCATTCTATACGAATGGTTTGTTTGATTGTAAACATTTACTATGCTAATCTGTAAAATCAAAAAGTTTACTGTTCATCATCGTGTTCATATGAACATGAATTCGAACCATACCTGATTCGAATTCATGAACATTGTTGAATTCGAACATGATTTCGAATCGTTCTTGTTTCGAATTCATGAAACATGTTAAGAAAGAATGCCTTTAGATTCGAATTCATATGTCATAATTTGAATTAGGGCTCAAGTGTTGAATTCGAATGCCTTTAGATTCGAATTCCTTTAGATTCGAATTCACATGTTATAATCTGAATTAGGGCTCAACTGTTGAATTCGAATGCCTTTGGATTCGAATTGGATGAATTCGAACCCTTATGGATTCGAATTGGATGAATTCGAACCCTTATGGATTCGAATTGAATGAATTCGAACCCTTATGGATTCGAATTGGATGAATTCGAACCCTTATGGATTCGAATTGAATGAATTCGAACCCTTGTGGATTCGAATTGGATGAATTCGAACCCTTGTGGATTCGAATTGGATGAATTCGAACCCTTGTGGATTCGAATTGATATTCAAAGACTAATCATGAATTCGAATGCACTATGATTCGAATTCTATACTTAGAATTTTTTTTCAAAGACTAATTCTGTAAGAACTATTATCAACAGGTAAAATGGCCAATCAGGAAGAACAGAGTCATGTTCAAGGATTTGATGATCATATTCCGAGTCTACCCGAACCGACACACGATGTACCTTTACCGTCAACACGATCAGTACATCAATCCCAAGCCGGAATTCATCCAGATCATGCTATCATTCATCCGATCAACTATATTGCGATCATTCCCAACAATCATCACATTGATTTTGATCACATCAACATTCATCCAGTGATAAAGGAAGTGCTCAGGAATCATCCGTTAGCATACGCATTAACGAATACTGTCGTTGTGCCTATGCTATATTTACAGCAAGCATGGAAGACAATAACAACAACTATGGAAGATGGAAGACCAATTTTTGTATTCCAAATAGACAACTTCATCACAAACTTGATTTCCAAAGACTAAGAATGATTCTGAGGCTACCTGAACCTGATTCACGAGAAGGAAAGACTGAGTTTGATCCTTTTCCATCTGAAGAAGAAACGTTTGAAGGAATACGTGCTATGGGATACACTGGAAACTTAACTCGGGTGAAGGAATTCCATAAGGCGAACTTACCACCGTTATACTATACAATCTTCTCCATTATTAACAGATGCTTATCTGCTAAACATGCCGGAACAGACAGTGCCAGCGTCGGATTTCTGAAGCTATTTCATGCAGTAGTGTATGATCTTCATGTAGATTATGCAGCTATTTTCTGGCATGAACTGAATGAGAAGATAGATCTTCGCCGACAAAACAAGGGAAAGCCTTATGTTCCATATATGAGGTTTCTTCAGATTATCATTCATAGCATGCTTCGTTCTAACAGAGAAATTCCAAGACGAGCAAATCATCCTTCTGTGCCCGAGAAAGCTATGCAGTATCTTCAGTTTCGTAAAACTGAATTTGATTATGAGATGCCGTTACCTGAAGGATTTCTTCGATACGCGGATCAGGACGTTGAGTGCATTATCGAGTATAGAGAGTCTATGGTCCAGCCAGAACCGGAGGAACCTACCCCAGACTCAACCCCTAGGCGAGAGGAGTCGGTGAGTGTTCAGGATGCACGGGCTACTGAACGGGGAGAGTCGAGGGAAAACACCGAGAGGGGAACTGGTGGGGATCATACATCTGTATTTGAAGATACAGGGTCATCGTCCGAGGACACACATACATATGATCTTGTACAACACGATTCTGAGGGAGAAATTCCTAAACACATTGGGGATCCTCCTTTAGTTGAGTACTCTAGTGATAGTACAGAGTCTGATAATGCGTCTGATTCAGCGGAGGAACATCGTGATGGTGATGAAGATGACAACGATGATAATGATGATGATCAAGGGAATGCTGGAAATATTGGTGCTGATGCTACTACTGAAGAAAATTGGTTTGGTAACGTTTCTGATATCTTTGAATTTCCACAATTGAATATGTCAGATAATATTAATGTGGAAAGCTTAAACTTTGATGACATGCCTTTAATGTCGACTCAAGTTAGTGAAGGAACGGAAGGCATAAGGAGACCCGAGGGAGTATCAGTTGAAAATATATGTGAGACTGTGAGAGAAACTGAAGAAAAGAATATGGAGAGTGTGAAAGATATCCAAACTGTCTATTCCAGAAGGGCAGCCACATCCACCACCAGATCTCATTTGTTGGGATCAGGTGTTGAACAAGTCGTTACTCGCCCAGTAACGCAATTGCACACCTCTGCCAGCTATTCAGCTTCTTCTTCACAAGAAACTGTCTCATTTTCTCACGGGGTTTTAGCACAAACACTATCTGGATCTCGTTCGGAGATTCCGGATATTGAAACAGAGCGACTTCCTCCCCAGTCCTCGACCTTCTTTCCTGCACAAAGTTCGAGTCTAGTGCCTGTTCCTAACATATTTGATTCTTTGAATAGGACACTTTCAGGAACATCTGATGCGCGTCTTCGTGACTCATCCGGAACACTCAGAGTAGATTCTTTTACAGGACTACAAGGACAGAGTGGAAATCCTACCAGTGCTAACACTATGCCAACACTGAGTGTAGGTCACACAGTTGCAACAACTGTTGTGTCAACGGCAAACCTAAGTGGTGCCGGTGTTACTTTACCCGTCTTTGTGACAAGGGAAAACTTCGATGGCGCCCTAAAGGACATTGAAACTATGTTCATCCGGGAGTTACAAGGTGTGAAGAATCAGTTGAAGGGAAAAGAACCGATGACTTATGAGCCAGCTGTACGTCCTCGTCCAGAAATCTATCTGGCTCCGCCTCGAGTACCTCAGTCTTCTCCTATGCAACAACCACCAGTGGATCAAAGTGTTGATGAATTAAGGGATTTATTCTATGCCAAACTGATGTCTATGAGTCCTGAAGATCAGCAAAGTAAAACCTTGTTATCTCTACTTCAGAATTTCCAATCTACTCCAAATCCACTTCCACCTACACCTTCAGTTACACCCACACAGTTTCAAGCATTATCCAAAGAGTTATATACTTTCAAGTCTGAAGTTGTGAAATCTTTAAGTGATATGAAGCAGTCAATTGTTGAGTTGAAAGCATTAATGGAACAGTCGTGTAAGACTCAAGCTCAGAGTACTAAAAGAAGACATGATCAGGATCCCGATGATCATGATCATGAGGGGGAGATGAGTAAGAAGAGAAGAGCTGAGTCAGAAAGCTCTCAAGGTCAGAAAAAGAATCCGACTGTTGCTGAAATATCTAAGATGTTTGAATCAGGTGCTATGGGTGATCAAAGCGGAAAACAGATCGTATTATATGTTGATCCGAATATAGAACCAACGGTTGAAAAGCCTGAGGTAAATGAGAAGGAGATAAGAGAAGTGGTTGATCGATTCGTGCAATCTGTGGAGTTGATTGAAATTAGTTCTGATGATGAAGAAATTGATGAAAGTGCAAGAGCTTATGATCGGTATTGGAAAGTTAAGGAGGAAGAAGAACCACTTTTGGTATTTACTTATGAACCAGAAGATCAAGGTGTTGGATTTAATGAAGAAGAGGTTGATATTTTGTCAGAGATATATGGGCCACAAACTCCTGAAGAAATAATCTTTAGCCCTGTACACTCACCCGAACATATCTCAACCACTTTGATGTCAGAACAACCTTCTGTTACACCTATAACCATCAACCTTAACCAATCTACTTCAACTCAAACCACTATACCTGTATCTGAACCACATCATTCTCATGATCCATTATCTAAAGAGCCAAAATCCGAAGAGACTGATCCTCAATCCACTACATCTTCAATACCTCCTATCATTCCTAGTCATGATGAAGCTGGTCCTTCTAATCCTGCTGATCAACCTGGTCCTTCATCCTCACGGAGCAGAAAATTGACTGAACTTGAACAACGACAAAGAACTTTGTATTTGAGAACACCTTTCCTAGAAGAAGAAGAAAGAAGACTGTTTGTGCACAGAATCAGAACTTTGAATCCCTACGCTGTGTTGGGTATTACAGATCAAACAGCCGAATACAAGTTCGAATATATGTACTTTCTAAGGGACAAGTGTCAAAAGAAAAGAGAGGTGAGGAGCAAGAAGTTGATTGTGTCTATAAAGGAGGTAACAGCTAGACTGTATTACAAGTTGTGGTATCCAGAGTTTCTTGTTCAAAGGCAAGATTGCAGAGATTATAGATTTACTGAAGCTGATTTCTGTCATTTAACCATGGAAGATTTTGAGTTCTTGTATCATCATTTCAGAGATCTTCAGATCAGAAGGGAAAACGTAACTCTTGCTTTGAATGCCATTAAGAGATTTCTGAGAAGACACGTTTTATTCACACAGTGTCATGATTTGCAGATGGGTGTGGAAAGCTATCAACCAAGAATAAATCTGTTAAGACCAAATCAAGAATTGACTGGATTGATGAGGATGCCTTTATATTGTGTGATTGGAGAACCAGAGTTTGGTGTTGTGTTTAGTAATGGTGCAAACAAGATATTCATTCGGTTTAATGAGTTGGAAAAATATTCTGATGGTACGCTTAAAATTGTAAGACTTCAGTTAGTCGAAAAGCTCAAAAGACATGATGCTGAACGAAAAGTTAATTGGATGTCTTCAAGACCTAGAAGAGTTTTGTCAAGAGCCATTGAAGAGATAGATGAAAAATTGAGCTTCAGAATGGCTATGCGAAGGATTGAAACGCATCTTGGGTTTCGAAGTAGAAGAAGACCCTTTCTGCCTTGATAGCTAAGGGGGAGATTGTTAGGGCATTTTTGTAGCTATCAAGACAGTATTAATATCTTGTACTGTTTCTCCTTAGTAGAGGCATGGGCTTGTCATGTCCTACTATATAAAGGAGTTCCTTTGTTATTTTGTATAACAACTTGAAGCATTTGTCATTTTACACTTGGAAATCAATATATGGATGACAAGATTGCTCTCTAGATTCTCTCTACACTTGTTCATTACTTTGTGCTAGATCTGGGATTTCACAAAAAGTGTAGGCTTTGCACTACATATGAGTTTACCTTGAGGTTCTTGAGTTCTTGGAGTGTCTTGAGGTTAGAATGGCTGAATACTTGAGAGAGTTCTAGTGAGAAAGAAGAGAGAAAAAGAGAGGTTTCTTATTTTTTTTTATTTTTTTTTTAAATATAACCGTTTACCAACGGCTATTTTTTTTATTTTCAAATTATACACACTTTTATTTTTATTATTTATCTTATTTTTATTTATTAAAAAATTATACACACTTTTATTTTTACATAATTTTTAATATTAGTTTTTAGTGTTTTGTATTTTGTAATTTTAAATTTTTAATGAATGTTATGAATTTTTATCTTTATTATTTATCTTATTTTTATTTATTAAAAAATATATGAATATTTTTATTTTGTTAAATAATTAAATGTATAAATAAAAGAATTAAAAAAGTTGATGTGGCGCTGAGGTGGCATCAGTGTTCAGTGGGTTCGATAGGAAGCGGTACTCCACTTTAGGGTAAGAAGGGTAGGAAAGAGAAAAGCTGATGTGGCGCTGAGGTGGCATCAGGGTTCAGTGGGTTCGATAGGAAGCGGTACTCATGGTCTAAGGGGAGGGGAGGGCCGGTTTTGGGAAGAGGGGAGAGGGTGGAGTGTGGTGTTGGGTAATATGATGGTGTTTTATTTTTATTTTTATTTTTATTTTTATTTTTATTTTTATTTTTATTTTTATTTTTATTTTTATTTTTATTTTTATTTTTTTTTAAATTTGAATTATTAACTAGTTTATCTATAATCTATAATACTTTTTTTTATAAAATATATATTTTTGCAAAGTATATATATATATATGTGTATGTATTTAGGGTATTTTAGATTGGATTTTATGAGATTTATGGATAATTCCCTTATTAAGGCAAATGCTAGGCAAAATTCTCAAATTTTCCTAACACTATTGTTTTTACTGCTAAGTTTGACTGTGATGTCTAAAATATAGATAACTGCAATGTTCAGTATAAATCTAACCTGAATGTAACTTTGACGGTTGTCACAGTCTCCCCGGTTAAAAGAATTTTGTCCCGAAATTCAAGAACTTCCATCCTTAACCGGTTTGTTAGCAAAAAGGTGAGGATACTTATGTTTCATGTAATCCTCTCGTTCCCATGTATACTTAGGCCCACGCCTTGTGTTCCAATGAACTTTCACAATCGGAATATCCTTTCGCTTGAGACGTTTAACATCTCTATCAAGGATCTCGCTTGGTTCTTCTATGATGTGTAGCTTATCGTCAATTCGAACTTCTTCTAGAGGTATGATCAATGAGTCGCCGACTAGACATTTCTTGAGGTTTAACCATAATTTTTGATGGTAGATAAGTACATGAAATAATTCTTGACGTAAAATCACTACAGAAAGCTTTGCTGTTTGCGCACTGTTTTTGTGAAAAATGTTTGAAGGTCTAAATCTTGGAGTTTTTGAGTGAAACCACTTGGTTTCGAATCTTAACACATAAAATTTAATTCCAGAAAAGATTTCACCTTATTTGGATAATTGTTGAGTGAGATATGGCCTTGCAAAGTCAGTGGAAAAATCTGACAGATTGCTGTTGAAAATCTTCTTTAATTAAATGCACCATTTCCATTGGTTCTTTATGGGATCTTATTCTTTTTGTTTGGCCACGATTTTTGACACAACAATCTAACATTTTCAGATGAAAAGCTATCTTTTAATTTACACAAGCTACATGCAAACAACTTAGACAAGTTATCTTGTCAAAACATTTTCAAAAATTGGTCATTTTGAGCTTTTTGTGAAAACATTCAAATAGTTCTTTCTTTGATCATTAACTTTGGTTTGATCATGGATTCATCACTCTTTTAATAACATGCAAAGTGTTATGGTGATGAATCTACAAATATTAAGATTCAAAGATATGTTTAGTGAAAACAACATTTAAAACCAGTGTAGGAGTAGAATAAACTCAAAGAAAATGAAAGAACAATACAAAGAAAAGTGTAGGTTTTGCACTACATATGAGTTTACCTTGAGGTTCTTGAGTTCTTGGAGTGTCTTGAGGTTAGAATGGCTGAATACTTGAGAGGGTTCTAGTGAGAAAGAAGAGAGAAAAAGAGAGGTTTTTATTTTTATTTTTATTTTTATTTTTATTTTTATTTTTAAATATGAATTATTAACTAGTTTATCTATAATCTGTAATACTTGTTTTTATAAAATATATATTTTTTCAAAGTATATATATATATATATATATATATATATGTATGTATTTAGGGTATTTTAGATTGTCATTTTATGAGATTTATGGATAATTTCCTTATTAAGTCAAATGCTAGGCAAAATTCTCAAATTTTCCTAACACTATCGTTTTTACTGCTAAGTTTGACTTTGCTGTCTAAAATATAGATAACTGCAATGTTCAGTATAAATCTAACCTGAACGTAAGTTTGACGGTTGTCACACTTAGGCTTGAGTGATGATCTAGAATCTGTAATGATTCATAGTAGGCCCTCGAACATGATGATATGACTTTCTGAATGTTAGTCATATTCATGGGATCGGGTATGTTCCCGTCCTTATGAGATGAGTACGAGTACGGTAAGAATGATGACAAACCAGGTTTGTTTTTATGCTTTGAATATCTGAATTTCAAGGCTGTTAATGTTTTAATTTGAATTGGATGTTCTCACTAGGCGTAAACCTAATCGTTCAAATTCAATTTTCTTACCAGGTACGAATTCAGGGAAGTAATGGGATGTGGGACGAGTGCTTTTGGTATTCAACTTTTGATGATAAGCGGAGAACTTAGACGATGCGAGGAGACTTTGGATTGATTGCTTAGATAACCCATTTATTCTAATTATAGTTGACATGATTAGATTAATAGGTTATTTAGAGAATTCGATATGTGTAAATATGAACTCTTATAGTTAGTTCTCTGCTCATATATATAAAAGTTTGGATGATATTCTGATATACCTTGTTAAAATTTTAAGGTTCAAATTGGCCCTGATTTTAGGGTGTTACACATTCCATGTGCCTCATCAAGAAAACCCCGCAATCTATGAAATTCTTTCGTGTTTGCCAACTACTAACAAGTCTCACTCTTGGGAAATTATCTATCACTTTCCCAGCTGGGTGACGTGTATCCTTCAAGTGCGTGGCCATCATCATTTGCTGGACATAACAAATTATATTGATCATTTCATTGCGATGTTGAAACTAAGTTGGAGTGTTTAATATGAAAAAAATATACTTACCAATAAACTGACATCCTTATCGCATTTCTCGTCGATACCGCTTCCAAAAGATGTGGGCTGTCTGTTGTCGATTATCTTGATGAGATTACTTTTTAGATTGAACACCACACAGTAGTAACGGTGATCTTGCATCATGGGAAAGAAGATCTGCTCATATTGAAGTTATTAGTTATTTAACTTAAATACTATGATAAAATAGCATAAATTAATGTTATCGAATCCTTTTTTTCATACCAGATCTACGTTCTTCAAGTGGACGTTTTCAACCTGGTGTTTCTCTGCACCTGAAATGTTCTTTCTGAACCATTCGTAACGCTTGTTGTAGGTGTATATATGGCTCAACAAGACGCCACCATCCTGAAATGTTTATTAATTAGAATAGTAAATATGAATTATGGTGATCGTTACGAAAATTCTTAATAATACTCACCAGAACTGATGTTTTAAAAAAAACCGTCTTGGGGAATAGACGTTCCGGAATCACTCCTCATAGATTAGTATGTCCACCCATCCATCGATCACACTTGTGAATATATGTTCATTTGCTGCCAGGCTTTCCATACCGGCCCGTACTATCTGTTGACCCGTATTTGACGAGTACAATATGTCGCTACATTTCAAAATACAATACATGTTATGATCAGTAACTCCTGCAAGTTTCGTATGTTACTATTATTATTCTACAGCAAGTTATGCAAAATTCATAAGATATATGTACTTACTCCGGTCCGCCAAACGCAGCCAGCTTGTGAACCTTTTTTTCATTGTTTGTCAACGCCATCCGTATTTCCACCGTCCGCTTGACGTACGGTGATCTCATCTGATCGCCAAGTTTGGTCTCTCGTTTGGTCGCCCTACGATGCACGATATTATCAACCGCATTCACCTTCCCTTTAACGCTCTCGATGTACGGAATCACTTGTTTATCCCCCAAACCAGTACTCGCTCTTTCTCCACCTGATGAAACTGCAACTGCACCCTTTGCTGTCGTCGATCCCATTCTTTGTAGTATATCATTGTCGATGGCAGCGAATGTATGTATACACCAGATTGGTGAATCCGGTGTTAGAGTAACGTCAAAGTCCAACTTTGTCAGGGTAACCGTAGCCTTGTCTCTTCCGGTCTCATCCTTTCCCCCAGCCTTATCTTCTGTTTGGGCATCTTCCCTGAAAAGCGTGTCGAAGGTCTCTTGATAGTTATCAAATCTGACATCTTCCGGGAACAACTCCATTGCTTCCTTTATTAATTTGTTCACATCATATGGTCGAAATGCGCATCGATTTTAGCCATGTATTCGTGTTTGTGTAGCAGTTCAGTCAGTATACAAAATCATATATTATGGTATAAAACAGATTTTACACTTTTTAAACTAGAGAAACTATACATATAAAGATATGAGACATATTTCATACATTCGGGTGAATACACAATCCCCAACTATTGAGAAATACAGTATTTAATTTTTCAGTTACTCATAAATACAGTTTGTAGCCTTCAATGTGGAACTACAAACCGTTAAACACACTTTTAAATTATTGGTTCACACATGTATTCTCACAGATTTCACAACTTTGTTTTCAATTATATGAAACTTAGTCATCACGCATTTAATCAATTTTCACACTATCGTATTTAGGAATAAAAGTTTTCAAATTTTAAATACATCAACATGTTTCGCACATTTCACATTATAACGTTATTGGTTTTACCTTTCGGAGTTCCTCCTCATCTTCAAAATCGTCCCCATCTGCACCGTCATCAACAACTCCCTAATCTTGTTCATTCTCCTTGCCTTCATCAACCCCAACAGATGCTGATTGACGTATTTCATCAACCACCTTATTAACTGCATGAAAAGCCATCTCCATTTCCAGCTCTTGCACCTCAGACGCCTCAACCGTATCCTTCAAATTACAACCATTTACCAATTATGGCGACATATGATTTTTTAATTTATTAGAAGATTGTAAAAAAACATGGTACATATGGAATTATAATATCGTACTGTACAATACCTCGTGTTCCGTGTATTTTTTCGCAACCTCAACTCCACCGCCCTTCTCCGTCTCCGATACCAACGCCTCTTCAATCTGCAATAACGAAATTTTGTTGGTAATACATTAAAGGAAATGCATTGATCATATTCAACAATTAATTACCGTACACGTCGGTTGTATTACGATTTATAGTCATGATTTTTTTTATGAATTGTACGATACCTTTTCCCCATATCTTTATCCGCAAGTCTCCCGTCATCATTCTCTTCCGTCTCCGTTCCCATTCTATTAGTTCCCTACAATCATCCATGTTTTGGTAATATATGAAATTAATGGTGTCATCATATTCAATGCATATTTTATTTTATCAAAATGGTACCTTCTCTCCCGTAATAGGTCCTTCACCCTCTATTTGAACCGACTCTACCTCTTCCATTCCAATTGATTTCGTATTCTCCTAAGAATTAAATTTATGTTAATTATTATGTCGTTACACAGAAATATGATCACTTCGTTTAGTGTACAACAGATTTCTGTTTTGTTTTAAACAGATGAGTTAAATTTTCTACATTGTTCTAAGGAACATGAAATTACAACTAAAGTGTTTTTACCCGGTTTTCCGTTCCATGCATGTAGTCCCAATTGCTGTTAGTTGTCACATTATCATTGTCAAACTCAAGTAGTTTCCTGTTGTGCAGTAGCCTTTCCACCAACTTTTAATTGATCATTCTGTCTCGGATTTCCAGAAACCGTCTTCATACACCCACCAATGTTCGCTAATCTTGCCTTGTGCAATCCTCCCTCCTCGAATCCCACTTTTATTCTATCACGGAGTTTCTCCATAGTCCAGGTGTGCAATGGTAGTAGCTCTCGATTAACGTCGTTGGATTCACACACTGTCATATGAACATAGAGGAGTTGTGTTACAAGTTTATGTAGTTATTTTCTATTGTCATTACAAGTTAATGATTGTATTATGAACCGAAAAAAATATTACCGTCAAGAATGTCAGTGGACCCGAGTAGAAGCTGTCGTATGTGTCTCGCTTCCATTTCCTTTTTGCTACGGCGAACAGACTCTACGATGTACCGGCACCAATTTATATTCGATATCATATCAGTGCTGCCAATTTTGTTTAAAAAGGTTATGGCAGTTTCCAGAGGGGCTGCACTCCGCCATGGAATTCACAAAAAGTACGAGTAAGTTTATCTTGAATATCTCTCCTGCGTCGCGTGAATCAAGTATTGCGTTCGACACATCCACCGGTCTTGGCTTTTCTTTCTTGTACGTAGCCACCCATCGTTTTATTAAACCAGAATGTTAGCCCCAAGTATGACTTTCTAAAAGTATTGAAAATATCACAAGTCAGAAGGACGTCAGAGAACAGGACGCCAGAGATCAAGCTGAAGACATAGCAGAAGAACAAACAGAAGACCATCAGAGATCGTCAGAGCTCTGGTAGAAGACCTCTGATAAGTCCATCAGAGAACAGTTCTCCAGAAGACCTTCAGAGCTCTAGCATATGACCTCTGGTGAATGAAGACCTCTGTGAAGCCAGAGTCTCGTAGAAATCTCTAAGTGATAGACTTGTGTCCGCACTTTCCACGTCATCCCTAAAAGGACGAAGACATGCTTTCCACGTGTCATCACAGGGTTTGATAGTACACTGTCTATTGCTTTATCAGGCTATAAATAGAACGTTAGTGGAACACACAAATTGTCGAGAATTGTAAGAATCGTTACTAGAATTGTGAGAGCACTACCACTGCACAATTCCATTCCACTTCTAGTGTACGATCAGTAGCCTGGGAGATTTCATAATACACACACAAGAAAGTGTTCTTGGTGTTATTCATATTTTCAATATACGAGCAGTTTGTTATTCATTATTGTTATCTATTACTGTTCATCATATTGTTATTCTCTCATGTTTTATGCTACACACAATCACTCATACACAAACAGTTTTATTATGCTTCCGCTATCTTTGATATTTCTGTTTGTATGAGACGAGGTGAATCTGGGAACCTACAATTGGTATCAGAGCAGATTGATTTGCTTAAATCAAATCGATCCAATCTTACCAGTTTGATTCACTCTTGTTGATTGTGCTTTGTTTTTCAAGCTTTAAGGTATACCCTGTTTTTATACAAAACCTGAAACTCCATTGTTAAAGCTTTTGATACGTGTTTAAGTGTTCCAGTAAGCTTGTAAATCATTTCTACATCGTTTACCGTTCCATTGCTTTACTATTCATCTATTTCTGTTCAAAACTCTTTCAAAATCTTCATACTCTGTCTTCTCTTAAAATGGCGAACAACAACATAAATGCTATTTACACCGCTGGTTCTTTAACCAAACCTCTTCTGAGGGATGAATACCCTCAATGGAAGATCAGGATGGTTAACTTCTTCGATGGCATAGATATAGATCTTATACGATCTGTCACAAATGGACCATTCCAACCCATGATATTGGTTCCTCGTGTACCTGCCACAGAAACAACTGCTGAGATTCCTGCTCACTTCGAAGCTGAAACCACTGCTTTTACGGAAGAAGAAAAGCTTAAAATGGAAAATGATCTTAAAGCGGTTAGACTTCTGATTATGGCCCTTCCAAATGATATTTTACAAAAATTAGACTCTTGTGTTACTGCTAAGGAAATCTGGAATCAACTTCTGAACCAACTCGAAGGGGGTATTAAAACCCAAAAGAACATAAGGACCCAATGTATTAATGAATACAATGGTTTCAAAGCACTTCCTGAGGAAACTTTACAACAGGCCTATAACAGATTCAACATTCTGATAAACAAATGTAAGAAATGTGGGGTTGTAAGGTCGAAGGAAGATAACAATGTCTTGTTCTTAAAAAGTTTGAATGATGAATGATTACATCTGTCTATGTCTCTACAAGCTAACCAGGACCTGGATACATGGTCTCTTACTGATGTATATGGAACTTTTGCTGCACAAGAGAAATATGTTGTCAAACAAAAGGGCAAATCCACTATTGCAGGTCCACTAGCATTGATCTCTGACTCAAAAACACCCTCAGAAGGGAAATCCAGCAGAGACAAGAAGTAGGAAAAAGCCATAAAGAAGAAGGGAAAGAAGAGCCTCATAGCAGAAAGTGATGATGAGGAAAGTGTGTCAGAAGATGATGATGATGTTGACATCAATGCTTTTGCCCAATCTCTTGCCTTGATCACTCAACAGTTCAACAAGAGATTTGGCAAGAAAGTGTTCGACATAAGAGGAAAGTATGAGAGAGAAGAGAAGGATGAGAAGAGAGTTTATGAGCAGAGGACTGCACCTCACCACCAGAACAACAGAGCAGCACCAGAGCCTAGACCACAACAGTATCAACAGAGATACAACCAACCAGCTCCACAAAATCAAGCATATGCTGCTCAGCCCATCAATCAGAATGATGGAAGATTTTTAGATGTGGCAAACCAGGCCATTTCTCTTCCAACTGCAGGGGTAGACTGGTAAAAGACCAGGACTACTACAAGAACAAATATAAGTACAACTTCAGAGAAATAAGTTACGTGGCAGAGATAGAGAACTGGATCTCTGATTCATCTTCTGATGATGAACCAGAGCAGGCTAACTTCTGCAGGATGGCTGTTGAAGAATATAGCTCAGAGGAGATGTTTGAAGGGATAGCTGGGGAAATGCCAGAGAAGTCAACAGAGACTGATGCTTCTTTAATGTCTTATGCATTTTCTGTGACCAATGTTGCTGACAGAGCGTTGGAGATTTCCAAACCCAGTGCCAAGGTATGTTCATCCTCTGAATCTAAATCTGACTCTGAATTGGAAATGAATGTGTCCAAGCTTGCTGAGGAATTTCAAAACCTTAAACAAAAACTGATTGAAGAAAAAGAACTGAGAAAACTTGCTCAAAAAGATCTGTCCATCTACAAGGGAGAGAGAGAGAGAGAGAGAAAAGTCTCTTGGAAATGGAGAAGGAAGAAATTTCTAAAGAAAAATCTGAGTTAGAAGTTTTACAAAAACAAAAGGAAACCTTATTTTCAGAAAAATGTAAAGAATATGAAGAGGTTTTGAGATTAAAAGCTGAAGAGGTAAAGAAATCAGAATATGAAAGGCTTAACTCCGTTGCTCTTAAGAATTATTTTCAAAAGGAAAGAGAAGTCTTACATCAGTCTTTACAGAGGAAAGAGCTTCTGATTAAAAAGTACCAGGATGCATACGATGTGCACATTAAATTTAATTCTCAAAAGGACACACAAGGTCTGGGTTTCAGTGACCTTGATCCCTTCACTGGAAAGAAGAAGACATCGTTGTCCTCTACTTTCTGCGTTGGGAAAGTCCAAATGCCTGACGGTGTACTCACTGGTAATTGTGTTTTTAAAAGAGCTAAAACTTCAGAAGGGTCAAGGACCAGAAAGCTGAATTTTAGAAATGTCAGCTATGATTCCTCTAGTCATGAAAAGGTTACAAAACCATCTCTAAAGTTTATTCATGATCAAGGAAAATCTGATATCATCATTTCTACTTCTGCCAAAAGTCATGATCCCAAGGAGACATTCAACTTTAACTCTTTCAAGGAGCAGAAGCCTGCTACTTCTGTGGCTGGTCCCTTTGATGTCAAAACTCAGAGTGATCTTAACCCTGAAGCACCAGTCTTCTCTCCTACCTCTGAAGACGTAAGAACTTCATTTGAAGAAGATCTACAAAGAGTTCTGGAAGAAAACTCCATTTCTGATGCTTTAAAACCTAAACTCAGAAAATTCAAAACCTGTACCATCAAAGAGTTGAACTCCTCTGACTCCTCCAAAGCAAACGTTTCTCAGAAACCCACAGAGACTCACACCTCTGACAGAGCCACCAGAGACTTTTTAGACTCTGACTCTAAGGTGAATGAGCAGATTTTTTGTGCACCAAAGACTATCTTGCACAAACCTGAACAGGCATTTGTTGGGTCTAGAATTTTGAACAATGTCATACCTGTTTCTAAAAACCAATCCAGAATCCCACCATGCCCTGGTTTTAAAAATATGTGTATCAGAATCCTATCTTATGAGGAGTTAGAAGAGAAGAGAAGAGAAATAAGAAAGCCAAGAATGCTTCTGTGAACCAAACCTCTGTACCTTATGTTTACAAACCTATAAGGTTCACTCCAGAACAGAAAGGAAAATGGAAAGTTAATGACTCACCTATTTTTAATTCTGCAGTGAATCAAAGAGGAAAATCTTTTTGGTCCAATGAATCACATCAAGAGAGGAATGCCAGTTTCAGGAAAACCAATCTAGATAGGAAGTTTGTAAAAACATCTGATTCTATAAATTTTTTTTCTCAAAAGGCATGTAATCCCAACAATTTGCATAAATCATTCCCATGTTTTATCAATTGCAATTGTATTAAGCTTCTGTTGAAATTGCAAAATTATCTTAATGGTCCCCACTGCATTATGAATCGGTCACCAGAAAGGAAAAGTCCTAAGATCAACTCTCAGAACATGCAGAGAAAATCCTCTGAAGCCAGCAGGTAAAACAGCAAACACCCCCAAACCTAACAAGAAAGGACCCATTATGCAATGGGTACCTAAGAGAAACTAATATGTCTTGCAAAAGCCACATGTTAAGATCTGGTACTTAGACTCAGGGTGTTCCAGGCACATGACAAGCAATAAAGAGCTACTAACCTCATTCAAAGATAAAATGGGAGGTGCAATAACTTTTGGAGGAGATGGACAAGGACAGATTAGAAGATATGGTGTTCTAACCAATGGAGGTGTTTCTGTATCTAAAGTTGCTTATGTTGAAGGATTAAATCATAAGTTGCTTATGTTGAAGGATTAAATCATAATTTGCTTAGCATAAGTCAACTGTGTGATCATGGTTTTGATGTAAATTTTAAGAATAAATAATGTTCTTTGTTAGTTTCAGAATCTGGTCAAGAGCTTCTCAGAGCTGATAGGAAAGGCCATCTTTAAAAAATGAATTTTAATCCAAATCAAAAATCTAATACAGAAAAACTCTGTTTAGTTTCTTTGAATAAGGAAGATGCCTGGCTCTGGCACAAAAGATTTGCTCACTTGAATTTTTCAAATCTTGACAAGCTTGTGAAACTTAACTTAGTCAAAGATCTGCCTTCTCTTAAGTATGACAAAGACCATCTTTGTTCTGCCTGTGAATTGGGTAAGCTGAAAAGAGCTTCACACAGAACAAAGAGTGATCACAACTACCCTAGACCTTTGCATATGCTTCATGTGGATCTCTGTGGTCCAATCTCAGTGCAAAGTCTATCTGGCAGAAAGTATATCCTGGTTCTTATAGATGAATATTCTAGATATACTTGGGTTGAGTTCATCAGAGTAAAATCTGATGTCCCATAAATACTGATAAATCTGTTGAAAAGAATTCAAGTTCTGTTAGGTCTGAAGATCTAAAAGTTGAGAAATGATAATGAGACTGAGTTCAAGAATACCAAAATTGATTCCTACCTTACAGAGGAAGGAATCTCCCAGAACTTCTCTGCTGCAAGAACTCAACAAAATGGTGTTGTTGAGAGAAAGAACAGAACTCTGGTAGAAGCTGCCAGAACTATGTTAGCAGGATCTGATCTTCCCATCAACTTATGGGCAGAAGCAGTCTCAACAACATGTTTTTTACCCAAAACAGGGTTGTCATTGTAAAAAGATTTAAGAAGACTGCTTATGAGCTGATCAACAATAGAAGACCAAATGTGAAATACTTTCATATTTTTGGTTGCAAATGCTACATCTTGATGACAAAGCTCAATTGGGAAAGTTTGACAGAAAGGATGATGAAGGAAAATTAATTGGATATTCTCTAACTTTAAAAGCCTACAGAGTCTACAACTTAAGAGCAAGAGTCATTCAAGAAAGCATCAATGTATCCTCTGATGAAAGATCATCAAGTGTCTCTGAAAGCCAAACATTAGAGAGGATACATACAACAGAAGAGCCAAGTACCTCCAAAGCAAGAGAGGAAAATATCAATATGATATTTAATGATTTCTTTGATGATGAAGATTCCTCTGAAGTCATCACCAGAGGCAATCAAGTTCAGAGCTCTGAAGGACATAATCTATCAGGTACATCTTTGTCAGGTCCTTCAAATACTTCACCATCTGCTTCTCTGTCCACAGGTCAAGTTAAGAGAGATGAGAGACTACAATCACAGGAAAGAGAGCCTGAACAAGAACCATCATCACCCCCACTGACCAATGTTAGAAGAAATTCCATATATGAAAGTTCACCTTCTCAGAGCCCTGCTGGTACTTCTTAGAGCAATGAAGCCACTCTCCAGAGTAGTGTGCCTCAGAGCTCTGAAGCTGACAATCATCTTTTCCCTTCAGAAGCACAGACACTGCCTCTTGTCCATGCTCCCATGACCAGATGGACAAAGGATCACCCCATCATCAGATCATTGGTGCTGATGATGATGGTGTTTAGACAAGGTCAGCTACAACAAATGAAGTTTTCTTTGTGAACTTCTTAAGCATGATTGAGCCAAAGAATATTACTGAAGCCCTAGAAGACCCAAACTGGATTGAAGCCATGCAAGAGGAGCTTCTGGAATTGGAGAGAAACAAAGTTTGGTCCTTGGTTCCACTTCCAAAAGATAAAGCAACTATTGGAACCAAGTGGGTTTTCAGGAATAAGAAAGATGAAGATGGGATAATCATCATAAACAAAGCAAGAATGGTTGCAAAGGGATATTGCCAAGAAAAGGGCATTGATTATGATGAAACCTTTGCACCAGTGGCTAGGATAGAAGCAATCAGAATCTTCCTAGCCTATGCTGCTCATAAAGGTTTCAAGGTCTATCAAATGGATGTAAAATCTGCCTTTCTGAATGGAAAATTACATGAAGAAGTATATGTCCAGCAACCTCCAGGCTTTGAAAGCTCATAGTTTCCAGATCATGTGTACAAGCTAGACAAAGCTCTATATGTCCTTAAACAAGCTCCCAGAGCCTGGTATGAAACTCTGTCCAGTTTTCTGTTGATCAACCACTTTGAAAAAGGTATTGTGGATACTACCTTATTCTTTAGGAGATATAAAAATGATATACTTCTGGTACACATATATGTTGATGACATTATCTTTGGGTCTACTAATGAAAAGTATTGTGATAGGTTTTCTGAGTTAATGAAAAGTGAATTCAAAATGAGCATGATGGGAGAACTTTTTTCTTCCTTGGTTTAAAAGTAAAACAAACCATCAGAGGCACCTTTATAAGCCAATCAAAATATGTCTCTGATATTTTGAAAAAGTATAAGCTCAATAACTCACATCCTATGAAAACTCCTATTTCCACTGGAGTTAAACTTGACCATGATCCACGGGGTCAATCTGTGGATGTCAAGAACTATAGAGGCATGATAGGGTCGCTTATGTACTTAACTGCTAGCAGACCTGATATAATGTTTGCAACCTGTCTTTGTGCTAGATTCCAAGCTAATCCTAAGGAATCCCATTTGTCTGCAGTCAAACGAATTTTTAAATATCTCAAAGGGACTCAATCCATGGGTCTCTGGCATCCTCTTAACTCTGGTTTTGAGCTTGTAGCATATACAAATTCAGATTATGGAGGATGCAGGAATGACAGAAAGAGTACTTCTGGTAGCTGTCAATTGCTAGGAGATAAGCTGGTGAGTTGGACATCCAAGAAGCAGAACTGTGTGTCAACCTCTACAGCAGAAGCAGAATATGTTGCTGCTGCTACTGTTGTTCACAAGTCATATGGATGAAAACACAGCTCAGAGACTATGGACTGGAGTACAATAAAGTTCCAATTCTTTGTGACTCCAAGAGTGCAATAGCAATTACAGCAAATCTAGTTCATCACTCCAAGACAAAGCACATTGATATAAGGTACCACTTTATCAAAGATCATGTTGAAAAAGGGACTATTGAAATGTATTTTTTTCAACTGACTTCCAACTTGCCGATTTGTTTACAAAAGCCCTTGATGAAAGGAGATTCAATTTCTTAATCAGCAAGATGGGTATGCTGAACATGTCCTCTTAAACTCTGGTAAATCATCAGAGCCTCTGACATCCATCTCAGAGCTCTGACAGAGTAGTTAGGTAGTTCATGTCAACAGAGTTTCTGATGTCGACCTCAGAGCTCTGCCAGCATAGTCTTTCAATATTTTCTTGTTTCTTTCAGAGTTTCAATTTTGTCTATCTGAAACTCTCTTGTTCATAATAATCTTCATAAATTCTTTCAAAAGTTCAACATATCAAGGAGGAGCTCAAAAGCTAAATCTATGAATAAGCTCATCAGTTTAGGAGGAGCTTAAAAGAAAATAGGCATTGTTTAAGGGGGAGCAAGTCAAAAATTTTCAAATCTTTATGACTTGGCTTGATAATCAAAAGGTTTTTGGAGAAGGGAAAACCTATTCTGATGAAAACAACTTTGATTATATCTCTAAACTTATACTCAGAATCAGGTCTCTGGAGAATTCACCAGAGCCTCTGACATAAACATCAGAGCTATGTGACTCCTCTAAGAAACCTCTGTCGTATTCGTTCTCTGATCATTTTCCTCATCAGAAATAGGATTTGCAAAATATTTTTTGGGTAAAGGTGAAACATCTTGAGAAACTAGGTTACTTGAACGAATGTCAGAGATCACCGATCAGAGGCAATGATGTGCAAAGAGTTCCAACAGATCTCTGCCTTTTCTTGATGCCTTACATTTTCTCTGATATTGATCATCATAAGTGCGGGTTATTTCTGAGCCACAACCACATGTCACCCACCAATCTTTAACCGTGACGGTTCCATATCAGAAAAGTTGTCAGATCCAATATACATGTGGCATTTTTTGATTGGGCAACTAACCATTTGTTGTTCCCACGATCCACTGTAGAAAACGTTCCACTATCTAACACTCTAGTGCCTACATTGCCTACAATGGTTATCCCTGAGAATTCTTCGAGTATAAATACCCATTTGAAAACCCTTCACTCTTTACGCTCTCTTAACCTTTGAATATCTGCAAATTCCCTCTCGTATTTAAATCCACAAACCCTTGTTCTTCAAGTTCTTAAACCTGCAACAATGGCACAAGAAAACTCTACAGAATCAAGCAGAATCGTCCCTGTCGACGAAATCATCATCCAACCATATATTTTTAATGACAACAACTACAGGCTATCCATCAACACAAGTCTGTATGAACCCATATACCACATCATCCTTGAGTTCTTTCGTTGCTCTGAACTTTTTCTTGCCCTAACTAAAGCCGACGAGATTATGCCACAACTCTACGTCCAACAATGGTGGATCACTTGCCAGTTTATTGAAGAGAGAACAGGAATCATTGGCAAAGTCGATGTTGGACCAAATGCAGGAGTAGGGACTATTCGTATTCATCCCAAAACCATCAGAAGATTGTTCGAGCTTAAAACCCTAGAGGAACTAGGAATCCCTGCTTATGAAAAAGCACCTGAACAACCCATACTCTTAGAATTCATCAGATTTCTACCAAGGTTTTATAATCGGGTATAACTCGAAAGCCGACTTGTGCTGGATTCCTGCATACCTCTGGCAGGTATCGCAACTCTAAGCATGTGCTATGTAATCTGCAAGGACTGTAGGCCAGTAGTGGCCATGTCTCCGGATCTCTCGAATTTCCCTCAGCGCGCTCGATCTACCTATCTTTCTGAGTTTGATTGGTTTTCGCTCCAGGTGACCTTTCCATTTAATCACTGACAATGATAGGTGGATCTGGTAATTGGTCTACTCCGATTCTGATAGGTGCGTCTGACATGGCATTTCGGGACCCCAGACAAGGAGGGAATAAAGGCAAGCTTTGAAGAGTGGATTTCATTAAAAACAAGGCCTTACCAGCTTGATCTAATAGGGCGGGCACCTTTCCAACCCACCTGGTATTCAACTTAGCTACATATCGTGCTCCTCCTCGAGAAGCACTCTCCCATCTGAGTTGGAGATTCTATATTCTCCGCCCGAAACCCAAGAAGTTGGCTTTGCCAACACAACATTAGGGTCGTCCCCTTCATTCTATACTGACCCCGGCCCGGGCTGGCTTTTTGGGAAGCCCGTCCCCACCGTGCTCACGGCCCGGTTGGCCTGCCAGCAGTAGTGGGAATTATCCCTTTCCCTGGTCAAAGACTTGGTTGGATGCGGGATCTACTCCACGAGGAGCGGTACGGACGTAGATGATATCATCACGACTTCTCTTTTCGTACCGGAGTTTCCGAAATCTATACTAGTTTGCCCAGTAATGTTGTGGCTGCAATTCATAGGCCGTCGTTCTCTGATCCATTCTTTAGGTGAGAGGAAACCTTATCTTTAAAAATGAATGGAAGGTAAAAAATAGGAACTGCCTGTAGATAAGTAAATAGACATGCTATTTTGATGTGATGTACACGTTGAAAATTTGTCTGAGAGTCGTTCTACCGACCGGAACACTTAGCGGAGCTAGAAGGAAGGTAGGAAAGGTTTAGATGACTTAGTTAGCGGAATATGGATTCAAGAGAAAAGGGAGGGCTTCCGACTATTCGTTCTCCCTTGTAGTAGCCTTCGTAGTTGTTGTTCTTTGTTGTGCCAGGCAAGCGAATAGTGAGTTTGTCCATCGAGCTGCTTGTAATGGGTTGAAAATAGAGTCCTTTGTTCTGTCTCAGATTGGGTACTGCATGGTATCCTAGTAAGATGAGCTGTCTTAAGAGCTAATCCTCGTTGGTAATAAGTTTTGAATTTTTCTCCACTAGAGGAAGACAATGTTCTCTCTTTATTCTCTTGAGGGACAAGGGAACATCTTCAATGATCTGGATTTTATGCGAGGAGCCATGTTCGAGAGGAAGCAATGGCTCTTATCGAAATTTACCTTTTGGCCATTACAATAAGCTTCTTACTTGTTTCCAGAAAGATTTTAAGCTTCTTAAGATTCCGTTTATGGCCATTATATTATAACATCGTTTGCAAAGAGAGGGAGAGTGCTTCCTCTGAGTTTTGCTTCACTTTACTTTATTTCATTTCGGAATTTGCTAACAAAGGAACAGGCGGCATGTTTAGCCACCACAAAGCATGGGAAAAGGAAGAAAAAAGTCGACTAGGGAATAAGGGGCGATCTAGCTCCTGAAATATATAACATTCTTGATCCTTCCTTTTACTAGTCTTCTCGGCTGGAATCAAAAAAGATTCTCCGCCCTGTTCCAACTCCTTCTTCTCCCTTAGGATAGGGTCGTCGTTGGTCCTTTTTTGCACTAAAAAATTAGTCAGAGCAACAAACTGTCTACGTACGAAATTTACGGAACAGGGATAAGAAACCAGGCGGGATAAAAGAAGAGCGGTATCACCGTTTAGGAAAAACTGCTTTCGTGTGGTCTCTTTCTTTTTTGGATGAAGGTGAGTGGCAAAGTCTGGTTCAACTAAGGAGTAGGTCGTCCTATCTGATAGAGCGGGTAATGCTCAAATTCTTTTTTTCTTTGGGTTGACGCCGAGAAAGACTAAAGACGGGAGAGCACGCACAGACATCCTCGGGAAAGCACTAATTGTAGGACCCGTAATCAAGCAACAATCAAGAAACTCCATAGAAATTGAGTAGAAGTAGGCATGAAGATTATTTTATTGAATGATTTCTACTCATAAGCTTTTAATACAATGGAGGGAGAATTTCTCAATTACAAACCGTATCTCACAATTCACTGTGAAGTGTGTGTGATCACAAAATATCTCAAATGATAATGAAAGCCCAAGACACCTATTTATAGTGTCTAATTACATGACATGGGCCCAAGCTCATTTAACTCCCATTAAACTCCCAAAGCCCAAAATACTTATAAAGCTAATTACAACACATTTGGCTTTTCTTGACTTTTGATAACGCCACTTTTTGGCGTTATTTTCGGTTCTCAAACCAATGAGATTGGCTTGTATTTAAGCCAAGAAGCGGAATTTTATGGTCTGTCTAGTGAGATGTGCAGGTTTTCTAAAAGACAATAATCTTCGAGAAAAGAAGTTGAAAAGAGCCCAAAAAGAGCCAAAACGAAGCCCAACGGAAGCCCGAGATCCAAGCCCAAGACCCGCGCCCGAACCAGGACCCGAAGCTGACCCGAAGACAGCTCAGAAAACCGCGCGGTTTTCCACGCGACTTGCTAGTCGCGTGGAAGGTCGCGTAACCCCCTGTTTGTTTCCTATACTTTGGCGTTTTTCCAATTATTAGGTCATTCGACACACAGCCCTCACACGACGAACAGGAGCAGCTTCAAGGCGATTTTCCAAGGTTTTTCGGAGCTTTTGGAGCCACGATAGAGGATCGATTGGAGTCAGATTCATCACGCGAAGTAGATACGAGCACGAGAGAAGGGAGTCCGCCATTACATTCATCGCTTTCACTTTCATTATGTTTATATACACATTTTCATCTCTTTCTCTTGTGTTTGAATCCAACACCAACATGAACTAATTTCTATATGTTGGGGGTTGGAATGAATTTGATTTAAGCATATGAACATGTAACTTGAGACTTTTATCAGTTTTTCCTATATTAATGAAGCATGTGATTTGGATTATAATGCTTTTGTGAATTTGGCCAATTTACAATTGATTTGTTGTTTCTAATTAAGTTCGAGAGAATTAATTGTGACTAGAACTAGAAATTGCATGCCTAAGGTGAGAAAGGGGATAGAGATATACCGAGTAAACCTTAGTCCCGTTAAAATCTTGAGCTTAATGTATTTTGAATTCCATAGGTGAGATCGAGAGATAAACTTGTGTTTTTCAAGATAAAACCCGTAGTTGCTCGAAAGAGAACAACGATGATTTTTACAAGATTGGGTATTCATTATACGGAATAACTGATAACTATTTTGAGTCAATTGTTTGTATGTGAAAGTCTTAGGATTTCCAACCCTCAACTGTTTTCTCTATCTGAAGTTCTTAAGCTGTTTACTGTTTGTGTGTTGATTTAGTTTTGTTTGCAATTAAGTAGTTTATAAACCAACCTCTCAAAGTTGCGACGTTCAGTTAATAGCAATTGTAGTAATTGTGATACTTAGTTCCTAGTTCCTGTGGATTCGATACTCGTACTTCCGTACGTATTACTTGATTTCGACACCGTACACTTGCGGTTAGATTTAGGGGGTGATACCCGCCTATCAAGTTTTTTGCGCCGTTGTCGGGGAACTAGTTGCAACTGATAGCACTACCAGCTATAAGCGCTATTAGATTGAACATTTTTTTTATTTCTGTTATTTTATTTTATCACCTTCAATTTCTGGATTACTGATTTTGTTACCTTCCATTTCAGGTACTAATTGGTTTATGCCAAGGAAAACCCGAGGGGAGAAAATCGAACCGATCGATCCGGAGATTGAAAGAACCGCCCGCCGATTACGAAAAGAAGCAAAAGCAAAACAACATATCAAGATCAAAATGGGCGACGAAGAGAGGCGTCCTATGCGGTCGTTTGCCGACCCGAACGTGGCAGCCGCACGCATAGGCATCCAAGCGCCTGCTACTGGGGCGAATTCTTTTGAGCTCAAACCGAGTACCATCGTAATGGTACAAAAAAATCAATATGGAGGAGCACCGACCGAAGATCCTCATGCACATCTCCGTGCATTCGAGAGGATTTGCAGCACATTCAAGATTAATGGCATGAACGAGGATGTTGTTAAGTTAAGATTGCTCAGCTTCTCACTCAAGGGTAGAGCTGAAATCTGGATAGAGAGTTTACCAGCGGATCCGATCACCACCTGGGCAGACCTGAAGGCCGCATTCCTCCAGAAATTCTTCCCACCGGGAAGAACTGCTCAATTGATGGCCGATATCACCCACTTCGCGCGGTGGGAACAAGAGACCTTATCCGAGGCATGGGAGCGATACAAGGATATGTTGAAGAAGTGTCCTCACCATGGGTTGCAAGGTTGGGTTATTATCCAAACCTTCTTCGTAGGACTTCACCCGCAGTTCAAAAATGATATCACTGCTGCAGCGGGTGGAGCCCTAATGGAAAAGACGTATGAAGAAGCGGTCGCCTTGATCGAGAAATTGGCCGAACATAGCTTTTCTACTCCAAGATCAGCTGTTAGAAGAGTTGCTAGTGTTCAAGAGTCGGATGAGCTAAAGGAAATAAAAGCTCAATTAGCTGCGATCTTGAACCAATTGAAGGGAGGTAGACCGGAAGAACCCGAGCAAGTCCAATTCTTACAAAACCGGAACAACCAACTGAGGAATGATCCGTTCTCGAATACTTATAATGAGGGGTGGAAGAAGCACCCAAAATTCTCATGGAGTCAACCCGGTCAACAACAGCAAGGTAATTTTTCTAACTTTTCTAATTCCTCCAATACTAATAATGTTTATCGTCCTCCAGGTTTTAACCAAAGGAATTTCAATGAGGGACCATCTATGGAGAAGAAACTGGGGCTGGAGGATATGATGATGAAGTTCATGACCAAGATGGACAGCACGGTTGGAGAGTTAGCGAGCACGGTTAATACTGTAAAAGTTGCGACCGATCAGAACACCGCATCCATCAGAATTCTAGAGAGGCAAGTAGGGCAGATTTCGGAAGCCCTACAAAACCGTCCCCCCGGAACCTTGCCGAGTCAAACCGAGAGGAATAACCGGGAAGAATGTAATGCCATTTATCTAAGAAGTGGCAAGGAGCTGATCAAGGAGACTACACGAGAACCGCCATCAAAGGAAACCGATCCTAAAGAGAAAGAGGTTGAGGCTGTAGACATGGATAAGTTGGAAGCTGATGAAGAGGTGGTAATTGAAGAAAACTCGGAGGATGAAGAAAAGAAGAAGGAGCAATCAAGGGTCCCAAAGCAACTACCGGTCAAGCCGGTAGTCAAACCGTTCATGCCACCGCTACCATTTCCGAATCGGGTGAGGGCGCATAACGATGAGGAACAGTTCAAGAAGTTCCTCGATGTCTTCAAGAACCTACACATCAACATTCCCTTCGCAGAGGCACTGGAACAAATGCCAACCTACCTCAAGTTCATGAAGGAGATTATATCCAAGAATAGGGAGATCGATCACCAGTCCACCGTTGCACTTACTGAAGAGTGTAGCGCGATCATCCAGAACAAGCTTCCCCCGAAGCTTAAAGATCCAGGGAGTTTTTCAATCCCTATTCAAATTGGGAAGTTTAATTTTGATAAAGGGTTGTGTGATCTAGGAGCGAGTATTAACTTAATGCCTTTATCTGTTTTTAGGAAACTCGGCTTGGGTGAGGTGAAGCCAACGTACATGACACTTAAGCTCGCAGACCGATCGATCGTGTACCCGTATGGAGTGGTAGAAGATGTGCTAATCAAGGTCGGCAAGTTCTACTTCCCGGTGGACTTCGTGGTGCTAGACATCGATGAAGATATAGAAGTTCCGCTGATCTTGGGAAGATCTTTCCTGGCCACGAGTAGAGCTTTGATTGACATGGAGGAAGGAGAGATGACCCTGAGAGTCGGTGGTGAAAAGGCAGTATTCAAGATGTTCGAGAAGGTGAGAGGTCAAGTTGAAGAGGAGCCGGGCAATAAGGAAAAGCCTAAGGAGTGATCGGAAAGAAGGTCGAGCCACGACCGACACCAAGGCGCTAGGTGGGAGGCAACCCACCAAGGTTTGCATTTTCTTTTATCATTTGCATTTTTTGAGTGATTTTATTTACAAAAAAAAATCCTGGAACAGAGACGTACGCGACTTGTGTCGCGGTTTACAAGCCCCGTGCCAAGTCGCGGGGGTCCCTGTTTGGTTTTTAAAGTTTTTCGTTTTCTTTGCTTTCTTTCGCTTTCTGCTTTGTTTTCTTTTGCTTTTGCATTCTCTCTCTCCCTCCTTCTCCGATGTCTCTCGTGCTGGTCGCTCAAATCTTTTAAGATAATCTCCTCCGCCCGGGCAACCAGGTATGTTCTAAACTCTGTATGCTAACGAGTGGTGTTTGATGTTTTGTTTCCTTATTAGTTAAATAAGATGCAACAAACCTAAGTTTCACTTAGGTTTGGGGTGCCTCACTTTGCAAACATCTACACACTCACTTCTAATCCTGTGAAAACCTCGGTTTCACCGAGGTTTGGGGTTGGCTTTTGTTTTGACAAACCTAGGCCATGGCCTAGGTTTGGGGTGCCCATTTTTGAAAATATTTAGGCTAGCTCTTTGATGTCTCTTGTTAATATTATGCCTTGCCTGTCTGATACCTGTAATAACCGCACAACGATACTTGTTTTAGTATCGCCTAAGCCGACACTTGCACATTGGGGACAATGTGTGGGTAAGGTTTGGGGTTGCCCAATCGGGCCCACGTTTATGCACATAGATTTCTCGCACCTCTGCATGCTTAGATCGCATTAGCTAAAATTTTTGTTTTGAATGATTGAGACCAACCGTTGTGGAAAGAAGCTTGTGATAGTAACGTGACCATTAGGGAAGGACCGGGAAAGGACATGACTAGGGACATTAGTGGAGACCACCCAATAGCGAGTTTTGAGCCTTAAAGACGTCGTTCATTTCGAGGGATTCATACACTTGATTCATATACACTTTTTCGAATTCCTTGTCGTGAATATAGAATGATCTCGCTATATTATTGCATTGAGTAGCAAAGACAACCATCGGGATATTAGGTAAGGGTATAGTAGACCAAATCGTGTGGACCTTCAGAGATGATACCAGGCATTGTGTGTATGTTTAACCCGTGTTTAGCTATCGTACCTTTTCACCCATTTGTGTGTATCCATAACCATTTTGTAGCCAAACACTCACCTCGTTCGTTCCTAAACTCACCAGTTAACCAATAGCCATTAAACCTTAGCCAACCCTTATCCGAAAGTGTGTCATTCAGAAGCGGTACAGGCCAGTTATAAAAATAGATAGAAAAGAGGGCCAATGCAGCCCTAATTTGAATAAAGAGGACCAAAGAAGTCCCAAAAAAAACTTTAAATACAGTTTTTAGATAGCTTCACAGCAGCTGAATAAGAGAGTCAAAGCGACTCCAGTAGTGACAAAGAGGGCCAAATGATAGAGCATAAAGCTAGGAAGTTCATAATTGCTAAAGTTTGACACACCAAGGATCTTTGTTCCTTTTTACCCTTCGTTTCTTAGCCATAACCCTAACCCCATTACAACCCTTGTGAAGACCTGGATGATCTTTTGGAAAATGTGATTAGGGTATACGACCACCTTTACTGGTATTCTCTGTCTTGCTACTCAATTCCTTTCTGAGATCATCTTTTTGGACATTTGTGCGTCTTTCATTAGAGTTGTCATGTAATATTCGAGTATTCTTGTATATAAATTCTTATACATGACAACATGTGCGACAACCTAGGTTCGAGCGAAATGAGAGAATCCCGTGAGGTAGGGTCGAGGCGAAATGTTCTCCCTAGTATGTTTGGACCTAGTACGACCTTAATGGAAACGGAGCAGTCACGAGTTCAACTTACAATGGAAGGTCATAGATCAAACGGAATAAGAATGAGGCGAGAGTGAGATAGGCATTCACGGGTATGGGAAATCACCAGTGCATTACATGGTACCGATTGGGAGTTGTGCAGTTATTATATTTCACTGATATATGCTTTTATTCTATTTTATCGCTAATTTGCTTGGGGACAAGCAACGCTCGGTTTGGGGTTGTTGATAACGCCACTTTTTGGCGTTATTTTCGGTTCTCAAACCAATGAGATTGGCTTGTATTTAAGCAAAGAAGCGGAATTTTATGGTCTATCTAGTGAGATGTGCAGGTTTTCTAAAAGGCAGTAATCTTCGAGAAAAGAAGCTGAAAAGAGCCCAAAAAGAGCCAAAACGAAGCCCAACGGAAGCCCGAGATCCAAGCCCAAGACCCGCGCCCGAACCAGGACCCGAAGCTGACCCGAAGACAGCTCAGAAAACCGCGCGGTTTTCCACGCGACTTGCAAGTCGCGTGGAAGGTCGCGTAACCCCCTGTTTGTTTCCTATACTTTGGCGTTTTTCCAATTATTAGGTTATTCGACACACAACCCTCACACGACGAACGGGAGCAGCTTCGGGGTGATTTTCCAAGGTTTTTCGGAGCTTTTGGAGCCACGATAGAGGATCGATTGGAGTCAGATTCATCACGCGAAGTAGATACGAGAACGAGAGAAGGGAGTCCGCCATTACATTCATCGCTTTCACTTTCATTATGTTTATATACACGTTTTCATCTCTTTCTCTTGTGTTTGAATCCACCACCAACATGAACTAATTTCTATATGTTGGGGGTTGGAATGAATTTGATTTAAGCATATGAACATGTAACTTGAGACTTTTATCCGTTTTTCCTATATTAATGAAGCATGTGATTTGGATTTTAATGCTTTTGTGAATTTGGCCACTTTACAATTGATTTGTTGTTTCTAATTAAGTTCGAGAGAATTAATTGTAACTAGAACTAGAAATTGCATGCCTAAGGTGAGAAAGGGGATAGAGATATACCGAGTAAACCTTAGTCCCATTAAAATCTTGAGCTTAATGTATTTTGAATTCCATAGGTGAGATCGAGAGATAAACTTGTGCTTTTCAAGATAAAACCCGTAGTTGCTCGAAAGAGAACAACGGTGATTTTTACAAGATTGGGTATTGAAAGTCTTAGGATTTCCAACCCTCAACTGTTTTCTCTATCTGAAGTTCTTAAGTTGTTTACTGTTTGTGTGTTGATTTAGTTTTGTTTGCAATTAAGTAGTTTATAAACCAACCTCTCAAAGTTGCGACGTTCAGTTAATAGCAATTGTAGTAATTGTGATACTTAGTTCCTAGTTCCTGTGGATTCGATACTCGTACTTCCGTACGTATTACTTGATTTCGACATCGTACACTTGCGGTTAGATTTTGGGGGGTGATACCCGCCTATCAAGTTTTTGGCGCCGTTACATGGACTTTATAAAACTTTCTATATAATTGGGGCTTTCTAGACCCAACACTAATGAACTACGCCATCCCTGACACTTATGCCGAAACCCAAGAAGTTGGCTTTGCCAACACAACATTAGGGTCGTCCCCTTCATTCTATACTGACCCCGGCCCGGGATGGCTTTTTGGGAAGCCCGTCCCCACCGTGCTCACAGCCCGGCTGGCCTGCAAGCGGTAGTGGGAATTATCCCGTTCCCTAGTCAAAGACTTGGTTGGATGCTTGAGCCATTCGTTCTCCCCTCTCGGTTGGCCTTTGCCAGCCACTAGAGCAAGTAAGAGAACCTACAGTGCTTCCTAACTGTAACAGGATCTGATTCTTTAAAATAGAGACCACCTCTTCTTCACATAAAACCATTCGTTCAGAGTCGACAACCTTACCAACCACCCAAGGGCTTATGGTCCGGAGAAAGGGTAAGAGCAAGAGAGTGAAGAAGGAATGATCCTCCAAACTAAAAGAGTGATTGTGTCCGACTCAAGCGAGTGAGTGAAAGGCGTGGTAAGAGAGCGAGTTCGACTCGTTTTTCCCTTCACCAAAGTATGAGTTGAGAGTCTCAGAGCCTCTACTCGTTGCTCACGGAACCCTCTTATTTCAATGCTTTTCAACCCAGGGTAGTGGACTTTGAAGAAGACTGGACTCCCCTCTGTATAAGCCAGATAGAAAAAGATTGGATTTTCTTTCACTTTTCTAAATCGCTTATATTGAGGGTATGGAGCCAGCGTCGTTCGTTTGGCATACTTCCTTGGGTCACTACTCCCAAGGAAGCGAGACCAGATAGGGTGTAGTCTTTTCATTCTTCCCTCGAATACACGTTAAAATTATTATGAACTAGAGGGCTTAAAAGTGCCTTGGCCTCATGTATTCAGCTTCCCACTGAAAACTATAGGGGGCTGTATTGGCGAGATCTAACGGTGAACAGCTACCCAAAAGAAAAACCGCCTGGAAGTCCGAGGACCTTTAGTACTATACCCCCGAACCAGCAGCCTTCGCGCCAAGCAAGACCGCCCTTGTCCCTTTCCTTTCTCCATCATCTTTTCTAATGAAATCTTTCAGCTCCTCCAGTATATATGAATAAATATCCTGAATTTAATCTTTTTTTAATCAATGGATAATGAAAAGAGATTTGTTCTATATGCCATGGTTTCATCCAATAAACATTTCGTTGAGCGTGGAGAAGCATTGGGAACCCCAATTTATTTCTTCGGAGTCGTTTCTTTTCCCGTCCCCCCGCCCCGGCATAGCGCTTCGCTTCCGGTTCTTCGGAAGAATCAAGTGACTTCTCCCTTCTTCATTGATCTGATCGTCGCTAGAGGCCCGTCGAATATAATACACTGTTCGAAATTGATTCGTTTCTACCGAAACAAGTCTTTTTCGGAAATCAGAATAGCTGTTGAGTGGAAGGTTTCTTACCACCACCTTGGTTGGGATAAGTACACATGCTAGTACACTGAAGCACAGAGTCTCTTGTCATTGACATCTGAGCCACAGAGAGCCCTTCCGCCGAACAGGACTCATTTATCTTTTTTAGGCATTAAATAGGCCGAGAGAAAAGTCTCATTTTTACATAAATGAGCAGCAACTTTAGAAATGAATGCTCAAGTTTGGAACTTAATAGGCTAGCGCAGCTCGCTTCGCTCTTCAAGCTCCGCCCCCCTTACTCAACGTCTTCATCTATAAAGAAAGCCCTTTCTCCAGAAGAGAAGAAGGTAAGCTTGCAAGCCGTAGGTTGCTGGTTTTTCCATCATCCAATAAAAAAATGCTAATTGGTTAAGCGACGCTCCGGAAAGAAGATGAAAGCGCTGGAGGAAAAGCGAACAAGCGTAATATATGAACCGAGTATAGAGCTAGAACCGATAGGATTAGAATTACAACGAAAAAATGGTCAAACTCAGTGTTTTCAAAAGAACCAGATTCCCACCCCTATGGAACTTTATGTTCTCAGCGTTAAACAGGACCCTGACCTGCAAAACTGGAAGCCAAGACCAAACCAGCAGTGAAATCATGACGATCATGTATGGTCATTACTTCCAGAGGAACTACGACTATGCCACCATCCTCTACAAAGAACTTCTAAACGCTGTAACCTCAAAGACCTGTGCTCTTGCCAGAGGAAAACGTGTGGGAGAAGACAAAAATTTGAAAACCATCCGGTTTCCCAGATTAATCAGCCTAGCCATCAGAGAGGCATTTGGTACTCTCCAGCTCACGCAACAAGACGCTCCAACTCCAGTCTGGACGATGTCATCCTTCTAGGGGTGTTCACGGTCCGGTTTAGGCGGTTTAACCCCTAAAACCACAAACCAGACCGCACATGGCGGTTTATTGTTTTTTCAAACGAGCGGTTTGACATCAAGTGCCCAGACCGGTTTGGTCCGACCGGTTTAGGCGGTTTGGGACCTTTATGGGTTTTAAAGTTTAAACTTAAAAAACATATATAATTTTGAAGTCGTGACTCATGAAGACATGAACGAGAACAACGAATAGTGAATGCATATTAGGATTCAAGATAAAGTAGATTTATGTTTGGGTTATTAGGATTTAAGACAAAGTTGAGTCTAAGCTTTAAAAGTTGGGCTAGAGTTTTATACGAAAGTGAATGCATAATATATATATATATATATATATTGCGGTCGGTTTGGTCCAAACCGCCCAAATAAACCACCAAACCGCAGACCGGGCCGGACCGCCCGGTTTGGCAAATTTCCAAACCAAGTCGGACCGCCAGAACGCTCAAACCGCCAAAAACGGTCCGGTTTGACTTGGTTCGACCGGTTTGAGCGGTCCAACGGTTTTTTTGAACACCCCTACATCCTTCAGACCAACAATTTTTGGTACGTATCCCTTCACTCGCAGAGTCCCCGGGACTATGCTAAATCTCATCGATCCTGATCATCTAGCCATCAGAAACTATAGACACGCTGCCCAACCTCAAGAACCTGAGATGGGATCCCCAGAGTACTTAGGTCCTGAGCCTGAGTATGATTTATCCTTTGAGAGTGAGGCAGAGGAAGAGAGACCAGAGGTTAGAATACCCACAGAGGGGGCTACCTCAGAGAGAAAAATGGAGATAGAGAATGAAGTTGATGACAGCGCATCCTCAGAGGAGGCTGTCGCAGAGGGAGCAGAAGATGCTGCAGAGGGAGGGGCAGAGAGATCGACCTCCTCTGACAGTAGTGAGCCAGAGCATGAGATCCCTGAGTTTTCTAACCCTATAGAAACCGAGAGTCCAGAGAGATTAGAAGAAGATGTTCAAAGAAACACACATGTGTATTTTCCTTCCCCAACTCCCAGTGCTCGCACATTATCTGTCCATGAGGATAAAGCTCATATAGACATTGAACCAGAGGTGCACACCTCGAACCCTAACTAGCCTGACCCGTCAGAGGCAGTCCTTCATGCCTCTAATGAGCACTTAACCAGGGAAACTCTGTTTATTAGTGATGTTCATTCGCCCTAGAATATCCATAGGTCACCAACACACAATGATGCCTATGTGGCACATTTAGACGGATCACACAATAGACCCGGAATTTTTAAAATTCCACGTAGTCTCTGCCCAACTCAGGGGCAGTGGGATGACCTAGTAGAACAAGGAAGGACGAGTCTTGATCACAACTCCTCCCAGCACATTAGATTTTTCTTCTCTGAATCTGAGGAGGAAGAGGAAAATCTAGTCAGAACACCCCGAGATGTATCTCCTCAGAGGCAACATCAGGGACATGGTGGAAGTCCTTCTAGAGTCAACGCAAAAACAGCTCTGAAAGAAGGCGCCTCTGAACTCGAGGCTCAATTGGCAACATGTGTTGTTTCCAATGTTCCCATCTCTGATCTTCCCACAAAAATAGAGTTCAAAGGTTTTTGTGATGAGATTAGAACCTCCTTGAATGAGTATTAACTTATCAATACAAGTGTAGAGGAGTAGAAGAAAACTGAGACCGCATCTCTGCAAAATGAGCTCAAAAATGTCAAAACTCAGCTCGCAGAAACATCTCAGAAATTTATTGATTGGGAGAAGAAGAGCACAGAGGAGAACCAGAAGTTGAAAGAAGAGATCTCTGCTCTGAAGACACAACAAGCCGAAAATCACAAGGAAACTATCTCCAGAGCCACGCCTTCTGTCACTCTATCAGAGGAAAACATCAGAACTCTGACAGAGGTGATCAACAACTCTATCTCTGCTGCACTCAAAGATCTACCCTCATCGTCTGCTACACAGACTGCCGATACACCAACTCCCATCTCTGTTAATGTTCCAAGATCTAACGATCGACTAATGACTATAGGTCACATGGGTGATTTCAGAAGAGAGGTCCTGAGCCGAATGATGACAATATCCTCAAATTTTGTCGGTAAAGCCAAGGTCGCAGAGAAAAATATTAAAGAAACTCTGGACACCCACAAATTCAATTTTGAAGACCAAGTGGAAGAGGTCAGATCTGCTGCTGTTGAATTAGAAGATGTTTTGAAGAAAGCAGCTGCCATATTCTGTGATGTTGTTGCTGGAACTGTATCTGGGAAGAGATCTGCTGGAGAAGCCTCTGGTGAAAAAGTCCCCAAAAGGGAAAAGTTTGTTGACCCAGACTCCGAGAAGGCTTCAACTATAGTTTCTGACTTTGAAGATGATATAGGTGATGCGGAAGAGTCTGATCAACAAAAGGGGGAGGACATAAACGACTACACATTCAAAGACAAACCTCTCAAGACCCCAGCAGAAACTTCCACCTCTGCAGAACTACCACCAGAAACCATTCTTCTGGATACTCCAACTCAATCCCCAAGGAATGAACCAGAGAGGACAAACCCATCCTCTGATGAAGAATTTTTAAACCAACCACCCAACACAACCACAACCATGATGATCCACGACCAACACCAGAACGAAATAGCAGAATCTCTGGACATCCTGACAGAAGGAACCGCAACATAGATTCCAACAGAAGGAAACACATTAGAGACAAGGGCTGACAAAGGAAAAGAAAAAAATATCAGAAGAGCCGTCTACTGATGTACAACCACAACAACAACCTTCCACCAAACCAAATCACACTCTACCATCTCTAGAGGAAACCTTTGCCTTCCTATATGCTGAAGAAGACCTGATTCCAGTCAATGCAGTGCCTATCAATCCGTATCTAAATCCAAAAAGGTCAAACAAACTTATAGAGGATAGAAGCAGATTCAAAAGGACAAGGACCAACGTCTCTGGCAGGATAAACACTTCCTTTGGTTTTGCAAAAATACTAAGGATAGATCTGAAGTCCTTTCCCTTCAACAGAGTCGCTTATCACGTCTATACGGTCGAACTCCACGATGAGCAGCAAGAAGTCTTCAACGACAATGATCTCGTTCTGCTCAATCCCTATGACCTTCTAACTCTGCACGCCTACTGCCTCAACATTACAGACAGATACAAAGCTGCCAGAACTACATGCACTGAAGTCTTACTAGCAATGGAAGAGCATGTGAACCTCAGAACCAAAATCGACTTTCAGCATGGAATCGATTTTGAGATGGATAAACTGAGCATTGGACCTCTAGATGAGAGTCTTGTGGGATTTGAAAACTACCCTACAGGATCTCTTTCAGCCAATCCAGAAGCATTTATTTGCCGACAGAAAGGTATTAAGAAAGCCATCAGATCTGCAGAAGCCCACAAGTACTCCTCTCAATCTCTGAAGTATCTGCGTAAGATCGTACAAGAGAGGCCTCCAAGCTCCAAGTGCCCACAAGAAGTCATTGATAGTTTCGTAAGACATCTAACTCTTACTCTAAAATTCAGGGATTTAAATATGAGATTTGACAGAATTCTTAACGGAAACTATTATGACTAGTTTTACTATCTTTCTTTTCTTTGTAATGTAATCATATTCTGAAAGTAGTAAAAGGTTTTTACAGAGGATGACTTTCTCCTCTTTGTCTTCAATTTTGCTTAATCTCTATAAACATAGCATAGTTTGAATTTTCAATACATAGGGGGAGATTGTTAGCCCCAAGTATCACTTTGTAAAAGTATTGAAAATATCACAAGTCGGAAAGACGTCAGAGAACAGGATGACAGAGATCAAGCTAAAGACTTAGCAGAAGAACAAACAGAAGACCATCAGAGATCGTCAGAGCTCTGGCAGAAGACCTCTGATAAGTCCATCAGAGAACAGTTCTCCAGAAGACCTTCAGAGCTCTGGCATATGACCTCTGGTGAATGAAGACCTTTGTGAAGCCGAAGTCTCGTAGAAATCTCTAAGTGATAGACATGTGTCCGCACTTTCCATGTCAGCCCTAAAAGGACGAAGACATGCTTTCTACGTGTCATCACAGGGTTTGATAGTACACTATCTATTGCTTTATCATGCTATAAATAGAACGTTAGTGGAACACACAAATTGTCGAGAATTGTAAGAATCGTTACTAGAATTGTGAGAGAACTACCACTGCACAGTTCCATTCCACTTCTAGTGTACGATCAGTAGCCTGAGAGATTTCAGAATACACACACAAGAAAGTGTTCTTGGTGTTATTCATATTTTCAATATACGAGCAGTTTGTTATTCATTATTGTTATCAATTACTGTTCATCATATTGTTATTCTCTCATGTTTTATGCTATACACAATCACTCATACACAAACAGTTTTATTATGCTTCCGCTATCTTTGATCTTTCTGTTCGTATGAGACGACGTGAATCTGGGAACCTACACAGAACTTCTTGGGTCCACATCTAGTGTGTCCAGGTTAATTCCTCCTAATGGAACGCCCACAACTTGGTTAACCGTACCCTCGTTTATTCTGATTGTTGCCCTCTCTAATTCCAGCTCCATCTGATCGGTATCCAAGTTGTCGACAACGAAATACCCAAGCTTTAACGGGATTCCATCAACCATCATTTCAGCAACCGTCTAAGCCCCATTTTGGTAACCTCCTCCCTTTGTTCAGCACTTAAAAGCAGGCACGTCTGATATTATGTCATCGGCGACATGCGAGTTCTAATTCCATTTACCTTTGTAGGCTTTTTCACCTTTTTCTTCTTTTTCACCTCCTTTTTATTATCGCCTTTTACCGATGGACTTGCTTGTTTAATGGCAACCACAGTTGTATCATGACAATTAAAACGTTGGTTAATGCCTCAAAAGACTAACACAAGTGTATGAGATTTGAGAGTTTCATATTCTTACCCGACTTTATCAAAAGAACCCGGTGTACGAAATCGTCGTCGTTCACCAAGTCATCGCTCATGTGTGTTCGTGAAAAATCTAACAATATAATATTGGTTAATATTGCTTTGCTAGTGATACATGTAAACTTGTTAATTTTAGAAGGTTAGATCTCATTTATTACCTTTCGACGCCGATTTTTTTCCACAACGACCTTTTTTGACGCGCTTCTCGTTGTTCGGTTGTTTTCAACTTGATATACACCACCTTAACGTATTATTTCATACATAATAACATGTCAAGTAAAAGTAAACGTTTAGATAATTTTAATAACTTAAAAACCAGTTTTATAACAAACAACTGTGTGATTTTAGTAAGAGGCATACCTGTCCTTTTTGCTCTCTTCCGACTCCTTCCCGTTTCTCATGCGATGGCAGTTTTATCGCTTGACCTCTTTCCAACCCCTCGATCAGTACCTTATGTTAAAACAAGTCATTTCAGAATTGAATCATAAAGTATTAACCTACCCATATTATCATATCCATAAAATCATATAATGAAATAAAATACAGTTTGAAATAAATTTTCGTATAATAAACATTTCTATACTTGTTTTCATCAGGTTTATAAGTGTCATACCTGTCCCTTTTGACCTTTTTCGACCACGTCCTGGGACGTCAATTATTTCTTCATGACCTTCTTCTATTTGTTTGTCTGGTGCTGCGACTGATAAAGCTTCTATAAATATATGGTTCTTTGTTTTGTCTTAAAAAAGCAGTTGCATTAGATATCACGAACTTACCTGCTTGATCCTGAATTGCAGTTCCTTCTTCCGACCTAGTCCGCCTTCTCCCAGCGGTGCCTTACGAAAATTCCCTCAATTCAATACTCGATCATAAAAGACGCATGAGGTTTATTTACATTATGCATTCATAAAATTACATATTTCACATCCAAAACTTACCCTATTGGACATACATTAATATCTGAGCAAACATTCCAGATTTGAACGTACTTTTTTTAGATTGTGTTTACATGAAATAATGCAATGGTAACACCCATACTTTGATGAACAGTCATAACAACATATGAAACTGGTGACAAGTTGACAACTCATAGTTCTTATGATGTTAAGTCCTGTTTACGTTGTTTTCATAATCGTAGTTTCCTACTATGAAAACTCAATTTAGGTTGTCAAGTCTAGAGTACATTAATGAGGCATCACTTGTAAGAAAAAGGATTCAAAGCTTCAAATAATTGAAAATTAGCTTAGGCACTCCAATAAGTTTTATGAAAACCAACTATTGGGTATGTAGTCCAACCCTTTTTCATACACATATTTGTTTTAATACAAATTTCAACAAGTGTTATGAAAACAAAGTTCTTTGTATGTAATCATCCTTGTTTTCATAAACATATTATGTTCTTTACAAATTGCAATACTTGTTATGAAAACCAACCCTTTTGTATGTAACCCCCCTTGTTTAAATACACAATATAGTTTCAATTCAAGAATAGTGTGCCAATCGACAAGTTTCACATACCCAATAAACATCCTAACTTTGAACATTGAGTTTTCATACATAATAACATTCCCAATTTGCATCCAAAAACCTTAATGAACGTATTTTTAAAAGGAAAATAGAAACCCAGTTTTCACACTTGCAATTACAAAATAGAAATCCAGTTTTCACACTTTTTAAGTTAGGGCTGGAATTTTTTTTCATATCTTTTACACAATAGTGGATTTATGAAAACATTTGGGTTTTTTTCATACAGATCGAATCGGTAGCAATAGTGTGTTTCTGAACTTCGATCGAATGTGAAACAACACCATTAACCTCGAAACAACCTTGATTTTTCATACTTTTTTGTCACAATTTGAATGGTTTCATACCTTCTGTTTGCCGACCTTCAATCTCAATTCCCTCTATGTCCACGTCCACTGGGTTATCATGAGAGTTTTTGAACTTGGAAAACGAGGTTAACAATCTTATTCGGTCACTCTTCTTCCTCGCTGCAAAACCAAATGGGCAATATCAGTATATGAAGAACATCGAAACCCCAGTAAAATTAGGACGAAACCCTAACCTTTCCCACCCCTGTTTGGTTCTTCCATCGATTTCAAACGATTAAAGGAAACGAATATTCAGATGTTTTCAGTCGATTTCTGTTTCATCGAATAATGGATTGAATTTGGAATATCGTGGCCGTGGAATCTGGAATGGATCGAAGTGGTCCCTGATTTCATAGTTTTTTTAATAGTTTCCAAATAGATATCGCATGCCTAATACCGATTTGCCCTTTTCATAATTCCAGTTAGACCATCTTGCCACCGGATTCATAGATTATTACGATCCTGCCACCGCTAGGATCTTGATCATTGATTGAAATAATCAATGGTCAAGATTACGTTTCATAGTTTACACCAATTTCATGGTTTACAATTTAGTGAGCCTCTATATATATATATATATGATATTATTTGCGGTCTAATTAAGCTACCTTCTATGATTCTATTGCTTATATATCTTCATTCATATCATATACTCCTTTCCTCGGGGATGGGTTTAGTTGCTAATTGCTCCATCCGCCTTTTTGTATTGTTTGTTAAACATTGGTTTCAATTATTTATCGCCGAATGAGGGCTGCTTGACTAGTGCTTTGCAGGTCCATCCCCCAAAAGTTAATGATGCCATGCCACATTTCCATCTTGCAAATGTTTTAACTGTTCTTCTTTTTGTAGGAGTTGCTAATGAGTTTAAGAGTTGGCTTCGAGGGTGTAGTTTACCAAAACCTATGTGCAAGTATCGAGGTATCTTAAATGTAGTCTAATTAGTATCTATTTTATTTTTACGTAACAAAGATCATGTCCTCACACCGGGGAAGATAAAATTGATCGTAGAGGCATGGAAAGGATGACCCTTATTGAGGTTTGAAGTAGTGAAATCTTTAATGAGTTGTAGTTCAAGTTGGAGGCTATATATTTAGACATTTATACAAGTGTAAAATAGACAGGTTGGTCCAATGTTTTGGTTAAATACAATCAAGATATTTGGTGATAGCTTCGAAGGGCCAACATTATAAAAATCCGTTCAACATCTCACCAAAACAGGTTTGAAGATATGTTTTACATTTTGGTTAGAAAAGTGGTTTTTGGTGGCGTTTTGTTTGTTATAAACTCTTCCATGTGTGTAAAGGTGTGATTTTAAGCGGAAAGTATGCATATTGATTTATGCTTTTATTGTGTCAGATACGTTCATTTGAGAAGAGAGAGAGAGAGTGAGAGAGAGAGAAGGCGACAAGTATGCAAAGAAGGTTAAAGCGAAGACTAGAAGGAACATGCACAAGATGAGCAACCTGCTAGAGACAAATGAGTTTGTAGACATGTGGAAGAAATGATCGACGGATTGAACCCGTTGTTTGCATATGGCATGCCATTTTTACATAGGACTCTTAACATTTGTCATGTGGTCAAAATGTTTTTGGTAAAATGGATTCATAACATCTATCATGTGGTCAATATGTATTTGGTGAATTTGTGGATTTTCGGTTTATGGATGTTGTTATGTTGTAATTCCTTTTATTTTGTAGTATGGGCTAAAGGAAACATTTATAGACTTATAGATACTTTTGTGTGTATAATTTGTTTGATAGGACCACGGGTGAAACATCCCAGATCCAAAAATAAAGCTTGAACAATCAATCGCAAAATACTAGCCAAAACGACCCCAAAATTTAATTGAAACCAACCATTACAAAATTAGGTTTGCGGAACAAACTATACACAGCTGAGAATTTCTAAACAAAGTCTTGAATTAAAAGTAAGGTAAATATAACTATCATCTAATCCTCGCGTCTCGCTTAGACCTTCTCCTACTAGATGCTTTCCTGAAAATGGTTTTGGATTTTAAAATGCGAGGGTTAGACCATGAGGTCTAGTGAGGTCCCTCTAGAAAACTTTCGCGCCACAACAATATATATAAAACAGGTTATAAACGTTCATAAACAATTTAATGCATCGAAAACATTTAACTTTCATCAACAGGAAATGGCACACTGGAGTCCCGTACACTGGTGACAACGTGTCAGTCTCACACTGCCTTAACTGGAAGTCTGGAACACACCCTCCATGGCATAAACGGGACCCCCCCAGTATGAGTACTAGTGGGACCCCCCCCCCCCCGACTTAGCCGTATCATGCTCACCGTCAAATGTATGCATACATAACAACGTAACTTTTCAAACATAGTAAACATGCAGCTTTATATATGAAAGATAAAATGTGTTGTTCCATGATATCTCATGCGCTTAAAATATCATACAAGTCATCTCATTTTCAGTTAAAAGACTCATGTGTCGTCCTTGCGTAATTCTTCCTACTTTTGCCTCAGATCCTAAATCGAACACCTACGATTTAAATGGAAACGAGAGTGATCAGTCACCCGGTTAACCCTCACAGTTACCCCTAATCGACACCTTATACGCATCTCTGCTTGACCCGGTTTAACAAGGTCCGACATACTGATTTCCGGATGGATATACCCGGACTACTCATTTTCGGATAGCCATATCCAGACATCATTGTCCGGAACCCTCTATCGGAAAACTCCCCATCTGGACAGCCCCTATATCGGACAACTCTTTCGGGATTTCTCTCATCCGGACTCCCCTTTACCGGACAGCTCTCCCAGTAATTCACCCATCTGTACAACCCTTTTATCGGGCAACTATTCCAGAAACCACATTGGGCAAACTTTCGGATGCACAGAGTTTTTGTCGAACGAGAAATCGATACAAAAGATTCATTTAAAAAAAGACATTTCCCGATTGAATGAGACTCCCAAATCTCCAGGTGAGCATACACTAGCATTATAAACGATTAATCAAACAAAACTCTTTCTCACCCACACTTAAATCATTGATTTGATTACTCTCCCTCAAGAACTACTCATTTCCAGCAATAACTTCAAAACTTCAAGTATAAATTCCCAATCCAACAAAATAACAAGGAATATAGTTAAAGGTTACCTTGAATTTGCTTGATGATGAATCTCCCTCTCCAATTCCACTCTTCCTTTTCCAAATTGCAGGTAACAGCTTGATTTCTCCTCCCTGCTCCAATTCACACAGCCGTTCAAATGAAATGGCAAGACCTAGGGTTTTGTGCCAACCTTGAGATTATTTATACCATCTTCTCACTTGTTTCAAAATAACCCCTGAAGTTCATTAACTTCACCTTTTTCCATAAAAACTCTTATTCTATTAAATTAAAACCTTGGTTATTACAACAGGTCTTTTATGAAAATAGTCGACCACTCTTTCCCAAATGATAATGGCTAATTAAGGGTGTGCAAAACCCAAACATTCTGAAAACCCGAACCGATATGAGCTGTTTGTGCAAACTGAAACCATATTTTTAGGGGATATTTGGCTTCGGGGTGGTTTGATTTTTGCCACCTGACCCGTCCAAAAACCTGATTATAATTTATATAAAACGATTTCCTCCCCTACATTGACTTTTCTGTTGTTCTAATCAAGATGGCGTGAGGCGTGACGTGGTGGAAAGGCCAGGCCTGAAGCTTAGGAACCACGACGAAGGAATAATATTCTTTTACCCTGGAACAAGCACTTTTCCGAAATCACTTCTTGTGAATAACTCCTCGAGATCCTAGATCATTGTTATACATAACTGGAAAATAGAGAATTTAAGTTAAAAAAACTGAAACTAACTGAAAATAGAGAATTCAAGTTAATAAAATTGAGATTAACTGAAAATAGAGAATTCAAGTTGATAAAACTAAGGGGCCGTTTACCTAATCACTTACCCGGGTAAGTACTTATCGGTAAAATTCAACACTATCACTTACTTTCCGGTAAGATTTTAGTCCACCAAAATGGTATCGTATGCAACAATTTAGCTGATAAGCACTAACCGTAGTAAGAGTCGTCGCACTCATTTACTAGGTAAGACTCTCGGTTCTTGCTTTCAACTCTCGGTTCTTGCTTCCGCTCTTACCGGGTAAGATTCTTAGTCCTTGCCATATTCATTCGGTAAGCTAATGTGATTTGGTAATCACTTACCCGGGTAAGCGTTTTGTAAACGGCCCCTAAGACTAATTGAATATAGAGAATTTTTGTTAATAAAATTGAGAGTGCATGCATTAGATTGGTATAGCAAATCTAGAGTCAAGTGTGGCACCCGTATAAACTAAAACAAAACCAAACCCAATAAATCTCAGTTGAAGGTCAGGTCTAAGTGGATGATATGTATGCAAATTTGGGTTCCACCTCAAGAAGCAGAGCAATTATAGAAAACAAGAAACATAGTTAATAGATAAGTTATTGTTTCATAATTGTGATTCACCATCGCTACATCATACGAATATACAACTAATTGTTTAAAATAAAAATTAGAATAAAGTATTGTCACGTTTTTATGCATTTTTGTTTCTTAAATTAATTGAGACCTGATTTTTTTAACACTGTCCATTTTCCTAACCGTAACAAATTAGATTTTAAATGGCCAAATTGCATGAAAAAACAACGTACTTTCATTAAATTTCTATTTTCTGTAACGTACTTTTAAACTCTTCATTCTGATATCTCAATTGTAAAATATCAAACTTTAAAATACCTGATAGTAACCGGTCAACTTAAATGACATGGAAATAAAAAGATGACCTTATCCAAAAAATAAAAATAATAAAAAAGAAGATGACATGGAATTAATTACATGGAAACTGATTAATTTATTTTTCAAAACTCTCTCCCAAACATTGGAAACGTCGCTCCCGTGAATACCGCCTTACCTGTTAGGCCATCCTCAGCGCTCCGTAGAAGCCCTCAAGCCCTCAAGCGCCACATCAGCGCCACATCAGCTAAGCCCTCAAGCCCTAAAGACCCCAGCGCTACCCTCAAGCCCTCTTGCCACCTCATTTTTTTAATTCTTTTATTTATACATTTAATTATTTAACAAAATAAAAATATTTAAATATTTTTTAATAAATAAAAATAAGATAAATAATAAAAATAAAAATTCATATCATTCATTAAAAAATTAAAAATTACAAAATAAATTTAAAAATCTACTCGTCGTCATTGTTGGGAACTTGGATACGCCAAATATGTTCGACCAAATCCGACCGAAGGTTATTATGAGTGGCCCGGTTTTGGACTTCTCGAACATTTGTCGCGCGTTGTTCCTCACTGATTTGGGTTTCGTTATCATCCGTGAAAAGGCAGTTTTCATCGCCACCACAAATAGCATGGTATTCGTCTTCGATCATATTGTGTAATATGACACAAGTGTACATAATGTTTCCCAATCTTGTCGGTTCCCATCCGCGTGCCGGGTTATGAAGTATATGCCAACGTTGTTTAAGCACGCCAAAAGCTCGTTCAACATCTTTCTATGTTCGCGGCCCTCTCTGTTGTTGACGACGAGGCGGTGCTACCATAAATCCATTGTGCAGTGTGTCGAAAAACTTCCCTTTGTAGATTCAACAACTCGTCGGTGTCTACGGATGATGATGATGCGGTCGGTGAACCGGGTTGTGGCGAATCCATATTGTTTAAAATATAGAGAATGGAAGAGAATGAGAGAGTTTGAGAGAGTTTGAGAGATTTTGGTGTGAAAAAATAAGAGGTTTGGATTAATATATATAGTGTGATTAAATTGGAAAAAAAAAATTAATTTATAAAAGTAGCCGTTGGGTTCGTATTATTTTCAAGATTTAAAAAAAATAGCAAAAAGCCGTTCGGGTTTCTCGGGTTTGAAAACCCGCTGGCCGAGCCCGAGCATGAAGCCCGCAGGACCCCTACCGCTGCCCGCAGGAGCCCGAGCCCGAACCCGAAGGGCGCTGCGGAAGGCCTTATGTCGCTCTTCTCATCTCTGGTCGATGAGTCTGTATTGTCGCCATCGATCGTGAGCCCTGTTACCTTCGCCATCGTTAGCCGGCTGTAGTCGTCGACATCGTGAGTCTGTTCTTATCCTCTCGTCGCACTTCGATGTCTAGATGAGCTAGTACAAGGTTAGTCTTATCAATTTTTGCGATTTCTAGGGTTTTATTATTTCGGGTGTTTGTGATTTCTGATGTTTCTTGATTTCTAGGGTTTTATGTTTTTTTGGTGTTTTTTATTGAACTTGCACTCTCAACTTCTCGATTAATATTGCATCAGTGTTGATTACTGTGGTTTCTGTTTGATTTATTGCATCAATGATTTGAGTAAATGATATCATTCTATAACGTAGCAATGGCTGCAAGGTTTTCCAATTAATACTTGATTATGTGCAATTGAAAGTGTATAAATCGATGGTTGGTATGAAACCTTATTAGATTTACAATCGACCCTCAACTTCGTGAATGCAATTCGGTGATGGTATGATCAATCCCATCTTTCTGTATGGAATTTGTTATTTAGAAATGCTGCATTTTCCTCTTAATGATTATGCATTATATCAAAATCCAAGAAGCACATATAATAAAAACCTATAAACATCCTTGTTTTTTTGTGATTTAGGTTGTGTTTGTAATCATCGATCATAAAACTGATATTGGTCTTTTATAATCCTAAAGATAGAGCATGGGTGACACCAATGAAAACAAAGACACCCATTTGCAAACTGGAGAAAATGACGATGATCTTAAAACGAAATTATGTAGAAAATTCCGGCCAATCCTTTGGTTTTCATCCATTTGGAAAAAGTATTCTCTTGAATCAAAGTTAAACGGCTTCAATACATTCTTGAAGATCAGTATCGTTCCCGCTTCAATCTCCGGGCAACTCTACTTGCTAGAATGTCGAAAAAGCATCACATTTTGCCTGAATCTCACCGAGTTCGTAATCGTGGGTGGCAGTTTTCTACAAGATACATCCATGATGATTATAGGGAGCTTCTTGATTTGTTACATTATTATTATTTGTTTAGATTTTGGCATGTTATCCAGAATGGTGGAACTCTCTTTAAAGTAAAAAACGGGTTTGATGGATATGTTGTCGATATGGATATAATGACATGCACTTGTAGGATTTGGCAAGTCTCTGGAATTCCATGTGCTCACGCAATTGCGGCTATCTCTTTCATTATCTGGAACCAGATAAGTTTGTATGTCACTTTTTTTTCAAAATCATGTTTCATAAGCATATACATCCACAACATCAATCCATTGAATGGTCAAGCTTTGGCCGAACACGAAAAAATTAGAAAAAAGATGCACCGTTTAACTAAAAAAATCCAGTTGCCTGGCCTAGAGGCAATGGTTCAAATAGGGGTTCGAGAGACAATAGTTTAGGGAGAGGTTCAAGAGGCCGGACTTAAAAGCGAAGGGGTTGGAGGGGTTGGTTAAGTTTCATCAATTGTGGTAAATAAACCTTGTGATTCTATATGTTTTTTTATTTACATTTGCGGGAGTTGTTATTCAAAAGTTATTAGTTATTAACGTAATTTTTTTTCTTATTTGAAGTTGAAGCAAGAGAAAGGGAAGAAACTCCATCTAAAATGGACTAAGTGGAGCCGGGTATAACATTGATTAGGCATTAACGACATGAACATTTTGGTTTATAATTGATAGTGTTACGGTATTGCCCTTTTTATTATGCAAGATACTGATTTTATGGTATTTTGTAAAAAATATTTAACGTTGGCAATATTTTATTTATTAACTTACTATCAACGTACTCGCGTAATGCTGCGGGGTGTAAAAAAACTTTAAACAAAAAACAAAATACTAATACAATTGTTTTGTTAAAACAATATGAAATTGCATTGATCCTAATGCGGCATCCAGTTGGAATGAACCGGCCAAATAGTCAAAAGTTAGGTATAATTTCTCACCACGAGGGCTTGAGGGAAAAATCTATTTTACCAAAAATAAATAAAAAAACTACATCAAAAGATAAATATTTCAAAAACCAAACAATCAAATATTTGAATCAACATTGTTTATTTGAAAATGGATCAACACTGTTTCATACACATAATTTATAAACAAAAAAGCAAAGTTAAGTCAATCAGGTTGTAGCGCAGTGGTTGATCGCCCTGGGTGATGTGGTGGAATATCCCATCTACCCAGGGTTCGATCCCAAGCGTCCTCAACATTGATAAGACATCTTTAAGTTTCAAAATTTCCAGGGATTAGTCCGGGCTGTGCCTGGGATACCCTTCCAAAAAAAAAGTTAATAAATTCATTATATTATATCAGATTGCTTTAAACAAAACGAAACAAGATTAAAATCTATGGCAAATTAATAATAAAACTACCTCACACTTAGAAGGTGTTCCGAGAGTTGATAGACTTAGAAAAGAATTGTCGGGTGAAGTCCCGAGTTTCAAATCTTTGACACTATGATCAGCTGTAAGTGTCTTGGGCGATTCAGACGTTGTATGAGAGTTGGTGGTACGAAAGAAAACGTTCATAGGAACATCTGTGGGTGTTGATGGTTCGACTTTACGGATTTTTGCATACCGAATAAAACCCATACAATCCTCGTCGGTTATACCAAAGTTACTGTTTCCGAGGGCCAGTGTTGGAAACGTTAAGTGACCATTTTTCATCGGCTTTATGTTCTACTAAGGGAGTAAGGGGGTACCTGTGCCTTTTTTTCACTTCAATAAGCTTCGGAGATGCGGTTCTTTTAGGGAAAGCAGGGGGCATGTTTAGGTCCAATCTCCTCTTTGAGTTATTCCAGTGGTTTTTAATTGCATTATCGGTCCTACAGTGCCCGAAAGAAAACACAACAAATACGGTAAGGGGGTGTTTGGCAGTTGCTTTTGGTGCAGAATGATTAAGTGATCAGAATGATTAAGAGGCTATTATAATATAGTGCAAAATGAAATATGTTTGTTTGGTAATTGTTTATAATAAAATTAGGGCGCTGAATGATTAAGGGAGGCCCAAGATACAAAACCATTCAGAGGCAGGCTTTTTTTTCCAAACAAGACCCACCTCTTAGCGATTCAAAGGTTGCCTCTTAATGGAACTATTGAGAAGGTGAGAAGTTACAAGATCACACATGATTACATGTGAATATGTGATACAAACACTTAATCATATATGATTAAACATGGCATATATAATATATGCCCTTTTGAACATGTTTAATCACATATGATTAAGTGTCTGTATCACATTTAATCATGTGTGATCATAGAACTTCTCACCTTCTTGCAAATTGATCAACTTCTATATATCATGATCTTCTCTCTTATTTGCTAAGCTGAATATACTTAGAAAGAAAGAAAAAAGGACATTTTCATTTGTACCTTTCGGGTAAAAATCTAGCAATTTCCGCCCATCTATTCCTGGTGGTAATATGCAAGAGTCGATTCCTCCTCTTCCGTCCATGCTTCTCTCCTTATTGCTGGATCTAAATGGTTATGCCACCTGAACAAAAAACCATATAGTTGTTTACTTACAGCTTAATGAGATTAATGGTCTTTAAAGGCTTATTCGCTCAACCATACAAGAATGTTTCTTTACAGCTTAATCATTAAGCCAAAATGGCTATATGAAATAAGCCAGGATCCCTCACTTGTCCCCGTTAAACCACCTCAAACAGATTAATACCAGAAATAATCCAACCCTCCCTTTTTGTCTCCCTCAAACCCATAGTCTCCCTTCCCTCAAACAGACAACTTAGACAACTTAACTCAAACAGATCTTGATATAAAAGAAAGTAAACAGCCAAAAATTGTAACAAAATGAGAAGAAATGGATGTCATCTTGTATATGCAAATAGTTTGGTAGAGTAATGTGTAACGGTGCTTACCTTTCCCGGCATTGTTTGCCAATTCGACCAGCTAAATGCTTTGCAATAAGTGACCATTTCTGTTAGCTTTAATTAGCCCCTAATTTATATGAATGTTTTATAAAGAAATAGTGTCAATGACTTATTTGTATTTGTTGAGTGTCAAGGGCTAAAATTGTAAATAACCAATTGTTGTATTGGTTATAAAGTCTTGTTTTAGAGAGATTTTAGGTTAAGCCTCCTAGCCTCTCATTTTTACATTCATACGTTCACTGAGAGAGAGCTTCAAAAGAGAGAGTGTTCATCAATCCTATCTTGTAAACTCCTCTTTATCAGTCAATACAAAGATAATTGCTATTATTATTGTTACTTGTTGAATTTGGGATTCTACAATTTCTTACAGCCATACTTCTCGACCAACTCCTTAATACAATCATCCTCCTGAATATAAGTTCATAAATAATTCATTAAAACAAAAGGTCAAAAACACACCAAAATTGAAGAATAACTCGTGGGATTTAAAATGAAGTGCCCAAAAATAGTCCAAACATGCCTCTTTGGTCCAAGGTCCTTTAACAAGTTCAGGATTAAGAACTTTTTGCCAACGATTGCAAGCATTGAACATCCAATCGTCCTGGAATAGATTCAACTTCACGAAAAAACAGAAAAAATAAGATGAAAATTCTAAAAACAAAACGAAAATACCAAATTTTTTGAATATAGAAGATGTGATAGACAACGGCTAGCAAGTCACACCTCGATTGGATCATCCTATAATATTAGATAAGGAGATATAGAATAATAAAAAGTAATTTGGATGAAATAGTTGCAACCACTTATAAAAGAATTGGAAGTAAATGGTTCTACTATTTAAAAAATTAAAAATGAAGTAGCATATGCAGGTCCAGAGCTCCCCATAAACAAAAGCTAGCAATAATTAATGTCTCCTCATTAAATTTTTTTGCTTCTACCTTAGAACATGATCCTGATGAACGTCATGTTTTAGAAAAAACAGTCAATATTTTGGGTTCAATTCGGTAAGATGTGATGTCTAATATATTCAAACCTGTATAGAATTGTATAACATTAGGCGATTAAATAAAGGTGAACAAATTACAATCATAACTTCAACAATATAAATTTCAAATATTTCACTCATGCAACATCAAGTAAAAACAACAAAATTCAGCAAAGAATCGGTAAAAAACTAGAGCTAAAGGCCAATAAAAAACTTCGAACAAATCATCTGTTTTCATAGATCAAAATATAAATCGAGTGAATTCATTAAAGCATCTAACCCCCAAACTCTTAAAACCAAGAAATCAAGACTGATATGGAACCAAAATCAATTTAACCAAAATCGATTTTGAAAACCAAAATCAAACCAAGAAAGGTGAATCGTACCTGAGAAATATTTGAAACCAAAATCGATTTTGAATCCCTGATAGTATTCGAATGATTGCAGAAATCGACCTAAACCAAAAATCAAACCAAGAAGTGAGTGAATCTTACCTAAGAATTTTTTGAAACCAAAATCGATTTTTGAAACCAATATCAACTTATTCTGATTTTGTTGTTTTAACAGGAACCAAAAACTGAGAAACCAAAATCAAAACCAAACAGCAACCTACAAAGATGTTGAATCGTACCTGAGAAGAAACCCCAAGATGTTGAATCGATGGTGAAACCTGAGAAGAAACCCAAAGTTGAAAACAAAAAACCGCAAAAAATGAGAAACCAAAATCGATCTTGAAAGCAAAATCGATTGTTGAAACCAAAATCGATTGTGAAACCAAAATCGATTGTGAAACCAAAATCGATTGTGAAACCAAACCTGAGAGAAAGTGACTGAATCCAACCTTTTGAAACCAAAATCGATTCAATTGTGGGTTATAATCGGAGGATTTTTGGAGGGGATGAAGCCGAGGAGTCAACCTAGAAAAGAACGATTTTTGAAATTTTCAAAAAAACCAAAATGATTACTTTCTGCATGTGGGAACGTTTTTGGTTTCAAAATAGTAAAGAAACGTAAAGAGTAAGTTTCTGCTCTTAAAATTAAGTAAACATGTATTAAATGATTGTACATGTAGCTTAAAATGTTATTTTTAAGAGTTTGGGGGTTAATTGCTTTATAAAGTAGTATAGATAATTTTTTTAATTATTTTAGTGTTGTTTAGTTGAATTGGATTGTTTGTTAATTAGAAAACACATAGTTTGCAAAGAAAAGATGGCGTGAATTAACTAAAGAAACACAGGTTTTACAAACCAAAAAAAAAAGAAAAAAACTGACATGGATTTTTTCCTAACTGAAATTTATGGATTCGATTTTTACTTAATTGAAAAATACATATTTTGGAAGTCGACCCCTGTTTGGCCAAAAGTCCCGCGGAGGCCCCTCAAGATTGCCCGCGGTAGCCACGGGGCCCCCAACTATGGCCGCGGTACACTTTTGGCCCTGACCGCGGTAGTACCCCGCGGTTGTCCCGCGGTAAATCGAAATTTACAATTTTGCCTCCTCCAGTTTGGGGCAAAAAAATTACATTTTGGTCCCTCTAGTTTTTAGGTTATCATTTTATGTAGTTGAGGTTTTTAATGTATTGTTTCCTTTCCATTTTAATGTATTTAATATAGAAATTAATTAAAGATCCCAAATGTTTTCCCCATTTTAAGTTATTTAATAGGGAAATTAATTAAAAGATCAATTAAAGAAAAGTAACTGCAAGATTCGTCTGCAAAAGTAACTGCAAGATTCGTCTGCAAAAGTAACTGCAAGATTCGTCTGAAAAGTTGATGCAAGATCCGTCTGAAAAGTTGATGCAAGATTCGCATGAAAAGTAGAAGGATTCTGTTGAGCCATTTGGTCCTTGTGGCTATAAATACCCGTGTTAGTTCCAATTGTAAAGGTCACAACATCCATACAACATTTTCATATCATAATAGTATCGTCTATCACCAAACAAATGGCATCGTCATCTAACCCATCGTCTACACCTGAAAGAATGCACGTGAAACTCCATATCACGATAGCAGAAAGGGAAAAGGAGATAGACCAACTGACATAAGAGTGGAAACAAATGATGGCCAGGAAGGAAGCCCACTTGAAAAGGATCGAAGTGGAAGAAAGAGAGATCAAAAGGATGAAAAGGGATATAAAAGACAAGGAGGCTCGTATTCGTCGAGAAAAAGAAGACATTCACCACATTATGCAAGAATTAGCAATTCTTCAAGCGAAGGTAAGCGACAAACAAAGTTGGATTGATCAAACTAAGGCAATTTTTCAGTAGGTGGTGGTACGGGTGTTGCTTTAGTTCTTTGTTGTTTATGTGTTTTTGTTTTGTACTTTTCCAGTTCGACATTGTTGTTTTGTACTTTTCCTGTTTCTATGTTGTTGTTTCGTTCCTGGAGTCTTTATGTTGATGTTTCATGTTGAAGCTTGCTCATGAATAAATGTCTTTCATTAGGCTGAAAAGTAGTCTGAAAAATAGTCTAAAAAATGGTTCATATTAAAAATACAACTCCTAGATGTTATACAAGATTATTTCAGAACAAACACATACTAGTCAGTACAGTACAAAATTATCCAAATTTGAGACTACGGCTAGACGATGGTTTGGTTTTTGACAATCCGGGTCGACTTCTTACATGCTCTGGCGAGACGAGTCTCAAAGTGTTAAGCTCCACTTTCTCGATGTACACTTCAATCACAGTATGGCCGTCAACATACTAGCGTATGTTGGCTACATCTTCGTCGGTACTTAATTCTACCAGTCCAGTCAAGAAGTCTACATTCGGCCTCTTAAAATACAACCTATTATATTTTGGTTCTTCATAGTCCAGCTCTTTCATGATCTGTTCAAGCAGTTGCATAGAAAGATCCTCCACATCTAACATGTCAACATAAATTTCTAGACCACGGAAATAATATCTTCCAGGTGGTTCCGTGAAGTACCCACCATGTTGGACTTTCATGGTGAACAACTGTGGATATGCATCTGTTGATGAACATTAATTAATATAGGTAGGTCGTAGAACAACGGTAGTAACAAGCAAAACTCAATGAAACATGCACACTAACCATATAACTCTTTGCCAGTGTCTGAAAGCGATTCAGATAAACGCCTAAAGCACCAAACATGAAGGTTTGGGGATGCCATGTAAGAATACGTTAACGAATAATATGTTCCCGTATATGTGTTTTACGACTAATCTAGCGTGGGTTATTTATAGGCAAATGTGGATGCCGGTTTGCGCTGAAAAGTATGACAAACGTATAATTTTTATAAAGTAAATCTAGTCAGTATACCCGCGCGATGCGGCGAGTGATAAATTTTTATTGGAAACCACACGCCGTTGTCCCGACGGTATCTAGGTTATTGGTATATCCCAAATGCATTATCAAAGCTAAGGAACTTAAAATCCAAGAAGAACATCTAATGCCAAACGATAGAACAAATCCAGTTAATACGATTCATTGGTTTAAAAGTCCAGGGCTTTGATTCAAAATGTGTTTAACTATTACAAAACAACACAACTATAAACCAACCAAGGTCTCTTTTTACCATGGCCAACTCTTTTCTTCCTGTAAAAGATCCAATGAACTATATTGGCCTTGTGAATTGTCCGCCCATGTGCAGGACCTTCGTCACCTTGCTAGCTTAAGTGAGAGCCGGATTTGCCATCATCGGGTCTTCGTTTTATTAATGCCTCAAGAAAGACACGTTGATTTCACAAAATTATCTTGTTAGAACTTGTGATAATATTAGTTCTTTGTAACCTACTATTTTATGCCATTCACGATGTTAATTTCATGGTTTTATATGATATATAAATTCAATGTCGATATGTTTGGAATTGATAGATAGCGGAATTTTCAATGCGATAACATTTGTTTTTCTTAAATTTAAAAGAGCAATGTAGGCATTAATAAATTGTTTCAGTGGACTTTGTATTGTTGGCGTCAAGTGGTCTTGATGATCTTTCAGAAAGTATCCACAACTTTCTTAAGAATATATGTGATCTTGAGAATTTATAGTTCCATAATCATTTTCCAGATTGTACTTTCCTTCTAGTGAACAAAATATCATCTAAGAATTTAATAGAACGCTTCCTTTGAATGATAATAAAGAATGATATTAAACTATTAAAGGGTTGTGTTTCACGATTAGTCATATGTTCATAAATGATAAATTAAAATTTCTTGGAAAGAGTTTCAAATGGAACATCTTGAAGCAACTGACTGATCCGGGAAGCATTAGAAAATGGTCCAAATGGATGACAACCAGCTGCCAAGAGCCAATTCACAACAGGTCTTTCATGAATATGAGAAGATTTCTCATATGGTGCACTTAGTCCACCCACAACAGCAGCTGCTAGTCCAACCACTATATGACGCTGCACTTGTGATGGAACAACATACCTTCTCCCTGTTTCTGAGACATAACTGCACAACAATTAACCAAATAAAACAACTAAGAAACTAAGAAGAATATAATCCTAAATGATCAAGAAGTAAATCAGAATAATGAGAAAATGAACATGTCATAAATTGAATTTGTTGCAATATACACCTACCTTAAAGGTATCTTTTCACTTTGATGTTGAAGTACAATAACAACATCATTACTTGTCCACAGAAGGCTTTCATCGTCCATCATCAGGTGTGGATCCACATCAGCTAATGATAGGACAAAGCTGCAAAAGGAGACACTATCTTATTTGTCTTTCTATAGTGTTTACTACATGCAAGCAATTCTTCTCTGTTAGCCTAAAAGATTTAATATTTGAAAGAAATGACTCACGCAGGAACGACCCTTGTCCCGTAAGTACGATGCAGGTCCCCTTGTTTCTTTTGCACTGTCTTAGATTTATTCTTCCTTTAAGATTTACGGTTATAAGCCCAAATAGGTTTATGCTTTAAAATGGAATCACTGCCACCATTTGTGTCATCCATCCATATGACAAATAAACGAACTATAAGCCCACAGCTCCCTCCAACTTGTGAACTTAGCCATATGATAGCACCCAATTTTTTGAACTTAACTGCGAAGTGATGCATGAGGGACGGCAGGTAGACCAAGTTCATCCACACTCTGTAAATACGATTTACAGCAATATAAGTTGACATTTTCCATCCATCCTGGTTAATACTACCTATGATCCATGGAGACTGCAAAACTTTCCATTTTTGGAATGTCCCATGAAAATTGTAACATTTTCGTTTATGACAAGTTTGCAAGATTCAAATTGTCGTGATAGAAACTGATTGTAATGATTTGGGTCTACAAGATTCATATACTGAGTTATTTTTTTTTGGCATTTGGTGGAACATAGTCAAAAACTTGGTTTAATTATTTAACCAGTCAAATACTACAATTTTCATAGGTCAGGGAGTAGTAATAATATGAGTAACAGAGGATGAGTATTTAGAGGACCTGATTGTTAACTCTGCCAACTCTGCCAGCATGTCCGTTGTGGCTTCCAGAGCATCAAGGCACCCCTTCACCTTCAGTTTCCAGCCCCATGTGGCTTCCAGAGCATCAAGTTCTGCATTGTCAGCAATAAAAATGGATTTATTCAATCATAATCTTAAATTAATAAAATAAAATAAAAACAATCCAAATTCGTAGAAGAAAAAGAAACGTTTGCAATTACCACCCATGAGATCATCTTCATCGATGTCATCCGGCATACTGTAACGTCTACCAAGAGATTCTTGTATTTCGTTGCTAATATCCATCATGTCCATCATTTCATCTTGCAAACTCTACAGATTAAATGGTCCATAATTAGATATTACCCAAATCACATAGTTATAATGCTATGAAGTAGCCTACATTCTTTTTTGCTTGAGAACTCTCATTGCTCGAGCCTTCACGGCTTCTTGAGCAGGACCAGGGCTTCTTGAGCAGGACTGTTTTCTTGATCTGTTCTTTATATCGAGCAAGTTCCCCATCGAGTCGTTTGATCTTCTCATCCACTGTTTCACCTCTTTTATTGATCTAAAGCAAGTTATATAAAAGTAATCAGACATTCATTTTGATAATAAATTAAAGCAAAAAATAACTAATACTTGTCTATAAAAGAATAAGATCTTGAGAGAAGCGGATCTCATGTACTGTTCTTTCAAACATAACATTACTAAAAAATTCCAGAGTGCTATACATCAAGAAACATCTGTCAATGTAACATTAATCAACACTATAAAAGGGAATCAATGTAACCCTACTACTTTTTTTCTGAAATTTTAGTTGCGTATTAATGTAATTGGCATTTTCCCCTGAAGTGCTCAAATTAGACATAAACTTTGAAAGTGAAAAGAGAACCTCAAAGAATGACCCCTTTGTCATCTGAAGTGAAGATGGATCTCTTTTTAAAAACAAAATCCCTGATCAAAACAAAACTGTTTCAGCATAAGCATCCAAAATACCAGCGAGCAATGAAATCCAATTTGGGTGCTTTAAACGCTTTTCTATGTCTGTTTCATGCCTTACTATAAATGGCCTCAGCATTGCATCGTATACAAACCCTGTACCCTGCAAACACCCATAAAACTTCCTTTTTATAGCAAATTCTATGAACCAAAAAACACATCAACACAACATTAATTTGTAGCTATATTTACCTTTGTTTTAGGATAGCATAAGTAGATAATAAGGGCTAGCTTCAATTCTCCATACCACCCTGTTACAAAGAATCCACCTTTTCAGCAAAAATCAACACATAAAAAATCTAATAGCATACCTCTGAGAATTCTTTAGGGTTTTGAAGAAATCAAAACCTCTGGAATCCTACAACTCGAAATCGAATGAATGTGGATTGACGAAATTCAAAAATTGAATCGTTTGATGTTTCATGATAATGAAGAAAAAAAGGGAGTAAATAAATACCACTAAACCACAAGTCATTTAGTAAAACCAAGGGACATTATATATATTTATATTGGTGCACTTGGGTTGCAATTGCATGCAGTAGTTAAATTATTGATTGGTAATGAGTAATGACTATGAATGATATATAGCTAGCTAGGCTGATCATAAGACAAAAAGGTAAACTTAACTAAAGCAGAAGAGAAGATGTATAGTAGAGTAGTAAATACAATGATAAAAGTCTCTTTAGAAAAGCACATGCATGGTTGCCTGAGAATACACACACACTGCCATGAGTTCTGAATGCAAACAATCAATCCACATATAAACACACTGACATCTTCACATGGTTTAATTTAACAAAAACCCTTTCTTGTTGTTTTACCCCTCATGTGAATGAGATGGTAACAAAGTTTTGTTTTTAACTATTTCATTGGTGAATTCAAGTTTTTTTTATAGAAGAAGTGTCATGAATATATAAAAATTGGAATCAGTGTCTTTTCAATCTTCATCATCAAGCATGGAAGTTCCAAGGCATATTATTAAGTCAACTACCATTTGTCATCATCTTCAACCACATTATTCAATGTACTTGAATCCAAAATCTCCATTCAAGTGCTAAGAAAAATAAATTAATTAATTAAACACCGCCATGTAAAATAGAAAATTGCAGTGCTTACAGCTGCTTGTTTTCTCAGAAGCTGCAAAAACAAACAGTGACTTCATCATTTTTCAACCAACTGCTTATTTCGAAAAGAAATTATACCTTTTATGTACCAGATGTTTGAAATGTTAAAATAAAGTGAAAAGGTTACACGAATGAGTGGGGGATGATGAAAGCAAATTCAGTGTGGCAATCTATCAAACACCTTGCGCTCATTATCATTGCATTTATAAAATAAAAGCATCAAACATCCAAGATAAACTTCATGCACTTAGGAAATAACTTTTTAAATATAAAATCTTACCCGATTGATCAGACAACGAACGAATCTGATCCCTAAACCCTAAAGTATCCATGTTCTTGCACAACGATTCGTATTTTTATATGCAGAGCAAACCTAGAGAAATCTATGTCTGGAAAAATCGACGTTGAAAACCTGGAGATATCAACGTTGAAAACTGGAGAAATTGAACTTAGAGAAATTGGGCAAACCTGAAATGGAGTAGAAACTTTGAAACGTGGAATCGAGAGATCAAATTGTGGAACGTGAAGGGATGGAGAAATCGAGCAAACCTGAAGATAAGAAATGGAGTAGCAGAGTAAACCTGGAGATGAGAAATTGATTGTAAGCTTAAAAGATATGGAGAAATGGAGTAAACCTGGAGATGTAGAAATCGAGATGTTTAATAGAGTGGATCAACTTGGAGATTGAAAGAACCCTGTGAGGTTTGGAAAATCAATGGTACGGTTATATAAACTGAATTTAAAATGGTAATCGTAAAATAGAGAGTTAATGTGAGAGAAATCAGGGAGTGAGGGGTCTGAAATTGGTGAACAGGAAGGTCAAAAGTGAGTTAAGAAACAATGTCAATGGTTATATTGAAGAAATCAAATCATTAGACGAACCAGTAGAAGCTCTTCCTTCACCAAGCGGGGATTTATGCAGAGTGAAGAAAGTCTGCCAATGAAATGGGGGGATGGGGAAGAGATATTAGGGCGAGAGGTAGGAGAGGTCGTGGATTGCAGAATTGGGGAGAAGGAGAGAAATCAGGGCAGACGTGGGGGTGAGAGGCTGTGGAGAAGAAGAGGGAGGAACAAGTCGTGGAGGAGGAAAAACTGATTTCAAATCATGCTGTAATAGTTTGTATATCAAGCTTAAAATTTTGTAACCTTGAAAGCAGTTTTTTTAGAAAAAAACTGTCACTATTCTTTTAATATAGTAGAATAGATAGATATTATTCAATATCATAAATAAGTACGAATTACTTGGAATACTTACCATTTTTATCCTTTAAGGTCATTTATTTAATAATATAAGATTAATCAATAATTATAAGGGTATAAAATGTAAGTATTATTAATAATTCGTACCTATTTACGAATTTAATAATATAAGATTAAATACAAAATATATAATACTGAGCTCATTTTGAAAATATTTACGAGACGATTATAATGGTGTAATTTGTGTAAAAACGTATTTTTTGATATATTTTAGTTAATATACAACTATGTATGTTAATAAAATAAAGATGTAGAATGAAAAATTAAAAAGTAATAGATATAAATAAACTAAATAACTATTTTAGAGTAATAAGGATGTATTTAACAGGTTTCTAAAAGTCCAATGATTTACTTAACAAGTTTTAAAATGTTCAAGGATTTATTTGTTCCAAAAAAGTGGCCAATGACTTAATCACTCCAAACACTAAATTAAATTGTGTTTTATTGGACTTTTCCCTATTTTAAATTATCTAAAATATAACTAATATTTTATTTAAATAGGTTATACCAAAAATGTAAATTTAAATTATCTTTAATTTCATTTGAAATTTCCTTTATATATATATATATATATATATATAGATATATATATATATATATAGAGAGAGAGAGAGGGGATCGGGTTCAGGGGAAAACCTCAAAAAACGGAAAACTGAAGAACACTCTGATAGCCCTTCATGTGGACGGTATGCATTTGTGCATACAAATAATTTGTAACATGTACAAGTGCTTTGGGCATAATGCACTTATGCATAAAAACAAAAAAAACATATTTACTTGTATGCACAAGTGCATACCGTCCGGATGAAGGGCCACCAGAGTGTTCTTTAGTTTTCTATTTTTTTTAGTTTTCTCCTGAACCTCCCTATATATATATATAGGCTCCGTAAAATACAAAACTTGCATTTGTTGCACACCATACAAATCACAGTGTGCATATGTGAATAACCAGTGTGCATATGTGAACAATGTGCATATACATATGCATATGCATACGTGCAAGAATATATATATATATATATATATATATATATATATATATATATATATAATTGACATACATTTATATGGGATAATGCATATATGCATATCAGATTATGCATATATGCACATTGGTTTGTAAGGGGTGCAACAAATACATGGTTTGTATTTGATTTGTATCCTATATATATATATATATATATAAAGATTCGTATATGAATTTTAAACTGATCCATAATCTTAATTATAAATTGATTCACGTAAAAAAATTAATATTGATTCATATGTGAATTTATTTTAAGAATGTGAATCTTAAACTGATTCAAAATATCGGTTATAAGTTTTAAATTGATTAACGTACGTACAAGTTATGATAAGATTCACATGTCAATCTATGTTGATTTGAAACGTCCAAAAACCAGGATAAATTTAAACCTTAAAATTTATCAAAGTTATCCATAATTTCATCTAAACTTTTTATACATAAATGGAGAATTAGCTATGAGGGTTCACATATATACAAATTGATCTTATCAAAACAACCTACTAATCTAATCCTGAACATTAAGATCAGATTATACTAGTTGTTTAGATCATTCATCAAAACCTCCCCGTATATGCTAACTTCTCCACTTATCACCAAAAGTTGAATACCAGAAATCACTCGTCCTTCTTCCCGTTACTTCCCCGAGCTCGTACCTGGTAAGAAAATTTAATTTGAAACGATTAGGTTTACGCCTAGTGAGAACATCCATTTTCAAATTAAAACTTTATAGGCTTTGAAAACCATATGTAAACAAAGTGTATAAACAAACCTGGTTTGTCATCATTCTTACCGTACACCTACACATCTTGCGATGACGGGAACATACCCGATTCCATGAATATGACTAACACTCAGTAAGTCATATCATCACGTTCGAGAGCCTACTACGAATCGTCACAGATTCGAGATCATTGCTCATGTCCAAGAAATTACAATTTACTTTTTGCCTATTTCTTGGAGTGGAAGTAGAGATTACAATTTACTTTATATCTATCTCTTACCTTCCCATAGAAATCAGGAATTACGTTTAACTCTCGCCTATTCCAAGATTTCTCATCACAATACGAAATGGGAATTACAATTTACTTTATGCCTATTCCTCATTTCCACGTCAACGGGAATTACAATTTACTTTATGCCTATTCCACGTTTCACGTCACACTGTGAAATAGGAATTACAATTTACTTTATGCCTATTCCTTATTTAACATCACCTTACGAAATGGGAATTACAATTTACTTTATGCCTATTCCTCATTTCAGGTCAACGGGATTACAAATTACTTTATGCCTATTCCACGTTTCACTTAATGTCAGTGCCTATGGATCCATTACACTTACTAGCATACGTGCATATTTACTCGAATGCACAAACATTTCATATCATATTCTCAAAGCTGAGAATCCCAAATAATATCATACCCTTATTCTCAATTATCCCTCTTCGACGACTTAGCACGGGGGTTCCGCTATCCGGTTAGCGAATGGGGTCAAGGGGCAACGCCCTTGCGGGGTCTGAGGACAGCGCCACTAGAAATTTTTTAGAAAAACATATCTAGATAACACATCCGGAAACTATATCCGAAAAAATCCCTTATCCGGAACCCAAATCCGGAACTATCCGGAACTCAATTAATCCGGTAACATCCGGAAATAGTATCCGGACTCTCAAGTCCGAAACCATCCACGATCACATCCGGTATCTGGAAACCATTATCCGAACTCCCATCCGGAATCCGGGGAAAACCCAATCCGGAAACCTCAATTCCGGAATCTATCCGAAAACCATCCGAAATCCGGTATCAAATACGGTACCAATCCAGTACGATCTGGATTACTCATCTTCCGAATTTCACCAATTTTACCCAGTTCCACTATTTTTCATCCAGAATTCTATCAAATAAATTGTATCCATTCATACAGATATCATTATTTTCACAAAACACATTCAGTTCAACTTATCAATTCTATTAAGACAAAATTTAAAGGATGAACTCACCTGGGATTAGAACTCGAACACAGACTGCAGTTCAAAGTGATTCACCTTCAATCCTTCACACCGACGTAACAAAATCAAGATTCTGGATACCTCTCTCTCTGTTTTATAGAACCGACTTTAGGGATTCAATTGAGATATTTTCTCACTTTAAGCCGACACAAACTTTATATACAAATCAACTATCAACAAAATACCAACTCAACCCTGAAGTTTTATATTTACAATTAGTCCAAAAACTTTGACCAATTACTCTTTCGACCCTTCACATTAAATATAATATAATGGAAATCTGAGGTGTTACAGGATTCCACATGTGAATCATATAAACTAATTGTTATAACCCGATTCGAGATTGGTGATCTCCTGAAGAGAAAAAAAGAGGACGAGAACGAAGAATACTTTCTTCTTGGAAATCCTTCCCCATGACTACGGTTACTACCATGACCCTATTAATAGCTCCTAGATTTCTACTAACCACTAACATGCTTAACTTCTATAAACTAAATAATAACATGCATTAGTAAATACCAACAACTACCTAAAATAGTGAAACATGCATAATTAATATAAAAGAAATAAAGAAATGATAAAAAAACAGTAGTTATTCTTCGAGACTAACAGGCATGTTCGTATCAATTCCTCCTCCATTAACAACAACCTTGTCTGCAAGGTCGGGAAATGAAAAACATTATCGATCTCATCCTATCCTCCCATGTGGCTTCTAAAATATCGCAGGTATTGCTCCTCGGTCATCATGGATCTCGTTTGTCCCTATCATCTCTTGGTTATGGGTTTGATTAGATGTAGTTTCGGTCAAGGGCATGTTGTCATGTGGCTTTAGCGGCTCATGATACTCGATCATCAAGAACTAAGGGGGGTTGCAACGGTGGCTCGGATAGAACTTTTCGGGACACCCAAAACATAATTCTTGCGTCTTCCGGAGATGCATTTCCTCCGGACTCAGACGCTTGACCGGTAAAGGGGCTGCGAGAGACGAGTTAGAAGAGGATGAAGATTTTATTGGAGGCGTTGGAAGAATGGGTGTTGAAGTGGGCGGCGGAAGGTGGGGTACAACCGGTAGGGTCCGATAATCAGCAATCTTGTCTCTAATAAGCTTGGCCAGACCGATAGCATGGTTCAACGTTTGTGGCTTGTTGTAACATAAATGTATTCAAGATTTAGTCAAAGTATTCTCAGTTGTAAAAGTCAATGTTAATCAAATTCTTGTTTAGTCAAAGCTTGTTTAGATTTTATTTTGTATTAGTTGTGAGGTATAAATCCCTTTTGTCTTGTAATCTTGTAGTTAGAGTTCTAAGTGGATCAGTAGAGAGTTGTTAATGAGAGACATATGACTTGTAGTTGAGATAGATTCCAGAGAGAGAATCTAGAGAGAGAAAGTAGATCTAAACTCATATTTTGTATCATTTCTCTCTATCAATACAAGATCATTGTTGTGATTCATTGTTACTTGAATTTTCATGGCTTGTGAATGACCAACTCTTGACTGATGTCCCTTCGTAACCCCGAAATAAAATAGTTAAGTGAAGCCTCTTGAGATAACCCAATGACACAATTACTAAGTCTCTCAAACTCAGTTTGATAGGCTGTCAAGGTAGAGGTTTGTTGTAGTTTGAACAAGGTGGCCTAGTGGTTTTCGTACATCGAAGGACCGAAACGAAGTTCCACGGCTCGCGTGAATCCATCCCACGACGTAAGAAGTCGATTGTTGAAGACATATTTATACCAACTTAGGGCATCACCCTTCAAATAAAAAGATGTGAGGGACAAACGATTCTCGGGAGCAATCTCGTAGAACCGGAAGTACTGCTTCACTTGGAAGAGCCAGTCTAGCGGGTTAGTTCCGTCAAATTTCAAAAAGTAGATCTTAGGGGGTTTAATGGGTAATTTATGAGGCGTAGGAGGGCTGAAGTGTAGATCGTTGACAGCGAAAGGGTTATCAGAGGAAGATGGTCGGTTGTTGAGAGCTGTTGTGATGGCGGCAGAAATGGTGGTGGCTAACTCTTCTCGGTCTTGATTGAACTGTGCTTGAAGCATAGCTAGATTTTCAGCAAGTTGAGCCATGGACTCTTCCAACGACGGTACATCCTTGCGTGGTGGCATAGTGTAATCTCTCAATGAAAGCACCAATTGTTACAACCCGATTCAAGATGGGTGATCTCTAGAGGAGAAAACTAAGAATACTTTCTTCCTGTCTCCAAAAACAAATTAATAATAATACAAATATATATTGGAAACCCTTCCCCTACGGTTACTACCATGAACCTAGAATAGCTCCTAACTTTCTACTAACCACTAACATGCATAAATTCTATTAACTAAATAATAACATGCATTAGTAAATAGTAACAACCACCTAAAATAGTGAACCATGCGTAATTAAAATAAAGAGTAAAGTTCACTTTTGGTCCTTAACGTTTGTCCATTCTAACATTTTTCATCCCTGAACTTCAATAAGGTGCATATGATCCCTGGCGTTTGTATTTTCTTAACATTTTTGGTCCCTCTCTTTGACGGTTGTTATCTTTTTTCGTTAAACTGACCTTTTTGCAAACTTTTCTTATTTTTACCATTTCTTAAACCACATGGACCAAATCTGAAATTTACTCTAAACTATATTTATATTTACATTTTATGTATTACATTTTATTTTTACCATTTTCTGGTCCCTCTCTTTTATGTATTTTATAAATTATATTATATTTCTATTTTATAAATTATACTTTTTATAAATTATATTATATATATTTATATTTTATATATTTGTATTTTATATATTTGTTATAATTAACATATACATTTATATTTACAATTTTTTGTATATTATATATTTTTATATTTATAATTAACATATACATTTATTTTTTTAGTATTTTTTATATTTTATATATTTATAAGTTATACTATATTTATCTTTTATAAAATTTATGTTATATTTAAATTTATAATTTATGTATTTGAACATTCAATCTATGCAATTGAATAAAAATAATTATTATTATATCAAAATTATAATATTTATACCAAAAATAATAATTAATCTGATAAAAAAATAACCAAGATACATCCCAAATAAATATTCTTAAAAGTCATTACTCTAATTTTAGTCTCAAAAGCCATTATTCTAATTTTGTTTATTAAGCTAACCCATTAATTAGACCAATCCAATGATGATTTCATTACTTATCGGGTAGCATATATATTTTTAAATATCCCAAATAAAGCGTAATTAATCTATGGCTTTTATGTAAAACGTTTTGAGCTATCTAAGAGCACATCACTTCGTAATGATATTATGTTCGTTCATAGAAACCATGTAATATTATTAATTCGGTTCGTTTTATTCACTTTTATGTATTTGAACATTCAATCTATGCAATTTGTATACAAATTAATATCCAAATGATAAATCAAAGTAATATACAAATTGAATAGATGAAACTTTTAAATACATAAAATGTAAATATAAATACATAATAAATTTCATAAAAATAAATAGATGGAATATTCAAATACAAACGTTAAATCAAATCAATATATAAATTGCATAGATGGAATGTTCAAATACATAAAGTATAAATCTAAATACAAAATAAATTTTATAAAAGATAAATATAGTATAACTTATAAATATATAATTATAAAAAATACCAAAAAAATAAATGTATATGTTAATTATAAATATAAAAATATATAATATACAAAAAAAATTGTAAATATAAATGTATATGTTAATTATAACAAATATATAAAATACAAATATAAATATATATAAATATATATAATATAATTTATAAAATAGAAATATAATATAATTTATAAAATAGAAATATAATTTATAAAATAGAAATATAATATAATTTATAAAATAGAAATATAATTTATAAAATACATAAAAGAGAGGGACCAAAAAATGGTAAAAATAAAATGTAAATATAAATATAGTTTAGAGTAAATTTCAGATTTGGTCCATGTGATTTAAGAAATGGTAAAAATAAGAAAAGTTTGCAAAAAGGTCAGTTTAACGGAAAAGATAACAGCCCTCAAAGAGAGGGACCAAAAATGTTAAGAAAATACAAACGTCAGGGATCATATGCACCTTATTGAAGTTCAAGGATGAAAAATGTTAGAATGGACAAACGTTAAGGACCAAAAGTGAACTTTACTCTAAAATAAAAGAAATAAAGAAATGGTAAAAACAGTAGCTACTCTTTCAGACTAACATGCATGTTCGTATTTGTATCACAAATATACCTGATTATCACCGTCTTATAATGGTTTGTTGGAACCTTTTGCGTTTGGTTACAAATCATAAGACCACTGGAAAATATCAGTGTCCGTATTCACATATGAGATTTAAGTAAGTGAGATTTAAAATACTTTATAGATATTGTAAAATCGTCAATGGTTTCAATGTGGAAATATTTAATTTTTTTTACAATTATTTTTACTAATGAAAAAAGACTTAAAAATAAAAAAAAATTTAACCATTAACTGAAATTGTTTCTCTCATTTTTAAAATATTGGGGCTTCTCAATTTGAAAATGTTAGCCGTAAGGTAGAAGATAATCTAGCAATTAGTTATCTTCCACATGGTAAGAATATGATTGGTCATGAAAGTTCTGAGAATAGCTCAACAGGTGAGCCTTTGGATTGGTTCCCCATTAGTCAACAAGTCCATGTATTAGTCCAGGCCGGCAAAAATTTGCTCACACCCAAAATTACAAAAGAAGTAAAAAAATTGGTTCAAAGCGAATTTACACTGTCAATTTCTGTTAAAACTCAGTTATAAAATTCAATCTTGACATTGTTTTGTTACTCTTATTAATTTTGAGTCTTTTGCCAAGTTGTAGGTACTTCAGGGTCTGGATTGTAGGACTTCTAAGGTTGAGGGGATGCACTGCACAATGTGAGAAAGTCAGAGGGTAGCGGAGCTGTTTGTCTAAACTTGAGGGACTGAAGCTGTCAATTTTGAATATTATGTTAAGAGACTTTTTCCTCATCAGTTTTCATTTTAGTCTCTCTCTCTCTCGAAGAGTTTCATTTTGTAACTAGAGTTTCTTTTATTTTAGAGAAATAATGTATTGTTCTTAATCATTTTTCATCATCAATAAAATCGTTTTATACTTTTGTCATGGTATCAGAGCTGAATATGGCTTGATCCTCTTGAAAGTTCTTGTTGTTCGTCTCGGTTTTTCACGGTTTCCACTTCAGAAACCGTTGTTTTCTTACGATACTTTAGTCGATCCTTCAAGCCTAAGTTTCACCGACCGGAGTTGTGTTCCACGATAGTGATAGTCGGTAGTACCTTGATCTTTGACTGGTTGTTTCACGGCGCCGACTCGTGCTTTCTTTCACGGCCTGTTGACCGTGTTTTTTTGGCAAAGAAACGTCGGCAATCTTCTAAGATCTGCTCGTTTTCTTTGATCTGTTCGTTCCAAGTTCTTGACCGAAGGCGAAACCAACTGATCTGCTTGTTTTTCTTCAGATCTGGTGTTTTTTTATCTGATCGGTTTTAGATCTGGGCGATTTTTGGTCTGATTGTTTATATGGATTTGCTCGTACAAAAGGTTTTAGATCTGATCGTTTATTTGGAATTGCTCGTACAAAAGGTTTTAGATCTGGTCGATTTTTGGTGCGATCGTTTTTGGATCTGATCGTTTTTTACCTGACGGGCGGAGCTTCGTTTGTTCTTGTTACTTGTCAACGATCAGATCTGACCTGACAGACAGAGCTTCGTTTTGTTCTTGACGATCAGTCTTTTTTTTGCGTTTTCTTTGTCTAGATTCACTTGGTTGTTATCTGATCTCTATAGATCTGGTGGCAACTAGTTGTTGTTTTCTTTTTGGGTTAATAAAATCATTTGGTTCTATATAGTATTCGGATTTGGCACTTAATCTCTTTGATTTGTTGTTATTATCACTCTTGATTGTACTGGTATCTCATAAGGTGGTTTCATTTACTTGAGCATAGTTTTTTCTACTCTCAGATCTGGTCCGTCATATATCTCTCATATCTGGTCCCTCGTATATCTCTCAGATTTGGTCCAAATCTCAGAGTTTGTAATATTCGGATCTTGCATCATTTGTATTAGGTTCATATCTCCAGATCTAGTCTGATATCTCAGATATGGTCCCTCTTTTTCTTGCATCTCAGATCTGGTCCATTTGTATCATTCTCAATTCTGGCCCGCTTCTTTTCTTATCTGTTCAGGTGTGATCTCTGGTTTTATATCTGCTTACTTGCTTTCGCTTTATTTCGGTTGTTCTTGTAGTTTTTTGAAAGAAGTTTCTGAGTTGTGGCTTGACCTAGCACCTTCGAGTGTTTTAGGAATCATGTCGATTGTTTATCTCAGTCTCTTCTTTGTAGGTGTTTGTCCTTGTTTTTTAAGTATGCCTGAAGCTGAGGTAGTCTCATCCTCTAGTTCCAGTGTGCAGTCTCAGATTGCCAAACTTGATTTTGGCGATCCTTTGTATCTGCATCCAACTAGTGGAGCTTCTATCTTGAATTTTAAGCTAAGTGGAACTGAAAACTACAAGGTATGGTCATGTGCCATGATTCTTGCCCAAGAAACAAAAAACAAAGTAGGCTTTATTGACGGTTCCAGCACTAGACCTAACAGCGATCATGTCCTTGCTATACAATGGGATAGATGTAATTCTGTTGTTCTATCATGTATTTTAAGTTCTTGATAGAAGAACTATATTTGGGTCAAGTGTTCTCTAAAATTGCGTCTCAGGTTTGGTTAGAGTTAAAAGAAACCTATGACATGGTTGACGGATCTGTCACATTTAATCTTCATAAGAAAATCAACTCATTAACTCAAAATGGATCTGATTACTATCACAGATTAAACTCTCTAGAAACAATTTGATGCAAAACTTCCAACATGTACTTGTAGTGTCTCATGAATTTTCTAAACATAACCAACTTTTGAAACTCATGCAGTTCCTAATGGGATTGGATGATTTTTATCTTTATATCAGAGCACTATATTAACCTCAGATCCTTTACCCACTGTCAAAAGTACTTTTTCCATTATTTACAGGGAAGAATCACATCGAGGAGTCTCTGGTACTTCGTCAAACAATAATCAGAACTCTGTCTTTTTTAGTAAAATCCCTGACAATAAGAAGAAAATCATGAGACCCCCAAACCAAAATCTTTTGTGTAAACATTGTGGTATCATTGGTCACACTATAGAGAGGTGTTTCAAGATAATTGGTTTTCCTAAAGATTTTAAAAGAAAAAATTTAATCAAAACATTAAACCTTCTAGCAACAATGCTAGTTCCTCAAATAACACAAATTCCAGTCAATCTTCATTGGGGTCTCAAGCTCCTTCCTCCTCAGTTTCATTAACTCAAGACCAAGTCTTTAAACTTCTAGCTTTACTTGAACAAGGTACTACAACTGAAGCATCAGCTAATATGGCAGGTACGTCTGTTCTTTGGCGTTCTAGTTGGATTATTGATTTTGAGGCAAGCCAACATATGACATCATCTACTGCTAATCTAGAAAATGTTGTGGATATTTCAGATTTGAATTTAATTGTAAATCATCCCTAACGGTTCAAAGGCTAAAATTAAAAAAAAATTGGAAATATGAAACTAACGAATAATGTCATTTTGTTTGATGTTTTAGTTGTTCCAGACTTTAATGTAAACTTGTTGTCTATTCACAAGCTTGCTCGTGATAATAAACTCTTTGTTGGGTTTGATGAGAAAAAATGTTATGTTCAGGATTCTCATCGAACGAAACTTGTGGGGACTGGTAGTGAGGAATGAGGACTTTACTATTTTGATTTAGATTCCAAGGGTAAGTCTATATCCACATATAAGCCTACAATTGTTGACCCTGGAGTTTGCGTTGACCACCCAAAATGATTCACGGCTTCACAAACTATTGATACTTGTGATTTCCCCAAATCTCAAACAAGAGTTAATATCACAAACTATGATCAAAACAATTATAAACAACATTTTGATTACATCCCAACTAAAATATGGATCAAAATTCAAGATCTAATTTTTTTCACCAAGATCACTATGAACACCTCCAGAACACATTCAACCCAAAAATTTCAAAAATGAATTTTATGCATTAAACCTTGAAATCTTTGATTGAAACATGTCTAAAATCACTTTTTAAAAAGGATTTTGCACAAAAATTAATCAAATTAACATCAAATTGCAAAATCAAACTCTAAAATTTTTGACAAAGAACTTTTTCTCAAGAACACCAAATTTCACAGAAACAACAAATTCCACAAATCTAGATGCGTTTTTGAAAATCTTTTGATACAAAACTTGATTATGATGGAGAAACAATTTGCAGTCAAAATCAAATAAAAAACAATCAAGAATCGCATAACCCATTTGTGTTCTTCATCATCTTCAAGAAACTTGATTTTTCTTCAAAATCTTCAAAAATTCATGAATTTGGACGAATTTTTTATGAATTGGTGCACAATCTTCTTCCAAAGCTCTCATACCAAATGTTAACACCGGATCTATTAGGTAAACAATATGAATCTCATTGATCTTGAAAGAATCTTGATTTACATAAGAATGTAGAACTTTCTCTCTCTAGATTCTCTCATCTCTCTCACTAGATCTAACAATTAAACTCTCTTGTTACTCACTTACTTACAAACAAAGCTTAACAAACCTATTTATACCTCTACACTACAACACGTTAAACTCTAAACTACTTTAACAAACCTATTTATACCTCTACACTACAACACGTTAAACTCTAAACAACTTTGACATTACATGACTTTGCCTTTCTATGACTTTACAATTACATTGACTTTAACATAAATCTTGAATCAATATAATACCCTAACATTCTCCCCCTTTGGATGCAAGATTTAAAAAAATATCGCAGCAGTCTTCAGCTCTTGATCTTCGAAACTTTAACTTTGACCGCTTTAAACTTTGAAGCTCTGACAATTTTCAAACAACTTTATCTTCACAAGTTCGCGTTGAACTAGATGCATTGACAATCTTCAAACTTTGAGCTTTGAAAAACCTTCGGTCAAACTTGAAAAGTCTTCATCTTTCTCTTTGTAATGTCAATCTTCTTGAATATAATCTTCAACAAATTGTCATCAAGTCTTGAACGCGAATTTCAGATCTTTGCAGCTTTGAAGCTTTGAACTCAAACTCTTTAAACGATTTCTTGAACTTCGTATCTTCATCTCTTTGAACTATGTCTCCCCCATGAACAAACTTTGAACATTGATCTCTCTTCAATCATCTTGGAACATCTTTCTTGTTATCTTGAGCTTCTTGACTTTGACAAATCTTCTCTTTATCTTTATGCTATTTCTCCCCCTTTATCTTTCATTGATATATCTCCCCCTTTTCTTCAGTATGTTATTTTTCCCCCTTTTTGATGATTGTGAGCATCATGATCATCAAAACTTTCGTCAATTTCAGCACTATCTTTGTTCACCACTAGCATTCTCCTCCTTTTGATATGATATAGCCGTCAATTCCAAAACATATTTATCCGAATTTTTTCAAATTCAGATAGAATGAATGTGGTAACCCTGAAACAACATATGAATCAGTTAATATGCCTGTAAGTAGCACGGAGCCACTTAGTACAACGGATGTACTTTAGAAAGGAGATTTTTGATGTTCACTCCTCAGGGCTTCCATTCAATCATCGAAAAACACAACGGAGTTTCTATGAACGTTATGACAAGAAAACATATTCCTTGTGTGTACGTGCTTATGTTAGAAATGATTGAAGCAACTTATACTTGATCAGAATCAAAGTGTGTAAATTGTTGAGACAGCTACAAGTTTTCCACGGACTCAATGTGCATGATTGAAGTGCGAAGGTGGGGAAAACTTCCTTCTTTTTCAATATCCAAACCTTCCAAATGAAGATTAGATAGATTATATGTTGTGTCCCCAAGAAAAATTGAAACATTTCTTTATTGAGAAAGAAATGAGTAGTTGGTGGGGTTAAAGCAAGAGTTGGCATGGGCTCACTGCCTGTTTCAATGATGGTCACCAAAGAATGTGAACCAATCAGTAATGTGGCTGCCCGGCTCAGAAAATGGTTGGTGCATAGTTCTCTTATTCTTTTAACTCTGTTCTCACACCCTCTTTCTGTTTTTTTAATCTGCTCACTTCTACCCAAACTCTCATTTACACTTTACCTCAACACTATGAGATTACTCAATCGGATGAGTTATCTCCCCCACTCTTTGATGTAGACCCCTCACCCCTCAATCACTCAAGGATAACTTCTTGGGTAGGAAACACTGGTTAACGTGGATCCATAGAAGTTGTTTATGCTCACACATTGATCCCATGAAATTTTTTTTGTCCTAAAAACTTGTGTTGTTCAACAGTTTAGCTTGAACAAATATGGATATCAGCATGTGAATGACATTCTGATCAAAATGAATGTGATATTCTTATGAAGCATTTGAACTTTGATGAATTCTCACAACAAGAATATTGAATGAATGAAATGAATTCGAAAGACTTGTTTGAGAATCTAACAATGTATCAATCAGATCAAATATCATGAAAAATATTCATGAACTGGGAAGGGTATCAAAGAATTGAAATTTGTTTATATAAACAAATATAAACAAGCTTGAAATAAACACACAATCTTTTAAGAGGAAAGAATATATGATGTTCAACAAACTTGGAATACAAACGGGGGTATTACCATCGAAAAATTGTTTCATTTTGAGACATGGCAATAACAAAGTCAATTTGAAGTTGTATCGATGTTTAAGAATACTTGAAAGTATAGAAAAGATAATACACAAGTATTAATCTTTGAAAACACACGGTCAGAAATGAAATTATAATCCGAGATCAATATGAAAAACATTTAAAATCACACTTCTGAATTCATAAAATATGTTTGAGAATAGAGAAGTGGTTTGAACATTTAGGAAAATATTTTTCATGTTCGAAAGTCGTTCTTCTTTCAATCAATCTAAGATTAAGATCAAAAGATACTTACATTCAGAAACGTTTGAGCTCCCCCTCAAAACATGATAGAATGATTTAAAATCTTATAAGCTCCCCTTAACATGTGCAAAAGAACTTTATCTAAACAAAATCTGCACAAATAACAAGACTTGGATCAAAATATCCTTAATCATGAAAACGGGTTCTGAATTACTAGGATTGAAATAAATTCAGAAGTCATAGTCGTTGAAGAACGAGTCCTGATCTAAAATTATCAGAAGTCAAAATCGCTTTGAAGTACGGGTTCTGAACTGAAGTATTCAGAAGCCAAAAATCTTTGAAGAACGAGTTCTGAACTGCTTTGTTCAGAAGTCTAAAACGTTGAAGTACGAGTCCTGAGCTGGTTTACTCAGAAGTCTAAAATCTCTTATACTCCCCCTTAAAAGCACAACACAGGTACTTTTCTTCAAAAAAATTATGCACAATTTATCTTCTGTTTTCCAGTCATGTGTTTGTTATACTTATAACAATCAGCACTACACATGATGAACCTGCAAAATAGATTAAGTAGATTTTGGTACCCAACGGAACTTGGGTTTTGGCTTGTTAGGTGCAGTTCTATTTGAAGAAATTATGTATGTACCATACCCGTATTGAACATAATCCTTATGGACAAAATCATTAATTCCACAATAAGAACAACAAATTTGCTTTTGTACCAACCAAATCAAATGATTTGCAGAGTAAACAGGATTAGGTTTAGCAAATATAAAGACCCAACCAAAATAATCATGCAAAACATCAATTTCATAGCATCCCAAAATCACGGTCTCAAAGTTTCGTTACAAATATTCAAATAGGTTTGCGGAAAAAACCTACACAACTGAGAAAAACTAAATGCTAGAGTGTCCCTACACTTCTTGACTCTTCACGCTAAGCTCAGCCTATTTGCCCGTGCTCCTAGAAACCTGCTTACCTGAAAAGGTTTTAATTTGAAAATGCGAGAGTTAGACCATGAGGTCTAGTGAGTCCCTCCTAACAGTTATCAAGCATTTAAAACAGTTTATCTTTTCAGCATAAAACGTTCATACTCAACATGTCAAAATCATATACGGACTAAAGTCCGCCTCCTCGTAATCTGACACCCTGAAGCCACCCGAAGGTGACAACGAGTCAGCCTCATGCTGCCTTGCGGAGCCTCGCTCCTGGCATATAGGGACCTCCCTTCCCGCACGAGAGCTGGCGGAACTACTCTCCCGTCTTTGCCAGTTTACGTCTCCTTGATGTATGCATACATTCTACATAAAACTTTAAACAACTTTCATGCAATTAAAGCATAATAATAAAGCATGACAATTCTCAACATTCATAACACATTTTGAAAACACTTTAAAAGCCACACATTTTAGTTTAGAAAACTCACCTGAGGCTCTTACTTCTCGTTCCTAAACAGTTCCAAACTTCCAAATCGACTTCCCTGAATAAACGGGCATAAAACAACAACTCAGCAAAAGTATCCGGACAACTCAGTTTTCCGGACAACCCTACTTTTCCGGACGCTAAAGAGTCCGGACACCCAACTAACCGGACAACAACCTAGTCCGGACAACACCCTTATCCGGGTAACTACTATTCTCCGGACGATACCCCTTTCCGGGTACCGAACTTACCGGACACATTACTTTACCGGACATAACTATTACCCGGAAAATCCATCCTATCCGGACAACTCCCTCGTCCGGGGACCTTCTCCCAAACAAGGAGTTCGGACGCCCAAGAAGGTTTCCGGACGTCCGGGAAGGTTTTCGGACGACGACCTGGGCCCGTTTTGGGATCGAACTCCACAGACTAGTTCGGTTTTCTCGAAGAAAAGATTAGCAATAGCAACAAGATCAATAAACCTAACAATTTCTGAGTTCTTAGCAACTGAAACACACTACAAGACCCGATTTCTCTCATTTAAGTTTCAAACTCCACTTTTAAACAAAACCCAAACATAACTAAACTGCCCACAATCAAGGATTGAACGATGATACGAGAGTGTTACCTGATTGATTGCTTGCGAGAACGAATTCCAACTGCTGATCCTTCTTCCAAATTCCAAGGTTGATGACTTTCTTCTCCAAAAGCTCAAAACCTTCAAAACCCCTTTTCTCTTCTTTCTTTCTCAACTTCAGCCGACACCCACCCCAAATCAGTAATAAGAACATTCTCCTAGGGTTTTGGGCCCTTATATACTTCTTTACATAATTGAAAATTGACCCCTCAACTTCCATAAGTTAAGCACCAACACAAAAAGGCTTACAATCCTACTATTTTGGTCTGGGTTGTTACAACACTTCCCCCTCAAAAGAATTCCGTCCCCGGAATTCCGTTTTCGAAAAGGTGTGGTATCTGGACAACATATCTGATTCTACTTCCCACGTTGTCTCTCGTTCCCTATGATATCTCCACTGAACTTTTACTAGTCAAACTTCTATGTTCCTCGTTTAGCAAACCTTACCGCTCACGATTTCTATCGGTTCTTCTACGTAAGTCAACCTCTCATCTATACTGATGTCCCCTCAAAGGAACAGCCACGACGACCTCTGACAAACACTTATTTAAATCTGAGACATGACATGTCGGATGAACACTCTTTAATTCTTCTGACCAGTCTAACTTGTATGTTGCTGCTCTAACTTGCTTACTAATGACAAGGTCAACTTCTTATCGCCTGCATCTCTTGCAAGGTCGCCATCATCTCACTTCTCACATCGGCTCTCCACAAAAGAGACGTGCATCACACTATGAATTTCTTCTCAAATTCACATCGAGTACCTCAAGATCACGCACTATCTATTCAACTTTCATGCTTCGACGAAATCCGCAGACTTAGTCTACCTTACCTCTCTCTCAAACTTCAAAGCTCAAAGCCTTATGTTTTTCATTTGTAACCACTCAGTTCTACTCGGTTGCCTCAGACCGTTCAGATGGGAAACATAACCACATCCCATACTTTGAAGCCGCCCTCGGCGAGACACCACTTGCTAAATCGTGCCATCTTGCACTACCTACTTGTACCCTCTTCGATCACTATACTAGCTTAAAACTACCTGATAAAACCAAGGCCAACCGCGCCTCCATTTGCTCGCCTCCGTCCACACATCGGGACTCACGGTTTTAATCACGTCTAAATAAGGTCTCTCATACATTTATACTTCCTTAAGAGAAAGAACTTGGCGGGAATTCCCGCCACAACAACGAGAATCTTCCACCAGGAAAAACTCCCCCACTAACAACTTGGCATAAGGCCAACCTTGTTTATCCTGACAAGCTCACCCCCAGGAGTCCCCTCCTCGGTATACCTGAAATTTCTAGGTTACTTCTTCCAACCGACATTCGTCCATGTAGATCATACTCCCTTCCCGATTCACATCGGCTACAACTCGACAACTAATTCGTACATTCTCATCATTTCATACTTAACGTGTCTAATAGTAGGAAACCTCTATAATTCCTTATTAGAGTGCTCACCTATCCGAATTGCACTTATCCTGAAGGCTCATAAATTTCTCGCTGCTTGCCACAAGCGTCCAGTCATATAACATAACTTCGGTTACTCTCACTCAACTAGGAGGGGTAACCACGATCACGCCCTACTATTCTCAATAGCTTACACTGAACGATCAGTTCGTTTGAACGTTTCTCACAAAGTCACTAACTTAACTCATTCAGTTGTCTTTATCCACTTCTTTCCTGCACAAAATCATACACAATTTCCTTCCTCAATACTCTTTCCAAAAGTTCGCACACTTATCAAGGACAAACTACACAACATTGCGCCTATCGGCATTACTGTCAAGTTTACTACTTCCGATTTACTTACTTATTCCAGCATACTGTCTTCACCTCTCTACGTTAGCGGGGAGCACTGCCCACCAACATTACTCGCCCCTCTCTTCCGACAATTCTCAAGCTGCAAATGCTGTCTTATTACTATACATAACCAAACGGTTGCACTAAAATTCTAACTTAAGGCTTTCGACTAAATCGCCTCGAACTGACACCAGAGTTCGACGTCACTATACATTCTTTAAACTCCAACTTTTACTTTCTCAGACAATTCGTTCACACATAAGCAACAACTCACATTCTTTAAGGATTTCACATCTATTCCACCACATTTTGACTAATACATCCATCATCTTCTTTAAACTTCCAATGATTCAAAATATACTTACTTAGCGACTCTTACAACTAAAAACACTTGGTTTCTCCTTTGGGTAACTACCCAACACCACTCCGTGATGCTATCCCGAACATAATCATATCACCACGTCAACTTACACCCTACGTGCTACAGCAACCTGGTTAACACTCGAACACCTCATCCGAAACCCCCAAAAGGCTTCTATCTGATGCTTCCTCTTTCTCTAACATCACATCACTACGACGCTAGCTGACACATTTAACATGGCAATTATTTCCACTACATAACTGTACATTCCTCACTCATAACATCACACTGCAGACCAAAGCTCTCATGGCCATTCATACACAACTCAAACTTATCTTCAAGACCTCACGCATAAATAACCGAGTCTATCTCACTACATTGTCTCTCCCCAGCTCTAGTTGAACCACAACACCCGAGTTTCTGATTAATTCGAACATACTCGCTTCTTGCTAGCTCTTTGCAATACCAAACCATTCTCACCGATCGACATAATCTATACCCTCACTTCGTTTGTGCTAAATACTTCATTCTTTACGAACCATCCATCTCGTAGGTAAAACGCTTATCTAAAACAGCAGTCTTTCACTATCTTAACACCCCTACAAGTGGTCCTTCAACTTTCAACCTTCTGATTCAAGTCTTCGGTCTCATACACCTTACACAACTGCTGACTTTTAACGTCAATAGTTGACCTGTTGATACTTCCTTAACCTATTCTTCAACAAGGATCCCTTACTGAACCTAATCCTTCAAACATATCATAATCAAATTCATACCCCGTCGTCCTCATTTCAAACTCACTCGTGAAACGTCAATATTACAAGATCACTTTAAAACTCTTATTCGGCGTCGAGGATGTTTCATTCCTACTTCACCACACTACTCATAACGAGTTGCTAATACCAACACCTTGATGACTTCTAGTCCTTCCTCTGAACACAACCGTCCCTCGGCAACTGTATTTCCAGTCACAGCACGAGGGTACAAACCCTCATACAACCGACATTAAAGTCCACTTCCGACTCTTCCATTACTCACCTCTCCTCTAGAACGCAATTACCAAAGCTACAAACATTCTCCCCTGATTTGTTCAACACCTCTCCACTCTAGGAGTTCTTCCTTAGCCTAAAATGTAATACTCCACGACCTATTGAGTTCATAGCCTTCATGCCTGACAACGCGATAAATGAATCATTTCACACTTTTGATCATTTTAAAGAAACAACACTTGAAAATAACTTGGGTACACACGACCCCAACATTCTCATAACTCCAATGTCCTGCGCAACGATCTTGAGGATCGTTTGCATGCAATCTTTCCGTAACACTTAATCTTACTCGACCAAAAATATGTTGTTACGACAGAAATAAATATTGGGTGAAAATCTTCCCATACGACAAAATTTTGAAAGAAATTTACCTACACGAAGTAAACTAGTCGGTCCTCACACTCATTTATATAACTTCGACATGTCAATACTCATTTTGGTTATAAAAGTTGTGCATTCAAACGTTTTCTTGGCTTATCATGAAAAGAGTGAAATATTTTGCAAATCGTAAACCTCAAGACTTCATTGTACGATGTAAATGGATTTGTATTTTTTTTAAACGTACGCTTGCACACGCCGACTCATATCCGATCAAATTTGATATTTACACGTTTATACTTTTCTTATGAAAAATCTCATGTACACATATACTAACTCAATGCATGAAACTCTACTTGCAATTGAAGGCTACTCACTCAAACAAGGTCAATCGCTTTACTCACGCAACTTATCATTGACACTCTACTTCGACTAGTGGTCGCCCACTCGGCCTTGCAACGATTTGCTATACATACATTCAACGGTCCACTTACTCAACCATTTCATACTATTTCGTTTTGATCAACTATCTCACCTTCCACTTCTACATGGTTCCATTTCACTCATTTCATTTATCCTGCAAATGGAAAGCTCGACCAAGAACCCAGGGCTCCATTGATACATTCAAGGTTTTGACACTGTCTTTCCCTACCATCCTGACTGATCTATTCCATGATTTCTAGAATTGGGACTCTCCCGAAACAGGAGTCTTACTCAAACTCAAGCATTCTTCCTCTCCGAATCCACGAAAAGCTACCTTTAGATGACTCATAATACTCTATACAACATTTCTTCTCTACGATGTATACGTACATCACATCACCATGCCTTCTCATGAAACTTTCCCAACAAGGGGTCTCAGTCTACCCCTCAGGGATCTTGCTGACATTCTAAAGTACTGGAACACGACATAAACACTAGCTTTTGACTACCACTTCAGAATAATAAGGCAGGTTAAGCACATACATGTACCTGTAAGTCCGCAATTACACTGGCCAGGTGTAATCTCAAACTTACCTTACATGACAGTCCTCAGTGCCCTATTAGTCCTATCTCTGTAATAGTGTCCTCCTAACGCATTTCCTGTATCTACAATAGTGCCCTCCTAACGCATTTCCTGATTCTCAGTTGTGATTTCTACTCCCAAGTTTAAGTTTAGGCCCGTCCGGTCACCTAAATCCCTTAAACTATGGCTCTGATACCAATTATAAAGACCCAACCAAAATAATCATGCAAAACATCAATTTCATAGCATCCCAAAATCACGGTCTCAAAGTTTCGTTACAAATATTCAAATAGGTTTGCGGAAACAACCTACACAATTGAGAAAAACTAAATGCTAGAGTGTCCCTACACTTCTTGACTCTTCACGCTAAGCTCAGCCTATTTGCCCGAGCTCCTGGAAACCTGCTTACCTGAAAAGGTTTTAATTTGAAAATGCGAGGGTTAGACCATGAGGTCTAGTGAGTCCCTCCTAACAGTTATCAAGCATTTAAAACAGTTTATCTTTTCAGCATAAAACGTTCATACTCAACACGTCAAAATCATATACGGACTAAAGTCCGCCTCCTCGTAATCTGACACCCTGAAGCCACCCGAAGGTGACAACGAGTCAGCCTCATGCTGCCTTGTGGAGCCTCGCTCCTGGTATATAGGGACCTCCCTTCCCGCACGAGAGCTGGCGGAACTACTCTCCCGTCTTTGCCAGTTTACGTCTCCTTGATGTATGCATACATTCTACATAAAACTATAAACAACTTTCATGCAATTAAAGCATAATAATAAAGCATGACAATTCTCAACATTCATAACACATTTTGAAAACACTTTAAAAGCCACACATTTTAGTTTAGAAAACTCACCTGAGGCTCTTACTTCTCGTTCCTAAACAGTTCCAAACTTCCAAATCGACTTCCCTGAATAAACGGGCATAAAACAACAACTCAGCAAAAGTATCCGGACAACTCAGTTTTCTGGACAACCCTACTTTTCCGGACGCTAAAGAGTCCGGACACCCAACTAACCGGACAACAACCTAGTCCGGACAACACCCTTATCCGGGTAACTACTATTCTCCGGACGATACGCCTTTCCGGGTACCGAACTTACCGGACACATTACTTTACCGGACATAACTATTACCCGGAAAATCCATCCTATCCGGACAACTCCCTCGTCCGGGGACCTTCTCCCAAACAAGGAGTCCGGACGCCCAAGAAGGTTTCCGGACGTCCGGGAAGGTTTCCGGACGACGACCTGGGCCCGTTTTGGGATCGAACTCCACAGACTAGTTCGGTTTTCTCGAAGAAAAGATTAGCAATAGCAACAAGATCAATAAACCTAACAATTTCTGAGTTCTTAGCAACTGAAACACACTACAAGACCCGATTTCTCTCATTTAAGTTTCAAACTCCACTTTTAAACAAAACCCAAACATAACTAATCTGCCCACAATCAAGGATTGAACGATGATACGAGAGTGTTACCTGATTGATTGCTTGCGAGAACGAATTCCAACTGCTGATCCTTCTTCCAAATTCCAAGGTTGATGACTTTCTTCTCCAAAAGCTCAAAACCTTCAAAACCCCTTTTCTCTTCTTTCTTTCTCAACTTCAGCCGACACCCACCCCAAATCAGTAATAAGAACATTCTCCTAGGGTTTTGGGCCCTTATATACTTCTTTACATAATTGCAAATTGACCCCTCAACTTCCATAAGTTAAGCACCAACACAAAAAGGCTTACAATCCTACTATTTTGGTCCGGGTTGTTACAACAAAAGATTTACCTTGAAAAGCACTGTTCTTCTTCTTGGCATTTGGAGTGGGAACCGTTGATTTTGGAACATCTTTCTCGGGAGTTGAGCCTTTTACTCTCCAAACCATCTTTACCTTCTTGAAGACTTGGTTATCTTTACGCTTAGAGGAATTATTATTTTTAGGCATAAACAAATTATTATCTGACTTATCAAACAGATGATTATTGAATAGATTGGAAGGACAAATCTGATCTTTTGAAAACCTTTTGTTTTTGAAGAAACATTTGCGTAAAATGAACTTGAAGTTGTTTTAAAAGGATGCACAGAATCAGTTGAGTCATCATAAGGAGACTGAACAATAGTATCTGGATTAGCTTGTTCAGATAACTCAACTTTAAAATTTATATCTTCAAGTTCTTTAACTTTGTTAAGCAAAACATTTTTCTCTTCAAAAATTAGATCATACTGCTTTTGAATATCATATTTTACCTTTTGTTCCTTCATAATATCAGTTGATAAACCAGATAACTTTCTTGTAAGTTTTAAAATTTCATCCTCAAAGTATTTTCTTTCTTCTTCAAAATCATTTTCCAAACTTATTCTTTTATCGGATATATCTTTAAAAATCTCAACATTCTTTTTCTCAAATATTTTCTTTTTATTTTCAAAATCACTTTTCATACACTTAAAATCTTTTCTTTCTTTTTCTAACAAACTTTCCAAATCAGAAATTTTACTTGAAAGTTCATTACTTTTTGCTTCAAATGATTTTCTTTCAGCATCAAACTTCGATCTCTCTTTCTCAAGATTTTCTTTTCTAAAAATAAAACTTTCTCAAAATCTGAAACTTGTTTTGAAAGTTTTATATTTATAGTCTCACAAGAGAAAAAATTTCTTTTGAAATCATTTCTTCCAGATTCAAAGATCTTTTCTAAACGGATCTTCTCATCTTGAAAATTTGTGTTGTCAAATTCCAATTTCTTGACAACTTTTTCTTTGGTCTCTTTTTTGCTTGAATACCTTTCAAATCTTCTATTTCAGTTTCAAGACTAGAAACCTTTTCCTTCAACTTAACGTTCTCACATTCCAAAGCTTTTGTATTGTCTTAAAGCTTCTTCGTTTGATCCCAAAGATTTGAATTCTCAAGTTTTAGTTTGTCTCGTTCTTCTTCAAGAATTGGTATTTCAGGCATATACATGATTGCACAATCTTTGTATGAGTAACGTGTAGTCCCATTTTCATCTGTCGTAGGCATCTTGATATAAACCTGAAAAGAAATCAAACAAAAGAATTAGATGTAAAATATCAAAAATATTACCTAATAGAGTGATCGTCAAGAGAAACTTCGCTTAGAAGTTGAATTATGTGCACACTCAAAAATATAAAATCAGATCTATTAGGTAAACAATATGAATCTCATTGATCTTGAAAGAATCTTGATTTACATAAGAATGTAGAACTTTCTCTTTCTAGATTCTCTCATCTCACTCTCTAGATCTAATAATGAACTCTCTTATTACTCACTTATCTGATCTTTACAATCCTCTTAGTTGAACTTGTGGCAACATGAAGAAACAGATGAAAGCTACCGGATAAATTGAGATTTCCGGATAAAATGAGATTACCGGACGAAATTGATTTCCGGAAAAAATTGATTTTCCTGATTGAAACTTTCCGGACAAACTCACTTCCGGATGAAGTTCATTTCCAGACAAACTCTGATACCCGGACAAAATGAATTTTCGGATGACACAAATTCCCGATTAACAAACAAAAAAACTTACCGGATGAAAGGAGTTTCCCGGTCAAAACAAGTTACCGCTTAACAAATGAAAACTAAGACCATCCACACACCTGCAAGACCTTACTCCTTTCACAAGTGTCACATCAGATTTGCAATAACACCTTCCACACACATGCAAGACCAAACTCCTTTCTAAACTAATAAATTATAATATAAATAATATAGATAATTAATATAACTAATAAATTAATTATAAAATATAGATAAATAAATTGTGTACGTTTATCTATTAGTATTTGTATTTTCGTAATTTTTATATTAATGTACTTTTAATTTAGCAGTTTAAATAAGAAACATTGCATAAAAGTATCATTTTTTTAAAATAAAGCGTGGGTAAGAAATTTTAATAAAAATATTAAAAAAAAATAATGTTCAAATAAACTAATAAATGAATTAAATTTAATAAACATATTAATAATAACTAATATTTAAACAAACAAACAAACTAATTAAATTAAAAAATAATTTGTTTAATATATTAAATTTGTTGCAAGACCTTGCTAATTGTGCAAGATGTTAGTAGTCTTGCAAGGCCTTGCAAAACACATGGCATGCCATGTCATCTTGCAAAAGCTCTTGCAAGACGCGTGTGGATGCTCTAAGATCATCTTTGACTACGTTTGTGCTTCGTTGACCAACTATTAATGACACTCCATATATGGAATTCCACATATAAGCCTACAATTGTTGACCCTAGAGTTTGCGTTGACCACCCAAAATGATTCACGACTTCACAAAACTGTTGATACTTGTGAGTTCCCAAAATCTCAAACAAGAGTTAATATCACAAACTATGATCAAAACAATTATAAACAACATTTTGATTACATCCCAACTAAAATATGGATCAAAATCCAAGATCTAATTTTTTTTTCACCAAGATCACTATGAACACCTCAAAAACACATTCAACCCAAAAATTTCAAAAATGAATTTTATGCATTAAAACTCGAAATCCTTTATTGAAACATGTCTAAAATCACTTTTTAAGAAGGATTTTGCACAAAAATTGATCAAATTAACATCAAATTGCAAAATCAAACTCTAAAAATTTTGACAGAGAACTTTTCTCAAGAACACCAAATTTCACAAAAACATCAAATTCCACAAATCTTGATGCGTTTTTTAAAATCTTTTGATGCAAAACTTGATTAATATGATGGATAAACACTTTGCAGTCAAAATCAAATAAAAAACAATAAAGAATCGCATAACCCATTTGTGTTCTTCATTATCTTCAAGAAACTTGATTTTTCTTCAAAATCTTCAAAAAATCATGAATTTGGACGAATTTTTGGTGAATTGGTGCACAATCTTCTCCCAAAGCTCTCATACCAAATGTTAACACCAAATCTATTAGGTAAACAATATGAATCTCATTGATCTTGAAAGAATCTTGATTTACATAAGAATGTAGAACTTTCTCTCTCTAGATTCTCTCATCTCTCTCACTAGATCTAACAATTAAACTCTCTTGTTACTCACTTACTTACAAACAAAGCTTAACAAACCTATTTATACCTCTACACTACAACACATTAAACTCTAAACTACTTTGACTTTCTACTAAACAACTTTGACATTCTACTAAACAACTTTGACATTACATGAATTTGACTTTCTATGACTTTACAATTACATTGACTTTAACATAAATCTTGAATACAATATAATACCCTAACATTTTGCAATTTGCTTCGGTCCCAATTTGGGAAAGTTGTTAAAGTTTTCCGAAGTGACAATGGAACTGAGTTTTTGAACCAGAGTAAATGAATTTTTTAAATCCCGTGGATTTTTTTCATCTGACGTCTTGTGTCTATACACCCCAACAAAATGGGGTGATAGAACGTAAGCACAGACATTTACTTAATGTGGATGGAGCTTTAATGTTTCAGGGAGGTATTCCTTTAAACATGTGGAGTGTGTGCATTCTTACTGCTACCTATCTTATAAATCGAACTCCCTCATATGTTTAAAATGGTAAATGTCCTTACGAACTTGTATATGGGTTTTCTCTGGTACTCACTCATTTAAGAAATTTTGGTTGCCTCTGCTTTTCTATGAAACCTAATGTGTCAGATAAATTTAGCTCTAGAGCTCAAAAATGTGTTTTGCTTGGTTATTGCAACTCGAAGAAAGGTTATAGGCTTTATAGCCTTGATTCAAAACAGATTTTGGTTTTAAGAGATGTAACCTTTTATGAAAATGTTTTTCCTTTTAAAATAAGTGAAAATCCCGAATCAAACTCTGAAAATTTGAATTCTTTAAATTTCTTTGATAATGTTCCTGTTCCTACTAATCATTCTTCTGACCATTTGCCCGATGATGATGATAATAAGGATAGACCTGTAACCGACAATTCACCTCAATATTATGGCCCTAGTTCCTCTGGTAGTCAGAACAGTGCTGCCGGGAGTAACACTGATCTGTCTGCCGGGAGCCAGAGTGCTGTAAGTCCTGAGAATGTTCATGATGATTGTGTTACAGGTTCCGCTCCTAAGGGTTGACTTTCTGAAAATCAATTTTCTGACTCTTCTAACTCTATAAGAAAATCCACCAGAAATTCCACTTCACCCCGTAAATTTGATGATTTTGTAATCGAAGGAAAAGTTAAATATGGTTTAGAAAGAGTAGTAAACTACTCTTTTCTTACTAAAGAAAATTTTTGCTTTGTTTCAAATCCAAATAAATTTGTTGAGCATACATGTTACACTGATGCTAGTAATTATCCTAATTGGGTTACTGCTATGAACAATGAAATGGAGGCTTTGAACAATGTAATGGAGGCTATGAAGAAACTTTCTCCCTAGTTGTTAGAATGGTTACTGTTAGATGTGTTGTTGCTCTTTCTGATCAAAATGATTGGCCTTTGTATTAACTTGATGTTAATAACGTTTTTTTGTATGGTGATCTTCATGAAGAAGTCTATGTGACGTTACCTAAAGGATATTTTTCTAGTACCGATAGTCGTGTATGTAAGCTTGTTAAATCTTTATATGGGTTAAAACATGCTCCAAGGCAGTGGTATGAAAAATTATCTAAGTGTTTATTTGATTTTGGCAATGTAGTAATGATTATTCGTTGTTCACTTTATCATCGGGTAGCATATTTCTTGTATTACTAGTTTATGTTGATGATATAGTGTTGACAGGAAATAACAAAAGTGAAATACATAGGGTCAAACAACATTTGAAAACAACTTTTATGATTAAAGATCTTGGTAATCTTCAGCTTTTCTTAGGCATTGCTCAACAAAGAAATGAAAGCATAACTCTTTGCTTGTTGTCCTCTTACTTACTCAATTGTGGTCAAGTCGACCAATGTGATAGGCGAAGAACTAACTTCTCTGGTGTCCGTCAAAGGATTCGGAGGTAGGGGATGACCTGTAATTAATCTGGCTGTTCTGGTTAAAGGGGAGGGCCTCGTCGAAGGTTTTTGTATGAGTCAACGCAAGTATTGCTTAGAGCTGTTAAATGATTTTGGTTATTTAGGGTGTAAGCCTATAAACACTCCTATGGATATGAATCTTATTGTTACTTATTCTGTTGGGACTTCTTCTGATTCTCCTTTGGAAGAAATATCTGGGTTTCAACGTTTAATTGTTAGGTTAATATACTTGCTTGCGACCAGACCCGATATTGCTTTTGCAGTGCACTGTTTGACTCAGTTTATGAATGCGCCTCGGCGCTCCCATCTTAATCTTGCTCTTCGGATACTACGATATTTGAAGAAATCTCCAGGTAAAGGTATTTCATTTTCTCGTTCTGAGTCTTTTAAGTTGAGTGCGTATGTGGATGCTGACCGGGGAAAGTGCTTATCGTCTCGAAGGTCAGTTGTTTGTTCTTAGGAGAGTGTTTAATTTCGTGGTAAAGTAAAAAAAACTGTTGTATCTAGATCTTTTGTTGAATCAGATTATCGAGCTATGGCTGCTGCACTTCGTGAAATTATCTGGGTTTTGAGTATTTTACAGTGTTTGAATCTTATTGATTTACTTCCTGTTAGTATTTTTGTGATAATAAGACTGCAATACAAATTGCAAATAATCATGTTTTTCATGAAAAAACTAAACATATTGAAATAGATGTTCACCAAGTTCGGGACAAGATTTCTACGGGAGTTATACAAACTGTTAAAATTGATACTTTAGAACAAACTGCGGATATTTTTACAAAATCCCTTGGTACATATCAACATGATTACTTGTGTTCAAAATTAAAATTGGGTGATTTGTTTAGATGTCAAGATTGAGAGCGGGTATTAAAACTTAGTTATAAAATTCAATCTTGACATTCTTTTGTTACTCTTATTAATTTTTGGTACTTCAGGTCTGCATTGTAAAACTTCTAAGGTTGAGGGGATGCGTTGCACAATGTGAGAAAGTCAAGAGGGTAGCGGAGCTGTTTGTCTGAACTTGAGGGACTGAAGCTATCAATTTCAAATATTATATAAAGAGGGTTGGGAGACTTTTTTTCTTCATCAGGTTTCATTTTAGTCTCTCTCTCTCTCTCTCTAAAATTTCTTAAAGAAGAGTTTCATTTTTTTAACTAGAGTTTCTTTTATTTTAGAGAAAGGATGTATTGTTTTTAATCATTTTTCATCATCAATAAAATCGTTTTATATTTTTGTCAAATTCAATACACATGGCTCACTTCGAAAACTAGATTGGTAGCCAAATGATATTTTCAAACATATGATGAAACTTATGAGTCTTGACTGAACGTCCACGAGCAAATAAAACATGTTGAAATTGGTTGTCATTATGTTCATGAAAACGTCGCAGAACCTTATGAGTCCAAGTGTCCAACTACTAAGAGCATCTCCAACAAATATACTATATTTTTTTTCCAAAATAGAGTATTAAAAATCAAAATCTCTATAAAAAAAACCACTTTCAACTATTCTATTTTAGATTGTAACATTGATTAAATTATTAAAATAATCAATACATTAATAAAATATTATTTCTCTCAACTACATATTTTACTTCAAATCCTCTTATCAGATTAAAATATTATTTATTTTCTTTTTTTCTATAGTTTTAGCTTACAAGAAATTTCTCCAAATTTGGATATTTTTATCTTCTCTCTCCTCTTTCTTTATTTTAGCATATAAGATAGCATAGCTGTTGGAGTAAAAATTTGTTAAAATCCATTTTTCTATTTTAGCATAGTTGTTGAAGATGCTCTACGCTTCTTGAATTCCTATGAAGTCTTCAGGGCATTAGTATTTTTCAAGCGGGATACTCATGTATCAATACAAGCCAAAACTATCCAATTAACATGTATGGCTCAACTGAAAAGATCTTCGACATGTTCCCAAGAGGTCAGCGGGGCACACTTGAAGACGCCATGAGATTAGTCGAGGCATGCACAAGCTACCAAAAAACTATCCAATTTATAACAAACACATACAAGTTTTTGTTCTAAACATTAAGTTTATTCTCAGTCCTTAACAAACACTAGTAAAGTTCAAATCTATTTTGAGAAGTACAATTTATAACTTCTTGTCATGAATGATGCAACTTAACTCAACTTTAACTTCGTGAGTTATAAATATAGTGTAAGACATGTATGCATAATTGACTCATAACAGAAACAAGCTTACATTGATCCATGTATATGATGTAGCTGTTGATTCATTCATGCATGTTCTCATGTATACTTGGTGCCACCAATGGTTTCTTCCGCATCGTCCAAAATGCTGAGAAATAGTGATTCTGCAAATGCAAGAAACAAATGTCATTACCCTTCTACAGGATCATCTAATATGAAAAGTTGTCATTTTTGTTTATATATTTGGGAAACTAGCTAATAATAAGTTAACTGTTATCTGATAAAATAGCCGCATTTGGTATAATCTAGTTGACAAAGTTAACTTACTTGCATCATTGCTCGGGGATTTGTAGTATAGGTTGTTTCAATGGTCTTTTCAAGCTGTACTCCGAAACATAAACACTAATAACTTTCAAAAAGAACACCACAGAAAACCAACTAAAAGATAAAAAAAGGGGAATTGTGCTTGACCTCCAACTGAAATCCATAATGGATTGCAATTCTTTTTACATCTTCCAAACTCAACTCAACTGACATTTCCTAGAGAATAAGACAATAGAAGCAATGTGAAATGAAATCCATAAATCACACACTTATTTTATTTATTATCGAGAATGAAATTGCATTTGTGTTAAAAGAGATGCTTACATCATCTTGACCATACATATCTGCAAAGTGATAAAGTAGGGGACCCAAGTTTATCCAGACCTGCCGACAGATAAATTTATTAACTACTTGCAAGGAATAAAATGGTATTAGACGAGAAAAGAATTGGACTACTTACTCCCCCGTCTTTAAGAATTCTTGAAATGATTTCAATATATTCTATAATATTATGTGCTGTATCAAGGAAGAAGCAAGTCACAACTGCATCCCAAGTTCCTGCAAGTGCCATAAAAGGCTCATCATCAGTGTCCACTTGAAATAATTTTACAAACGGTGCAAGTCTAAAATGTCGAACAAAGTGGGAGCTACATCAAAATGCAATTGGGTTAATGAAGGCAACTTATTTACAAGGTTGATGAATGGATTATTAATTTTTTAACTGCAGACAAGCTTTCAAGCATGAAAACAACCTAACTTCCTCTAAAGATGATCCTAAGAAAGAAAATATAACAAATAATATATATAAGATGCCCCAAATTAACAAATTCACCTTTTTCCAATAGTCATGTACATACTTATATTTTTCTTAGGCATGAAAGTACAATATCTGTTTCTGTAAACCACGAAGTGGTTGTATGTTAAATTATTGTGTGATTAGCCTAGGATATATCTTTTTAACTATATGTATTCTTTCATGAGCACTATGGGCTAATGAAGCATATGCTGTGCCCTTATTCTTCTTGTTGAAGAAAATGAACATCAATATACCATTTAGCTAATAAATATTCTATATTAGCCTGTAAGCGTATATTCAATTAGACATGTCCCTACTCATAAATTACCATCCAACATTAGGTCAAAGTGGTCATTACTACTTTCTGCAGAGGGATAGCCTTGTGCCCCTTGTTCATGTTTGTGGATAACTTTTTCAGTCAGATGAAAGGTTAGGTTCTCAAAGCATGGTACATGAGCTGGCAGCGAAACCCAAGACGTTTCTATTATTTATTACCAAATAATTAAAGCATAAACCTATAGTTACCAAAAGAAAGAGAACAATATAAGGCAATACATGAATATAAAAAAGAAAACAAAGAGAAGAGCGAATGATCTCGTGTACTCAGCCTACCTACTTGACATGGGTCACTATATACTTCAACAAAGTCACCACCACACATAGAAAAACCTTCCGTAATCCCTGCACTGTCACCAAAAATAAACAAATTAATTTGGAGGATACATATAATATGTTATAGGGGTGTGCACTTTAGAATCTGGAAAAGTGCGAGAATATCATAAGCAAAATTGGTTACCCAGCAGGATGAATATCTGGAACAGAAACTGGACGAAGCTGATCAGCATCAGACAGTGAATTGCAATTGCTGTGAATCCACGGATGGATGGTCCATTCCCCAACAGCCTGAGTCCTGATGACAAAATTAATGTGAACATGAAAGTAACCAATTACAGATTTTGATAATAAAAATGAGTAGATGAGATAAAGTAAGAGATCGTCAGAGTGGCTTTACTGATTGAGAATAAAACTTGAGCAGATCATCATGTAGTATGAAAATTCATTTCCTTGGCTTATGAAACCTGTATAACAGATAAAAATATGTTACATTTCTATTTTCCAATATACATTTGAATTAAACTATAATGCATACCTAGACATGAAATTTCCAAGGCTAGCCTTCCTAATCCAGCCCCTGGAACTAGACATGTTGGAGGGCTACAAAGACGATGAAACACGATTTTCAGTTATAGTTCCACACAATATAGGAAACAAAAATTCTACCAAATGACTGAGAATGTAACAGCCAAGTTTTGGAACTTCAGAAGGTATACAACTATACAAAGTCTTATCATCTAACAAAACGATGATAAAAGGTGAAACCAATTCACTAATCGGTTAATGTAAGAATGCTAAACCGAAATTTTAAACTAAATAATTAGAAAGATACGTTGAAGTTACAAATAATGATGTAACCAAAGATGTAATGAATAATAAAGAGTTTCCGGCAGTAGAATAATAACCCACATACACATACCTAACTCGTGAGTAAGAGGAAGGAAAGAAATATATAAAAAGCGAAGGTTAGAAGCTAAGGAGAAAGAGGATAGCGGAAATTACTCGCCAATTGCTAAAAACGCAAGGTGATTACATGTTCTGCTTTTGGTTGTCTAAGCATGTGATACATACTAAATATCAGTGTTTTTCCATGGTTTCTACTTGGATTTTGGAACTACAAACATGCTTCATGCATGTTAACTGTGTGATTTTAAGTTATGGTTCATGTAATTCACTAAAACTTGATGTAAATATGGTTCACCAACGAAAATCCTACCAAGAAGCTAAACCCAGTATTTCATGGTTAAAACAAGGTTTGACATAGCGTAAATCATTGAGGTAGTAATCCCATGGCAGGGGTTCGTAGAAATGATCCCGGACTCTTGACAAAGGGCTTCGAAATAATCCGGAAAGGTGCGACATCCACCGGCAGAAATTGGATTTTGAAATTAAACATGGGTATGTTAACATGTGTTTTCTATTTGGAATGAGGCTGTAAAGTGATTTTATATGTATTAACATTTAGAGCTTGTAATCACTAAGCAATTCAAATTGCTTAAAAGTTGGTATGCATCACAGATTAATGATTGGATGCTTTGATGGTGATAAAGGATAGATCAAGGGAGCCATCGCAAGTTCGCAACATACAACAATTAGTCGACTTCTGGTTCAGGTTGTGTTACATAGTTTCAACATTAGATTATGGTTTGTAGATACTATCCATCAAAATGGTTTGGTATTAAAAAAATTCTATCTTGGCTTCAAAACGCTTCCGCAACGTGTGACACATGTTTTCCTTTATCCATATATGAACGCCTATGAATACGTTTCGTGACACTCTCAATTGTGTCTCGGATTAAAGGCAGAAATGTGGGGTTTTATAAAGATGGTTGACAACGAAAAAAAGAGCATATACTGTTTAGAGTAGGTTGCTTAAATGTGGAAAGAAATAACTATTCACCTTTCCTTGTTGCGCTCAGGAAAATGGCGTTTAAGCTCTTCAAGAATAGGCCTATAGCATTGGTCTCGTTCCTTCTGCCCCTGCGTTTAGAGGCCAAAAATCAACAATTATGTTCTTCAGGTTTTGTTCCTCTTGTGTTCTTACATTGGTAAAAGTCAATGTCGAATATTATACATGTATAAGAGAGAAGTAAAAAAGATAGAGAAGGAATCAGTGATGTACCTCAGTAGCCCAGTCTCTGACAATATTCCTGATGACACATCGAACCTGCACGTTGCAAATCAAGCAAGTTTGTTTCAAAAAGATACTATTGAATGCCACGTTTGGTAAGATATGATAAAGCAACTAATTGACAACAGAGAAAAAAGAGACACAACTTTATAAGTCAGTGAGGAAATTTCAATAAGTTTTGGTACAGAGACATGGTTGAGCACTTCTAAAGACCAGAAATCATGCTAGTTGCTACCCAATGACATTATATAGAATGACGAGAGAAAACAAATTCTATGAGAATATTTATTGCAAATCCGTAATGCCTATACCTTCTATTTCATGAGCCACATAACCACAAAGAGATCTGTTATACCCCTAATATTAGCGTATAAATGAGGTGGGAGTAGTAGAGGATCATTCTAGAAGGTTCTAAAGGTAGCAGAGGGGGGGAGGGCTAGTTTGAGCGGGAATTTCTGTTAGACTTGTGGAGGGCATATAAATAAATGAGGGTAAGGGGTTGAGAGGTATTCTGTTTTTTGTGTCAATTTGTAAATTGAGCCTAGCTCTGGGAGAGACCATGGCCTCTCGAATGCCATTAGAGTGATTTTCCTTTCGATCATTCAATCAAATACAACCTTTAGATACCGGTGTACACCAAATTGGTATCAGAGCAGTGAGATTTTGGGAATGGCGATCCGAAGTGGGGCGAATTTGGTAGAAGATCTGGAACCGATCATGAGTTCGATAAAAGAGGGTATGCAGACGATCAGGAAGGAGTTGGAGCGTTTGATTAAATTGCAGGCAGAGAAATCGAACAGATCGAACAAACCGAGGCAGCGGGAAGGAGGTACGACTGATGGAAGTCGGTTCTCTGTAATTAGAGGAAAGAGATTGGAGATCTCGATGTTCGATGGAACTAATTTGGAGGGCTGGATTTTGAAGACGGAACAGTGTTTCACGGAGAACAAACTGAGTGATGTAGAACAGATTGAAGTATCGACCCTTGCATTTAAGGGCGATGCCCTCCGCTGGTTTCGCTGGGAAAATAGTCACAGACCATTTAGGAGATGGGATGACCTTAAATTGATGATGTTGAGACAATTCAAATCGACTGTGGAGGAGAAGATTAAAGTGGTGCATCGAAGAAGTTATTCAAGCTTGTGGAATGCCAAGAAGTTTGATGTGAATGCAGCGATTTCAAAGATGCCGGTGGTGACCAGAAAGGATAGACGAAGGGAGGGTGAGAGAACAGACATAAAAACAAGATCGAGATCTGAGGGAAAGGGGTAGGTTACTCGATGACCGTCTCGAGCCACTACCGCCGCCGTCTCCTCTGCCATCATCGCCGGCGTCACCACTACCGCTGCCATCGTTTACGTCGGGGTCAATGGTGCTTTCGTTGTCTTCGCGTTATCCATCGTCAAGGGTAGCCAAGGCCAGAAAGACGGTATCGATCGCTGGAAAGCCCGTGTTAGTAAGTCGATGGCCTAAACCTAATCCTGTTACTTTAAAATGGCCCAGGCCCAAAATAGAGGGTTTAATTCGTCCTTAATTGACTTAAATGGATTTATTAAGTTTAAATCCACGTCTGTTTCTACAACGTGGATGGTGTTACGCTGTGTTCTCGAAACTCCTTTTAGGAGGGAAAGGAAAGGGAGGGAAATGGGTGGAAAGTAAAAAAAACTCGTGTTCTCGAAACTTTTTTAGAAGAGAAAGCAAAGGAAACGGAAGGAAAATAATAATAAGTTTCATTCCAAAACTTTCCCCCCAAATGTGGGAGGAAGGGGAAGGAAAGGAAAGGAAAGAAATTAAAAGAATTTAAAAAAATTACTGAAATTATTAAAATTACAAAACTACCCGATATTTTCTTATAAAAGATATATTTTTAAGGGTATATTAGTAAAAATGATAGCTTTCCTTTCCTTTCTCTCCTGTTCAAGAACACGAAAAAATATTTCATTTCCTTTCTTTTCCTTTCCTTTCGAGAACACAAATGAAAAAATGATTTTTCTTTCCTTTCTTTTCTATCCATTTCCTTTCTTTTCATTTCTTTCCGGATTAGAGAACACAGCGTTAAGCAGAGTCAGGACGGACGACGATCGCTGGAAACTGCCGCTGCTGCCACCACCCCGGCTATTGCCGCCGCCGGTGTTCAAGCAACCGCAACCGCCACCGCCACTGTCGTCTTTCATTCCACCGCCACCGCCGTTAGCCCTAAATTCTGGGGATCTCGATGTGTTTGTGAAATTGCTGTCGCATAAATTCATTAAGAAATTAGATGGGGAATTAGTCATACTGGATGATAGTGGAGCCGCAATTGGGGAACCAAATCAGAGAGGGGATGTGCATGTGGATTCGGTGGTGGGTTTTATAACTCCAAGAAATTTGAAAGTGGAGGGAATTAATGAGCAGAGATTGATTTTTAAAGATAGTGGAGCGACAGACAACTTCATTTTAAAAGAGTCGTGTCTAAAATGAAGCCGACAAATAAGATAATTAGGGAATATGGGGTTGTAGGGGAATCATGTGTTACTGTGACCATTAAAGAAGGGATTTGTAGAGGTGATGGAATGTATTTGCAGGGGATAAAAGTAGTGGAGGAATTTCTTCCAATTGAATTGGGGAATGCATAGTTGATTTTGGGTGTGCAATGGTTACAAACTGTGGATGCAACAGATACTAATTGGAAGACCCAATCTATCAAGATCAAAATAAGCTCAAAGTACGTTTCGTTGAAAAAGAATTCATCCATGTGAAGGGGAATTGTGTCGTTGAAGGCGATTGAGAAAAATATTAGATTGGAGTGGGTTTATGAGAATGAAACATCGAATTTGCCTCAATCCATGGCCGAGTTTGAATTGAACAAGGCTCAACGTCAAACTTATGATTCCTATTCTTATCCTGGGATCTTTCTTCATCGAGAAGTTAACATGGATCTTGTAGCGTACGGGCCACATGTCTTATTCCTTTCGAAGGTTATTGACATCTATACCATCCTATACAAGGTGATAAAGATTGATTTGACTGTTCTCTCAAAGATCCTTGCTGAAAATTATATAGATGTTCATGTTTTCAAGGGGTATGGAGACAGAGCTCCTGTTGGTGCACTTGATGAGGTTCATAATATGACACTATCAATTCCTTTGGCACATTTGAGGGCTTATGGAAAGCCTACAAAGGCATTTTATGCATTAGTAGAGATTTTATTCAGCATCTATGTTGTTATGGTGAACCTAGCTATGAACATTCACAAGCTTATAGTTAGACCATTGGAGACTAGAGCAAAAGGCATCAAAACAAGCATCTCAATCAAGTTCACACCAGCAATTGTTTATTTGGTTGCAACCTACTTCAACTACATTACTATTGCAGAGGCTTTGACTTCATCTGTTGCAGTCAACCTGGTTACGCCTATTGCAGAGTGCGAAACCTTTAATTTCCTTAATTTGGAAGACTAACCCGTGGAACTTTTGTAGACAGCGCTAAACTTGATATCAATCTTTCAGCAGCATTGTTCGGATGAGCTTGTTATGGGTTTGATATGTTTCATTTTTTTCCACCTTGAGGACAAGGTGAAAGTTGAGGGGCGGGTATTGTTATACCCCTAATATTAGCGTATAAATGAGGTGGGAGTAGTAGAGGATCATTCTAGAAGGTTCTAAAGGTAGCAGAGGGGGGAGGGCTAGTTTGAGCGGGAATTTCTGTTAGACTTGTGGAGTGCATATAAATAAATGAGGGTAAGGGGTTGAGAGGTATTCTGGGAGAGACCATGGCCTCTCGAATGCCATTGGAGTGATTTTCCTTTCAATCATTCAATCAAATACAACCTTTAGATACCAGTGTACACCAAGATCTTAAAACTGATACTTTTTTCTCTGATGCAACTGCTCTTAGCATAACCACAGTCTACAGTTCAGTCGTCTTTAACAGGTTCCAATGCATATGTAACAATTGGATATTTGGTTATATGCAAATACATATCGCATGCCAGATATATGTTTCTTTGCTGCCCTTTAAAAAGCAGTTTTCGGTTACTCAGCCAACTCACACTCTCTTGGCCATTACTCTTTGAAACAAATGAAATCCCCCTCACATGGTGCTCAACTTTGAAAAATTTAAGTCAATGGTCTAAACTCTAATGTTATTGTTTCCATCTTAAGTAGTTGTTATGATCAACGAATTACGCTTGTGAATGACCTGATTCCCTTGATGTAATTTATTATTACCACTTTCGTGCAACTTGCCGAAAATATCGTAGTCCGAAGGTGCATTCCTTTTCCAAATACAAAACGAGTAAAGAGAAAATTGAATAAAGGATTGGGTATCTATGACATTTATGTGATTATAGCATAGATAATTGGCAGTGGAGAAAAGCTAAGGGGCCGTTTACAAAACGCTTATCCGGGTAAGTGCTTACCAAGTCACATTAGCTTACCGGATGAATATGACAAGGACCAAGAATCTTACCCGGTAAGAGCGGAAGCAAGGACCGAGAGTCTTACCCGGTAAGTGAGTGCGACGACTCTTACCACGGTTAGCGCTTACCGGCTAAATTGTTGCATACAATGTCATTTTGGTGGACTAAAATCTTACCCGGGAAGTAGGTGATAGTGTTGAATTTTACGGGTAAGCACTTACCCGGTTAACTGATTAGGTAAACGGCCCCTAAGACTTTAAAACTACAGATGGAATGCAGCAGTTCATAATCTTGCCATGACATAACTGGTGAGTTTTCATACCAGTCATCATAGTAAAATTATAAACCCTAAAACAATGAAAGGTGCAAAGGTAAAGAGATGAAATATACCTTATCAACATCCACTAGAGGGACATGGAAATGATGCATTGAATCTAACCTATCTGGAGATTCGGGATGTACAGATAATATCTGCAAATAGAACAGCAAGAAAACCATAAATATTAAATACACGTTGATGGTACCAAATGATAGAAACTAACAACATCACATGATCATACAACTAAAATCAACAAACAGAATTAGAGGGGGAATCAACGAGTAGGAAGGATCTGATAATCTATTGCTCTGTGAGCTAATACGCTAAATCTAATTCCAACATTTAAGTAAAAGATTGCATGAAATGAACTTAACAAGTTGATAGTATCAGCAAAAATCCATGTATCTAACTATCTATAGTCGAGATAAGTGCCTTCACAGAGACAGGTGTAGCTAAAAAATCCATGACTGTTAAATTAGCAGATAGGCAATACTCATTTGGGTCACTACTCGTAATCCGCTACAGAAAAATGTTCATCATGGTCTTCTGGATGCAGTGTTAGACTTATGTTCCCAATTCATCAAATTCATGTGTAAGTTGCGCTAAAAAAAACCTATGTGACCAATATCTATTTGAACAATAAAGAAAAGAAAAAGTTATCGCACAGAAATCAGTTACAATTCATGATATATAAGTAGAAATACCAAATAATAACTACCAACTTGCCTTCGTAACAACTCTATCCACCTCACAGGGAGGCATGGAAGCTAAAGTAGAAGATGGCAAGTACATTATCCCACTTGAGTGAGAGATATTATAAAAATATTTAAAACAAAAATTCCATGGGGGTGGTCAGATGGCATTCCAAATAGACCGCAGTTGACATCACAAACATAAAAGTACATAATAATATAAACATAGTTTTTTCATTAATACCTTCTCTGCTCCTACATAATTTTCTGGAATGCATAATGAAAATACCATCAATTTCATTTGAAGGCTTAAAGTGTAAACCCCATTACATAGAAATTTGAGTAAACTACACTTTTGGTCCCTGTGGTTTGGTGTTTATAACACATTTGGTCCCTACAGTTTAAAAATTACACTTTAGCCACTATTGTTTGCCATTTGGTCCGGATTTGGTCCCTCTGACCAACGTCCGTCCATTGTCAGACGTTAGGGGCAACCATGTGAGATGCACATGAGGGTAAATCAGTCTTTTTCCCTTACAGGGACCAAATCCGAACCTTTACTCAAACCCACCCCACCCCACCCCTACTCCCTTTCTCTCTCCTATCTTCTTCTTCCCCAACTCAATCCCTCCAAAAACACACACACACACAAACCCACTTAATACACATTAACACACACACACACATATACAATTACCATCTTCCTCTTCTTTTTTTTAGACAATTTTGCACATCAAAACCCTTATACCATTACCTTGAGGAACTTGGGTTTTGGTGTGCAAAATTTGTCTAGAAAAATAAATGGATAAGCATCATCATCAACTTGCTTTTCTGAACAACCAACATTTTGTTCATCAAATCGCTTTCGGTACTGCTTTCGATCCATCTCTTTGCTTTTATTTTCAGTCGAGGTTGTGACGATTTATTTCTGCATTTAATTTTTCCGAGCATAGGTTTGTGGTGGTCTGCAAACGGGACGAAGGTAGGGCAGTGGTCGATGCGTGTTCTTGCTGCTGTTGTTAGAAACAATCGAGAAAGAAAGAGGGGTGAGGCCGATTACACGTCTGCAATCGACCAAGAAAAGGGGGAAATGGAGAGTGGTGACGAAATCGAGAGGGAGGGCAGATTCTTACCGCTGGCAGAGTGGCGGTGGTAGGAGAACTCAGATTGGTGGTCGGCGACCTGCAGAGAAGTGGTTGCAGGTCTGTAATCGAGAGGGGGGTCGATCTAGAGAGCGAGAGGGAAGAAGAGGGGGAATACCAAGAGTTCAGAGATGCGTGAGAGAGATGGAGAGAGGTGGCACCGGCGATCTGTGGTGCGGCAACGGGAGTGATGTTAGGGCAGAAAATCGAGAGGGTAGAGGAGAGACGAGAGTGAGAGAGAGAGACCTCCGGTATGGTTGGTCGCCGGTGGTTGAATGGTGGTCGGCGACATGGATGAACTTTCCGGCGATATAAACCCAGTTCCCGGCGAGATCTCGATTTTCCGGCGAGTAGCAGTTTCCGGCGACTAAAACCCAGAAACCGGCGAGAGAAAGGGTTTGAGTAAAGGTTCGGATTTGGTCCCTGTGAGGGAAAAAGACTGATTTACCCTCATGTGCATCTCACATGGTTGCCCCTAACGTCTGACAATGGACGGACGTTGGTCAGAGGGACCAAATCCGGACCAAATGGCAAACAGTAGTGGCTAAAGTGTAATTTTTAAACTGTAGGGACCAAATGTGTTATAAACACCAAACCACAGGGACCAAAAGTGTAGTTTGAATATTCTCATAGAATTTGGTTATCCTTTATGACAAGACCATTTTTTACTTGGGCTAACATCTCTACTGTATGTAGTCTACAAATCTTTCAACGTCTAGTAGAAATTTAAATGTGATAAATGAATATTGAAACAAAAAAAAACAAAAGAGAAAATACACTCACATCCTTGTTGGAATCAGTAGGATCAAAGAGGTCCTGGTCCTTGACATCTGTAACACCGTCACAACCAACTTTATGAGTGTTTGTTTTGCATTCTAAACCTACAGGAAAGCTTCCAGACTCTGGCTCACAGCAATTTTCATTCTTCTCCTCCTGTAATTATGCTATGAATATCAATACCAACAAACTTCAAGGATCCAAATATATATATATATATATATCTATACTACATATATAAGCATATACACCTAAAGTCTTAAATACAAGTTTTTTTGCATTGAGTACAAGACTTTTAAGCATAAAAATAAAAAAACTCTTAATTACATGTTGATATGCATAGAGTACAAGTTATTAAAGCCTCCAAATTTGACCGCCAATACCAAATTTTGAAGACACGGTGTTTACGTGCATTCTTCTTCAGGCCTGAGTCATTCTCAATCTCCAGCCCATACTTTCTCCTGTTCTCCAGCCCATAGAAACACTTCAAAAATCTCCTGGCCATGCTTTCTGACGTCCTCCTTTCTACCTCCTTATTTCACTTCTCACAGCCATACCGATTTGGATTGATTAATACGTTTCCTTACACTTGCTTCCTTCACGCCTCTCTCAAATGGAAGATTTCTTCTTGTATCGTTGCTACTTGTTGCTTTCTCCCTTAAAAGGTAATCGATCTTTTGGTTTTCTTGAAATTGACAGAAATTACGAACCCAGGAAGAGGTATCAAGGAACATTTTGCATCCATCTCACTCGAGGTTTGTACCTTGTCTTTAATCTTTGAGGTAATGAAATCCTTCTAATTTTGGGTTTGATTCGACTTGATTTTGTCCATGTTAGTTCGCCTATCCTCCTCTTCAAGGCGACGATTCAAAATATGCAGGTAAGGTTTTTTTTTCTTACATATAGATAACCCTAGAATTTCCCCAATTGATCTGAAATTATGAAATTCTGGTACCTACATCGCAAGCTGCTCTGTTTTACTTGACCTTTCGGCTTTTTGTTCTTGTGGTTTCATGTCTTCTTTCTTTGTAAATTGGTGGGTATGCATTAGAGGGTACTTACATCGATTGTCCTTAACAGAAGACCCAAAGTTTAGTATGCTGACTACTGGACACATGATTATTAACAGAAACTGGATCTTCGGTAAAGTTTTTATATATAAATATAAAAAAAGGAGCAAACAGATGCTCATTAGAAAAAGGACCAAACAGATGCAATTTATATACAGAGAGGCTAGGTTCAAATCCATCATAGTAAAAGACTAAATCAAATCAATTACATGGTTAAGTTTACAATCATAATATGGTGGGTATTGTTCCAATAGATAAGCTGCACATAAGCAGATTAATAAGACTCAAGGGATACACACAGTTGTTGGCCACATTTGTTCCACATAAGCTTTTCCACTCTCGATTTCTTGGGGCTGGATTTCTAATCTCTTGCTTTTAATCTTAATATCTTACGGTTTCTAAGCTCGATTTCTAATCTATTGTAGACCAATATTTGTGGATGTGTAGGCTTCAGGGGCTGGGACATCAAGACTGTGGTGTACACAAGGTATTAGAACATGATATCGTCCAAACAATGTGACTGGAGATTTCATTATTCTTTAGGTTTCTATATATGGTTTTTCATCTTTCTTTGTTTTTCTGTTCAAGAGAAATCTGTCGTAATTAACCTGTAGCTTCGCCTAACTAATTTATTCTGTCATATTCAACTAGGACACTAAACTTTGCAGTATTTAGTGGTTGTATTAGAAGTTCACAATAAACACGAGATGAAGCGCATAAGCATTGAGCGTAAAACATGCTTACCAATATATTATATATAGGAAGCAGATTATAACCTCGCTAAATGAACCACCGTTTAGATTGACTTGCACATTTATATAGCATCTCTTGGTAGATGAACTACTCTTTATTGTGGAATTAGATTGTAATGTGTGAGTCACTATCTTCCGGCTTCGATGCATATGCTATTCTTTCATTTGGTATTTTTGAAATACAACAAACATTCTGGGCAATTATGAGCAGATGGGTTTTGCTACCAGTGAAGAATATAATAGGAAACATATATCTTTTTCTTCACAGTGCACAGTGTACCCAAACCTTAAGCCAATCGCCAAAGACTCTTCTCTTCCCACTTTATTTTGGTATGCTAATTTTTAATTCATGTTTTTCTTCTGCATGTGATTATGAATGAGTTAAAGCAGATGATAGTTATTTTTCTTTTAATTCATTACCATCTGCAGAGGTTAGATATTTGCCAACAAGGAAAGTGGAGAGAATGATCATAACGAAAAAATCAACTTGGTGTTTCCAGTGAGAAGTTGAGGTTTGAGGTTAACGTGAGAAACATGAGAAGTGGTTATGATCAACTGTTGGATGAGAAATGGATACACATTAGGATGAGATGTACCGAGATAAGATGCACCGGATCAAATTCCCTCTAACGCACTATTTATGGGAGGACATTTGATTAAAAGTGATCAAACGGTTCAGATCCACTTTTCAGGTTAACCTCAACATTTTACACGAACCTTCACCTATATATATATCAACTCAAGTTCATGTATTTATTTTCTTCAATTATTATCCATTATCTCAAATTTTATCGTTTTCCAAACTTTATTTCATCTACCACATGCAAACGTTTTAGTGTAGTTTCTTCACAACATGGAGTGCTTTAAGATCTTTTAGCACCACCATTTTTGTGATTTTTTTTTATAAGTGCAGTCTTCTCTTAAGCCAAGACAACATCACCAGATCATCAATGTACTAATTTGCAAATGTGGTGTATGTCATGTTTGTGGGTTCTCTATTTTCATTGTTTAGGAAGATTGGTAACTTATTCTGAATATGACTTGTATGTATTTCTTTTACCTTTAGTTTTTAAATTTGGTTAAATGTTTATTAGTCTTTGTTGATGAAATGAATGTGATGATTTGGATTGAGTTCATATATTATCAGGTAATTTTAATGCTTAATATTGATTGCTACCCATCCAAGACCTGTTTTGGCAAGCTTTTAAGCCGACGTCTTTTTTCAAACGTAATATCACACCTTTTCGATATCCCTTTCTTTGTGTTTTTCATTGTAATACGACCCTGAGTAAGTTCTAGCAGCAAAAGGTGTTAAGCCGACATTGTCTCCTAAAGCTATAATTAGAAATGTTAGCTTTAAAAAGTGTGTAGCTTTTAAGATTGACTATGTTTGAGTAGTACTAATTAAATTTCATCTCTTTCTTTACACAGGTTTTTGTTGAAGAGGATAATGAAATGTGCCCGTTAGCTCAAATCAAACATTGTTAATACATTCTCCTGTTTAAGTTGTGCAAACCTTGACTTTAACTTTAATTCTGCTTGAATTTTGGTTGGTTCCGATTTGTTGGCTTTAAGGAGGTGATTATGGTCTATTCATCTTCATGTGTTTTTGTTAATTTCTTTGTGAAAAGCTATTACGTCCTTATCTCGAGTTTGTCATAGTACCGACGTTCAAATGGATCTTGAACTTCATGATTGATCAATTGGTTGCAAATGTTTTGGATCATATTTGTTAGGGTAGTATACAAAATGTTTGTTAATGGTCAAATATTGGTATCCAAACAGCCTCTAAGGAGCAGTTTACTTAACACTTACCCATGTAAACGCTTACCGGTATCACATACCAAATAATCTCTGCATATAATTCCGATGGTTGACACCGTTTCTGTTTGATTTGAGTCATGGTCTTTATCTTATGATTCGGTCATTTTACTTTGTATATAGATCTGCAGGCCACTTGTAAGCCCTTACTATTTTTCTCAAAAAGTGATAATTTCGTTGAAACCCATAGTATTTAGATCTTTAGGGATGCTAATGAGTTGAGGTTGTGTTTTTGAAAAGAAGTAAGAATGTGAAGTTCTATGTCCATTCGCTTTTAATGAAGATGGCCCATAAATCAATTTAGTGAGTAGTGATGTATGTTTCAATGTGAAGTACTTTAGAGCATCCACACACGTGTTGCAAGATGACATGGTATGCCATGTGGCTTGCAAAACCTTACAAGTTGCAAGACAACCCTTATCTTTCTAAATTAGAAAGGCCTTTCATAAAATAGATATATTAAACAAAAGCATTTTTTTTATTTAATTAATTTATTTGTTTGTTTAAACATTAATTATTAATATTATTTATATTATAATTTATTAGTTTAGAAAAGAGTTTGGTCTTGCATGTATGTGGAAGGTGTTATTGCAAAGTTGATATGACACTTTATAAAGGAGTATGGTCTTGAGGTGTGTGGATGGTTTCATTCTCACCCTAATCAGTTTGATCCTTGAGAATTTCTCTCTGTATTCTTCATTTTCTGTGTGTGACATTTTTCTCTTAAAATTTTGTTGGAACACACATGTATACTATTCCCGTTTCTCTATTTGTGAGACAAAACGTTAATTAAATGACATTCAACATAGGAAATCAATTAAGGATGAACCATAGTTGCATGTCTTTATGTCTATGAGAATCTTGTTCTTTCTTAATTAGTACCGGGGGTTTTATCAAATTTTTATCGGGTAAGCACTTATTGGCAAGAGATATCACCCTCATTTACCTTATTGTGTAACGCCATCGGGTATGAAAATTGATTGATGGTAAGCATCTTAAACTCGGTAAACGCTTATCGGATAATAGTTGTTTCCCACACTATGAATTGTCTTGATGAAACTTTTGCATCCCGCCGCATTGCGCGGGTACACAACTAGTATATATATATATATATATTATAGCATGTACCTCATGCCCGTCCCAAGCTTGACCAGAGTTTGTAGAATGCACTCTTCCGCTTACTGAGGCAGATTCACAAGAGCAGGAATCCCCGTCTGCTGTGAGAAGATGACCACATGAACAATTATCCTGATGTTCGCAGCAGTCGTCATCTTGGCTCATATCAACAGGGGGCTCAAATGCCTGAAATTTACAAAGCAGAAAAACAATATTCCTTTCATCAAACATATCAATGGGAAAAATAGTACCGATGACTTGTGATACATACGCATTAGAGATAAGTGAAAGCAATAAGCCATCAATGGGAGAAGGGAGAACTAGAGAACAATTAGATCCAGATAAAATTACCTTTAGCATTTCAAAAATGAAAAACGAATTTTTTGAGATACACCTGCAAGAATTAAGAGGGAGCTGATAAATATCAACCAAGAAAATATGGTACTAAACTAAACCATCTTTAGCTGCAAGAACCAAAAAGACATAAAAAACATAATAATATGGTCAAGTTTCAATAAGAGCAGGCTGGGTGAAATGGCAACACCCTTCGGACATCATAAATGGATCTTTGGATGCGTTGGATATAAGGGAAGATGTGCACAAAAAAGACAGTTAGAAAAGGCAAAGATCTTGGCATGTCAAAGAAAGTAGTGAAGAGATAACTGAGTGAGCCGAACACACTGAAAGAAGCTTGCCCTTAACGGTGAAAATAATAAGATTTAGGATCTAGTAGAGTTCTCCCCAAGTGATTGAATATTATTTAACACAAGCATGACTCTCCTATTCTCCTAATAAGAAATCATCAAGCGGAATTTGATATGTTCAAAACTTCCTATATGACCATGGTTTGGATGTTTCCTCCCATCATCTCTATGTTCTCGAACCAAATTTCTATGTGAAATTTAAAAAATCCCTAAACATTTTTTAATATTCATAATTCTTGATCTTTTCAGTTTTGGCCTGACCTTTCCAGATTTTCAAAAACAGTACCTGCAATTTTCTAGAAATTACAAAATGGTACCTAAACAGTCTGGCATTGCTTAAATTTCAGCAAAGTGCAAAACAATATCTAAATATTCTGGAACTATTGAACATATATCAGGATTAGGCCAAAACATCAAATATTCAAGGGCTGCCACTCGAGGTGGCTTTCAGAGATTGTAACTTAGAGGGCTGATACAGGGTCAATATTTATGGTCTGGGGTTTTAAAGAGAGGTTTCCCTAGGCTGAGGCTAATAAACCCAACTCTAACCTAATTCAACTTGATCCATCTTCTTAGATTAAAGATTAGGGTGAAGGATGCTATACATATACCAAAGCCTTTTCGAGTCACCTCCTTCTCATTGGCTTTCACCTCTTTTGGGTGGGTTTCATTTTTACTTTCTCAGAGTACCCTGACTATGTGGGAATAAAAATATTGTTAATGCTGTTTAATTGAGTATAGATTATAGAACACTTTAAGATAACAAAGTAATTAAAACTAAAAGGTAAAAGCATAATACTTGACTGAAAAGGACTAATCAACCAAGGATTTTGGGAGTTTTAATCTAGAAGGGATTCTTGAACCAGGGGGCTAACGTTGGGAATATGTGTAGATGACAAGAAAATAAGGTAGAGAGAGACAAAATTGAGAAAGAGACACAGATATTGACCATGTGAAAAAATATGATTAGCCCCTTTATCTTATTGATATAAAAGGCAACATAAACCATTAAGAACATGAAGTAGATGCCTTGCGGCTTGCGCTACAGGCTCATGTTCATCATCAACATCATTTGAAGTAAATAACCCTAAAAATACTTTTACCATCAAAACATGTTCAGGTGCTCCAGAATCCAGATCTCAAATTGTGCCAATCAGGAAGCACTTTAAAAACAGAAAATAGACGCCAACAGACTAAAAATAATGTTATATAATTATTACTAATTATGACAGAGAATGCGGGTAAGGTAATGAGCCGTTAGCTTTTTTTCACACACTTTGCGTAAGCCGGGGGTCTTCACGGAATTAGCTGCTCTGCTACCTGGGGTGGGGTAGAAGTCAGGTCTGCATACATCCCAATTCCTATCCCCCATACCCCACTCTCGTGTGGGATATACTGGGCTCGTTTGTTTTGGTTTGGTTATGAAGATGAGAATTTTGTGTACCTTTAACCACCAAAAAGGAATGTTATACGAAGAATTACCTACAAAATAAACTATACAAACGGACTGGAAAGACAAGATAGCACCAAGTTATAATATTGACTTTTATTCAAAAAATAGAAAATAAGAATAATGAAATATTTAACATTACTTCGCAGCCTCACCACCTGAAAGGATTGTAGGACCATACATTGTTTTCAAAACTGAAATATGCAAGAGGCAAGCAATTTCTACAGAGTGACCTCACAAGTGAACTGCATAGAAGGATTTAAAGACTTCCTGATTACACCCAAAAAGAGCAGCTATTCCAAATTATTCAAATGTAAAGTACGGCAACAACAAGTAACACGTTTTGTCCTAACAATTTGAGGCCTTCTACACTAATATTGTCTATTGTTCACTTCAGTCTGAAGCATTTTCTGATAACTCACATCTTAATATCATCTCACACTAGTTCTTGCCATATACATGCCCGTCCCGCCTATTAGGCACTAAGAACCAAAAATGGGACAGGCAGAGGAACAGAAACTAACGACCACACCAATTTCAGGTTTTCTATATCTTATTTATCCAGTATTTCTTCAAGCGATGCCTTGGAACCCATGTAAAATAGGCACTGACTCGATGGAATCATTCAATGCTCCCAAATAACCACAAAAAGTTCCGAAGTTTATGGTCCCATATCATAAATATTATAAGTTGCACGAAATATACCGTCTCAGTTTCTGATATTTTAAGGGAAGGTGAGACAGCAGAGCCTGCAAAAGATTAAAGAAAATATAGTAAACTATCTCTACAAAGAGTTTTCAACCACTCTATCTTGATATATCAGCCTTGAAGACTCGATCCATGCACACGTTCTTTGTGCCTACATACTATGATACTAAATGTATGGTGAGATTTGTTGCATACTGAATTCTGGAAAATGTTTCAACTTTCAGTACTCATTAGAAGCAGACTCGTTAAACTAAATGAGACTTGAGTTTCATGTTGACCTAGTATTTTGTTAAGAGAAAAGCAAGTGTACCTTGTGAGCCACCGGAAGCCTTCTGAAAGATCTCTCGTATCTTCTCACATCCTCCTCTGCGGCTTCTGGATAACTGCATCAATCGGTTTCACAAAATTATGAACCATCGTTAATAACCATTTATGTTTTTCAAAGTAAAATACAAATATAAAGAGACATTAAGAAACAGAAATTCTGTGGGAACATAAAGGCAAAAAGAAAAATATCTAAAAGAATTAGCATGATTTTGTTAATAACCAACAACAACTAACAGCCTCAATTCGTGAAGAATTTTTTTTGGCAACATGATAAGTATTAAGAATTGACGGTGATATGTGCTTCTTCTATCAACTTGTACATAAAAATTCCTAATATGCCTCCAAAATGACTCATCTCATCTCAAGGTTCATTAAATTTACAGGTGCTAACGTAGTAGTAAAAAAAGTTATATCCACCGTAGCACCTCGCACAACGTTGTCATTTTTTGATATTGCTTCTAATCTGTAACACTACATGTTCAGTTTATTTTTCTCCAATCAGAGCCTTAGCTCTAGTGAATGTCAAATTCGATGTTCATACTTGATTAGCGAACAAGTCAAAAAAATTACAAAATTCGATAAGAAATTCTTTTTGATGGAAGTAGTGGCTGAAAAATAGATGAGCTCATATTTGACAAATTTAGTGGGCATATACCGGGGAGGGTTGGGTTCTGGTGAGAAGTCTGAGAAGTGGTTATCAACCATTGGATGAGAAATGGACGAACATTAGGATGAGATGCACCGAGATGCACCAGATCAATTCCGATTTAAGCCACAATCCGTGGGAGGGTATTTGATTAAAAGTGATCCAACGGTTTAAAAATACTTCTCACACTTCTCACCAAAAATGGCACTTCTCACATGATCCCATGCCATACTGGGAAATTTAGATAACTACAATCCGGAAAACCAGATGACAAATATTCGATCAACACCCCCTAGCTTTGAGGCACAAATTTTTTACAAGGTTTGGTATCCACACCTGATATGTACCCAGCATTGGTACTTCATAGATATGCACAATTGATTTTTCAAAACTGACAAATTTGCAGATATGTTATTGGTTGTTCTATGATGAGGCTTGATACATCAAGAAACATTGAACTATTGAAGGTACTTCTTTGTATGCAAGGGTGCAGATATGATATTGGTTGTTCTATGATGAGGCTGCTTTCTTTCAATGATATGTTCTGGGTTGTCCTATGATGAGGCTAACTTACTTCATCATGCTTATTTGTCTGTGGATTTCTTTTGGGCCATACAATCTGATTATGGTAGGATTTTGTTATGCCTATTGTCTTATCTTATGTTTATGCAGCTGTATATGAAAGAGAAGCCATTAAATAGAGTGCAATAGTTAAATATGTTTACAATATTTGATACTTTGATGTATCAAATAGTAGTACTCTATTTCCAAAAGATAAGAGATACAATTGTAAAATGATTTCTAGAGTAGACAATAACATTATATTTGATTTTGTGCTCCAAATAAAAATAAACATGTTTTTAAGGGCAAGGCCAAGAAGAAAAATATACTTATTTTTGCAGGGAAGGATGTACAAAATGAACTTGCATATAGCTAATGTTATTATTACTTTACAGATTTGTCTACAAATAGGTCAATTCTCATATATCCCTAGTGTCTCTTTTGCCTCGGATTTTTGTAAATTGTCATATGCCTGTGTGGTCCACCCTCTCTAGTAGCTAGCTAGTCACCTACTGGTTGTGACTGCAAATGGACTCAGGATCAGAACCTATAGCTTGTGAACAATGGTGCATCCATAATTGAAGAGTAGCCACGCACCCCTCTGAGAATGAAACTATAGCTAGCAAAATCAGATACTGCATAAGCTTAATCTAAGATAAGATAATCGAGGTTTATTTATTGAGCATTTCCACAACTAATTTATACTTATTTTATATATTATCAAAATCAGATTATGCTTTTCATCAATTAACTTTCGAGTGAGAAGCATATCTTAAGTTCATTTGTGAATTCTGGAGAGTATCTTCAAATATATGCATTACTCAGTGCTGAGGACTGAAGTCATGACAAAAGTCATCACAAATAAATTAATTTCCGTTTTCACAACACTGCCTATGATTTGTTTTATATAACCTTCTTTTATCCTTCCTATAATATTGCAATGTTTGCTCAGGTTGGAGGAGTACTATTCCAAGTTTTACATCCTACATTCTTCCCTGAAGAGGTAATGAAGCAATCCTTCTTAGACTTTCAAAGTCAAATTCACGATGTTTGCAACTAACACTGCCTGTATATCATGTTTATTCCTACCATATTTGTGATAACTAACACTAAGGTGTTGTTCGGTTCGTTTTCTGTTAAGACCTGAATCGATATAGTTGTCTGAGTGGATATGGTTGTCTGAGTGTTAACAGATATGTTGGTGTTCGGTTGTTGTGCTGAATAAACAGTCTGAATGTCAAAAATGACCATTTTACCCCAGTCTTTATTTTTGTCCGAATAAAACAACTGTTTGATAAAAAATATAGAATAAATGACTTATAATTATCAAAAAAAATTACCAATTTAAACGAGTTACCCCTTATATATATGTATATATATATAAACAATGAAGAACATCAAATACATGAAAGCTTTCATCTTTGTCCTACTCTAAAAAATTTAAATCGGCCCTAATCTAAAAAACCTAACTCAAAAAAAATCAACTTAAACAAAAACCAGGTATGAACAAAAATTGACAAAAAGTTCAACTTCTCAAAAACATCATCCAGAAGCAAAAAAAAACCATTAAACCAAAGAGTTTCAAGAACATTTCACCCATTAAACCCAAAAACATTCTCCATGAACCAAATGAAACCCAGTTAATCTTCTCGATCTGTCAGAGTGTCCCAAACCATTTAACCCATTAAACCAGTTCATCTCCTCGATCTGTCAGGGACGATCGGAAGTTTGATGACGAGAAGGGCGACGATCGGTGACAAGAGGGAGAATATCGGTGACGAGAAGGGTGGATTCGAAATGGCAGGGGACGATCGGAGGTTTAAGGCGTTGGAAGGTTTGTGGCGCTGCGATGGAGTTCAAGTGGGTGCAGGTAAACCACCGATTGCAGCTACAAATCCAAACAAAAAGAGAAAAAAAATGATACAGAAGCAACAGTCTTCAGCCTCTGGAGGAAAAGGGACATGAAACGTTAATGGAGACCTTGGGGGAGAAGCTGAGTTGAAGAAGACCACAGAGACGTTAATGGAGACCTTGGGGGAAGCTTGGAAATGTGATATGATGTTGAAGTTGGAAGGGTAGTTGGGAGAGGGTTAAATAGGGAAAAATGAGAGTTGAGTGTAAAGGAGTGCATTTTGTTAGCTGATTTGGTCAGCCCCTTATTTTTCCATTAAGCCGCTACCGAACGGGTAGATATGGTTGTGCGAATCAGCCATATCTCCCACACAGCCCATTAAGCCGCTACCGAACAGGCCCTAAACCATGTTAGAAGTCAGAAACATGTTGAGTTGTATGTATCGACTATCAGAACCAAGATCATGTTATTTAGACATTGAGCAAGAATGGAGGCTGGCAGGCTGCTGCAACAACACGATGCTGGAACAAGGGACTAATTCGGGATAACAAGATACCAACGCAAGTATGAAGTTTCATTTGCCTAGCAATACTAAGCTAGGTTCCAACTACACAACTGTTAATGCATCTTCACATGATTCCTGATAGTCAAGCTGTATGTGAACGGTGCATAGCCATGTCGAATCTCTTGAGCATCTGTTTAGCCGTCTGGTCAAAATTGTTTGCTTGGTAGAACATGGTTTGGATTACTCCCATCCCATCATCATTGGAATGGGAAAGAAATATCACTAGCAGATTTTGGCATCCAATAGGTCCAGGCACTATTTGGTTGGCAAGAAACAACATGGTTTTCAACCAGCCTTCATATCATTGAATTTGTATACAAGATAAAAATGAAGTGTTCCATTGAGATGTTGAAGCAAATTTGTACTATCCAAATCAAGCTCACATTTGGTTTCAACAGCCTTGGCTGCTTCTCACCCACTAATAACCTCCCAAAAAATGTACATTTAGCTTGTTTCTTTACTTAAACTTGAAATTTAATGTGAGAAGTGGATCTGAACTGTTGATCACTTTTAATCTCATGCCCTCCCATGAATTGCGCCTTAGAAGGGAATTGATCCATTGCATCTCATCCTAATGTGCATCCATTTCTCATCCAATGGTTGATAACCACTTCTCACGTTAACCTCAACTTCTCACCATAACCCAACCCTATATACACACACACATATAAACCAAATAGTGGAGTAGAAGTCTGATCCCAAAGTTGGTTCTGAAAATGAATAAAAGTTCATATTGACGTTTACTTCATTTTGAGAACACATTGATTGTTTCACATTAATGTTGTCCCTTGTAATGAACCAATTTTCAATTGCCAAAATGACAGCACTGCCAAAAAATCAAAATAAAAATGCATCAACAGAAACCAAACAACGTAGAAGTCAGAATTTGTTAATCATACTAGAATCCTAAAAAGCTTAACCAAACTAAAACTTACGATCGATTACTTAAGTCAAAAGGCTAAGCAAGAAGTTTACAGCAAAAAGAAAAAAAAATTGCAAACTGAAACTGTATGCAATTCAATTCTTCTATCTGCAAAACTACAGTCAAATCAAAAAAATTGAACTTGAACAATTCAATTAGATAAGCAAGTTGAGCATGCAATCGACAAATTGATCATGAGTGAGATATTGAATTACTTGAGATAGGCGGAGATGATGCGCCTAAGAGATTTGACTTCTAGGGCTTCTTCGTACTTCCTCCGGCGAAGTTCTTCGTCGCTGTTCGACATATTCTCTTTCCGACTGCTGTACCACTGAAACGTATAGCGGCTAAGAGACTTAAAACAAATGGGTGAAAACGGGTTACCCATGGGCCTTTTTAGGTGTTGTATTTAAGGGACCGGATCCGACCCGATTCACCTGAGTTGGTCAAATGTCACACTTTATGATCCATCTTTACTACCAGAGCTCTTCACGGGTACAACATGCTTAGGGTGCGTTTGGTAGGGTGGACAGCATAGGACAGGACAGGACACGCATGTCCCATGTTTGGTGCGACCAAATGTAGAACTAAGTGGAACTAAGTGGAACTATCATGGGACAAGTGTGTTCTATGCTTACCCCCTAGAACTAAGTGGAACAAGGATTTTTTGACAAATATACCCCTTCTTCTTCTTATTTCTTTCCCACCACCACCACCACCGCCGCCATCGCCGCCACCGCCACCACCACCACCGTCGCCGCCACCACCACTGTCACCACCACCGTCGCCGCCGCCACCACCACCACCGCCGCCGCCACCACCACCGCCGTCGCCGCCACCACCTCCACCACCACCGCCACCACCACCACCGCCGCCACCACCACCACCGTCGCCGCCACCACCACCGCCACCACCACCACCGCCACCGCCGCCACATCCGCCGCCGCCACCGCCGCCACCACCACCGCCGCCACCACCACCGTGCTGTCATTTGGGGTTTGGGGAGGGTTTCACATTCCCGGCCCCGGTCCCCGACGGGTACGGGGATCCTAATCTCGTCTCTGGTCAATAAAGTGGTCAAACCCCGGTTTATTTCAAAAAATATCTCCAAAATACACACACATATATATATATATATATATCATGTGTGTATAAGCTTCAATAAACATACAGATTTATCTCTTGTTCTCAAAAATTGTGATTCTTTCATAAACTTAAATCATATATATAAATCCACATCTTGCAAAACTATCTCTTGATTTTTTCTTCAATCTGAATGATAGGTAACAAAATTTTGTATGCCAAGCAGTTTAAAATCGATCATATTGAAAAAATTTCACTATAAAAATTGAATGAAAACCCCTATTTGACTTGTTATTATTCTAATGAAAGTTCCTTTTCTTTTTTGAGGATTTCTCTTCTGCTTGTTCTTGTCGTTTGGTTTCTTTGAAAGCACTATATATATATATATATATACACACACACACACACACGCATACAAGGGAATAAAGTAATTATAAATTTATAATTATTAATAAAATAATATAAGTAATATATACCGGGTACGGGGCGGGTCAGGGGTATGTTACCCGACCCCGGTTTCAATTGAACGGGGATCCCCGGCCCCGGACCCGGTACCCCGGTTGAGCGGGGAATCCCCGGCCCCGGCCGGGTCGGGTGAACCGGATTCCCCACCGGATCGGGGCAAATCACCATCCCTAAACCTGCTCGACCCCGTTAGAAAAGCGGGTCTGCACAACCATTCTCGAAAAAATGGGGGAAGGGTTGGACTACTAAAACTAATGGGTGGATTTGCACAATACAAAATAGAATTCAGACAAGCCCGTTCGGTCCGTTATATTATTATAGCTAATTAAAGTTTTATATATAATTAATAGTTTATTAAAAGGATTAAGAAGTGGTTTTGGGTTGGATTCCCTCTACTAAGTACCAATCGTCACCCAAATATATATAATATGTGCTATGTTACATAGCACGTTTCAAATCTCGATCTTGAAATATTAGGTGGATAAATTTTTTGTTATTGAAAACACTCGTACTTTGAAATTTGATAAATCATTAGAGAGAAAATGCACATGTTCCATAAATTGTGAAACTATTTTTCATACGCTATATACATTGATCTTTTTACGTTTTATTTTATTCTCGAAATAACTTACGTACTACAAATGATTTTATATAAGTTTTGTTTTTTAAATGTAAAAAAGATAAATAATAAGCCCACTAGTCGTGGCAAGCCCTGCCCATTTATAAGGCAGGTACAAACAATTCCATAAGCCCTCAAAACGGGCTTGGTTTTGCTATGTTAGGCCCATTGTACAAAAGAATTATCTTAGGCCCGCCTCTGATTACTAGGTAAGTACCGCGCGCACGATGCGGTACGAGACATCTCGAAGTATAAATCGAGAACTCGAAACCGGAATCATGTTTCATTTTTGTTCTATTTTCTTCCTTCTCAATGTTAATTTTATGGATCTATGTGGTTTTAATATCGCAATTTGGATAGTATATAAAGTGGAGGTTAATATGGTCGATTGGTCAAATATTTTGAAATGGAATTGATGGATAATGGGGTTTTCAAACTCAAAACATTGGTAGTTCTTGACTTTTAATGACCGACTTATGTATTAATAGTTTGTACTTTTTGCAACTTATAATTAAAAAGAAAATTAGAAATTGATATTCAAAAATAACCGAAAGTAAAAACACTTGTAAGAAAAATATGGTAAGACTTGTCCAAAATCAAAAAATTGTCTTCTATGATGAAAACATTGAGTAACACAAAATTCCAAAAAATAAAAAAGAATAAATAAATTGGAGACTCTTGTAACATTGTAAGCACTCTTGGTATTTCACATAGAAAAACATAAAATAGAAAATAAAACAATATGAGTGTATGTGATACGTATTTTGGTTTACTATCAAAGGCAAGGTGGGTACTCTATGAAGAGTAGGCGATTTTTGGGACTTTGGCGGTGTCTGAACAACTCGACCTAATCTCTTTTGTCTACCACGTACTCCATAAATTCTTGATGTCATTATCGGTTCTTCCAGGCAAATATGTGGCTATATATCCTCGCCCATTTGTTCCCAAATTCCTGTTGCAGTTCTATTAATTACTAGCTACCCTCTTTTCATCTGTGTGCATAGAAATAACAAGAATCAGATACTGACATGAAAGTAAATACTTCCACTTCAAAAAAGTATGAAATCAAATTAAACAGCATATATAATTTATCAAAAACCCCATTAAATCAAACGTCAAAACGAAAAAGACAAAATTAACAAATACATATATATTTTGGTATTTGGGTCTAACATATAAAAATTGAAACAGTGACAAGAAATGTATATACCAAGTGTTTGCGGTAAATTAATTATAAAGAAGAACAAGAGAAAGAGTGTGTTATTATCTTTGCACGTCACAAAAAAACCCATCAAGATTTAATTTAAGTGATATATAAAAAGGTGTTTTTTTTCCATCAAAATTGACGAGGTCCACATCCTCCATAGGCATCCCACAATCATGGAGCAACCGAAGCATTTGTTCCATAACGATGCATGCATACCTACGAAGATGCTACACTTTATTATTAATGAGGCGGCATGCAATGATCCACGAACAAAATGCTCATCTCCATCTCTTCATTACATTACATCAACCTTGATCTCTATAATTAACCACCCACATCAGTAATTAGAGACTTGTGAATCAATGTGAATAGCAAAACTATATATATTGCTGAGAGGAAATCAAATGGATCAAGAATTGAAGATTTATGCAGCCATCAGCTAGGTTGATTTTGTGTTGTATCATTAATTATATGTAACAATTAAAAAGGCCGGTGGCCAAGAAAAAGTGTGTTACGATAATAAGTAACATAAAAACATACCTTTAGCAGCTCTGATGCAGTAGGACGAATACGAGGGTCTTTTGTAAGGCACTTTGCAATGAAATCATGGAACACAAGTGACCTGGAAAACATGCATCAATTTTGTAAGCTAAAAATTGCAAGTGAGCTTTAAATAGAGACCATTATCAGACTACCACTCTTAACAACCATATTTCTTCTACAACTTTCAGTGGGACTATGGCATTAGTTTGTTTGGTTATAGGGGAGCATGAGCAGATAGATAGCCTTGAACATGAGGACAAGGTTTCCATGGTGCAACACATGAGTTGCCCTGGACGAAGCCAATGTAGGCCTAGGGTGATGAACTCCATATATATAGTGAAAAGGGCCATATTGTCCTTGGGAATGATGAACTCCATAGTTGGTAACCACGTCAATTATCACTTAGTCATTATCTCTTTCTATCTATAATTGTTATATATGAATATCATATTTTATTTTATAAAAAATTACAATATACGTATACATGCATTTATGTATGTCTTATGGAGTTAGAAAACCATTTTACCAAGTTTCACATGGAGTTGCTTATTTTGATTTATTGCAAGTTTTAACAACTCTTTCGTTTTTAACCAAACATATATATATATATATATATATATCTTGAGTTTAAATATGAAGACGATTAACTAACGAAAAAAGCCAAATAACATGTGATTCTAGAGTAAAACCACATGTGATACACACACATTGAGCCAATCACCGTATGCACGTGTGAGTTTTCTCACCAGAACCCAACCCTATATATATATCCCATTTAAGAACAACTTTAAAAAGAGATTGAAAAAGGAACTTGACACAATCTAAAAGTGATTGGTGATCTTGTGGAAAATATGGTTGAAACAAAAGGACCACTCTCATCGAAAATTCTGGCTCCACCTGAGTTGCCAGAAAGCAAAGATATGAAACCTAGATGGTGCATATGCGTAAAATCTTAAAAAAAATACAAAACCCAATATGGTCGAGAAAAAAGTTATCATCAACTTTGATTCCACATACCAACTTCCACACTTCTAAAGTTTACACAACCTTTGGGGTTTACAAAAGAAGACCTATATATATATATATATATATAGAGAGAGAGAGAGAGGCTTCGTAAAATGCAAACCTTGCATTTGTTGCACACCTTACAAATCACAGAACCAGTCTGCATATGCATACGTGCAAGAATATACATATAATGAACATACATACATATGGGATAATGCATATATACAGACCGGTTCTGCACATATGCAGACTGTGGTTTGTAAGGGGTGCAACAAATACATGGTTTGTATTTGATTTGTACCCTATATATATATATATAGGCTCACTAAATTGTAAACCATGAAATTGGTGTAAACTATGAAACCTAATCTTGACCATTGATTATTTCAATCAATGATCAATATCCTAGCGGTGGCAGGATCGTAATAATCTATGAATCCGGTGGCAAGATGGTTCAACTGGAATTATGAAAAGGGCAAAATCGGTATTAGGCATGCGATATCTATTTGGAAACTATTAAAAAACCATGAAATCAGGGACCACTTCGATCCATTCCAGATTCCACGGCCACGATATTCCAAATTCAATCCATTATTCTATGAAATAGAAATCGACTGAAAACATCTGAATATTCGTTTCCTTTAATCGATTGAAAGCGATGGAAGAACCAAACAGGGGTGTGAGAGGTTAGGGTTTCGTCCTAAATTTACTAGGGTTTCGATGTTCTTCATATACTGATATTGCCAATTTGGTTTTGCAGCGAGGAAGAAGAGTGACCGAATAAGATTGTTAACCTCATTTTCCAAGTTCAAAAACACTCGTGATAACCCAGTGGACGTGGACATGGAGGGAATTGCGATTGAAGGTCGGCAAACAGAAGGTATGAAACCATTCAATTTGTGAAAAAGTATGAAAAAAAAGAAACACACTATTGCTACCGATTCGGTCTGTATGAAAAAAACCCAAATGTTTTCATAAATCTACTGTTGTGTAAAAGATATGAAAAAAAGAAATTTTCCAGCCCTAACTTAAAAAGTGTGAAAACTGGGTTTCTATTTTGTAATTGCAAGTGTGAAAACTGGGTTTCTATTTTCCTTTTAAAAATACGTTCATTAAGGTTTTTGGATGCAAATTAGGAATGTTATTATGTATGAAAACTCAATGTTCAAAGTTAGGATGTTTATTGGGTATGTGAAATTTGTCGATTGGCACACTATTCTTGAATTGAAACTGTTGATCCAAACCCTCAGTGATTTGATAATGACTCTGAGAAACACTTAGTGAAAATTGTAAGTAGACAATATGTATTAATGTTTTGTCATCAAAGAAAATATACTAAGTCTGTTTAGTATCGCTGATGAAAATATGCGCTTTTAATTTATGCATTCAGTGAACACTGTTCATTAGTGAGCCCTGAACATGTTCAGTCTCACTGATGATCGCTGATAATTTATGTGTTTACTTATGATCCCTGAAGACAAGATTCACGTCAACTATGTTCTACGCTGAAGTCGAAGATCAAGCCAAAGAACCAGCGACTAAGTCTACTAGTGACCTGATGTGGATATCGGCGAAGCCAAGACTTGTCCACTCAACGTGAAGTTTCAAGTAGAAGCCTTCAGCGAACGCTGAACTTTATCATTCGCTGATAAAGAATCATTCAGCGAACGCTGATAAAGAATCATTCAACGAACGCTGATAAAGAATCATTCAGCGAACGCTGATCATGAAGCCTCCTCTACAAGCAACTTTTGTCTTATCCCCTTGCACGCCTCCGTACGATTTATGTCAGAACGGACATCCCTTTTGTCCAGAATCGTACAACCAACTCTGACTCTACACTGTTCACCATGCGGCCACTAGGTTGTCTACTAAAGTCAAATCATGCAACCAACCAGAGGCTGCCATGTGTAAAGGTGTACTGTTGTGCATTAAATGCATGCAGTATAAAAAGGAAACCCTACTTCATTTTTGAAGTGCTCGGCCATTCCTCTCGCTGAACTTACTGTGTGAAAGAATACTCTCCTTAGTGTTCTTATTTTCTTAATCTCTATTTCTAGTGCAAGAAATCTTAGTGTTCTCATAGTTTGTTTAGATTAGGTTTATTCCTTAATCTTGTTCCGCAACAAACTGTAAATTGTTTGATACATATCAATAAACAATTTAGAAAGATAAAAATCCTATGTTTGTATTCAACCCCCCCCCCCCCCCCCACCTTCTACAAACTTGTATAACCCCTTTGGGACCAACAAGTGGTTTCAGAGCATTTTGTTTAATCTAATAAACAAGATCTTGCTTATACTATATCTTTTTCTCTTCCTTGCTATTTTTCAAATGGCTAACTCCACAAACACAAACTATATCGATAATGGCCCTCTTGCAAAACCCCCTAGATTTAGCAAAGATAATTTCAATCTTTGGAAAAATAGGATGATGCTCTTCTTGGAAGGTGTAGATCCCACTATACCTCACTATATCGAAAATGGACCATATGTTTCATGCTAGACCCAGCTGTTCCAGCCACTGCTACCAGACCTGCCATCCCTGAACGGGTCATCCCTAGGGAGGTCACTAACTAGACATATGAAGACAAGAAGAAGGTGGCCATCGATACTAAGGCCAGATCCATCATCTCAATGGCTCTTCCCGATAAAGTCTACCACTCCGTCATGAACCTGAAGAGTTCTAAATCCATGTGGGACACTATATGTGTTCAATATGAAGGTACTACTGAAGTCCATGATTCGAGAAAGATCAACCTGGTAAGACAGTACGAAAGTTTCATCTATGGTAAGAATGAAACTCTCTCTGAAGTTCACCAACGTTTTAACTGTTTAATCATTGACTTAAAAACTGTTGGTAAGGAATATTCTAACTTTGAGATCTTGACAAAGTTTCTATAAAGTCTTCCTGAAAGCTGGGACAGTTATTCTATGTGTCTTAAGCTCTCAAATGATCTGAAATCAATGACCCTTTCTACCTTATTTGGCACTATGCTCAATCATGAGCAGTCGTGTCACCTTAAGAAGAATCTTGTAAAAGATTCCAAAAGCACGCCTGTTGCTTTACTCTCTTCAGAGTTGGTGCCCACTCAGCGTTCTACTGTCACTATCACTGAGTTGGAATCTAACTCTGATGAATCATCAGAAGCTGATCCTTCAGAAATTGATGAATCTCTGACACTTCTGACCAATACATTCAGGTGATTCGCCAGAAAGAGTAACTTCAGAAGAAATAAACCTCTTTCCCTCATTGACAAGTCAAAATATTCAACCAATGTAGATAAGGCAACTGCTACATGCTTTAACTGTGAAAAAGTATGACACTTTGCTAGTGAATGCATGTCAAAGAAAGTCTTCAAACCCTCATCTTCTTCCTACAAGAAATTCTCTAACCCCAGGGCTAGAGATGACAAGTACCAGAAGCTGAAGGAAAAATATCAAAAGCTGAAAGGCTTTAAAAAGAAAGGAAAAGGTCTGATCACTGAAGATCATGATTGGGCTGCTTCTGATGAAGAATCATCTGACTCTGATGATGATGATGAGGCCTATCTCTGCCTCATGGGCCAAATAGAAGAAGAGGAAGAAAAAGCTGAAATTCCCTCTACTTCTACTTCCACCTCTCAGGTATCAAATCTTAGTACTGATACTTCTACTTCAGCCTTTAATGACGTTGATAGACGACGGACCATCGATCTTTTGACTATTGATTTATATTCAAATGAATGGCAAGACCAAAGCTGAAAAACAAAATATTCATCTCGCTGAACAGCTTAAAAACTATCATTTGCAAATTGAAAAGCTTTCTAAAATAGAAGAAAATTTGAAAGATCAGGTTTGTATAAATCAAATCATTAGTATTGAGCGAGAAGAAACTATCGCTGCATTAAAAACTAAAAAGGAAATTGTTGAAGGATGGTGTAAATCCTCAACAACGATCACCGAGATACTTCGTGCTCAGATTCCCCTAAGTGACCAAAAGTGGTCTTGGTTATAAAGTTGACGATGTAGAACCAACCACTGATCGTTTCATGCTTAAGTTTGGAATGTTCGTGTCCTCAATCCCTAACACCTCTTCGTCTCAGTGTTCCTCTTCAAATACTCCCATTCCCAAGGAAAAACCTACCTTGATTTCTAAAGGTAAAGGTAAAGAAAAAGTTTCTAATCAAAAACCTCAGAAGGGTACCTTTGTACCTAAGCTGAATGTTTCTAAAACTTCAATGAGTCATCCCTCTACGTCTAAGATAAGATCCCTGGATTTATTCAGCGATCAACTCCTAAACTGGGAGTGGATGTAATTGGTAAGAAATCCGAAGAGCTGAAAGTTCCTCCAATTTCCAATGCCAAAGGTATTCTTGGTGCTGGCCCTGTCCATTTAAAAATTTCGGCTAAGCATGCAAATAGTCCTAAAGATACTTTTAGCTATAGGAATTGTTATCACTGTGGACTTACCAATCATATTGCCAGTAAGTGACCTACAACCACCAAAGCTGAGAAATTAGCTAAGGTGAAGATCAATGCCCCCAAGGCAAAGAAGACCAATCCTGGTGAGAATCAGGCTAAGGTGAAAACAACCACTGAGGTTAAGAAACTAACCAAAGTGAAGACTGCCACTGACGCTGAATCTTCAAATGCTGCGAAGATTGCTGAACCTTCAACTTCCTCAACCACCACTGAGAAATGTGGACACATAGTAAAATGGGTGCCCAAATCAAACTAATCTTCCTTTGTTTGTAGGTCCTGAAGGGTATCTGGTATCTCGATAGCAGATGCTCTAGACATATGACTGCAAAAAGAACCTGCTCACTGAATACAAGGAAGAGAAAGGTCCCTCTGTGACCTTTCGTGGAAATGGAAAAGGCTATACCCGAGGGTTTGGTGTACTCTCTAATGGTACAACAACCTTCAGAAGAGTCGCATATGTCGAAGGGCTGAAGCATAATCTTCTGAGCATCAGTCAGCTATGTGATAAGGACTACAAAGTGTGTTTCACTAAGGAATCCTGCTTTGTCACTGACAAAAAGGAGAAAGTCGCTCTCAGCGGATACCATGTGGAAAATGTTTATGTTATAAACATGGACTCGTCAACCACTGAGAATTCTTGTTCTTCTCCAAAGCCTCATCTGATGTCAACTGGCTATGGCATAAGAGACTCTCTCATCTCAACTTCAAGACACTGGATACTCTTTCTTCAAAAGAGTTGGTTACTGGTCTTCCTCAACATTCATACGCTAAGGAATCTCTATGTTCAGCGTGTGAAAAAGGAAAACAAACCAAAGCAAGCTTCAAGTCAAAGCAAGTTTCCTCAGTGTCATCTCCTCTTCAACTTCTCCATATGGATCTGTTTGGCCATGTCAACGTTCAATCCATCGCTGGAAAGAAATACACTCTAGTCATCGTGGATGAATTCTCTCGCTACACCTGGGTTATGTTTCTCCGTGCTAAGAGTGACACCTCAGAAGAACTGATGTCTTTTGTCAGGAAAATGGAAGTCCTGAATAACCTCACTGTTCGCTCAATAAGGAGTGATCATGGGACTGAATTCAAAAACCGTTCCCTTGAAAACTTCTTTGAAAGTAAGGGTATTTCTCACAACTTTTCTTCAGTGAGAACACCACAGCAAAATGGAGTCGCTAAAAGAAGAAATCGAACGATTATCGAAGTTGCACGTTCAATGCTCAGTGATTCTCATCTACCTACTCAGTTCTGGGCAGAAGCTGTCAATACTGCTTGTTTTACTCAAAACAGGTCGCTGATTGTCAAAAGATTCAAGAAAACAGCCTACGAACTTTTCCATGGGAGAAAGCCTTCTATTAGCTTTTTTCACATCTTTGGATGTCAGTGTTTCATACTGAACAACAGAGATGCCCTTGGAAAGTTTGATCCCAAGGCTGATGATGGAATATTTCTTGGATATTCTTTAATCTCCAAAGCCTTCAGAGTCTTCAATCGTAGAAGACAAACTGTAGAAGAAACAATCCATGTCACTTTTGACGAATCCCGTTCAGCGAATTCAAGACCTTCTATTGATACTGAAGAACTCAATCAATGGAAGTTTTCTCATCTTGGGGACTTGGAAAGCATTCCCAATCCTTAGGTCAACATCCCTACCCCTGATGATGATCCTACTATCATCCCAAGCATGCAGACAAGTGAAGCTGCATCTTGATAGGTTTCAGCTGTTCCTCTCAACACCATGCCTGCTTCTGAACCATCTACCTCAGACATCCCATCTACTTCTCAGCAATCAGTGAATGAAATGACATCTGAACCTCTTCCTCCCTTGCTTGAAATACCTGAAGTTGCTGAAACTTCTTCTTCAGCTCCTCCAGAAGTTCAAATTGAGCCAGCTTATCATGCTCCGGCTCAACGATGGACTATCAATCACCCCATTGATCAGATTCTTGGTGATCCAAACGCTGGTGTTCAGACTCGACGAGGTTCAGGTAACATTTGTTTATTTGTTAACTTTATTTCTCTAATTGAACCTAAGAAAACAGATGATGCCCTCAGAGATCCAAACTGGGTCAGCGCTATGCAAGAAGAGCTGACATAATTTGAAAGAAACAAAGTTTGGAATCTTGTTCCAAGACCATCTAAAAAGTCAGTGATTGTAATACCACGGATAAGTTCGTTAGTGAAATTCTAGTTCTGTTAAATTTATTTAACTCTATAATTGATGTTTAGGGTAAGTTTGGGTAAATTTATAAGTTTAGGGGTGTTTGGATCTTTATTGAATAGTGCAAGGTCTAAAATGGTAAAATTGGGTTTGATATTACCCCTTTAGGATTTCAGATATTTCATACAACAGAAAAATATCAGTTTAAGTGTGTGTGTGTGTGTGTTTTGAGAAGAGAAGAAGAAGAAAGAAGGGTCTTGTGGCTAGGGATTCAAATTGGTGTACTTGGAAGTGAAATTGAGGTATGTTGCTTTGTATTTTATGTTTGTATTTGCTAGTAGATGGGTTCTATCGGAATAGAATCACTGATTTCATGTCTGGTATTAAAATCTGTCGATTCTGGGTTAAAAATAGGCAAACCGACAGAGGTTTCCGGACACAATATGAATGTGTCCGGTAGTTTCTTTTGGTGGTGTCTGGTAGTCTTGTTGATAGTGTCCGGTAGTTCCTTTCGATGGTATCCAGACGAGTCGATTATCCGATAAGTTCTCTTTAAAATGGTTTCCGGATGAATTAGATACCGGATGGCATCCGGATTACTTTGGTGTCCGGATGATGTCCGGATAGTTGATGCTGTCCGGGAAGTTGGGTTGTCCGGATTGATCTTGTCGTCCGGATAGTTCTTGGTATCCGGAAACATTGGTTGTTTGGTCACTTTTGAGGATAAGAGTTAGATAGATTTGTCTAGAGTTCTTAGCCTGTTAGTAAGTCTTATGAGTTCTTTTGGTGAAGAGATATTTGTATGTAAATTGTTTCAGATTCTAGGAATTTTGGGTAAAAGATCGGATAGCTCGGAGAAAAGCTTGGAAGGGTTTTTGATAAGCAATCAGGTGAGTTTTTACTTCAAACTGTTTTCAAACTGGAATATATATATATATATATATATATATATATATATATATATATATATATATATATATATATATATATATATATATATATATATATGAGATGAATATGTGGTAGGAATGTGACGACGTGTTTATAAATAAACTATGATATATTGAGGTGTATATTATATTTATTTATATAAGCATTACACTACACGAGAGCACGTTGACCGGGCTTAGGACCGATGGAGTTTTGGCTGTACGGAGGGACATCGGTGTTGGCTGTAATTTTAGTACAGCTGAGTAAAATGATGTGACAACTGTCAAATTCACATCTTAGGTTAGAACTGTTTTGGAAACCTTATTTTTTTATGACATAGTTTACACAGTGCAATTATAGCAGTAAACCCGGTACAATAAGAAAAATTGAGAAATTTTGCCTAAGAAATCCTTGAATTAAGAAATTATCCATAAATCTCATAAAATGCCAACCTAAAATATTTATATACTACAAGTATTTATGTAATTGATAATTTATATATTTCAATCATATTATATATGAAAGTACTTTGTTTTGTAATTACTTGGTATTTTAAGTTTAGGAGAATACAAGTATTTTTATATCTAACCAATAATACAACATTTATCTTTAGTATTTATATTTTTTTTATTAATAAACCCCCCCCCCCCCCATGTGAAATCCCCCCCCCCTCTCTCCCTATTTCTATAAAATAAACCTTACATTTCATTTTTGAATCATTTCTTTTACTTGCATTTTCTCTCAAGTATCATCCCTCTCTCTCTCCACCTTCAAATCTTCATATCTTCATCTTCAAACCTTCATCACAACTCCAGCCCCTAAACTCTTATACTACAAGAGTCCAAGGCAATCTAAGGTAAACATAAGTGTGTTGGGTAAAATCCACACACATTCTTTTAAGTCTTTTTCATATTCTTGCATTTTTAAAAGTATGATCTTCATCTTTTTGTTACACTTTCTTCACATCTTTTAAAATCATCTTTATGGGTCTTAATGTTTGTAGATTTACCATCATAACATCTTTTGTTAGTAAAAGATGGCGAATCCAAAATCAAACCAAAGTTAAGATCAAAGATGAACATTTTAAACACATGCATGTAGTAATCTTGAAAGATCCATCATTTTTGTTCAAGAGGCTCATGAATGTACCTTTGAAAATCATTAAAAACACATTTAAACCCACATGCATGAGCTCAAAATACTGAATTTTTAGTTGCATGTTGATGTTCTTGGCAAGAACATCAACAATCTTCAATATTGGGTCTTTTACAAAAAGTATTCAAAGCTTGAGTTGATGGTTGTTTTGCATGCATTTTAAATGGATCATAAATATGTTTGGGAACTGAAAATATTTGTATGGATGAGAGTCAAATCGGATTTTGCATGCAAAGGAATAAGAATTTTGGTTTAAAAGTCTAGTTGGGTGCACATGCACAAGGTGTTGATTGGACAGCTTGCTGCCAGAAATTACACCTCACTTCAAAGAGTCATATCTCACTCATTTTAACTCCAAATGGAGTGATTCTTTTTCTGGAATTCATTTTAGTGTGTTAAGATTCAAACCCAAGTGGTTTCATTTAAAAACTCAAAGATTTCATTTATCAAACAGTCCTCACAAAATCCGGATGCAAACAGCAAAGTATTCTGTCGGATTTTACGTCGTGTATTATTTCATGTACTTATACTTCTCCAAAAATTATGAAACTGGTGTCAAAAGTTTCCTAACTCATTGAACGTAATGGACATAAAATTTCATGATTTAATTATACCTGGAAGTTACCAAAAGTTGAACACAAAGTGACATCAAATTCTGGACAGTGAAGGACAAATTATTACTATTATTAAGGACTATATCTAATCCCATTTCATCATTTTATGATGAAATAGTGGAATATATAAGTATATCTTATATTATTTATGCATTTTATTTATGTCCTTTATTTATGCACTTTATTTTATTATTTATCCCTTTCATCTTTTATGATGAAATTGGGAAAACTCTCTTATATAATATATTTACATATATCCTTGCACTTTATTTATGTATTAATCCTATTTCACCATCTTATGATGAAATAGTAGAGTGTAAATATATACTATACCTATATATTTATACATTTAAATATTGTTATTTCGATTACGACCTACGATTTTATCGTTGTTACGATAAAATCTCGGTTTATATATATATATATATGTACCATATATATTTATGTTATTTAAAACCCTTTTCGTTACCTATTGGGACGAAATTGTGGAATCGTTAATATAATAAGAACAATGCATACGTTTATTACGTTATAATATTAAAACACAACAAGGCATTTTATGATGATTTGGATAATTAGTACCGAACCTTCGAGATTGAGAACTCACTAGTGACCTTACGTTCATAGGTTTGAAGTAGGATCATCTCGGAGTATTTGTGGGAGATTCCTGGATTCTATCACGTATCAAGTGAGTATTCACAGCCCCTTTTTCAATGTTTTACATATTTTGGGGTGAAAAGCATGTGGCTACTACAACTATTTTACACACCGATTATTTCGTTTTCTTGAAAATACGAAGCTTGCTTATTTATGCTCTATGGTATATATGTTGTTGCAAATGTTGTAAGTTTGAGTTTCTTTTGCTATCATGTATAAAGTCCCCGTTCACGTATACGTTACCCGTTTAACTCACGAGTGTGAGCCGTTGGTAATTATGAATAACGTTATTTGGGTTGACACCCCCACTCACAAGTAGCGCTTGTTTGAGTGCATAATTATTGTTGTATTGCGTATTGTTGGTGATAGAACATGCGCGTATGTGGAATGATTCCACCATTGTGGTAGGGGCAAATTATGTCGATATAGGTCGGGTAACGGGCTCAATAACTTAGTATTTTACATATGATCACCTCGAGCAAGTGGTTCTGATAACCGTTTTATTTATCCTTGTGTGGATCTAAACTATTTTGCAATGGCAAACAAGTGGTTTTTATAACCGTATTATTTATCCCTGGTGTGGATTTGCAACATATTTTGCAATGGCAACAATGTTATACTATTTAAACCTGTGATCTCACCAACTATTCATTAGTTGACACTCTCATTTACATGCTTTTCAGGAGAACGTCTTTAAGGTTGGAACTTAGGAAGGCTACACGTGATGAAGCTTTTCTTTACTATCTTTAAATTTCATGTTCATTTCCCTTCCGTAAAAACAATTGTAAAAGACAAGGTTTGACCTTTGAATGTATTTTGATGGTTGTTGTGATCTTGTAACTTTTGCTATGAAACTTGAGCTGCACATTCCGTGTTTCCGCTTTAGCGGGGTGTGGCAGATTTGGTATCAGAGCTAAAGGTTATAGAGAATACCGGTTTTCCTTTGGAAAACTGCAACTATAACCAAAAACGGGAATGAACATTTAATTTGCTAAACATGTTGCTAGTATAACTAATTCGGGTATTGCATCATCGGTCTTTAATTAAACAAAGCCTGATCACCTATGTTTAATTAAAGAAAGAGTAATGCGAGACCGGAAATGGATATACTAGGAATATGTGTGTTTTCACACTTGATGCTTCACGTTGTATGCCTAATAGGAGTGTAGTTATTGCCTATAGTATGCAATAGTATAGTACGCTTAGTCTTTATATTGCGCGATAGTAATGTTATACACTCTTACTTCAGTATCACTATGTCAACATCCTCATCACACTCTTACTTCAGCAATACCATGTCGTCATCATCATCGAGCTCGGAACCTTCCTACACGCCATCAAGTGAGCGTACGTCCGACGTGGAACGAGACCCTTATGATGAGCCGAGGATGCCTCCGGTTGTGGCTCCTCCACAACCTATCCCGGTAGTGATGCCACCTAGGGGTCCACGTACGAGGCAAACCGCTAGGAAGAGCGTGCCAATACCTAGACGAGTGTCTTTTAGGTCTGATCAGCGAGACGCACCGGAACCCCCACGAGTGATCGAGGGAGTGCCGATTAGCCGAGCGCCTGGCATGACTTGGACTGAAGAGCAACGCTTTAGGGCCGTGGCAATGGACTTGCACGGATGTCAAACAAGAGTCAGTCATCAGAGTCAAGTGATAACCGAGCTAGTGGAATTAAGCCACCTTTTGACCAACATGTCATCCGAAGCCGTGAGCGGAGCGAAACTAGCTCGGAGGATAGCTTTACGAGCCGAGATAATGAGCATAGTAGTAGTGATGCTGTTGACGCTATTGGTGTTATGGGTTTCGATCGAAGTACATCAGGGCGGATACTGACGTGGACGGTGGAAAAATTTAGAAAATGGAACTTTTTAATTTCTAGTTATTTCAATCTTAAATCTCAGTTTGTAATTCTATACTGATGTGCGATGCACATCAGAAATTTTGTATCAAACGGCTATTATTAATGACTTCAATGAAAAGGCATTTTTGTGTTTTAAATTTATATGTGGAACATGCAATAGTTATTTATTTATTCTCCAACACTTCGAAGTTTCAAATGTATTCTTTACAAAAACATCCGACTTTAATCACTCAAATTTTAATCAACTCGATGTTTGCAATTGTGTTTTAGAAAAATGCCACCAAGAAGATCCACACGTCACACGGGAGGGAATCCTGATGATCAAAACCCCGATATCGCCCAACTCATAGCCCAACGTATCCAAGAGGCGATACCTAACATCATAGCCCAAGTTACCGCGGGTATTAATGAGAGTAAAAGGAATGTTAATGTAGGAGGAGGAACTCCTAATAACACTCAAGACAATAGAGAATGTAGCTACAAGACGTTCATGACTTGCAAACCCAAGGAGTTTCATGGAACGGAAGGTGCCATAGGATTACTCTCATGGTTTGATAGTATGGAGTCAGTACTTCATATCTGTAAGTGTTCGGAGGATCGCATGGTAGAGTATGCGGCCTGTCAGTTGCAAAAGCGAGCTCTAACTTGGTGGAACATTCAAGTACAAACCCGTGGAAGGGAAGATGCGTACAAACTGACCTGGACTGAGTTTAAGGAATTGCTCATGGAGGAATACTGTCCCAAGAGCGAAGTTCAGAAATTGGAAGCTGAACTTTGGGATCTTACTATGGTTGGTTCGGGCATAGATCGCTACACCGCTCGTTTTCATGAACTTGCGAAACTAGTACCTCACATGGTTACCCCGGAGAGCAAACGGATCGACCGATATTTGTATGGATTAACCCCGGAGATCCGGGGGATGGTTAAGTCATCAAGTCCGACCACGATCCAAGCCGCCGTAGCCTTAGCAACTAGTTTGACCCATGATGCGGTCAGAGCGGGAACTCTAACTCAGAAAGGTGTCGGTATTAAGAGAAGGCCGGAGAATTATTCGGGAAAGGCAAGTGGAGGTAGTTCAAGTGGAAACAAGAAAGCAGTGGGAAACTTTGGGATGAATGCTAAGGAAGTAGGACGTTACAATAGGCCTCAACCAAAGTGTAACCAATGTGGTTCACATCACGAGGGAGCCTGTCTCATCTGTAGCATCTGTAAGCAAAAAGATCATTTAGCCCGATTTTGTAAGACGATAAAGAATGTGAAGGAAGAAGGAAGGGTATGCTTTGAGTGCGGAAGTCCGGATCACTTCCGAAATGTGTGCCCAAGGCTGAAAAGAGGACCAAACAATAACAACGCTGGGTATCAAGCAAGGCAAGCCAATCAGGGAAACCAAGGAGGACAAGCTCGAGGAAGGGCATTTGTCATAGGAGCAGAAGAAGCACGTCGAGACCCCAATGTGGTAACGGGTACGTTTCTTCTAAACGATTTTTATGCATCCGTATTATTCGACACTGGTGCCGATAAGAGTTTTGTTTCGTTAGATTTTAGGCCTTTGATCAATCTAGAATCTAAGAAAATTCCGAATGCTTATATTGTTGAGGTTGCTAATGGATTTGAATTAGAAGCTAAGGATGTAATCTTAGGTTGTACCTTGAACTTAGCTGATAAACTGTTTAATGTCGATCTTATTCCAATTGAATTGGGGAGTTTCGATGTAGTAATAGGCATGGATTGGTTATCTAAGCATCGAGCAGAGGTTAGTTGTTTTGAAAAGACGGTTAGGTTACCATTACAAGGCGGAGGAACCTTAGTCGTTCAAGGAGATAGAGTTGGAAGGAATTTGAAGATAGTATCATGTATGAAGGTCCATAAGTATTTGAGGAAGAAGTATGTTGCGTTCTTGGCGCAAGTAATTGAGAAGAAGCCTGAGGAGAAGCGAGTTCAAGATATTCCCGTGGTGAAGGATCACCCAGAAGTATTTCCAAACGATTTGCCTGGACTTCCACCGTTTAGACAAGTCGAATTTCAGATCGATCTTGTACCTGGAGCAGCGCCTGTAGCCAAGGCCCCGTATCGCCTAGCACCTGCGGAAATGCAAGAGTTATCGAATCAACTTCAAGAACTTTTGGATAAGGGATTTATTCGACCGAGTTCATCACCCTGGGGAGCACCGATTCTTTTTGTCAAGAAAAAGGATGGAGCATTCCGAATGTGTATCGATTATAGGGAGCTTAATAAGTTAACAATCAAGAACTGATATCCTCTCCCTCGAATAGACGATTTGTTTGACCAGTTGCAAGGTGCAACTTACTTTTCTAAAATCGATCTTCGATCGGGATATCATCAGTTGAGGGTCCGAGAGGAAGATATTCCTAAGACAGCTTTTAGAACTCGCTATGGACACTACGAGTTTTTAGTTATGCCTTTTGGATTGACGAACGCGCCAGCTGTGTTTATGGATCTAATGAATAGAGTATGTAGGCCATATCTTGATAAGTTCGTGATTGTGTTCATCGATGACATATTAATCTATTCTCAGAGTAAGAAGGATCACGAGCAGCATCTAAAAGTGATTTTAGAGCTCCTTAAGGAACAGAAGTTGCCAAATTCTCTAAGTGCGAATTTTGGATTCGGGAAGTACATTTCTTAGGTCACGTAATCGGAGAGAAAGGGATTCACGTGGACCCGGCTAAAGTGGAAGCCATTAAGAAATGGGAAGCCCCAAGGACTCCAACGGAAATTCGCCAATTTCTAGGCTTGGCAGGGTATTATCGACGTTTTATCGAGAACTTCTCTAAGATCGCTAAACCCCTTACCACGTTAACTCAAAAGGAGAAGGAATTCGTCTGGGGAGTTCCACAAGAAGAAGCATTTCAACTTCTGAAGAAAAAGTTGTGCAATGCACCGATTTTAACTTTACCGGAAGGAACGGAAAATTTTGTAGTGTATTGTGACGCATCACATCAAGGATTAGGTTGCGTATTGATGCAAAATGATAAGGTGATAGCATATGCCTCGAGACAATTAAAAGTTCACGAAAAGAACTATACCACACACGATTTGGAGCTCGGATCTGTGGTATTTGCTCTGAAGATATGGAGACATTATCTATATGGTACCAAGTGTACTATTTTCACCGATCATAAAAGTCTTCAACACATCTTTGATCAAAAGATGCTGAACATGAGGCAAAGAAGATGGGTAGAACTGCTCAGCGATTACGATTGCGAGATACCTTACCACCCAGGTAAGGCCAACATGGTAGCCGATGCCCTGAGTAGGAAAGAAAGGGTAAAACCTTCACGAGTCCGAGCATTAGGAGCACTGGTTCAAACAAGTTTGAAAACCCGAATTTTTGAAGCTCAGATCGAAGCATTGAAATCTGAAAACCTGAAGGAAGAGACTCTTCATGGTTTAGAGTCTAGTTTTGAAACTAAGATTGATGGAGTACGTTACTTTAAAGGCAGAGTATGGATCCCAAAGGCTGATAACCTACGGGAAATGATTTTAGAGGAGGCTCATAAATCGAAGTATTCAATTCACCCAGGAGCGGACAAGATGTAGAAGGATTTAAGGGAATACTATTGGTGGCCAGGAATGAAGAAGGATATTGACACATATATAGGAAAATGCGTAACGTGTGCAAAGGTCAAGGCTGTATATCAAAAGCCATCGGGACTGTTGCAACAGCCGGAAATTCCCCAGTGGAAATGGTGTGAGATCCCACATCGGCTAGGAGGGGGAACGAAGTCCTCCTTATAAGGGTGGATGGATACCCTCCTTGCATGAGGCCTTTTGCTTGTCACAGGGTGCGGTCTGGGTGCGTCCCGCGTATGCCTGTGTGGGCAAGAACAAAACCGTGAGCGGTGCCGGCATGCTGTTATGCAGAGGGTATCCACAAAGCGGACAATATCGTGTACGGTGGACTGGGGATGTTACAGAATGGTATCAGAGCCGGTCACCGGGTCGATGTGTCAGCGAGGACGCTGATCCCACTTAGGTGGGTGGATTGTGAGATCCCACATCGGCTAGGAGGGGGAACGAAGTCCTCCTTATAAGGGTGGATGGATACCCTCCTTGCATGAGGCCTTTTGCTTGTCACAGGGTGCGGTCTGGGTGCGTCCCGCGTATGCCTGTGTGGGCAAGAACAAAACCGTGAGCGGTGCCGGCATGCTGTTATGCAGAGGGTATCCACAAAGCGGACAATATCGTGTACGGTGGACTGGGGATGTTACAAATGGGAGCAAATCACTATGGATTTTATAACCAAACTCCCGAGAACTGCCAAGGGGCATGACACGATTTGGGTTATAGTAGATCGATTTACGAAGTCCGCACATTTCCTACCTATTCGAGAAGATTATAAGATGGAAAAGCTTTCTCAGATCTACATCAAGGAGATCGTTACGCGGCATGGAGTTCCAATTTCCATTATATCGGATAGAGATAGTCGTTTTACATCTCGATTTTTGCAATCACTCCAAAAAGCATTAGGAACTCAGTTGAACTTAAGCACGGCTTATCATCCTCAAACGGATGGTCAGAGTGAGCGAACCATTCAGACGTTGGAGGACATGCTTCGGGCATGTGTAATAGATTTTGGAGGAAGTTGGGATAACCATTTGCCATTAGTTGAGTTTTCCTACAATAATAGCTATCACACTAGTATTCAGTGTGCACCATATGAGGCTCTATACGGTCGCAAGTGTCGATCACCTCTTTGTTGGTTGGAAATTGGGGATAGACAACTATCTAGTCCGGACATTGTTCAAGAAACCACCGACAAGATCGCAATCATCAGGGATAGACTTAAAGCAGCTCAAGATCGTCAAAAGAGCTATGCGGATAATCGAAGAAAGCCTTTAGAATTCCAAGTGGGTGACCGGGTCTTTTTAAAAGTATCCCCTTGGAAGGGAACAGTCCGTTTTGGGAAAAGAGGAAAGTTGAGTCCACGGTATGTTGGACCATTCAAGATCACGGAAAGAATTGGACCAGTAGCGTATAAACTGGAATTGCCAATGGAGTTAAGTGCTATTCACAACACGTTTCACGTATCGAACCTTAAAAAGTGTTTAGCTGATGAAGCAGTAACCGTGCCCTTGGAAGAAGTCCAAATCAACAATAAACTGCACATCGTAGAGGAACCAATGGAAATACTCGATAGGGAAGTCAAGCGTCTTAAGAGAAGCAAAATCCCGATAGTAAAAGTCCATTAGAACACAAGGCGTGGGCCTGAATATACTTGGGAGCGGGAGGATTACATGTTACAAAAGTATCCTCACCTCTTTGCAAGCAAACCTGTTAACGCTAGTAACACTTGAATTTCGGGACGAAATTCTTCTAACCGGGGGAGACTGTGCCAACTGTCAAATTCACATCTCAGGTTAGAACTGTTTTGGAAACCTTATTTTTTTATGACATAGTTTACACAGTGCAATTGTAGCAGTAAACCCGGTACAATAGGAAAAATTGAGAAATTTTGCCTAAGAAATCCTTGAATTAGGAAATTATCCATAAATCTCATAAAATGCCAAACTAAAATATTTATATACTACAAGTATTTATGTAATTGATAATTTATATATTTCAATCATATTATATATGAAAGTACTTTGTTTTGTAATTACTTGGTATTTTAAGTTTAGGAGAATACAAGTATTTTTATATCTAACCAATAATACAACATTTATCTTTAGTATTTATATTTTTTTTATTAATAAACCCCCCCCCCCCATGTGAAATCCGCCCCCCCCCTCTCTCCCTATTTCTATAAAATAAACCTTACATTTCATTTTTGAATCATTTCTTTTACTTGCATTTTCTCTCAAGTATCATCTCTCTCTCTCTTCACCTTCAAATCTTCATATCTTCATCTTCAAACCTTCATCACAACTCCAGCCCCTAAACTCTTATACTACAAGAGTCCAAGGCAATCTAAGGTAAACATAAGTGTGTTGGGTAAAATCCACACACATTCTTTTAAGTCTTTTTCATATTCTTGCATTTTTAAAAGTATGATCTTCATCTTTTTGTTACACTTTCTTCACATCTTTTAAAATCATCTTTATGGGTCTTAATGTTTGTAGATTTACCATCATAACATCTTTTGTTAGTAAAAGATGGCGAATCCAAAATCAAACCAAAGTTAAGATCAAAGATGAACATTTTAAACACATGCATGTAGTAATCTTGAAAGATCCATCATTTTTGTTCAAGAGTCTCATGAATGTACCTTTGAAAATCATTAAAAACACATTTAAACCCACATGCATGAGCTCAAAATACTGAATTTTTAGTTGCATGTTGATGTTCTTGGCAAGAACATCAACAATCTTCAATATTGGGTCTTTTACAAAAAGTATTCAAAGCTTGAGTTGATGGTTGTTTTGCATGCATTTTAAATGGATCATAAATATGTTTGGGAACTGAAAATATTTGTATGGATGAGAGTCAAATCGGATTTTGCATGCAAAGGAATAAGAATTTTGGTTTAAAAGTCTAGTTGGGTGCACATGCACAAGGTGTTGATTGGACAGCTTGCTGCCAGAAATTACACCTCACTTCAAAGAGTCATATCTCACTCATTTTAACTCCAAATGGAGTGATTCGTTTTCTGGAATTCATTTTAGTGTGTTAAGATTCAAACCCAAGTGGTTTCATTTAAAAACTCAAAGATTTCATTTATCAAAAAGTCCTCACAATATCCGGATGCAAACAGCAAAGTATTCTGTCGGATTTTACGTCGTGTATTATTTCATGTACTTATACTTCTCCAAAAATTATGAAACTGGTGTCAAAAGTTTCCTAACTCATTGAACGTAATGGACATAAAATTTCATGATTTAATTATACCTGGAAGTTACCAAAAGTTGAACACAAAGTGACATCAAATTCTGGACAGTGAAGGACAAATTATTACTATTATTAAGGACTATATCTAATCCCATTTCATCATTTTATGATGAAATAGTGGAATATATAAGTATATCTTATATTATTTATGCATTTTATTTATGTCCTTTATTTATGCACTTTATTTTATTATTTATCCCTTTCATCTTTTATGATGAAATTGGGAAAACTCTCTTATATAATATATTTACATATATCCTTGCACTTTATTTATGTATTAATCCTATTTCACCATCTTATGATGAAATAGTAGAGTGTAAATATATACTATACCTATATATTTATACATTTAAATATTGTTATTTCGATTACGACCTACGATTTTATCGTTGTTACGATAAAATCTCGGTTTATATATATATATATGTACCATATATATTTATGTTCTTTAAAACCCTTTTCGTTACCTATTGGGACGAAATTGTGGAATCGTTAATATAATAAGAACAATGCATACGTTTATTACGTTATAATATTAAAACACAACAAGGCATTTTATGATGATTTGGATAATTAGTACCGAACCTTCGAGATTGAGAACTCACTAGTGACCTTACGTTCATAGGTTTGAAGTAGGATCATCTCGGAGTATTTGTGGGAGATTCCTGGATTCTATCACGTATCAAGTGAGTATTCACAGCCCCTTTTTCAATGTTTTACATATTTTGGGGTGAAAAGCATGTGGCTACTACAACTATTTTACACACCGATTATTTCGTTTTCTTGAAAATACGAAGCTTGCTTATTTATGCTCTATGGTATATATGTTGTTGCAAATGTTGTAAGTTTGAGTTTCTTTTGCTATCATGTATAAAGTCCCCGTTCACGTATACGTTACCCGTTTAACTCACGAGTGTGAGCCGTTGGTAATTATGAATAACGTTATTTGGGTTGACACCCCCACTCACAAGTAGCGCTTGTTTGAGTGCATAATTATTGTTGTATTGCGTATTGTTGGTGATAGAACATGCGCGTATGTGGAATGATTCCACCATTGTGGTAGGGGCAAATTATGTCGATATAGGTCGGGTAACGGGCTCAATAACTTAGCATTTTAAATATGATCACCTCGAGCAAGTGGTTCTGATAACCGTTTTATTTATCTTTGTGTGGATCTAAACTATTTTGCAATGGCAAACAAGTGGTTTTTATAACCGTATTATTTATCCCTGGTGTGGATTTGCAACATATTTTGCAATGGCAACAATGTTATACTATTTAAACCTGTGATCTCACCAACTATTCATTAGTTGACACTCTCATTTACATGCTTTTCAGGAGAACGTCTTTAAGGTTGGAACTTAGGAAGGCTACACGTGATGAAGCTTTTCTTTACTATCTTTAAATTTCATGTTCATTTCCCTTCCGTAAAAACAATTGTAAAAGACAAGGTTTGACCTTTGAATGTATTTTGATGGTTGTTGTGATCTTGTAACTTTTGCTATGAAACTTGAGCTGCACATTCCGTGTTTCCGCTTTAGCGGGGTGTGACAAATGATTAGTTGGCTCGCAACCAATTAATATAGCCAAGGGAAATGAGGAAAGGTACACAGTGCACGAGTCTTGCTTGGTATTTAAAATACTTGTTGTATAATTGTGTTTTACAAAAGGATTACTAAACTGACAGGGATTATCTCACTAGACCGTTTGGTCTAACCCTCATTTTGTTTTCAAAAATATGTATTCCAGGTCGAGGAACTTTTAATAGCAAAGGGAAGGATAAAGTGTAGGATGCGGTTGATAGCTGACGAAGATTAGGAAATGCTTATGTCTTGTATTGTATAGTTTTGAGACTATGGGACCGTACGTGAATTATTATGTATCTTTTGTTATGAATGTAACGATGTTATGCAATATATGTTAATTGTTGTATGTTTGGGAAACTGGGTCGTTACAGATGGTATCAGAGCCCTAGTTTAAGGGATTTAGGTATTCAGATCCATACCTAGACTTAAACTGCATGTGAAGTAGGATGTCCCTATTATTTTAGAACCTTGGGATGCTAAATATAAAAGGTAGAAGGAACATCATGTAAGGTAATTTCATATTACACATGGCCAGTGTAATTGTGAACTTACAGGTACATGTTTGGACTGGAATACCTTATTATATGGGGTATGTGCTTACGTGTATATTAACCTTGTTGAAATCAACAGAATGGCAAGTGGTACTCGAAATACGAATAGAGAGGGAGGAGGAAATCCTAATCGAACGAATCCAACAGTCAGGACAAGGGGAAGAGGGGGAGAACGAGGTAGGGGCAGAACAGGAGGCAGAGTTCAGTCGCGAGGTACATAATTTGTTACAAGGGACGATCTAACCGCTGAAATGGGAAGACTGCAAGCAAATATACAAGCCATGTTTAACCGAACTCGTCACACTGAAGCTGAAGTACCAGATCCTGGTCTGGAAGACGAGATGCCCATTACACCTACTGTCATACCGGTGCCAAGGAAGTGTGATTACAAGATGTTCTTAAGCTGCAAACCTCCAACCTACTCAGGAGAAAGAGATCCAGTGAAGGCGATGAGATGGCTAAAAGAAATAGAAGCTATCTTCAAGACCAGCAAATGTGCCAATGAAGATAGGGTGTTATACGGAACCGCGATGTTGAAAGCAGATGCTCTATATTGGTGGGAAGCTCTTATTACCTCTAGAGGATCTGATGTATATTCTACTTTTTATTGTGACTAATTCACAACAGCTTTCAAAAGACAGTTTTGTCCTCAAGCAGTAGTTAGACAACTGGAAGAGGAATTTATGAATCTGCAACAGGGTAGTTTATCGGTTAGGGATTATACTGCTCGTTTCCTGGAGAAGTCTCGTTTCATAGAGTACTATGTTGCCACGAAAGCAATGAAGATGGAAAGGTTTATCTTCGGGTTAAAGTCAGAAATCCGAAGTCTAGTGATTGCAAAGGGGCCGGAATCCTTCTCAGCCGCTGTAGATGCCACCGAGAATGTAGAAAGAGATCAAGGGAGGGATGCTGGTGACAGAAATTTTGGGAAAAGAAAATTGGAAGAAATGACGTACGATTTGGAGGAGTACGAATCCCCGAGGTTTGATAGTCATTCACTTTTCAGACCAGTTGAAAGACCATGTCCAAGATGCAACCGTGTTCATCAAGGAAATTGTTATGTGGATTCCCGAAATTGTTACAAGTGTGGAAAGACTGACCACATTGTTAAAGACTGTCGGGTAACTCGATTCTGTTTCTCTTGCAACTCCCCTGATCATATTTAGGCAGATTGTCCACAATGGAAAGCACATCAGGGTAGTATGACGGTGAGACCAACGGGTGTTAGGCCAGGAGGGATACAAAGGCCTGAAGTACCGAAAGCAAAGGGTCGAGCCTTCCAAATGACAACCCAAGAAGCATAGGAAATTCCGGATGAGGTTACAGGTACATTTCTAACAAACTCTATTCGTGCAAAAGTGTTATCTGAATTCGGTGCAAAATGATCATTGATATTTCTGTTCTTTTGTTGCTTATCTGTGTTAGAGATATAGATGGGTGTGGGGTGTCTATTCAGTTAGTTTCTATGGCTTTGATTGAGTTCGAAGTAGTAGTGATAAGTATTCATACCTTTTTGCCTAACCGAATTCCGGGACGGAATTCTTTTAAGGGGGAGATGATGTAATACCCCAGATAAGTTTGTTAGTGAAATTCTAGTTCCGTTAAATTTATTTAACTCTATAATTGATTTTTAGGGTAAGTTTGGGTAAATTTATAAGTTTAGGGGTGTTTGGGTATTTATTGAATAGTGCAAGGTCTAAAATGGTAAAATTGGGTTTGATATTACCCCTTTAGGATTTCAGATATTTCATACAACAGAAAATATCAGTTTAAGTGTGTGTGTGTGTGTGTGTGTTTTGAGAAGAGAAGAAGAAGAAGAAGAAAGAAGGGTCTTGTGGCTAGGGATTCAAATTGGTGTACTTGGAAGTGAAATTGAGGTATGTTGCTTTGTATTTTATGTTTGTATTTGCTAGTAGATGGGTTCTATCGGAATAGAATCACTGATTTCATGTCTGGTATTAAAATCTGTCGATTCTGGGTTAAAAATAGGCAAACCGACAGAAGTTTCCGGACACAATATGAATGTGTCCGGTAGTTTCTTTTGGTGGTGTCCGGTAGTCTTGTTGATAGTGTCCGGTAGTTCTTTTCGATGGTATCCGGACGAGTCGATTATCCGGTAAGTTCTCTTTTCTATGGTTTCCGGATGAATTAGATACCGGATGGCATCCGGATTACTTTGGTGTCCGGATGATGTCCGGATAGTTGATGCTGTCCGGGAAGTTGGGTTGTCCGGATTGGTCTTGTTGTTCGGAAAGTTCATGTTGTCCGGATAGTTCTTGGTATCCGGAAACATTGGCTGTTTGGTCACTTTTGAGGATAAGAGTTAGATAGATTTGTCTAGAGTTCTTAGCCTGTTAGTAAGTCTTATGAGTTCTTTTGGTGAAGAGATATTTGTATGTAAATTGTTTCAGATTCTGGGAATTTTGGGTAAAAGATCGGATAGCTCGGAGAAAAGCTTGGAAGGGTTTTTGATAAGCAATCAGGTGAGTTTTTACTTCAAACTGTTTTCAAACTGGAATACACACATATATATATATATATATATATATATATATATATATATATATATTAGATGAATATGTGGTAGGAATGTGACGACGTGTTTATAAATAAAGTATGATATATTGAGGTGTATATTATATTTATTTATATGAGCATTACACTACACGAGAGCACGTTCACCGGGCTTAGGACCGGTGGAGTTTTGGCTGTACGGAGGGACAGCGGTGTTGGCTGTAATTTTAGTACAGCGGAGTAAAATGATTAGTTGGCTCGCAACCAATTAATATGGCCAAGGGAAATGAGGAAAGGTACACAGTGCACGAGTCTTGCTTGGTATTTAAATACTTGTTGTATAATTGTGTTTTACAAAAGGATTACTAAACTGACAGGGATTATCTCACTAGACCGTTTGGTCTAACCCTCATTTTGTTTTCAAAAATATGTATTCTAGGTCGAGGAACTTTTAATAGCAAAGGGAAGGATAAAGTGTAGGATGCGGTTGATAGCTGACGAAGATTAGGAAATGCTTATGTCTTGTATTGTATAGTTTTGAGACTATGGGACCGTACGTGAATTATTATGTATCTTTTGTTATGAATGTAACGATGTTATGCAATATATGTTAATTGTTGTATGTTTGGGAAACCGGGTCGTTACAGTGATAGGCACTAAGTGGGTTTATCTAAACAAGTTGGATGAACATGGAACTATAACCCGCAACAAGGCTCGTCTTGTTGCTCAGGGATACAGACAAGAGGAAGACATAGACTACGACGAAACATTTGCCCCAGTGGCAAGACTGGAAGCTATTCGTCTATTCTTAGCATACGTTATTCACAGAGACTTCAAGGTATATCAAATGGATGTGGAATCAGCATTTCTTAACGGAAGGCTGAATGAAGAAGTCTATGTTGAGCAACCTCTAGGATTCACTGATCCTAAGCATCCAGGTTATGTATATAAGCTGGATAAGGCACTCTATGGCTTAAAGCAAGCTCCTCGTGCATGGTATGACACACTTTCAACTGATCTCCATATTGAAAATTTTGAGTGTGGTAAAATCGATAAAACTCTATTTTTCTAGGAAAGTAAAAGGTCATATCATTATTGTTCAAATATATGTCGATGATATTATATTTGGTTCTACCAACCCTGAATTATGTACTCGTTTCACTGAAAGAATGAAAGCTGAATATAAAATGAGTATGATGGGTGAACTGACATATTTCCTTGGCCTTCAAATCAAGCAGAATGAAATAGGTACTTTCATTCACCAAGGTAAGTATGTTAAAGATATGCTGAAAAAGTTTGATTTAACTCAAAGCTCAGCTATGAAAACCCCAATGGCACTGCCGCTGACACTTAACAAAGATCCTTCAGGGAAGCCTGTTAATGTCACAGCTTACCGTGGGATGATCGGCTCTCTTCTGTATCTTACAGCTAGTCGTCCTGATATTATGTATGCAACTTGTTTATGTGCACGATATCAATCTGAACCTAAGGAATCTCATTTGATCGTTGTAGAGCGTATTTTTCGATACCTTAAGGGTACTCGTAACCTAGATCTTTGGTATCCCAAAGACTCAGGGTTTGATCTAATCGCCTATTCAGATAGTGATTTTGCAGGATGCAAATTGGATAGGAAAAGCACCACAGGAGGTTGTCAGCTCTTGGGTGGAAAGCTGGTGAGTTGGACAAGTAAAAAGCAGAATTCAGTGTCCACCTCAACCGCTGAAGCTAAGTACGTAGCCGCTGGAAGCTGTTGTTCTCAGGTCTTATGGATGAGAAATAAACTATTGGACTATGATCTTCAGCTCTCCAAAATTTCAATCTATTATGACAGCACTAGTGCCATCGCTATAGCAAACAATCCAGTGCTACACTCAAAGACCAAACACATCAAGATCAGGTATCATTTTATGTAAAGCCCGTATCCCGGTATGTAATTTATTAGTATTAATTCTTTTTTGAAAGTTTTATTTAACGTGGTTATTAACGGGGCTAACGGAATTGGCGAAACGTTTAAATCCTAAGTTATGTTAAGATGTGGAAATACCTTATAAACCTAGGGGCTAAATATGGTTTTTGCTATTCAAGTTTGCATGAAAAACCTTTTGTTTTTTTTAGCTAAAGAACCGATCACGGTTTCTTTCACTCTCGCAAACACCAAACAAAAACCCTAGTACCCCCTCTCCTCCCTAGTGCTGTCGTCGACCTACTCCCGTGAACCACCATCACCGGCGCTGCCGGCGTTGTTCGGCCGGAGAAGAGAGAGGACCGAGAGTGGGAGAGGTGCGAAGGTAGAAAGAGAGCCGAGAGTGAGAGAATACGCCGGAGAGGAGAGAGTTCGCCGGAAAGAGGAGAGAGACGTCGTCACCGTTTCTGCCGGAAAAGGGGGAGGAGAAGTCACGTCGAGGTAATCCCGTGTTCCCGTTCTTTTTCGTTGTGTTTTCGTTGTCGGAACGCCGTAAACCGCCACCACCACCGCTGCAGCCACGGCTGCCGGCGATGGGGCCGCCGCTGCACGCCGCCGTGGTGGCGGCAGAGGGGTGGGTGCAGGGGTGTGCAGGGGTGTGCAGGGTGCGGGTGCGTGCGGGTGCGTTTTGCGAGTGTGTCGGGAGTGGGTGACGTTGGGAGGTCTCGCCGGAAGGGTTACCGTAACCATCGTCGCCGCCGCCATCCACCACCGCTGCCGGAGTCGGATGTGGGTGGTGCTCGGTGGTTGTCCAGCGTAGTACAGCCCTTTCCAGTAAGCTTGTAGGCTATTTGGGTCTGTTTGGGTTAAGCTATGTCTTAATGGGTTTATAAACAATATTTGTCATTTCATGTGAAAACGTTTGTCTGCCACTGTTTTGCGACGGCCATAACTTTTCCGTCGTAGCTCGGATTGAGGCGAATCCGGTGCCCACGGTTCACATTTAGTGCCGGGCACACTTTTTGTGTTTTAGCGGAAGTCCGGTTCAGCCTCTAGCTAGGCGTAAATTGGCTGTTTATGTAGCAGGTCCGGAATTGACAGTTTCGCGTTCCGTTTTTTAAAAAAAAAGTCATAGTTTCTGCCTCTGTTTTGTAAAAGCCATAACTTATTCTAGGAACATCGTATTGGGGTGAAATCAGTGCCAAAATCTCCCATTCTGAGTCTAGTAAGTTTCTTATGTTTTGCGGAAAAACCAGTTCGGACCATAGCTAGTGTCAAACCGCCGTTTTGTACTGAAAGGTACTAATTTTCGCTGTGCAGCAGGTTGGTTTTATAAAATCCATAATAAATTGTAGAAATATCGTTAGAGCGCGTGCGATATGTCCCTGGAACCCTAAGACATGGGACTTTGTGATTATGGAAAAATATTTCTGGTTTAATCAGCTAATAAGGGGTTAAACAGGTCCCGAACAGACCTGTGTGTTGAGAGTAAAAACTGGAAAAATGTGTTTTTAAAGTTAGTAGTCGTGGCTTTGGTTTGGGGTGTCACTTTGACAATTGTTAACACGTAATTAGGTGGGAGAAGGTGAGTGAAGTTGGCCGGCTTGTGATTGCGGTTGCGGATACTCGCGTTGCTTTAAGGTGAGTTCTCTCACTGCGTAGACTATGAGTTACATATGTGTTACGTTTGCTCTAGCGTGTTATTGTATGCTTACGTGAACTAGTTGTGGTGTGATAGCTAGTTGTAAATTATTTATTATATGAATGGTGTGTTTTGTGTACACCTCGGTGGGGCTGAGGGGCTCGGTGGGACTGAGCTAGTACGAATATCATATAATGTGGGCTCGGTGGGACTGAGTTAGTATGGATATCGTTTAATGTGTACTCGGTGGGACCGAGGGCTCGGTGGGACTGAGCTAGTATGGACATCATATAATGTGTACTCGGTGGGACCGAGGGCTCGGTGGGACCGAGGGATCGGTGGGACCGAGGTGTGTGATTACATGTTTAAATCTTGATATGTTATTATACTTGTAATTGTGGTGTTGTTTGCCTACTTGCGAGTAGGGGCGATATATGTGTGATTGCTACCTGCATAGGTGGTAGAATTCACTAAGCTTCGTGCTTACCCCTTCCCAATATCTTATGTTTTCAGGTGCGAGTAGCAGTCGAGCGTGACGGTACACACTAGCGCAAGGCGAAGGCTGATCGAGTTTCATTTTTAAATGTCGAGATTTAATTTAATAATTTTTCCGCTGCATAAATATTATTTGACGGTTCAAATTAACGATGTTATCTTTATTTGTAATGGGATTTGCTAATTTATGGTTTGTTTATAATGGAAGGCATTATTTTTAAAATTTTAAATTCCTTGTAATTTTTGGGACGTTACAACTTGGTATCAGAGCACAGCTTGAGTGAATCAAACACATCTCGGTGTGTTTGGTCTCAAGTTGCGGCTATGAAGTTTTAAACTCTTTTACTAAAATCTTTGAGAATAAAAGAAAAAGGAAAACCCGTTTGGGAAACGGTGATCGAGGGCGCAGTGTGTACAGTCAGCCGACGCTATGTGGGAAGGTACAGTACTTAGTGTATTTATTGCTTTCTAGGCATAGGGTATGCATGCTAGATTGCCTATGTTGTTTACACTGTACTGTATGATGACTGCTTGCTAGTAGGAATCAATGCTAGTTATAGTAGGTTGTTAAGTGAAGGCCCTATAGGTTGTATGCAGTAAGGATCATATAGCCTTAGAATATTTGATTTAGTTCTATTGCGCAGCTCTTGTTTGAGTCCAACCGTTCTAGGATAGAATCTTGTATTCGAATGTCTATTTGATTCACGCTGCATGCGACTGGGTATTCGCGAGGCAACTCGTTATGGCTAATAGGGATTCCGTTGTAGCAAGGGTAGTGGGATGAGATGAGATTCCTAGTGAGCTGGGAATAGCGTTTACATATGAGTACGTATGCTAGATTGCTTTCTAGAACATAGGAGTATGTATGCTAGATTGCTTGGTGCTTAATACACTGTATTGTATGGTTGTTACATGCTATTAGGAACTTATGCTAACTTTGATAGGTTGTTAAGCGAATGCACTATAGGTTGTATGCGGTAGGAACCGAATAGCCTTAGAATGTTGGATTTAGTTCTATTGCGCAGCTCTTGTTTGAGTCCAACCGTTGTAGGATAGAATCTTATATTCGAATGTCTATCTGGTTTCCACTGTATACGACTGTGCGTTTACGAGGCGACTCGTTAGGGTTTGTGGGGGTTCCGCCCTAGCAAGGGTAGTGGGGTATTATGTTTATTCCTAGGGAGTTAGGAAGAGTGTGTATATGCGTCAGTATGGACATACGTGTATGGTTTTTGTTTGGGCGAGCAACTACTTGGATACTCGGGATGGGACTCGGAGCGGACAGTGATAGGTGTAGATGGTAGTAGTAGAGCTCCTACTACCGAAAGCACAGGATCAATGTTCGAGTCGGGGAAAGTCGCGAGGAATCCAAGGAGTCGAGCGTGAGCGTGGTAGGGTGAGTTATTATGTGCTAATGACTCGTTGTAATTTCTTTTCCTAGAATGGTCAACACTAGAAGAAACAACGCGGCTGAACCGCGGGCTGAGGTCGGGATCACCGAGGAGCAGATAAGAGAGATGATTGCTACCGAGGTAGCATACACGATCGGGGAGGCGATCCCCGAAATTATCACCGCCATTCGTGATGAGGTGGTGGTTCTGATGGAGGAACGACTTGCAGCGATTCCACCGCCTGCGGTGGGGCAGCCCCGTGCTCGAGAGTTCCAGTATCGGGATCTCTCTGCCTGCTCCCCGCCAGAGTTTAAGGGAGACCCGAATCCGATTATCAGCATGCGATGGGTATCCGACATTGAGTTTGCCTTTCTGACTAGTGGCTGCCCGGACAATCTAAAGGTCTGTTTTGCAGTGAACCTACTTCGTGACGGTGCGAAGGATTGGTGCGCCACGGCATTGACGCCTGCCGAGCGCACTACCTTGACTTGGGACGAGTTTGTCACTCATTTCCGTGCAGAGTATGTACCGCCGGTATAGATGGAGCGAATCGCTAAGGAATTCCTAGAGCTCACACAGACAACAGAGACAGTAAAGGAGATGAACAAAAAATTCACCGAGATGGCATTATTTTGTCCTCAATATGCCGCCTCGGAGGATATGAAGATGTCTCGGTACAAGGACATGTTGCGTACTGAGATTAGGGAATTCGTGAGCACGGCGCAGTATGCTTCATTATCTGCGATGATGGATGCGGCCCGGAGGAGGGAACTTGAGTTGGAGACCCAAGCGAAGAAGAGGAAGGCGGCACAGGCGGTGACGCCGATCTCTGCGGTGCCACAGAAGTCGAAGTACACTGATTCGCGCGCGGGTTTGAGGAGTGGCGGGTTAAAGCCCAGGGATACCGGAATAAGGAGATCTGAAGGGTATTTTAAGTGTGGACAGTCCGGTCACTTTAGCCGGGATTGTAAAGTGCCGTTAATGGTCTGCTTTAACTGCAAGCAGACGGGTCATGTGAGGGCCAACTGTCCTAGTGCAAGGGTAGCAGATGGGAGTGGGGCACAGGGGGCGCCTGTGAATGCCCCATTGCGTATTACTGATGGTCGAACGGGTCAGCCGGGGACGGAAGCGGCTCGAGGTAGAGTTCACCAGCTAACGGTAGAGGAAGCACAGACTACGCCTAAAGTGGTGACAGGTATATTTCGCCACTTGTTTTCTGTTATTGATTATTGTATGTAGTTGCTTTTTGCTTAAGCTGTGTGATTAAGTACGTTCTTAGTTAACTCGGTGTCTGCTGTAGTGATGTTTGATAGCGGGGCTACCCATTATTTCGTGCCTCGCACTTGTAGTGAGCGTTTGGGCCGTAGTATAGGACGGCTAGGCTGTCCACTTGTGGTTGAGGTTGCTGACGTGATATTTGTTTTAAGTAGACCGTTTCAGATCAAGTTTGATGATTGAGTTAGAATTATAGGTTTTTGAGCCGACTTTGTTTTGAGGAAAAGCCGTAAGATGATTTGACGTGAATTCCAGCTTGCCCTTAGAGGTTTAAATGTCCGGATGACGATAGTGGACCGGAGAGATTTGGAGTAGTACGAGTCGAGACGTAGAATGCCGACTAAGTCATGCACAAAGTTTGAGTTTGAAAATAAAATTGCATTATCTAATTCTTGTGTTTCCAATCCTTATATGGATTGTGTTGTAGAATTTTGAGAAAGGCGCTTTTAAGTGTTATGCGGCAGTTTGAGTATTTACATGTTTGGGTGAGTGAGTCATTCCGGGATAGGCATGTTGTTGGTAGGCTGGGTGCATTGGATCCTTGGTCATGTCAGTCAGTCGTTGGTAACGGTCGGTTGGGTATCTCGGGGTGGGACCCCGGTATTCATGTGTCATGGCCTTGGCTTTCCAGTAGGCACTAAGAGGATACAGTCTTGGGCACTTACCTGAGAGGTAGTTCCGATGTGCCGGGACTTGAGACGTACCTGGGAGGTAGGCGTTAAGGTGTATCTTGTTACGGTGTAACTAGGTTTCCTAGAGCGAGCGAGGAGGATAAGTAGACGGTGGAGGATTGGGTGTTCCACACGGGATGTTAGTGTAGACCGAATTGTGTCGATTAAGGGATTGATGCCCTTTGTAATTAAGAGAATAAATGCGCAGTAACCTTTTTGAATTAAGTAGTATGTTTAGGTGTCGACTTTTGGGCTTGAGGCCAAATACCTTTAGTGTAATCGGAGATTTGTAGCCGATTTTAAAATAATTATGGTGATGGTAGTAGTAACCCTGAGATGCTTAAGTGTGATGAATGGTTATGGTGGAATAACCTTCGTGGGTGATTATAAGTTTACTAGTTTGATGATCTGTGTGAAATAATTTTGGGAGTCTACTAGAACTCGTGGAAGTTAATCGACAGTGATGGTAGGAATGATCGGATTTGAGTATCCTGTAGGGTATAGTGGTGAGCACCTTTAGAATGGATAGAGCTTGAAAGTTGAATCGGAATGTATGGAATACCTGAGGTTGAGATGAGGGAGAACTATCCGGAGCTATTCGTAGGCAGAGACTTCGAGGACGAAGTCTAATCCAAGTGGGAGAGGTGCGAAGGTAGAAAGAGAGCCGAGAGTGAGAGAATACGCCGGAGAGGAGAGAGTTCACCGGAAATAGGAGAGAGACGTCGTCACCATTTCTGCCGGAAAAGGGGGAGGAGAAGTCACGTCGAGGTAATCCCGTGTTCCCGTTCTTTTTCGTTGTGTTTTCGTTGTCGAAACGCCGTAAACCGCCACCACCACCGCCGCAGCCACGGCTGCCGGCGATGGGGCCGCCGCTGCACGCCGCCGTGGTGACGGCAGAGGGGTGGGTGCAGGGGTGTGCAGGGTGCGGGTGCGTGCGGGTGCGTTTTGCGAGTGTGTCGGGAGTGGGTGACGTTGGGAGGTCTCGCCGGAAGGGTTACCGTAACCATCGTCGTCGCCGCCATCCACCACCGCTGCCGGAGTCGGATGTGGGTGGTGCTCGGTGGTTGTCCAGCGTAGTACAGCCCTTTCCAGTAAGCTTGTAGGCTGTTCGGGTCTGTTTGGGTTAAGCTATGTCTTAATGGGTTTATAAACAATATTTGTCATTTCATGTGAAAACGTTTGTCTGCCACTGTTTTACGACGGCCATAACGTTTCCGTCGTAGCTCGGATTGAGGCGAATCCGGTGCCCACGGTTCACATTTTGTTCCGGGCACACTTTTCGTGTTTTAGCGGAAGTCCGGTTCGGCCTCTAGATAGGCGTAAATTGGCTGTTTATGCAGCAGGTCCGGAATTGACAGTTTCGCGTTCCGTTTTAAAAAAAAAAGTCATAGTTTCTGCCTCTGTTTTGTAAAAGCCATAACGTATTCTAGGAACATCGTATTGGGGTGAAATCAGTGCCAAAATCTCCCATTCTGAGTCTAGTAAGTTTCTTATGTTTTGCAGAAAAACAAGTTCGGACCATAGCTAGTGTCAAACCGCAGTTTTGTACTGAAAGGTACTAATTTTCGCTGTGCAGCAGGTTGGTTTTATAAAATCCATAATAAATTGTAGAAAAATCGTTAGAGCGCGTGCGATATGTCCCTGGAACCCTAAGACATGGGACTTTGTGATTATGGAAAAATATTTCTGGTTTAATCAGCTAATAAGGGGTTAAACAGGTCCCGAACAGACCTGTGTGTTGAGAGTAAAAACTGGAAAAATGTGTTTTTAAAGTTAGTAGTCGTGGCTTTGGTTTGGGGCGTCACTTTGACAATTGTTAACACGTAATTAGGTGGGAGAAGGTGAGTGAAGTTGGCCGGCTTGTGATTGCGGTTGCGGATACTCGCGTTGCTTTAAGGTGAGTTCTCTCACTGCGTAGACTAGGAGTTACATATGTGTTGCGTTTGCTCTAGCGTGTTATTGTATGCTTACGTCTAGTTGTGGTGTGATAGCTAGTTGTAAATTATTTATTATATGAATGGTGTGTTTTGTGTACACCTCGGTGGGACTGATCTAGTACGAATATCATATAATGTGGGCTCGGTGGGACTGAGTTAGTATGGATATCGTTTAATGTGTACTCGGTGGGACCGAGGGCTCGGTGGGACTGAGCTAGTATGGACATCATATAATGTGTACTCGGTGGGACCGAGGGCTCGGTGGGACCGAGGTGTGTGATTACATGTTTAAATCTTGATATGTTATTATACTTGTAATTGTGGTGTTGTTTGCCTACTTGCGAGTAGGGGCGATATATGTGTGATTGCTACCTGCGTAGGTGGTAGAATTCACTAAGATTCGTGCTTACCCCTTCCCAATATCTTATGTTTTCAGGTGCGAGTAGCAGTCGAGCGTGACGGTACACACTAGCGCAAGGCGAAGGCTGATCGAGTTTCATTTTTAAATGTCGAGATTTAATTTAATAATTTTTCCGCTGCATAAATATTATTTGACGGTTCAAATTAACGATGTTATCTTTATTTGTAATGGGATTTGCTAATTTATGGTTTGTTTATAATGGAAGGCATTATTTTTAAATTTTTAAATTCCTTGTAATTTTTGGGACGTTACATTTTATCAGAGATCATGTGATGAATGGTGATATAGAACTTCATTTTATTCCAACTGACTCTCAGTTAGCTGATCTGTTCACCAAACCTCTTGATGAGACAAGATTCAACTTTCTCATCAGCGAGCTTGGAATGCTGAACTTAGAAGAGTAAAATCTTCAGTGGATAGCATTAGATCAGTGATAATATAAACTTGTATATCCCTATTAATCATCTAATCTCTGAACAAAATTGATTCGCTGATATCAAGGTATATTCTCTCTCTTAAACGCTGACGTTCGACTCAGCATGCAGAATTTCAAAATAAATTACATCGATGAATATCTCTTCCTTTCAGCGATTCTTTTGAAAACCTAAATTCTCACTGATATTTCCAATAAGTGCTTCTTATTTAGAAAATGTCCCCGAGTTTTTCAAAAACCCTCAGAGACAACTATAAATATGAAAGGACGTTTGTGACGTCATCACAACGGATAAAACCTTGGCACGCCTTTTCGTCTGACACGCTCGCCCGTTTCGTTTTCTTGTCTAATAAGATTCAAGGGATGTGTCACGTGTCATCATGAGAAACTTTTCCCGCTCATAAGTTTCTCTCTCTACTCTTACTATATAAACCCTTCGAGTTTATATTTTTACCTTTTACGCGATCATACTCTCTAAAGCAATAGAACTATCTTTGCATTCAGATTGTTTTCTCAAGAACTTGTGATTCATCATCTTCTAGTTCAACAAAACAGGTTAATCATTTCTCTCCTTAATCTCTCAAAAACTTGTTTTTGATCTTCTTATTGTTTTCAAAAGATCAAACAAAAGAACTTTCTGAAAATGAAATCATTTTCTTCATGGTTTTATGAACACAATCTATTTGCAGGTTGTTCTTGTAAGTTTAAAATAAAAATCTTAAACTTATGCATTTCATACGTTTTTTTTCTAGAATCCTTTCCATAAAAGGTGTTGGTCCCGAAGGCCTATACAAGTTTGTAGAAGGGGGGGGGGGGGGGGGGTTGAATACAAACACACAGATTTTACTTTTCTAAATTGTTTATTGATAAATCATTAACAATTTACAGCTTGTTGCGGAAACAAGATTAAGGATAAACCTAAATCTAAACAAGTTGGAACACTAAGGTTTCTTGCACTAAGAGAGATAAGGAAATTACTAATAATAACCTATCTGAGATAAGAGATTTGAACTTGTCCAGAGTTAGCAAGTTACTTCAAAAGAAGTGAGTTCATCTCTTTATATACTGCATGCATTTAATGCAAATCAGTATATACTTTACACGTGTCATCAGCTGGTTGGTTGCATGTCATTGACTTTTGATGACAACCTTAGTAGCCGTAAGGATGAACAGTGTAGTATCAGAGTGGTTGTACGATTTCAGATTTTCGGAGGTTCTTTTCTGACATTTCGTACGGAGACGTGCAATGGTGGTTAAGAAAAAAGTACTTTGTACGGAGGACTTCATGATCAGCTTTCGTTGATTCAGCGATTATCATTTTCTATTCAGCGAATGATAAAGTTCAGCGATAGTTGAAGTCCTGTACTTGATACTTCACGTTGAGTGGACAAATCTGAGTCTTCGCTGATCCACATCAGTTCATTAGGAGACTTGTCGCTGGTTCTTGAGCTTGATCTTCGACTTCAGCGTAGAACCTTTGTTGACGTGAAACTTGTCTTCAGAGATCATAAGTAAACAACTAACTTATCAGCGATCATCATAATGACTGAACAGACTCAGAGCATTAATGATGAACAGTGTTCGCTGAATGTTTATTTTAAAGAGCGAGAGTTCCTATCAGCGGTACTGTAAGATCTTAGTACTTATCAGCGATAGTGAAACTCTGATACATATTGTTTACTTACAATTTTCACTAAGTATATAAGAGAGGGTCATTATCAAATCACTGAGGGTTTGGATCAACAATCTCCCCCTATTTGATTATGACATAGCAACAAAGAAAATTGCTATTTAATGAAAACATAAGGATAAAAAGAACTCGTAAAATATTTGTCCCTTTTACTGTTTTCTGGGTTCTTTTCAGTACTTATGGAGTAAGGTACGTTCGCTGAAATCATTCTTTAAAAAAATTGAATCAGGTTACAATGAAGAACAGAAAGATTACAAGTACAAGCGAAATAATTTACAAGTACAGAAGGATAACTGATAAAATAGATGAAAGAGGCGATTTTATCAGCTTACAGAGGTTCTTCCTTAATGAGAAGTTCATCAAGGGTCTTTTCAGTGGGGATCATCCAGTCAGGAACCATTACGCCTCGTTTTCTTTTGTTCAGCGCTTCTTTGAAGATCAAGGGTTTTAGGTGTCGTGCCTGAATGTCTTTTCTGAAGTCACACCAGTAGATGAGATCTCTGAGCTGTTCGATTGGAGTGATTGGAAGCTCAGCGATCCGTTGAAAACATTTACGTCCGTCGTAGTCGAGAAAGAATATTCCATAAGGATTACTGATGACTTTACCAGGGACGAAAAGTTCACATGGTGGCAAAGAAATGTCAAGGGAAGATAGATCAGGGTCAGGACCAAGCACTTCAGCGCGAGAGAAACCAATTCCAGTTTCATTTCGTATGACAGGACCTGAGTTTGAATCTTGACGTTTCTTCTTTGGAGAGGCCCTTTTTCTTTTCAGCTTAAGATCAGGAAGAGGAGGAATGTCCACACAAGAAGATATCAAGTCGATCTGTCTGTTTATCAGCTTTTCGAAATGATCCTTGTACTTAGATTGTGATGAATGGATAGCTAACTTCATCTCCAGCCATCCAGAGAGACCATACCTTTTTACACTGTCATCGCGAAAGGCTTCAGATTGGCCATCTTCTCTGAAAAGTTTGATGTCAACAATAGGTACTCCGATAGAGGTTCTTCCAGAGATGAATACCTTGTTGATCTTCGTTGGACGATATCTGAAGTGAATTTTCTCTTTACACCAGATCAGGGTGGTCTGAGAAACTTCAGTTTTCCTTTCCACGATCTTCTGGGCTTCTTCCCAAAGCTTTCGTTGGATTTGAATGGGAACACGTTTCATCTTGGGGTCTTTGACAGATTCTTGAGTAAGCTTGATGGCGTATTCTCTGTCTTTTTCTTCAGCTTCCTTTCTTTCAGCGATTAGGCGTTCAGCTCTGAGGTGTTCCTTGTATTCAGCTTTTGAGATTCTGAACTTTGGAGGAACTGAAGGAAGTTGATCACGCCTCAGAATGATTCGCTGATCCTCGAATCGCTTTATTATTTCCTCTCTTTTCGTTTGTTCCTCTTCACTTAGCTTTTGAAGAGCTAAGGAAGGTCTGCGTTTGTGAGAGAGAGTCTGTTCCTCAGGTTCATCAGTCTCAGAGATCAAATCCAAGACTGGGATTATTTCTTCAGTGGCAGCTGGTATTTTTGGTGAAGTCGCAGTTGTGGAGCCTTCAACGATATCCTCAAACAGGGGAGAGGACTAGCTGAAACAAAGCGATTTTACAAGTAAGAACTTGGGTAGAAACAGATAGAGAGAATTGGTTTAAGTGTATAGGCTTGGGTAGAGGAACTGATAGTGTATGATAGAGGAGGGATGGAGTAAGAGATGTTTAGTGTACCTGACAAACCGGCTTTTCAAGCAAGATCGTCAGATTGTCATCTTCAGAGACGCTTTTGCCTTTGCCTTTCTCAGCTCCAGAGGCTGAGGGCTTTGTTTTTGTCCGCTCCCCTGAAGGTTCATTTATCGAGATCCCCTTAAGAGCTTTGATCCTTGGGGCAGGTTTGACGATAAAGAAATCTTCGTCATCTTCGTCATCATCATCATCATTCTTCTTTGGAGAAGAAGATGGTTCATCATCAGGGATGTCGACGGCTTCATCATCTTCTGCTTCGGATTCTTCAGCGTCTTCTTCGAGTTGCTCCCCCTCAGATACAGAGGCGAGCTTCTCGGTTCCCTCAGGGTTTTCATCTCCCTGAGGTCCAGCGGCAGCTTCAGTTTCAATAGTCTTCTCACCCTCTTCAGCGAAGGTGAGGTCTTCGTTCTTCTCTCCCCTGATAGATTCATCATGGGAAAGGTCTTCAGCGCTCTTCTCCCTGGGATGTTCAGCGCTCTTCTCCCCCTCTTTTTCATGATGACTGGGGGAGGAATGGGTAGACTCTTCAGCTGTGGGAGGCTCTCTGTCTTCTTGGCCAGAGATACCCACACAGCTTTCAATCTTTGCTAATCTGACTTCTAGGCCAGTTATAGCAGGATTGATCTTTTCCAGCTCTTTGCGATCCGTCGCTGTGAAAGTTTCCAATGCAGGGACGGGGGCAGGTTCAGGAGCAGGAGTTCTCGCCTTGTTGAGTAGCTCTTCAATCATTGTTTTCATTGAACCAACGTCGGTCTTTACAGAGCCTAAGTCAGTCGTCAGAGTTTGAACATTTGTCTTCACAGCAGACATATCACCCTCTAGTGCTCCAACCGATGTCTTCAGCGTTGTTACTTCGCCGGACATGGAGGAAACTGATTGTTTGAGTGAGGTGTAGCCTGTGTAGATATCAGCGAGCACCTTAGCGAAATCGCTGAGAGTCTTATCAACTTGCTTCAAGTCATCTGCGGAAGCCGTCTTCTCCACCACCGTTGTCAGCTTTGTCAAATTTTCTCCAGCGGTGGTTACAGCTGCAGAGTTGTCGGAGAGTGTGGTGGTGAGATCTGTCAGCTTTGTTTCCACGGACTTCAGAGAAGCGTTGATGTCTCCCAAATTAGGACCTGTAACACATAAGTACTTGTGAACAAAGGAAAGCTCAGAAGTTTCAGGTTTAGTTACAGTGTATATGGGTTGATTTGTACCTGCAGGAGGATTGATGAACTCGTCAAAGTTGCGGATCCCTGAAAAATGTTCCATATCTTCCTCAAAAGTTCGGTGAGGAATGGTGATCTCTGCAGGTCTTGTCTTCATCATTCTTTGAGAAGCGTCAGCGGAGGCTTCTGGAATGATGGCATCTCCAGTATTCTTTGGAGGAGAGTCCAAGTGAGTAGAGGGAGAAGCGAAGGATAAGATTGGGTTCGGGTACTGAGTTCAGCGTTGGGTAGGTTCCAAGTTTCTAACCTCAGCGTTTAGAGACGCTGAAGCCGGGATTGAAGGGATGGTTTGAATGGGTGTGGCAGAGCGTACCACAGAACTTTCCTTCAGCTCTGCAGAATGAGCTGAGGAGTCTTCAGTAGGAGATTGCTGGGGCTGCTCCTTGGTTTTCTTGATCCTTTTGGAACCAAGTGGGATTGAAGAGTGTTTCCTTTTCTTAGAAGGAGAGGATTGTGTGGCCGGGGTATCAGCGATGGGTATAGTCGCTGAAGGAGCCACAGAAGTTGAAGAAGTTGGGTTGAGAAGAGTGAGAAGGGTAGAAAGACGTACCTCATTTTCGATAGGTTTGAAGTCGAGCACCTTAGGGCCAACCTGAGAGAGTTTCAGGTCACCCTCTTTCGGGTAGCTGTCCTTCAGGCCATATTGAAAGATGGCGCTGATGAATCGGGGGTAGGGAACCCATGCAGGTCTGTCAGCGGAAGAATCCACGCGTTGCACTAAGTCATCATAGATAATAGATGCCCAGTCGATGTGTAGACCTTTCAGCAGAGCGTATCCCATTGCTTGCTGAGGTTGAGCGGATTGATCAGAGGAGCCGGTTTTCGCAGTCATGCAGCTAATCAGATGGGCGAAGATGAAATTCATCTCGCTTGGCATTTTTGACTTCTTTATCAGCGTCAGCTTCTTCTCAGGCTTCTTGTCCCTTCCAGTTTCCCAGACATAGCCCATTGCATCAAAAAATGCAATAAGAGCTTCTTTGTCAGCGTGCTTTTTGTGGTCAGGGAATGGAACAAAAGGTTTTTCTTTGGTAGCGTTGGGAAAGTTTAGAGCTTTGCGAATGATTGCGGGGGTTATCTTTATTGTGCCATATTCAGTATCGCTGAGTATGCAGTCAATAGTTTTGGAGGGATCTTTGGCGGATGGTAGCTGAGAGTGTCTGGCAGAGTACCAGAACTGGGATAGCAATAGCTGACTTGCAGGAGGTGTGATTGTCAGGGCTGTTGAAATGAAGCTATTCTTAAGGAAATTTACAGCATCATCCAGATGTGTAACTTGCTTTCGAGGAGGAAACTCGAAAAGCGCAGAGAGGTTGTTTATCTTGGTCCAGTCAAGTTGATCCATAGAAAACTTAACCTGTGGAGCCATTATGATATCCACTTCTTCAGAGTCAGTGGAGAAGTTCTCAGCGGTGGCATGAATCTTGGAAGTTGCCATTTCTCTGTATTATCAGTTCAACCAAAGATGTTAACAAATAAGAATTATCTTAATGTGGAAAGAAATTTCCATTAAGATGTTTCGAATTTTATCCATTTCATTCAGACAAAAATGTCTTAAAGAAGATTAGGGTTTTTCATGATTTTTGACAGAAAATGTAAAACCCCTAAAGTCTTGTATTCCAGTTTCTAAAAAAAAACTGGATACGAATGAAGAACAAGTTTAAGATTAAGATTTAAAACTTGAAGAACAACCATGAAATGGTTGTGTTCATAAAACCATGAAAGAAATGATTTCATTTTATTTAAGAAGTTCTTTTGTTTGATCTTGTTTAAAACAATGATAAGATCGGAAACAAGTTAAGCATTTGAAAAAAAAAGAACATATTAACCTTGATGTTTGATAACGAAGATGATGAACAGTTCTTGAGGTTTTTGAGAGCACAAATGAAACAGTAATTCTTTTCTTGCGGAGGAAGATTGATCGCGTAAAAGATAAAATATAAACCAAGAGTTGTTTATATAGAGATTTTAGAGAGAGAAAACCTTGAGCGGGAAAAGGTTTTCATCATGACACGGACACGTGTTTGCATTTGATTGGAAGTTTGAACGAAACGTGCAAACGTGTGTCAGAAAGAAATCGTGCCTGGTGTTATCCGTTGCAATGACGTCACAACTGTCCTTTCATATTCTTGGTTGTCTCTGAGGTTTTGAAAAACTCAGGGACTCTTTGAAAAACATGAAACACTGAATAGAAATATCAGTGAAGGTTTTAAGAAATTTCAAAAAGTCGCTGTTAAGGAAGAGATATTCAGCGATGCATTTGTTTTGAAATCTTGCATTTTCATGCGATATGTCAGAGAGAGAAAACATACCTGGATATCAGTTTAACCAAGTTTATTCAGAGAGAAGATAATTGAATAGGTTATACGAGTTGATTTTATCCTATCGCTGATTAATGTGAACCGCTGAAGATTTTACCCTTCAAAGTTCAGCATTCCAAGCTCGCTGATGAGAAAGTTGAATCTTGTCTCATCAAGAGGTTTGGTAAATAAATCAGCTAACTGATGATCAGTTGGGATAAAATGAAGTTCTATATCACCATTCATCACATGATCTCTGATAAAATGATATCTGATTTCTATGTGTTTTGTCTTTGAGTGTAGCACTGGATTGTTTGCTATAGCGATGGCACTAGTGCTGTCGCAATAGATTGGAATTTTTGAGAGCTGAAGATCATAGTCTAGTAGCTGATTTCTCATCCACAAGACCTGAGAACAGCAGCTTCCAGCGGCTACATACTCAACTTCAGCTGTGGAAGTGGACACCGAGTTTTGCTTCTTACTTGTCCAACTTACCAGCTTTCCACCCAGGAGCTGACATCCTCCTGTGGTGCTTTTCCTATCCATTTTGCAACCTGCAAAATCACTGTCTGAATAGGCGGTTAGATCGAATCCTGAATCTTTGGGATACCAAAGACCTAGATTCGCTGTACCCTTAAGATATCGAAAGATTCGCTTTACAGCTTTCATATGGGATATCTTAGGTTCAGCTTGATATCGTGCGCACAAGCATGTTGCAAACATAATATCGGGTCGGCTAGCTGTAAGGTACAATAGTGAGCCGATCATCCCACGGTACAACGTAACATTGACAGGAACACCCTTTGTGTCCTTATCAAGTGTCAGCGGTGGTGCCATAGGGGTTTTCATAGCTGAACTTTCAGTTAAGTCGAATTTCTTCAGCATATCTTTAACATATTTTCCCTGATTTATAAAGGTTCCTTTTTCAGTTTGCTTAATCTGAAGACCAAGGAAGTATGTTAGTTCACCCATCATGCTCATTTTATACTCATCTTTCATTCTATCAGCGAAACGAGTACAAAGCTAAGGGTTAGTAGAACCAAATATAATGTCATCAACATATATTTGAACCAGAATGATATGACCTTTCACTTTTCTAAAAAATAGAGTTTTGTCAATCTTACCTCGCTCAAAATTTTCAATATGGAGATAAGTAGAGAGAGTATCATACCATGCACGAGGAGCTTGCTTTAAGCCATAAAGTGCCTTGTCCAGTTTATAAACATAACCTGGACGCTTAGGATCTGAGAATCCTGGAGGTTGTTCCACATAGACTTCTTCATTCAGCTTTCCATTTAGAAACGCTGACTTAACATCCATCTGATGTACAGTGAAGTTTTTGTGTACATCATATGCTAAGAAAAGACGAATAGATTCAAGTCTTGCTACTGGAGCAAATGTTTCGTCATAATCTATGCCTTCCTCTTGTCTGTATCCCTGAGCAACAAGACGAGCTTTGTTGCGAGTTACAGTACCATGTTCGTCCAACTTGTTTCGATAGACCCATTTAGTGCCTATCACCGTTTTGTCAGTTGGTCTACGAACGAGTTTCCAAACTTTGTTTCTTTCGAATTCAGTCAGCTCTTCTTGCATAGCGCTGACCCAGTTTGGATCTCTGAGGGCATCATCTATTTTCTTTGGTTCAGTTAGAGAAATAAAGTTAACAAATAAACAAATATTACCAGCACTTCTACGAGTCTGAATCCCAGCGTTTGGATCACCAAGAATTTGATCAATTGGGTGATTTATGGTCCATCGCTGAGCCGGAGCGTGAGATGCTGACTCATCTTGATCTTGTGAAGATGAAGCTTCAGCGACGTCGGGAGTATCAGCCAAGAGAGGAATGGATGCAGTTGTCATTATATTCACTGATTGCTGAGAGGTAGATGGAATGTCTGAGATATTTGGATCAACTGCAGGTATAGTGTTTATAGGAACAGCTGAGACCCATGATGTTTCAGCTTCACTATTCTGCATGTTTGGAATGATAGTGGGACTATCATCTTCTACTGGATGAGCATGAGGAGTGGGAATATCTTCTGAATCACCAAGATGAGAAAACATCCATTGATTCAGTTCTTCTGTATCAGCGTTCGGTTTAGAGTTCGCTGAACGGGATTCGTCAAACGTGACGTGAATAGTTTCTTCTACAGTTTGTCTTCTTCGATTGAAGACTCTGAAGGCTTTGGAAACTGAGGAGTATCCAAGAAAGATTCCATCATCAGCTTTAGGATCAAACTTTCCAAGGGCATCTCTGTTGTTCAGTATAAAACACTGACAACCAAAGATGTGAAGAAAGCTGATCGAGGGCTTTCTCCCATGAAAAAGTTCATAGGCTGTTTTATTGAACCTTTTGACTATCAGCGACCTGTTTTGCGTAAAACAAGCAGTGTTGACAGCTTCTGCCCAAAACTGAGTAGGCAGGTGAGAATCGCTGAGCATTGAACGTGCAGCTTCAATAATTGTTCTATTTCTTCTTTCAGCGACTCCATTTTGTTGCGGTGTTCTCACTGACGAAAAGTTGTGAGAGATACCCTTACTCTCAAAGAAGGAATCAAGAGAACTGTTTTTGAATTCAGTCCCATGATCACTCCTTATTGAGCGAACGGTCAGATTGTTCAGGGTTTCCATCTTCCGAACAAAGGTGATGAGTTCTTCAGGGGTGTCACTCTTAGAACGGAGAAACATTACCCAAGTGAAGCGTGAGAATTCATCAACTATGACCAGCGTATATTTCTTTCCAGCGATGGATTGTTTGTTAACAGGGCCAAACAAATCCATATGGAGTAGTTGTAGAGGAGATGACACTGAGGAAACTTGCTTTGATTTAAAGCTTGCTTTGGTCTGCTTCCCTTTTTCACACGCTGAACATAAAGACTCTTTGGCGTATGAATGCTGAGGTAGACCAGTGACTAACTCTTTTGACGAAAGAGTATTCAGTGTCTTGAAATTTAGATGCGAGAGCCTCTTATGCCATAGCCAGTTAACATCAGAAGATGCCTTTGAGAAGAAACAGGAGTTCTCAGTGGTTGTTGAGTCCATGTTTATTACATAAACATTTTCCAAACGATAACCGCTGAGAGCTATCTTCTCCTTTTTGTCAGTGACAAAGCAGGGTTCCTTAGTAAAAATTACTTTGTTATCCATGTCGCAAAGCTGACTGATGCTTAGAAGATTATGCTTCAGCCCTTCAACATATGCAACTCTTCTGAAGGAGGTTGTACCATTTGAAAGTACACCATACCCTCGGGTATGTCCTTTTCCATTTCCACCGAAAGTCACAGAGGGACCTTTCTCTTCCTTGTATTCAGCGAGCAGGCTTTTCTTACCAGTCATGTGTCTAGAGCATCCGCTATCGAGATACCAGATACCCTTCTTAACCTGCAATACAAAGGAAGATTTGTTTTTCTTAGGTACCCACTTAACCATGTATACACGTTTGTCAGTGGAAGTAGTTGGAATGGAAGGTTCAGCAGTCTTCGCAACATTTGAAGATTCAGCTTTGTCTTTCTTCACTTTGGTTAATTTCTTAACCTCAGTGGTAGAATTCACCTTGACCTGATTTGCACTAGGGTTGGTCTTCTTTGCCTTGGGGGCAATCTTCACCTTAGCTATCTTTTCAGCTTTGGTGGCTGTGGGGCACTTACTAGCAATATGATCAGTGAGTCCACAGTGATAACATTTCCTATAGCTAAAAGTAGTTCTAGGACCATTTGAATGCTGAGCTTTTAATTTTGAATTGGAAGTGCCAGCACCAAGTAAACTATTGGATTTAGAAATGGGACGAACATTCAGTTCTTCAGATTTCTTACCAAGGACATCCACTCTGAGTCTAGGAGTAGATCGCTGAATAGATCCAGAGATCAGCTTTCTAGATCCAGAGGGGTAGGTCACTGAGGCTTTAGAAGCATTCAGCTTTGGTACTAAGGTACCCTTCTGAGGATTTTGATAAATAACAATTCCTTTACCTTTGTCTTTAGAGACAGAGGTAGGTTTTGAATAAACCATTTTCTCTTTACCTTTTGAGGAGGTAGGAGTTTCCTCAGGGATTGGTGTAAAGGACGAGGAGCACTGAGATGATGAAGTGTCAGCAACTGAGGATACGAACGTTCCAAATTTAAGCATTGAACGTTCAGTGGTTGGTTTTGGAGTATCATATTTATAACCCAGACCACGTTTATCACTCAGTGGAATCTGAGCCTTAATTATCTCAGTGATCTTTGTTGAAGAATTACACCATCCTTCAACAGTAGCTATTTCAGCCTCTAATGCAGCGAAAGCTTCTGCTCGTTCGATTTTGACTAGCTGATTTAAATATACTTGATCTTTAAAATCTTCTTCAATTTTAGAAAGCTTTTCTATTTGAAGGTGGCAGTTTTTAAGCTTTTCAGCGAGATCAAGATTTTGGTTTTCAACCACAGTTTTGCCGTTCATGGCTTCGTATAAACTTCTAGTCAAGAGATCGATCTTACGGAGACTATCAGCTTCATCAATATTTGCAATATTGGTAAAGAAAGAAGGTGATACCTGAATAGCAGAGGTTGAAGTGGAGGGAATGTCTGAACTTTCTTCCTCTTCAATCTTGGCCATGAGACATTGATTTGCTTCATCATCTTCAGAATCAGATGATGATGCTTCTTCATCAGAAGCAGCCCAATCATAGTCAGCCATCAGGCCTTTGCCTTTCTTCTTAAAGCTTTTCAGCTTCGCATATTTGTCTTTCAGCTTTGAGTATTTGTCATCTTTATTCCTTGGAACAAAGGATTTCTTTGTAAAAGCTGAGGGTCTAGAAACTTTCTTAGACCTGCACTCGTTAGCAAAATGTCCTATCTTTTCGCAGTTAAAACAAGTAGCAGTAGCCTTATCAACAAAAACTGATGATTTAGGCTTGTCAGCTATGGAAAGAGGTTTGTTCTTTCTAAACATTTTCTTTTTGGCAAATCTCCTGAACTTCTTAGTTAGGAGAGCCAAAGATTCATCATCTGAAAAATCAGAATCTGATGAACTTTCAGAGTTACTCTCTAACTCAGTGATAGTGACCGAGGGTCGCTGAGTAGAAGGTTCCTCTGAGATTAAAGCAACAGGGGTGCTTTTGGAATCTTTTACAAGATTCTTCTTAAGATGGCTTGATTGCTCATGATTCAGCAACGTGCCATATAAGGTAGCAAGGGTCATTGATCTTAGATCCTTTGACAGCTTGAGACACATGGAATAATTGTCCCAGCTTTTAGGTAAACATTCTAGAAACTTTTTCAGCACTTCAAAGTTAGAATATTCCTTACCAACAGTTTTCAGATCTATAATTAAACAATTAAAACGTTGGTGAACTTCAGAGAGAGTTTCATTCTTACCAGAAATGAAGCTTTCGTATTGTCTTACCAGGTTGATCTTTCTTGAATCCTGGACTTCAGACGTTCCTTCATACTGAACACATATTGTGTCCCACATGGCTTTTGATGATTTCAGGTTCATGACGGAATGGTAGACTTCGTCAGGAAGGGCCATGGATAGTATGGATCTGGCTTTTGTATCTATAGCCACTTTCTTCTTATCTTCATCAGTCCATTGATGGATTTCTTTAGGTACCAGCCTTTCTGGAATAGCTGGTCTATTCTCAGTGCCTGGAACTGCAGCATCAAATCTTACAGGGATGAATGGACCATTCTCAATATAGTAAGGCATAGTAGGGTCTACACCTTCTAAGAAGAGTGTCATCCTATTTTTCCATAAGTTGAAGTTATCTCTGGAAAATCTAGGGGGTTTTGCAAGAGAACCATTGTCTATATAATTTGTGTTTGTATTGGTGGCCATTTTCAGATAATAGCAAGGAAGAGAAATATCTTAGATTAGATCTTGTTTATGAGATTAAACAAATCTGCTCTGATACCACTTGTTGGTCCCGAAGGCCTATACAAGTTTGTAGAAGGGGGGGGGGGGGGGGATTGAATACAAACACACAGATTTTACTTTTCTAAATTGTTTATTGATAAATCATTAACAATTTACAGCTTGTTGCGGAAACAAGATTAAGGATAAACCTAAATCTAAACAAGTTGGAACACTAAGGTTTCTTGCACTAAGAGAGATAAGGAAATTACTAATAATAACCTATCTGAGATAAGAGATTTGAACTTGTCCAGAGTTAGCAAGTTACTTCAAAAGAAGTGAGTTCATCTCTTTATATACTGCATGCATTTAATGCAAATCAGTATATACTTTACACGTGTCATCAGCTGGTTGGTTGCATGTCATTGACTTTTGATGACAACCTTAGTAGCCGTAAGGATGAACAGTGTAGTATCAGAGTGGTTGTACGATTTCAGATTTTCGGAGGTTCTTTTCTGACATTTCGTACGGAGACGTGCAAGGGTGGTTAAGACAAAAGTACTTTGTACGGAGGACTTCATGATCAGCTTTCGTTGATTCAGCGATTATCATTTTCTATTCAACGAATGATAAAGTTCAGCGATAGCTGAAGTCCTGTACTTGATACTTCACGTTGAGTGGACAAATCTGAGTCTTCGCTGATCCACATCAGTTCATTAGGAGACTTGTCGCTGGTTCTTGAGCTTGATCTTCGACTTCAGCGTAGAACCTTTGTTGACGTGAAACTTGTCTTCAGAGATCATAAGTAAACAACTAACTTATCAGCGATCATCATAATGACTGAACAGACTCAGAGCATTAATGATGAACAGTGTTCGCTGAATGTTTATTTTAAAGAGCGAGAGTTCCTATCAGCGGTACTGTAAGATCTTAGTACTTATCAGCGATAGTGAAACTCTGATACATATTGTTTACTTACAATTTTCACTAAGTATATAAGAGAGGGTCATTATCAAATCACTGAGGGTTTGGATCAACAAAAGGAAACTGGTAAAACAAAACTTTTCACTAGTTTTGTACTTCTTTTCAAAACTAGAAACCCTAGTTTACCTGTCCTCTGGCAACAGCCCTGACCATCAAACCCCCTGCTCATAAAAACCTACTTGCTCAGCTTTGGTATACCGCACACCGAACCGTTGCCACTTCATCCAAAAACCCTAACCGCAAGTACGACGCCATCACTTTCAAAACTGAACTTTGCAAAGCTGAAATCACCCCTGATGCTATACGATCAACCCTGAATCTCCCTGCAAGCTTAAAGAATAATCGCTTCGTCCCATTCCCTGACACTAACTCCATTGCAGGAAAGGCGGAACTTATCGCCTTCCTAGACATGATGCGTTACAACTGGAACCCTGACCGTGAAGGGAACCCTGAGAAGAAGATAACCATTGTGCTCAAGAGCAAGATGCCCAGCGAGCTAAATTTCATCTTCACTCACATTATAAGCTGCATGTCTGCGAAGATGGGGTCAACGGATCAGGCCTCCAAGACCCAGACTGCCATGGGATATGCCCTTCTTAAAAGTCTTCATGTGGACTGGGCTAGCCTGATCTTCGAAGATCTGTTGGAGCGAGTGGACGTCGCTGATCGTCCAACGGTTGTTCCGTATCCCTGCTTTCTCAGTGCTCTCCTCCTGCATGGCCTAAAGGACGAATACCCCAAGGTTGGTGACATGAGACTCTCTCAGGTTGGCCCGAAGGTGCTCGACTACAAGCCCATCCCGAATGAGGTACGTCTTTCTCAACTCTTACCTCTTCTTCGCTCTTCTTCTTCTACTTTTGCAGCTACCTCAACGGCAGCGGTCGACCCAACCGCTGATACCCAGGCTGCAACCTCCACCTTCTCCAAAAAGAGGAAACACTCTAAATCCCCCTTGGCATCCATAAGACCAAGAAGACTTCATAGAAGCAACCCAAGCCTTCCCAGGCTGAAGACTCCACGTCGATCCTCTACAGACGACGATTGATGATTTCGTGGTACACTCTGCCACATCAGCTGAACCACCTCTTCCTCAACCGTTCCAGTGAATCCATTCCCTGAAACTGTCATGGATCAGGACCCCCACTCTCAGTACCTCTAAGTACTGAAGATATTTTCCTCAGCGGATCTAACGCTGAATCTGCTACCCACACCCTCTTCACAACCATTGCTTCTCTCTCTCATTCTTTGGTCTCTACAAAATTCATTTTTCCCACTGCATCACCTTCAAATGTCATCCATCTGGACGACAGCTCTGCCGCTGAACTACAACGCTTGATGCACCAAAATCAAGGACCCGAAGGCGCTTCCTCTCGTCAAACGCTGGAAGATGACATGGAACACTTTTCAGGCTACCGTGACATCAACACCTTTTCCAACCCGCCTCCAGGTAACCTAAACACTCCTCTCTCTGGACCCCCAACTTCTGAGCTTTCCTTTGTTCACAAGTTATTTTCTGTTACAGGTCCTAATTTGGGCACTATTAGAAACTCCCTCATGGAGATCGCTAATAAGGTGGAAACTCTCACCACCAGCATCACCAACAACTCCACATCGGTTACAAACGCTGGGGAGACGTTGAAGAAACTGGTTGAATCTATGAACGACAAGGCTACAACCGCTGATGTCTCCACGCTTGCCGGCGGGTTATCTAGTATCGCTGAGGCCCTTACCACCAACTCTTACACCATCAGCACCCTCAACAACACCAATACCGACCTCTCCTCCAAATTCAAAGCCCAGTCCAGCGAAGTCACAACGCTGAAGACAGAGGTTTCTAATCTTTAGGGAGAGGTGGGGTCTTTGAAGATTGAAATGGGCGATCTCGCTCACAAGGTTGGCTCCTCCAACGATTTGCTGCAACAAATTCTGGATCGTGTCAACGCTCCCACTGTCCCTCTGTCCCATTTTTCTCAGGATGACCGGGAAAAGATGGAGATGGCAGTGGACTTCATCATTCAAGGCACCCCTGCTATTTCTGGCCTGGAAGACAGAATGGCAGTGGTGGAAACACAACTTGGGATCCCTGGCCAAGAAGACAGGGACCCTAAGACTACTGATGCTGCTACTACTTCTACTGTTGCTGCTGTTACCTCCCCTATCCAACATGTGGAAGAGGGGGAGAAGGACAAAGATGAAGGCCTTCCCCATGTTTCTGAGGGGGAGGATATTGCTGAAAAACCTCAAGGAGATGAAAACCTGGAGGGAACCGAGAAAAGTCCCCCTCATTCTGAGGGGGAGCAAATCGAAGACTTCACTCACCCTCATGCTGCTGCTGAGAATCTATCTTCAGAGAGTGATGAAGAGGCTGAGGCTGAAGAAGAAGAAGACCTGGAAATCTAGGATGACGAACCTTCATCATCACCCAAGAATGATGATGATGATGATGACGATGAAGGCTTCGTTTTCCAGCGAAAGCAACCAAGAATCCCTGCTCTCAAGGGAGTTGTAATAAAAGAACAAGAGGAGGGGACCAAAACCAAGCCTCCAGCGACTGCGGCCAACCAGGGCAAAAACAAAGGCCTCGCTGAGGACAACCTGGCTATTCTCCTCAAGAAACCAGTTTGTCAGGTATGTTACATTCTTTTCCCTTACACTGCATCCCTTCTCAATAACTATCCTACTCTCACTCAAACCTCTAAACACTTAAACCCATCCTTTCTCTATATCTTCTTCCAAATGATCTTACCTCTGTGATCGTTTTGTTTCAGCTAGTCCTCTCCCCTGCTTGAGGGTCAAGCTGAAGCTCCCCGCAACAATCCAGAAATAATCCAAGCCACAAGAGTTGAAGAACAAATAATCCCAGTCCTGAACTTCGATGAGACCGATGACCTTTTTGAAGAAGAAGAACTGCTCTCCCATCCCAACAGACCTTCCTTGGCTCCTACAAAGACAAGTGAAGATGAAGCCTCAACGAGAGTAGCGATGATCAAGAAATTGGAAGATCAGCGAATTGTCCATCCTCACCTAAAGATGTTATCAAATAGGGAAATCGCTGAGTCTTTTAAGGCTGAAAAACTCCTGGTTGAACGAAAGAAGGCTGAAGAAAAAGATAAAGAATATGCCTTAGAACTCGTTCAACGTTCAGTCAAGGATCCTTCCCTGAAGAAGGTTCCTATCTCTATTCAGCGAAAGCTCTGGAAAGATGCCAAGAAGACCAGTGAGGAGAAAACCAATGTCTCTGATTCCACTGTAGTTTGGTGCAAGGAGAGATGTCATTTTCGACATCATGCCTCCAGGATTAAAACGGTTAACATCAGGGGAAGAACACTCAACGACGTTCCTATCATTGACATTCAGATTATCAGGGAGAATGGTCACAAGGCAACTATCTACACATCGTGGCTTGATAAGCTTGGTTTATCTGAATGGTTGGAGATGCGGATAGCTATTCAGCGGTCGCACTCAAATTACAAATCCTTTGTCGAGAAAGCTCTGAACAAGCAGATCGACTTAGTAAGCTCAGCCGTTGATATCCCTCCTCCTCCTCATCCAGTTCAAAATAGAAGGCCTGCTGCAAAGAAAAAGAAGAAATCCTCAGCTTCAGGTCCTCCTATACGAAATGAAACCGACATCGATTTCTCACGAGAAGCTGTCCTTGGCCCTGATCCTGATCTCTCAGTGCTCGATGTCTCCCTCCCTTGGTGAAGACTTTATCCCTGGTAAGGTTGTCAGCGAACCTTATGGCATTTCCTTCATTGACTGCACCAGACGCAAATACTTTCAATGCATATCTGAGCTAGCCATCACTCCTATCGAACAGCTCAGAGATCTCATCTACTGGTGTGGTTTCAGACAAGACCTGCTCGGATATTTCATGAAGCCCTTGATCTACAAAGAAGCCAAGAAAAGAAAAGAACAGGAACTGAAAGTCCCTTATTGGATGGTGTCTGAATCAAATACTCTTGACAAACTTCTTGCCAAGAATGAACCTGATTAGCTGATAGGATTCCTTTTTTAAGTCTTCTATCTTTATCAGCTTGTAACTTTTTGTACTTGTAAAATTTAATTCACTATACTTGTAATTTTTCCACTTCCCCTTGTAATCTCTACGAAGTTAATGAAAAATCTCAGTGAATGTACTTTACTCCATCAGTACTTAAAAAGATCCCTGAAAAAAGTAAACGGTACAAGTATTTTATGAGTCCTTTTTATCCTTATGTTTTTATACTTAGCAATTTTCCTTTATTGCTATGTCGTCATCAAATAGGGGGAGATTGTTGATCCAAACCCTTAGTGATTTGATAATGACTCTGAGAAACACTTAGTGAAAATTGTAAGTAGACAATATGTATTAATGTTTTGTCATCAAAGAAAATATACTAAGTCTGTTTAGTATCGCTGATGAAAACATGTGCTTTTAATTTATGAATTCAACGAACACTGTTCATCAGTGAGCCCTGAGCCTGTTCAATCTCACTGATGATCACTGATAATTTATGTGTTTACTTATGATCCCTGAAGACAAGATTCACATCAACTATGTTCTACGCTGAAGTCGAAGATCAAGCCAAAGAACCAGCGACTAAGTCTACTTGGGACCTGATGCGGATATCAGCGAATCCAAGACTTGTCCACTCAACGTGAAGTTTCAAGTAGAAGACTTCAGCGAACGCTGAACTTTATCATTCGCTGATAAAGAATCATTCAGCGAACGCTGATCATGAAGCCTCCTCTACAAGAAACTTTTGTCTTATCCCCTTGCACGCCTTCGTACGATTTCTGTCAGAACGGACATCCCTTTTGTCCAAAATCGTACAACCAACTCTGACATAACACTGTTCACTATGCGGCTACTAGGTTGTCTACTGAAGTCAAATCATGCAACCAACCAGAGGCTGCCACGTGTAAAGGTGTACGGTTGTGCATTAAATGCATGCAGTATAAAAAGGAAACCCTACTTCATTTTTGAAGTGCTCGGCCATTCCTCTCGCTGAACTTAATGTGTGAAAGAATACTCTCCTTAGTGTTCTTATTTTCTTAATCTCTATTTCTAGTGCAAGAAATCTTAGTGTTCTCATAGTTTGTTTAGATTAGGTTTATTCCTTAATCTTGTTCCGCAACAAACTGTAAATTGTTTGATACATATCAATAAACAATTTAGAAAGATAAAAATCGTGTGTTTGTATTCAACCCCCCTTCTACAAACATATATAACCCCTTTGGGACCAACAAGTATATTGTGTATTCAAACAAGGGGGCTTACATACAAAAGGGTTGGTTTTCATAACAAGTATTGCAATTTGTAAAGAACATAATATGTTTATGAAAACAAGGATGATTACATACAAAGAACTTTGTTTTCATAACACTTGTTGAAATTTGTATTAAAACAAATATGTATATGAAAAAGGGTTGGACTACATACCTAATAGTTGGTTTTCATAACACTTATTGGAGTGCCTAAGCTAATTTTCAATTATTTGAAGCTTTGAATCCTTTTTTCATACAAGTGATGCCTCATTAATGTACTCTAGACTTGACAACCTAAATTGAGTTTTCATAGCAGGAAACTACGATTATGAAAACAACGTAAACAGGATTTAACATCATAAGAACTATGAGTTGTCACCAGTTTCATATGTTGTTATGATTGTTCATCAAAGTATGGGTGTTACCATTGCATTATTTCATGTAAACACAATCTAAAAAAATGTACGTTCAAATCTGGAATGTTTGCTCAGATATTAATGTATGTCCAATAGGGTAAGTTTTGGATGTGAAATATGTAATTTTATGAATGCATAATGTAAATAAACATCATGCGTCTTTTATGATCGAGTATTGAATTGAGGGAATTTTCGTAAGGCACCGCTGGGAGAAGGCAAACTAGGTCGAAGCAAGGAACTGCAATTCAGGATCAAGCAGGTAAGTTCGTGATATCTAATGCACCTGCTTTTTAAAAACAAAACAAAGAACCATATATTTAATGAAGCTTTATCAGTCGCAGCACCGGACAAACAAATAGAAGAAGCTCATGAAGAAATAATTGACGTCCTGGGACGTGGTCGAAAAAGGTCAAAAGGGACAGGTATGACACTTATAAACCTGATGAAAACAAGTATAGAAATGTTTATTATACGAAAATTTATTTCAAGCTGTATTTTATTTCATAAAATATATGATTTTATGGATATGATAATATGGGTAGGTTAATACTTTATGATTCAATTCTGAAATGACTTGTTATAACATAAGCTACTGATCGAGGGGTTGGAAAGAGGTCAAGCGATAAAACTTCCATCGCACGAGAAACAGGAAGGAGTCGGAAGAGAGCAAAAAGGACAGGTATGACTCTTACTAAAATCACATAGTTGTTTGTTATAAAACTGGTTTTTAAGTTATTAAAATTATCTAAACGTTTACTTTTACTTGACATGTTATTGTGTATGAAATAATACGTTAAGGTGGTGTATATCAAGCTGAAAACAAACGAACAACGAGAAGCGCATCAAAAAAGGTCGTTGTGGAAAAACAATCGGCGTCGAAAGGTAATAAATGAGATCTAACCTTCTAAAATTAACAAGTTTACATGTATCACTAGCAAAGCAATATTAACCAATATTATATTGTTAGATTTTTCACGAACACACATGAGCGATGACTTGGTGGACGACGATGATTTCGTACACCGGGTTCTTTTGACAAAGTCGAGTAAGAATATGAAGCTCTCAAATCTCATACACTTGTGTTAGTCTTTTGAGGCATTAACCAACGTTTTAATTGTCATGATACAGCTGTGGTTGCCATTAAACAAGCAAGTCCATCGGTAAAAGGCGGTAATAAAAAGGAGGTGAAAAAGAAGAAAAAGGTGAAAAAGCCTACAAAGGTAAATGGAATTAGAACTCGCATGTCGCCGATGACATTATATCAGACGTGCCTGCTTTTAAGTGTTGAACAAAGGGAGGAGGTTACCAAAATGGGGCTTGGATCGTTGCTGCAAATGACGGTTGATGGAATCCCGTCAAAGCTTGGGTATTTCATTGTCGACAACTTGGATACCGATCGGATGGAGTTGGAATTAGAGAGGGCAACAATCAGAATATACGAAGGTACGGTTAACCGAATTATGGGCGTTCCATTAGGAGGAATTAACCTGGACACACTGGATGTGGACTTAAGAAGTTCTGGTTTGATAAAACGATAGGAGGCTACGTACAAGAAAGAAAAGCCGGGACCTGTGGATGTGTCGAACACAATACTTGATTCACGCGACGCAGGAGAGATATTCAAGATAAACTTTCTCGTACTTTTTGTGAATTCCATGGCAGAGTGCATACCCTCTGGAAATTGCCATAACCTTTTTTAAACAAAATTGGCAGCACTGATATGATACCGAATATAAATTGGTGCCGGTTCATCGTAGAGTCTGTTCGCCGTAGCAAAAGGAAATGGAAGCGAGACACATACGACAACTTCTACTCGGGTCCACTGACATTCTTGACGGTAATATTTTTTTCGGTTCATAATACAATCATTAACTTGTAATGACAATAGAAAATAACTACATAAACTTGTAACACAACTCCTCTATGTTCATTTGACGGTGTGTGAATCCGACGACGTTAATCGAGAGCTACTACCATTGCACTCCTGGACTATGGAGAAACTCTGTGATAGAACAAAAGCGGGATTCGAGGAGGGAGGATTGCACAAGGCGAGATTAGCGGACATTGGTGGGTGTATGAAGACGGTTTCTGGAAATCCGAGACAGAATGATCAAATGGAACTTGGTGGAAAGGCTACTGCACAACAGGAAACTACTCGAGTGGTTGACAATGATATTGTGACAGCTAACAGCAATTGGGACTACATGAACCAGGTAAAAACACTTTAGTTGTAATTTCATGTTCCTTAGAACAATGTAGACAATTTAACTCATCTGTTTAAAACAAAACAAAAATTTGTTGTACACTAAACGAAGTGATCATATTTCTGTGTAACAACATAATAATTAACATAAATTTAATTCTTAGGAGAATACGAAATCAATTGGAATGGAAGCGGTAGAGTCGGTTCAAATAGAGGGTGAAGGACCTATTACGGGAGAGAATGTAACATTTTAATAAATAAAAAAATGCACTGAATATGATGACACCATTAATTTCATATATTACCAAAACATGGATGATTGTAGGGAACTAATAGAATGGGAACGGAGACGGAAGAGAATGATGAAGGGAGGCTTGCGGATAAAGATACTGGAAAAAATGTATCGTACAATTCATAAAAAAATTCATGACTATAATTCGTAATACAACCGACGTGTACGGTAATTAATTGTTGAATATGATCAATGCATTTCTTTTAATGTATTACCATCAAATTTTCGTTATTGCAGATTGAAGAGGCGTTGGTATCGGAGACGGAGAAGGGCGGTGGATAGGCATGGCAATTTGGCCCGACCCGGTGGGGTACCCGGTGCCGTCCACCCGGGCCGGGGATACCCGCTTTCAGGAAACCGGGGCCGGGATGACTATCCCCCGATCCGCCCCGTACCCGATATATATATATATATATATATATATATATATATATATATAATTAAAAAATTATTTATTTTATATATTTATTAAATATTTAATTTAATGAATCAAAGAAAGTTCAAGAGTAATAGACATTTCAAATTCCCATTTCAAATCCGTAGTGCAGCACACTCCCAAGTTCATTATATATATATATATATATATATATATATATGAGTTAAATACAAATTTGGTCCCTGTGGTTTACATAAATTAACGAATAAGGTCCCTGAAAAGAATATTTAACGAATGACGTCCCTATAGTTTCAATTTTTAAAACGGATAAGGTCCCTCACATTAACACCATCAATAAATTTCCGTTAGTGACCCTTCTCTCCTCAACTTTCATTTTTATTAACAAATTTAGTCCCTCCAACTACTATTCAGTTTATAACAGATTTGGTCCCTCAACGTACTTTTTATTTTTATAACAAATCTGGTCCCTCCCTCAACTTTCATTTTTTAGAATTTGGTCCTTCTATTTAATCAATAAAACTTGGGGCACAAACATATATCTTCTAAATCAATGGAGCAAAATAACTAGATAAAATTTAAGCTTAGATTTTGTCATTAAAATATTTTATTTATCATAACTTTATTTTCATGAAGTTTTTAAGCTCAAATAAAATATATTTTGATAACCTTTTGTTTTAATTAGCCAAACATAAAAAATAAAACTCTGCTAGAACTAAATATTCGACAATATGTTAGATAATAAGATATAAAAGTAGAAGTCTAAGTAATTTACTAAAACTAATTACTATACAAAAATATATTATAACTAAATTAGATTTAACTAATTTACTTAAACTAGTTAATATACACTAGAATTGGTTATAGTTAACTTATAATTAATAAATATATGCCATATATAAAAACGTTATAATTTAATAAAACATTTTAATGATAAAATCTAAGCTTAAGATTTTATTTAGTTATTATTATGCTCATTTTATTTAGAAGATATATGTTTATGCCACAAGTTTTATTGATTAAATAGAGGGATCAAATCCTAAAAATGAAAGTTGAGAGAGGGACCAAAATTGTAATAAAAACAAAAAGTACTTTGAGGGACCAAATCTGTTATAAACTGAATAGTAGTTGGAGGGACTAAACTTGTTAAAAAAAGATGAAAGCTGAGGGAGAGGAGGGTCACTAACGGAAGTTAATTGATGGTGTTAGAGGGACTTTATCCGTTATAAATAGTGAAACCATAAGGACATCATTCGTTAAAAGTTATTTTCAAGGACCTTATTCGTTAATTTATGTAAACCACAGGACCAAATTTGCATTTAACTCTATATATATATTTGTTTTGTTATAACAATTTAAAATATTTACAACTATTTTCTAATAAGATACCATTTGGAGTTTGTCTGCATTATATGGTAGATAAACTTTACCTCCTACTTGTTTATTAGTGTTGTTTTTATACACATTGGCAATAAAAGTTATATTTTATATTTTCTATGTTAAAAATCATTGGTTTTAAAAAATGTAGGAAATAGGTTTGACCGGGTCGGGGAACCGGGTAAAAACCGGGGAACCGGGTAAAAACCGGGGAACGGGGTGACCGGGGTTACCGAAAAGTTGACCGGGGATGGGATTTCAATCCCCGTACCCGCCCGAAGTCGAGGACAGGGGAAGGTACCAAAAACCGGGGCCGGGGCCGAGGATGGTGAACCCCGCCCCAGACCCGCCCCGTTGCCATGCCTAGCAGTGGAGTTGAGGTTGCGAAAAAATACACGGAACACGAGGTATTGTATAGTATGATATTATAATTCAATATGTACCATGTTTTTTTTACAATCTTCTAATAAATTAAAAAATCATATGTCGCCATAATTGGTAAATGATTGTAATTTGAAGGATACGATTGAGGCGTCTGAGGTGCAAGAGTTGGAAATGGAGATGGCTTTTCATGCAGTTAATAAGGTGGTTGATGAAATACGTCAATCAACATCTGTTGGGGTTGACGAAGGCAAGGAGAATGAACAAGATTGGGGAGTTGTTGATGACGGTGAAGATGGGGACGATTTTGAAGATGAAGAGGAACTCCGAAAGGTAAAACCAATAACGTTATAATGTGAAATGTGCGAAACATGTTGATGTATTTAAAATTTGAAAACTTGTATTCCTAAATACGATAGTGTGAAAATTGATTAAATGCGTGACGACTAAGTTTCATATAATTGAAAAAAAGTTGTGAAATCTGTGTGAATACATGTGTGAACCAGTAATTTAAAAGTGTGTTTAATGGTTTGTAGTTCCACATTGAAGGCTACAAACTGTATTTATGAGTAACTGAAAAATTAAATATTGTATTTCTCAATAGTTGGGGATTGTGTATTCACCCGAATGTATGAAATCTGTCTCATATCTTTATATGTATAGTTTCTCTAGTTTAAAAAGTGTAAAATCTGTTTTATACCATAATATATGAGTTTGTATACTGACTGAACTGTTACACAAACAGGAATACATGGCTAAAATCGATGCGATTTCTACCAAATCTATTGCATGAAGTCTGATGTGAACAAACTAATAAAGGAAGCAATGGAGTTGTTCCCGGAAGATGTCAGCTTCGATAACTATCAAGAGACATTCGACACGCTTTTCAGGGAAGATGCCCAAACAGAAGATGATGATGATGATGAGCCTATCGTTAGAAAAGACGGGGGAAAGGATGAGACCTGAAGAGACAAGGCTACGGTTACCCCGACAAAGTTGTACTTTGACGTTACTCTAACACCGGATTCACCAATCTGGTGTACACAGACATTCGCTGCCATCGACATTGATATACTACAAAGAACGGGATCGATGGAAGCAAAGGGTGTAGTTGGAGTTTCATTAGGTGGAGAAAGGGCGAGTACTGGTTTGGGGGATAAACAAGTGGTTTCGTACATCGAGAGCGTTAAAGGGAAGGTGAATGCGGTTGATAATATCGTGCATCGTAGGGCGAGCAACCGAGAGACGAAACTTGGCGATCAGATGCGATCACCGTATGTCAAGCGGACGGTGGAAATACGGATGGCATTGACAAACGACGAAAAAAGGTTCACGAGCGTGTTTGGCTGCGTTTGGCGGACCGAAGTAAGTACATATATCTTATGAATTTTGCATAACTTGCTATAGAATAATTATAGTAACATACGAAACTTGCAGGAGTTACTGATCATAACATGTATTGTATTTTGAAATGTAGCGACATGTTGTACTCGTCAAATACGGGTCAACATATAGTACGTGCCGGTATGGAATGCCTGGCAGCAAATGAACATATATTCATAAACGTGATCGATGGATGGGTGGACATACTAAATTATGAGGAGCGATTCCGGAACGTCTATTCCCCAAGACGGTTCTTTTTTAAAACATCGGTTCCGGTGAGTATTATTAAGAATTTTTGTAACGATCACCATAATTCATATTTACTATTCTAATTAATAAACATTTCAGGATGGTGGCGTCTTGTTGAGCCATATATACACCTACAACAAGCGTTACGAATGGTTCAGAAAGAACATTTCAGATGCAGAGAAACACCAGGTTGAAAACGTCCACTTGAAGAACGTAGATCTGGTATGAAAAAAAGGATTCGATAACATTAATTTATGCTATTTTATCATAGTATTTAAGTTAAATAACTAATAACTTCAATATGAGTAGATCTTCTTTCCCATGATGCAAGATCACCATTACCACTGTGTGGTGTTCAACCTAAAAAGTAATCTCATCGAGATAATCGACAACAGACAGCCCACATCTTTTGGAAGCGGTATCAACGAGAAATGCGATAAGGATGTCAGTTTATTGGTAAGTATATTTTTTTCATATTAAACACTAAAACTTAGTTTCAACATCGCAATGAAATGATCAATATAATTTATAATGTCCAGCAAATGATGAGGCCACGCACTTGAAGGATACACGTGATAACGCCACTTTTTGGCGTTATTTCCGGTTCTCAAACCAATGAGATTGGCTTGTATTCAAGTAAAAAGGCGTGTATTTTACGGGTTATCTAGTGATTTACACAGGTTATCCAAAAGGCGGCATTCCTTGAGAAAAGAAGCAAAAAAAGAGCCCAAAACGATTCCAAACGAAGCCTAACGGGAGCCTAAAAAGCCAAGCCCAAGACCCGCGACCGAACCAGGACCCGACCCGCGAACCAGAAATCGACCCAAGCAGCATTTAAGACACGCACGACTTACCACGCGACTTGCAAGTCGCGTGGCAGGCCGCGTAACCCTCTGTGTCGCGACTTTCAGCTTTAAATCCGATTTTAGGTCATTGTTTTTGGTATCCAGATTTGAGACGACGGCTAGAGCAGTCCCGGGGGCGATTTTCAGAGCCAAGTGACACCGTTTGGAGCAAAGATCGAGGATCAATCGAAGGAACATTCAAGACGTGAAGTAGATTCAATCACGGGAAAAGGGAGTTCATCAATTCATCTTACACAGTCACCACGATCACGTTTACCATGTTTGCTTACACTTTCGTCTCTCTTTCTTTTGTGTTTGAATCCCCCAACATCATGAACTAACTTTAAGATGTTGGGGGTTGGATTGAATTAGGATTGAACATATAGATGGATGACGAATGACTTTTATCAGTTTTCTGATTTAATGAATGCATGTGATTTTGTTCTTAATGCTTTTGTGAGCGTAGCTAACTTACAATTGTTTTATTGTTTTCAATTATGTTCGAGAGAATTAGTTGAGATCTAGAATTAGGAATTATATGTCTAAGGTAAGAAAGGATAGAGATATACCGAGTAAGCCTTAGTCTCATAATAATCTGCGCTTAATGTGTTTTGAATTACATAGGGTGAGATCGAGAGATTAATCTTGTGCTTTTCGAGATAAAATTTATGGTAGCTTGAGAAAGCACCATGTTTTACAAATATAACTGTTGTTACTTGAGAGAGAGAGCAATGGTTAGATCAAGGTTGAGTATTCATCAACGGAATTAACTGGTATTTGTTTTAGTCTGATGTTCATATGTGAAAACCTAAGGATATCCAACCCTCAACCGTTTTCTCCATCTGAATTCCAAAGCTGCTTACTAGTTGTCTTGTGTTTGGTTTATTTTATTTGCTGCAATTAATTAGTTTAAAACCCATCTCCTAAATTCGATAGTTCAGTTAATAGCGATTATAGTAATTGTGATACTTAGTTCCTAGTTCCCTGTGATTCGATACTCGTACTTCTAAAGTACTATTACTTGACTTCGACCCGTACACTTGCGGTTTAGATCCACGAAGTGTCAAAAACCTCGTGTCAAGTTTTTGGCGCCGTTGCCGGGGAACTAGTTGTAGCTAATAGCACTACCAGCTATACGCGCTATTAGATTGAGCATTTTCTTTTCTTGTTATTTTTTTCCATCACTTTCAGTTTTCGGATTATTGACTTTACTGTCTTCTTTTCAGGTACCACTTGGTTTATGCCAAGAACGACCCGAGGAAAAGAGATCGAACAATTTGATCCGGAGATTGAAAGAACCGCTCGTCGGCTGCGCAAGGAAGCGAAAGCCAAAAGGAAGCTGAAATTCGAGATGTCCGACGACGAGAGACCACCTCGCCGCAACAATCCACCACCAGCTCCGGAAAGAGTTCTGATGCGGTCATTTGTCGATCCTAATGTGGCGGCCGCACGGATAGGCATTCAACCACCTACCACTGCGGCTAACTATTTCGAGATAAAGCCGAGCACCATCGTAATGGTGCAGCAAAATCAATATGGAGGAGCACCGACCGAAGATCCTCACGCTCATCTCCGGGATTTCGAGCGCATTTGTAGCACCTTCAAGATCAACGGAATGGAGGAGAACGCAATCAAACTGAGGCTGTTCAGTTTTTCATTAAAAGGTCGAGCTGAAATATGGATAGAAGGCTTACCGTCAGATCAAATTACTACTTGGGCACAGTTGAAAGCAGCCTTCCTCCAAAAGTTTTTCCCACCGAGCAGAACCGCCCAACTAATGGCGGAGATCACCCATTTTTCTCAATGGGATCAAGAAATGCTATATGAGGCGTGGGAACATTACAAGGACATGATCAAGAAGTGTCCTCATCATGGGCTACAAGGCTGGGTGATATCCAGACCTTCTTTAGTGGGCTCCACCCACAATTTAAAAATGATATCACTGCTGCCGCGGGTGGAGCACTAATGGACAAGTCGTATGAGGAAGCGTGCGAGCTGATTGAGAACTTGGCCGAACACAGTTTCTCCACTTCGAGATCAGCAGTAAGACGAGTTGCAAATGTCCAAGAGAGTAACGAGCTGAACGAACTGAAAGCTCAACTGGCCGTCATCACGAATCGGCTGAATGGAGGAAACCCTCAAGAACCTGATCAGGTTCAATTTGTGTCAAACCGGAACCAACCGAGAAACAATCCTTTCTCGAATACTTATAACGAGGGGTGGAAAAGGCATCGCAATCTTTCATGGAATCAGCCCGGTCAACCACAGTCATGTAATTTTTCTAACTCTTCTAATTCTGCTCAAACTAATAATGTGTACCGTCCTCCAGGTTTTCAGCAAAGAAACGAAGGACCATCCGGGGAGAAGAAGTCGGGCCTAGAAGAGATGATGATGAAGTTCATGACGAAGATGGACAGCACAGTCGAGGGATTAGCGAGCACAATCAACACAGTCAAAACCGTCACTGATCAAAATACGGCTGCAATAAAGATCCTCGAAAGGCAAGTGGGGCAGATCTCCGGGGGCCCTACAAAACCGACCTTCCGGTACTTTTCCGAGTCAACCCAAACGACAAAACCGGGAACACTGCAATGCCATCTACCTTAGAAGTGGCAAGGAGTTGACCAGAGATCCGGTAAGCAAGTCTTCACCAAAGGAAGCCGAAGAAGAGTTTGAGATGGTAGATGTGGAAGAGTTGGGGGCCGATAGAGAGAGTTCGAATGAAGAAAACGAGAAGAATGAAGAAGAGGTCGTGGTTGAAGAGAGCAAGAAACCGAAAGAGAAAGAAATCAAACCACCGGCCAAGCTGGAAAGACCAAAAGTGCCTTACCCGAGCAGATTGAAAGCGCAAAAGGATGATGTCAATTTTTCAAAATTTCTTGATGTTTTCAAAAAGCTAACTATCAACATCCCTTTTGCAGATGCGCTTACACAAATGCCCTCTTACGCTAAGTTCATGAAGGAGATTATATCGAAGAAGAGAACACTTGATCACTAGGCCACCGTTGCACTCACTGAAGAGTGCAGCGCGATTTTTCAGAATAAGCTTCCTTTGAAGCTTAAAGATCCAGGGAGTTTTTCTATCCCTATTCAGATTGGGGAGTTTACTTTTAATAAGGTTTTATGTGATTTAGGGGCTAGTATTAATCTGATGCCTCTTTCTATTTTCAGGAAACTTGGCCTGGGTGAGGTAAGCCCGACATACATGACTCTGAAGCTCGCGGATAGATCAATCCGATACCCGTATGGAGTGGTCGAGGACGTGCTCATCAAAGTAGGTAAGTTCTATTTTCCCGTCGACTTCGTAGTCATAGATATAGACGAAGACGAAGAGGTCCCGTTAATTCTGGGGAGATCCTTCCTGGCTACGAGCCGAGCTTTGATTGACATGGAAGAAGGCGAGATAACCTTCCGAGTCGGCGGCCAAAGCGTAATCTTCAAGATGTTCGAGAAGGTAAGAGTTGGAAGAGATGAAGGATCTGAAGCTGGTCATGGAGGGCCAAAAGTAAAAGAGTCCGCAAAGAACCGTATGTGTGGGCGATCCAATTCAGCGGATACTAAACCGAGCTGAAACCACACAGTCGTGCCACGACTTTAAATAAAGCGCTGGGTGGGAGGCAACCCACCAAGGTTTGTTTCCTTTTTTTAGTTTAAGTATGTTTTATTTCAGAAAAACCATAAAAATCAAAAAAATCGAAAAAAGCCAAAAATATTTTGAAACAGGGACATACGCGGCTTTACACACGGTTTGCATACCGCGCAGCAATCCGCGGGACCCTCTGTTGGTTTTCTGAAATAGTAGGTTACGCGGTTTGCCACGCGACTTGCAAGTCACGGGCTAAACCGCGTAAGTCCCTGTTCCCTCGTTTTGTTTTTCGTGCAGTTTTTATACCTTTCCTGCTTTGTATGTGTCTTTTCCAATATCTTGTCTTGTGCTTTGTTTTTCTCTGTCTTGTTTTGAATGTTCTCTCCGTCTCCTCCGATTGATGCTCAACCAGTCAAGAATCCTCCGGCCGGGCAAAACAGGTATGTTCTAAATCTTTATGTTAATAAGTGGTGTGTGATGTTTGTTTCAGTATTAGTTAAACGAGAGGCAACAAACCTAAGTTTCACTTAGGTTTGGGGTGCCTTATCTTTTTCACATCTACACACTCAATTCTTTAAACCCTGTGCAAACCTCGGTTTCACCGAGGTTTGGGGTTGGCTTTTATTGGCAAACCTAGGCCACGACCTAGGTTTTGGGTCCCATTTTAGAAAGTTGGAATTTCTTTTTGCTTGCTATGTAATGCCTTGCCCGTCCTTTTGATAACTGTAATAACTGCACAATGATTGAGTCGCATCACCTACGACTTTGCTTGCACATTGGGGACAATGTGTGGGTAAGGTTTGGGGTTGCCCAATCGGGCCCAAGCTCATGCACGTAGATTTCCTACATTTCTGAGTATTTAGATCACATTAGCTAAAATTTTTGTTTTGAATGATTGAGACCGACCATTGTGGGAAGAATCTTGTGATAGTGACGTGACCGTTAGGGAAGGACCGGGAAAGGACATGACTAGGGACATTAGTGGAGACCACCCGATAGTGAGCTTTGAGCCTAAAAGACGTTTTTCATTTCGAGGGATTCATACACTTAAATTCTTATACACTTTTTCGAATTCCTTATCGTGAAATGTAGAATGATCTCGCTACATTATAGCATTGAGTAGCAAAGACGAACATCGGGATATTAGGTAAGGGTACAGTAGACCATATCGTGTGGACCTTAAGACATGATTCCAGGCATTTTGTTTCTGTTTAAACCCAGTTTGGCTATCGTTCCCTTTCACCCTTTCATGTATATCCATTAACCACTTTGCAGCCAAACACTCACCTTTTCGTTTCTAAACCCATCATTACACCCTCAGCCATGAGCCTTAGCCAACCCTATCCGAAAGTGTGTCAATCGGAAGCAGTAATGAACTTAGAGAGATAGAGCGGAAAAGAAAGAAATCAGGCCAGTCAAGAAAGAGAAAGAGGACCAATGTTGCCCCAATCAATAAAGAGGACCAATGAAGTCCCAAAAAAAAAAAAAAACGTAAATAAATACCGTTAGTAGAACTGCATAATAAGTGAGTCAAAGCGACTCCAATAGTGACGAAAAAGGACCAAGTGAGCAAATGTGAAGCAACGAGAAGTTCGGAATTGCCAATGATTGACACGCCGAGGATTTTTGATCCTTTATACCCTTCGTTTCTTAACCTTAACCTTAGCCCCGTTACAACCCGTGTAAAGACCTGGATGATCTTCTGGAAAACGTGATTAGAGTCTATGACCACCTTTACCGATATTCCCTGTCTTGTTATTTGATTCCTTCTGAGATCAAAAGTTTGGACATTTGTGCGTCTTTCTTTATAGTTGTCATGCAATTACTGCGTGTTCTTGTACATAAACTCCATACACATGACAACACGAGCGATAACCTAGGTTCGAGAGCGAAACGAGAGTATATGTGAGGTAAGGTCAAGGCGAAATGTTTTCCCTAGTATGTTAAGACTTAGTCTGACCCTGATGTGATCGGAACAGTCACGAGTTCAACTCCCAATGGAAGGTCATAGGTCAAACGAAATGAGAATTAGGCGAGAGTGAGATAGATATTCACGGGTATGGGAAATCACCGATGCATCACTTGGTACCGATTGGAAATTGTGCAGTTATTATATCTTCACTGATATGTGTTTTATTCTGTTTTATCGCTAATTTGCTTGGGGACAAGCAACGCTCGGTTTGGGGTTGTTGATAACGCCACTTTTTGGCGTTATTTCCGGTTCTCAAACCAATGAGATTGGCTTGTATTCAAGTAAAAAGGCGTGTATTTTACGGGTTATCTAGTGATTTACACAGGTTATCCAAAAGGCGGCATTCCTTGAGAAAAGAAGCAAAAAAAGAGCCCAAAACGATTCCAAACGAAGCCTAACGGGAGCCTAAAAAGCCAAGCCCAAGACCCGCGACCGAACCAGGACCCGACCCGCGAACCAGAAATCGACCCAAGCAGCATTTAAGACACGCACGACTTACCACGCGACTTGCAAGTCGCGTGGCAGGCCGCGTAACCCTCTGTGTCGCGACTTTCAGCTTTAAATCCGATTTTAGGTCATTGTTTTTGGTATCCAGATTTGAGACGACGGCTAGAGCAGTCCCGGGGGCGATTTTCAGAGCCAAGTGACACCGTTTGGAGCAAAGATCGAGGATCAATCGAAGGAACATTCAAGACGTGAAGTAGATTCAATCACGGGAAAAGGGAGTTCATCAATTCATCTTACACAGTCACCACGATCACGTTTACCATGTTTGCTTACACTTTCGTCTCTCTTTCTTTTGTGTTTGAATCCCCCAACATCATGAACTAACTTTAAGATGTTGGGGGTTGGATTGAATTAGGATTGAACATATAGATGGATGACGAATGACTTTTATCAGTTTTCTGATTTAATGAATGCATGTGATTTTGTTCTTAATGCTTTTGTGAGCGTAGCTAACTTACAATTGTTTTATTGTTTTCAATTATGTTCGAGAGAATTAGTTGAGATCTAGAATTAGGAATTATATGTCTAAGGTAAGAAAGGATAGAGATATACCGAGTAAGCCTTAGTCTCATAATAACCTGCGCTTAATGTGTTTTGAATTACATAGGGTGAGATCGAGAGATTAATCTTGTGCTTTTCGAGATAAAATTTATGGTAGCTTGAGAAAGCACCATGTTTTACAAATATAACTGTTGTTACTTGAGAGAGAGCAATGGTTAGATCAAGGTTGAGTATTCATCAACGGAATTAACTGGTATTTGTTTTAGTCTGATGTTCATATGTGAAAACCTAAGGATATCCAACCCTCAACCGTTTTCTCCATCTGAATTCCAAAGCTGCTTACTAGTTGTCTTGTGTTTGGTTTATTTTATTTGCTGCAATTAATTAGTTTAAAACCCATCTCCTAAATTCGATAGTTCAGTTAATAGCGATTATAGTAATTGTGATACTTAGTTCCTAGTTCCCTGTGATTCGATACTCGTACTTCTAAAGTACTATTACTTGACTTCGACCCGTACACTTGCGGTTTAGATCCACGAGGTGTCAAAAACCTCGTGTCAACACGTCACCCATATTGGAAAGTGATAGATAATTTCCCAAGAGTGAGACTTGTTAGTAGTTGGCAAACACGAAAGAATTTCATAGATTGCGGGGTTTTCTTGTTGAGGCACATGGAATGCTATATGCGGAGGAGGAAGCCGAGCTTTGATGACACATCTGGATAAAGAAGGACCGGCACAAACAAGACAACTAGAGGGTCTAAGGATAAAATACACGACAAATATTTTTTTCAGCGACGGAAACACAAGACGCGGATACGCTGAATCGGAAATAGCACGGTTCAACAACCTTGACAAAGGGTCATAGGCACAAATTCTGGAACGTGCAAACGAAACTTGGATTGAGCGACTTGACAAGTTTTGAGACACTTATTGATTTTACTATGAAACAATATTAATGGTTGGTGGATGTTTATTCGTATGTGACGATGAACTCTTATCTTAGTTTTTTTTTGCAATTGTTGTTTTGGTATTTGAAGACTTTTAGGTATGACACGTTGTTTACTAGGGTTATTAATAGAACGATTTGAGATTTCGTAACTTTTTGGTATGTGGCGGTATATATTACATGTTTGTGACAATAAGTCAAAATAACAATTTTATTTTCAATGGTAAAAAAAAAGTTAGGTATATAATATATCTTCCATGCAGACTTTTCATATTATATTATGAATATTTTTTATATGGGTCTATTTGATAATTCATACAGATTTAATAACAAAAAACAAAAACACAACTGCAATAGGTTAACCTTCCATAACATACAAACAACAGAACATACACACAACGGGAACACGTAATGAAAACACTATAACACATCACACAACTAAACGATACATTCTCGCACAGACACAAAACAAGATATCGAGAACTTTCTCAAACATCAACACAACACAAAATACTAACACGTACTTTCTCAAACATCAACACAACAGAAAATACTACAACACGTATCTACGGACCTGCACATCATGAGCGCGCAAGGGGTTTACTCCACTAGGGGCGACACTTGCAATCCCTCCTAAGAACATCATACGAAGCCCTAACAACCTTTATATCGTGTCATACTTCCAAACCATCTCTTGTAGCACCGCATTATGATCCTCAAGGTCTTCAACTTTGTGGCATTGATCATCAAGATGGTATTTCGTCCATTCCAAATGATCGAGCGTGGCTTGGTGTTTCTCTTGGAGACGAAGAAGCTCAGCCCTCAGAGCTCGGTTGTCTCGAATTAAAGCATCGATAACCACCACTTGGTTGGAATGTGAACCAATAGAGTTAACCCCATTTTGATTTTGTTGATTGTTTTGAGCCATGTCTAGGAAAAGGGGATATAGATATATTTCTTGCAATTGATAAATGATATGAATACCTTAAGATAGGGCAAGAAATGGAAAAATGGGTAAGTGAAGGATTTGGGACGTTGTCATTGGTATTTAATATGGTGAGTTTGTGTCCTATAGTGAACAAAATGATAAAGCCTACCATAAACCCACCTTTGCCTATATGTAATTACAAAAAGGTCATTATAGAACCCATAAAAAGAATCTCTAAATTTGGCATGCATACTACTTTTCATAGTGATATGTATCATGATGTGAAAGATGATAATACAAAAAAAATAATAAACAAAGGATTACCTAAAAAAACAAAAACTATAACACGAAAAATATGGTATTACAGTTTCTAAAAGAAATGGATAGTTATAAGATTTTATTTATTTGGCTTTTTGGTGAAATGTTGTGAAAATCTATGTCTTGAAACATAAATAACATTATGTAAATAAAAAAAGACAACAAATAATGTAATCAAATACAATGCATAAACATAACACCAATATGAAAAGTTTAAATAAAAAATTCTAGCAAAAAAAACATGTATTATTTAAGTTCAGACAACTAATAATGAAACCAACAGTAGCAAAAAATAAAAACCACCAAAACTAGTAGGAACCGGCAAAACGTATGAAAAAAAACATATCCTAACCATCGTTTTTTCACGATGGACAATTCCTTGAATCATGGTTCGTCAAGTTGTTACATCTCCTACACAAACGTTTTGGCTTCTTACACTTCTTGGCCGCTTTCTCCAACGCACCTACCAATCGTTTTCCTGTACCGCACCCTTTGTTCCGTATACCAGCCGGAGGTAAAACCTGTACCTCCTGAGGAACATCTACACCGTAACATTCCCCGAGCGCTTTGGCTCTATCTGCAGACGCAGATGGGATTATATTATCAACTTCAAACTCGGACTTCATGTTCTCCAACATTTACGTAAGCACGTTTAACTTGCTTTTATCATTTCTAATTCGACTAACCAACAAATCAAGCTTCAAATACAAACCATTGATCAAACGCTCCTTCTCTACGTCAGCCTCACCATACCGTGCACGGGCGGCCTGAACTTCAACAGGGACCAAAGACCGAGTCCATCGACGAGATATGAGAATGTCGGGTATTGAACCAAAATCATCGTTTAGCAAAATCTTGAACATGTGGCGACACAGGATACCATTACGAGGAAAGAAATTGCATTCGCATTCCATCATGTCTGTTGATGTGTTGTGTGAAACCTGTGAAAAACATAAATAGTGAATTATAAGTTAAACAGTTCGTATAAACGGAGACGTGACAAATTGTAAGTCGAAAACTATATGAAAAAAAAAATTCACAATAACATACATGATACGTAATTTCGTAACAACCTTCATGTTTTTGTGTAAAACCCTGTACTTTCTGATATCACCATCTTCTCCAATAAACATAACGCCACAGTGATACGCGACTTTCTTGATCTCTTTTTGAACTTCTTTAAAAACAGTACGTGTATATATCTCCGATGCATGCCTCTCGATCACCAACGGCGTAGCATACTGAGGGAAAGTGTTTCTGGTGATGAATTCGAGGATGCGATGCTTATTCCTCTGCTTCTCGATAGCACCATCAAACGCATGCAAAAACTTGACCAAGTCATTACGATACGATGCATAAATCCGGAAAAACGCGTGAGCACTCTCGGCTCGGGAGGTTGTCCTCATTAACCCAGACATGGGAACATCCCTATAATACGCAGATATCCAGGATTGCCTAAGTTCGTACATATCTCTCAACCAATCGTTGTGATGCAATTCGTAATCATTAATTATATTGCACCACTCCATCTCAAATTCCTCCGGGCTCATATGATTATTCCAGACCAATTTATTGAATCTTCTTTTGAAAGAGACATTGGCATTAAGATCACCGGTTATCTACAATAAATTTAGTATGATTACAAAAATGCCTAACTACAGAGGTTATTGTATTAAAAAAATTACGCATGCACCTATGCCATTTTTTAAAGATTGCAATAAAAATTAAAACTGACCTTGCCGGGTAGTTTCTTCATAATGTGCCACATACACAGCCGATGTTTCGATTCTGTGAACACAACAGGTACTGCTTGTTTCATAGCAGCACATTGGTCCGTTATGACAAACGTAGGTTGTTTCTCATGTGCTTTCAAAAAGGCGGACACGACCCACTTAAAATTCTCTATGTTCTCGTGGCTTATTGTGAGTTCCAGTTTGATCAGGTAACAATAGATTCAATAAAGAATAACAAGAACAGTTGTGGATTTCAACTTGTCATCCCTCTCGTATTCATTCAAGGTATCGTTCAGAGAATATTACAACTCAAAGTAAAGGAACGATTTCTAAACAATAAGCTCTAATGAATTGCTCTTGAATTGCTAACCTAAAAGTAAAGGTTAACTAAACCTTATATACTAAGGCCTTAGCTAGACAAGGCCCAAGCCCATTAATCAAATAAGCCCAAATAACACAATTAAGGCTTTTACAATTAAAAAATTAAACTAATTAAGCACTATATAATTCTTTATATATCTTTTTAATATGTAGGACATTTATGGTCCTAACAATCTCCCCCTAAAGATATATAAAGAAAAAACGGTCTTGAAACCTTCAGATCTTGATCTTCTCTTCCTTTAGAATCATTGAAACACTTCGGTGTTGCTTGTCTTCATGTCTTTTCAGTGCTCCCCCTTGAATGAAGCTCTTGGTCTTCAATAAATCAGTCTTTGAACTGCGAGTTGAATTGGCCGTGAGTTGAATTGGCTTTTAACTATAAGAACTTCTAGAACCAGTATGTTTGAAGGGGGAAATACTGAATTGTAGCGAACACCACTTGATAAATGATGAGAAGAGTTGATCACTTGTATGCACTTTGAGCTCTTTGGATCTCGGAACAGATCAATCATTCTATTAAAATTCGGTCAACAATTACTCCCCCTCGGCTTTTGCATGGGGACTTCTTTACTCCCCCTCGGCTTTAGCTAACTCCCCCTCAACTTGATAGGTGTCTTTGAATCTGTACCCTTTCTCCCCCTCATGATGAGTAGGAGCATCCGGAGCATCATGCACGTTCAAAGACAATAGTGACGAGTAGCAAAGAATCTAGATCAAAAACATTAAGTAACCAGAATGGGGTAAACAACTAACACAGAAACACGTTAGTAACTGTTATCACAACAATTTAAAAAATTGTGTGGCCTGTGTTCAAAGTTGGCAATGGGGTATCTCTGATAGGACTTCCAGTTATCACTGAAGTAAAATATTAAAAATTACTTCTCAAACTGTTCCGGCAATATCACGAAGATATGCAATGGGAATCACAAAGACTCGTGCATGTGTGAAAGAATTAAAGTATGTCTGTTTTGGCTCAAAAACTGATTTAACTCGGGACGCAAGTTAAAATCAATTGACACAGTGATTAGAATATGAAGTTCGGAGACCGGAGCGGATGTCTTCCTTTTTCAATATCTAAGACATCCGAGTGAGGAATAGATAGATTATGTGCTTAAATCTCTGTGAATATATGAAACAAGCATCTGTTATGAGATACTTGAGTGGCTGGGTGGGGTGACACGAGTTATCGACCCTGGGTCCATGTCTGTTTCAATATTCATCTCCAAAGAGCGAGAATGAATAGATTGTGTGGTTACCCGGATAACTGACTCGGTTTGGTAGGACCAAATGATTCTTGTAAGTCCTGTCACATCCTCACCATATTCTTTTCTCTCCAAACAGAAGTCATAAAAAATAAGTTCGAGTTCTGATCTGAAGTAATCAGAAGTCATAAAAAATAAGTTCGAGTTCTGATCTGAAGTAATCAGAAGTCATAAAAAATAAGTTCGAGTTCTGATCTGAAGTAATCAGAAGTCATAATTGAAATAACAGAATTTCAATGAGACAAAATCAAGTGCAAAATAGAATGACTCAATAAGCACAATATTTTGCAAGAAATGAGACAATGATCAGAAAGTTTAATTGTGAAGAACAAGTCACAATTAGTATATCATATAAGAATGGAATCATTTACAAGAAATAGCGAACTTTGAAAACAACTATGAATTCAAACGAGTGTATTTTCATCGAAAAATCAACGAATATGTGAGACATGGAAATAACTAAGTCAAAAACTGACACGTGTCAATCATGGAATTTAAAATTGGAGAATAACAAACACAAGTAAGTTATCCAGAATGAATTACCACGATCTTTGAATTCAGTTAAAGTTCACTTACCTTTTACAAGATAGTACTCCCCCACAAAATTGGCATAGCCTTCGAATTCAGTCATGTGAAAAGAATGTTCAGAACTGAGCGCACATGACATTCCTGCAAAACAGAGAAGTAGGAATTTGGTATCCATTTTTTGATGGATCCTTGTTGGTTAGATGCCCTATGAGGACCTGGAATACTATAAGTACCATACCAATACTTAGCACGGTCTTTACTCATAAACTCACTTATTCCACAATAAGAACAACACAGCTTTTGTGTAGATAAGCTGATTAGCTTATTAACAGAGTAAGCACGATCAGTTTTCACAAAAGGTTTAGCGTGGAAAGCTTTGTTGTTCTTGTCACTCTTAACAGAGACGAGTGACTTTGGAGCAGGAGCGGATCCTTTAACTCTCCAAACCATGTTTACTTTCTTGAAAAATTTATTATCTGATTTGGCAATAAAGGGGTGATAAAACAGATTAGAGGGACGGATCCGATCTTTTGAAGAGTTATTTGATCTAATGTCGGTCTTTGAAGAAACCTTTTTGTGGATAGAACTTGAAGCATTCTTAGAAAAGCAAACTGAATTAGCTGAATCACCGTAAAGAGACTGATTAATAGTATCTCGACTAGCAAGATTGGGTTATTCAACATCAGAGTTTTTGGCTTCAAGTTCCTTGTCATTGTTAATCAACACATTTTTCTTCTCAAACATTAGATCCAACTCCTTTTGGAGATCAGATTTTAACCTATTCTCTATCATAATTTCAGTTGGCAAAACAGATAATTTCTTTGTAAGCTTAGAAATCTCAGTCTGAAAGATCTTTCTTTCGGTGGCAAAATCATCTTTCAAGCTTTTTGCTCTAAAACCTTCAACCTTTTTCTTCTCAGACTCTTTGCTTAGTATGTCTAAATCTTTCTCCAAATCGGTTATTTTCAAAGACAGTTCTCTATTCCTTTTAGTAAAAGATTTGCGTTCAATTTCAAACTTCTCTCTTTCTAAAATCAGAACTTTCTCAAAGTCAGAGATCTGTGTTGAAAGATTTAGACATATAAGCTCAATACTCTTCTTCTCTTCAAGAGATTTCTTTGAAAAATCGGATTGCTTTTGTATAAGAAATTGTATTTCCTTTGCAAAACTTTCTTTCTCCTTTTCAAAAAACTTTTCAAAAGTAGTTAATTTATTTTTAAGCTCAAGGTTTTCACAGTTCAGGAGCTTACCTTTCTCTTCAAGTGCCTTTATCTCGCCTTGCGATGACAATTCAGCAATCTTCCTTTTCAGCTCAGCGTTCTCAGATTCTAAGATCGTTGCCTTTTCTTCTGCTTTGCTTCTCAGAACTATTCCAGGTTTGAGATTTCTGTTCCTTCAGTTCTTTGATGTACTTGCTGATCGGTTCATCTGCTAGCTTGATCTTCGTATTATATAGTGTTCGATTTGCTTGACACTCCACTTTAAAGCAATACAACATTGTTACCCAAAAAATTGATCGTTAATTGGTGTTATTTTGAAGAATCAAAAATGCGGAAGAAAATCAAAAAATTAAATTTGAAAAAACAATCTAAAAATAAATTCGTTTCCAGAAATTAAAATTTGATTATTATTGGAACGAACGAAATCAAACATCGAGAAGGAAATCTGCAAGATAAACAAACCAAGTTAGATCGAACACGTCAATCTAAAATCACATAAAATGATAATCGTCACGAGTAAACTCAAATTGTCGCAAAAAGTCTCAAACTGTCACTAAAAAATTTCCAAGTTAACGGTAAAGTTCCACAAAACGTCACAAAGAATCGCAGACCGATCGTTAAAACTTTGCAACTTACCGGACTATTAAATTATCGGGTGACGAGACGTGCGGTAACTCGGGTACCGACGAGAACTTACCAACCAAACTTACCGAGTGAGAAGAAGAAGAAACTTACCGGATGAACACACTTACCGGACGAAGGTTGGTTTACCGGATAAAATTTATTTGCGACTTACCGGGTGAAAGTTATCGGATACTTGATTCGCGTATGAGAAGCTTACCGGACAAAAATAACGTGGACTTACAGGATAAATGCGGTTACCGGATAAAGTAAGTTACCGGAAAGAATAACTTACCGGATGAGGAGATGCTGACCGGGTAGCAAGGAAGTTATCGGGTACAGAGGTATGAATTGACCTGATGTGGTTTGTTTAAATAATAAAAGAATGCATATATATATGGAATGAACTAAAACGATGAGGATAGCAAAAAAATGGGTAATATATATATATATATATATATATATATATATATATATATATATATATATATATATATATATGCTATGAATGTGAGGTGATGGTCAAACACCAACACAAAGAAGTCAACAATAGTAGGCTATAAAAAAAATTGATACCCGGTAAGTGATCAAAAAAATATCCAGTAACCCCAAAAAGTTGTTTCATCCGGTAAATGAGTTACGAGGTAACCTTGTGTTTACTAGGTAAGTACAGATACCCGGTAACTTTGAGTTACCCGGAAAGTGACAGAAAAGTGACTTACCCGGAAACTGCGGCTGGTTGAAAAATTCGGATCAGGGATCGATAGAGTTGCTTGACTTTACTCCTGTAGGGTTAGATTTTAACCAAAAACACAAAAACAAACATACCCAAATCGATTTCTAAGCAAAATATATCCTATTTTTCAATAATCACCACAAAAACTTAAGAACACCAAAAACTCAAGAATTGATTTTAAATTGAAAAATTAATACCTTTGAGAATCGATATAAACGCAGATAAACACAGATTAAGAACGATAAACAATCGATCAAACAAAATAATTATTAAATCAACGAAAAGCTTTGCAAACCCGATTGATGATCGTTTTCCCACAGAAAACTGAAGTATTTCGAAAATAAAACAGGTGCCTTCTAGACCTCAAACGATTAATCCAACCGTTCAGAATGTAAAACAGAATGTCGTGAAGCTACTGTCCATAAATCGCGACAATCCGACGGTTCAAACTCTGGGAATAGGCAAAACGACTCTCTGCGATTTCCAGAAAATTCAATACGAATTTTATGCTTTTTCTCGCTTTCGTTCGATTTCTTCTATATCTTCAAATCACCGATTCTGCTCTGATACCAATTGTGAGTTCTAGTTTGATCAGGTAACAATAGATTCAATAAAGAATAACAAGAACAGTTGTGGATTTCAACTTGTCATCCATCTCGTATTCATTCAAGGTATCGTTAAGAGAATATTACAATTCAAAGTAAAGGAATGATTTCTAAACAATAAGCTCTAATGAATTGCTCTTGAATTGCTAACCTAAAACTAAAGGTTAACTAAACCTTATATACTAAGGCCTTAGCTAGACAAGGCCCAAGCTCATTAATCAAATAAGCCCAAATAACACAATTAAGGCTTTTACAATTAAAAAATTAAACTAATTAAGCACAATATAATTCTTTATATATCTTTCTAATAAGTAGGACATTTATGGTCCTAACACTTATCAATGCAGAGCCAACCACAACTGACCTCTTATGGTTGTCGATTGCTATGAACGGGACAAAATTCATAGCATGTCTGTGAAAATGAAAATATATGACAATTATAAAATTTCACATGACAATCAAGTAAAAATGAAAAAAGGAACAGAATATCAGACATACCGATTCGTACGATATGTAGCATCAAAAAATATAGTGTCACCGAACTCTTTATAATTTTGCCTAGCAATCTCGTCAGCCCAAAAAATAGCCTGCAACTCCCCATCAGTAATCAATATATCAAATAAGTAATCACGAACAACTGTTCTACGTTTACACAGCAAATCAACCAACATTTGCACGTCTTTCTTCCCCACAAAACTGCCCATGGCAATCCTTGCATTCTGGTAGTCAACTTGAGTTGCATTAACATGTTCGTACCCACCTTTAAGAGCAGCCTGAATACTATAAGACTTTGCCCCGCCAATACACGATGATGAAGCATTATACACATTCCTAAAGTCCGTATATTGCAAACGTCGTTTGGAGAGTGACATTCCCTTGTCCACGGAGTTGTATAGAGCATGGTTGTGCCTTTCTTCGAACTTATAAACAACGTACGTACCACTGTCCTTTCTAAGGCGGAACTTAATACATGCTCTACAATTAGTGCGTTTCACGTTGGAGTTCCTAGACATGCTCTCGACATCTTTACTAACCGGAATTCCTTGCTTACAACATAGTAGGTAACGAGTTTGCACATCACCAAGCTTATTTTTTTTTCTTATTAGATTGACGAACATCGAAACCAGCTTCTTCAACATATTTCACATAGGCAATGTCAGCAAGATCAATAGACCTAAATTCATATCCCAATCCTATCTTTACAGTTTCATCCACAAATGGTATCCAATATTTCGTACCACCAGGTGAAACAAATGTTTCATGGTGTTGTTCTACAACAAACATGGTAAACATATATTTAAATGATAAAAAGATTGAAAAAAGCATCTTAATACCGGCAGCCTACATTAAAAACTTACAAACAATAATGCTTTAACATACAATCATAAGTATAAAAAAAAACACAGTTCGAAAATATTATTTCATAAAAAAAAAGTTACGCGGCAATTTCATAACAACTTAGTCACTCGGCTTTTCATATATGAAAAATGTGCTATATATGTGAATTCATACTTTCGTAACAAAATGCATACATCAGGAAAAAGTTAAAAACACATAAAGATACCAAAAAAATATAATACATATGAACAAATAACAGATTCATATAATAGCAGTTAACAATTTCATATAAAAAAGGTACATGCAGTTACCAAGACAACGGTTACATCCCAATTTCATAACAACTTAGTCACTGACATATACACATATGAAAAAACGTGTTATATATGTGAATTCATAATTTCATAACACATTACATACAACAAAAAAAAGGTTAAAAAACCTTAAAATACCAAAACGGTATAATCCCTATAAACAAAACGAAATTTTCATATAATACACGGTTATTTGAGAGCTTTACTAATTTGTTAAAACAATGGTTAAATTTGATATGAAAAAAATAGTCGTGAACTTTAAAAACTTGTGAAAAAACTTACTTTTTTGATTGGTGTAGCGTCAATAGCATCATCAACATCTATTGCATCACTATCATGGAGTAAATCTTCATCACCTTCTTCGTCGGAAGCAAGTGCAATAACAAAGTCGGCAAGTACGTCGTCAACCACCATGTCATCATGTATGGTTTGTTCTTCGGGTTTTCCTTCTTTCATATTATACGACATGACGACGAAAATTGTTAAACTAATAGAAAGAACGATTTATGAAGAAATTTATGGAAGAACTACGGTTATGGAGATGATGATGTTCTTCAAATCGGTTGAATGAAGGAGATGGTTATCAAAAAACGGATAATATAAAAAAATAAAATATAAAAAGTAAATAAAATCAATCACTTCCTAAAATAAAGGATATTTAACCTTAATTATTAAAATTCCGAAAATAAAAAAAGGTATGAAAGACGGTTTTACCCTTAATGACATATTAATCAAGATTAAAAATCAAGGGCTAGGATTGGTTTACATAGTTTACACACATTTAGTGGTTTACAATTTATTATCTCTCTCTCTCTCTCTCTCTATATATATATATATATATATATTAGTGGAGGTTCAAACGAGAACCCTTCCTATTTGCGAAAACGCGAGAATAGTTATGGGCCTTCATTTTATTTAATGCCTAATTTTAACTAGTGTGTGACACCTCACGTTGCGCGGTGACGATTTTTTTCCTAAGAAAATGCATAACCAAGTTTACGATGAAATACAATTTGTTAATGGCAAACTAATGAAATGCAATATGAAATAATAAATGTATTCGAAGTGTTTTAGATGTAAATTGTTTTCATTGATATTATTTCCGTTAACATTAAAAGAGGGAATCGATACATCTTCTTATTGTTCGTAAAAGACATAACCCAAGACATTGTAAATGAGAACGTAAAATACTTAATAAATTGATTGTTATAAGCACATACCATATAGCATTAAGGCTTCATTTGTTTTTGTTGTTTGGTTTTCATTTTAAGCTTTTAATCACAAGTTATGTTTGATTCTGTTAGACGTTTTATAATTCAGATCATTTGTTTTTTTTATTATATTCATATCCTCTTATCTCTTAATATGGTCTGGACAAAAGAAGTGGTAACTATATCTCTTAAATCTCCTCTTATTTTCGTCCAGTTGGATTCTTTCAATTTCAACATCAGTTTTGGCCCAGATGCACCCCGAATTTGCAAATACGCAAAACATAAAAATTGTAGATCTATGTGTTGTGTAACACCACAAATTTCCATTATATGAATGGGGTTGAATTGTAATTTAGTCTGAGTTGTGGACTAAATTGTAAATATAAACTCCAGGGTTAAAATGGTATTTTGACCAAAGTTTATATGTTAATATGAAAGTTAGAACTTAAGGGGTTGTTTGGTCATTTAGTGAAAGTTGATACTTCTTTAAGATGGGGTAAGTGACCTCAATTCAGATAATATCTCAATTGGTGTTCTTGTTGAGTCGGTCCAGAGGTGAGGCTCAGAGAAAGAAAGAGGAAGAGAAAAGAAGAGAGGAAATTGAGCTGTGGATTTTGTGGTAAGGGTTCTGAATCTCCTTCTTTAATCTCTTCATTAGTTTAGTAACATCTGTTGATTTATCCTTCCAGAGAGTGATGGAATCAAGAGAAGAGAAGGAATTGGAATTCTGGGTCAAAGTCTCAAACAGGTGAGTTCATTATTTTCAATTTAGAAATTAACAATTAAAAGTTAATGGAATGGTATATAAACTGTCTGAATGAGTTGGTAAGTTTGTATTGAATTTAAGTCGATTTATAAGCTGAAGTGGTTAGGAATAGGCGCCCCTCTCCCAACTCGGATCCAACCAGGTGCCGTAGGTAAGCTCTATTCGGCCCGGAGCATTGATTCCCCATAACGAATAGGCTAGCTCTATCTCTCAATTACCTATCCTGTGCTCGAGAAGGTCCCTCAGTTCCTCGGCAGCACCTCGAGGTGCATTTAGTTGTCTTACATGAGACTCAGGATATTACCCACTCCATGGCATGACACCTTTCGCTCATCCATTCCACCCGCCCAGACGCGACGCCTTTTCTCATTATCATCTACCGCCCTTTCTTTCCTCCCCGCTATTCACGCATGAAGATCGTCGTATGTATGCTCGACTTCGGGTGTCGGTGCTATAGTATAGGTAGGAGTACATTATGGCAGGATCAGTCACCCGGGCAAACCAACCCTCCTAATAATAAATGAGATTTTGGGTTAAAATTGACGAGAATAGATGAACCAGTATCGAGGTTCCGGTACTGATTTGATTTCCGGAACTGGTGGGTTCCGGAATTGGGATTGGGTTATGGTAATTAAACTTCCGGAAGTGGGATAATTTGTATGGGATCCGGAATTAAGAAATTCCGAAAGATGGTTTGGGGTCCCGGTATTCGGACTCAGTTCCGGAATTGGGGAGAAAAATGGGTTCCAGAATTGGATTCATTCTATGGGATCCGGAATGCCCAAAACATCCGGAATGGATTTCAAATACCGAAAAGTAGATTGGGCCGGAACATGGGCTTGAGAGCTGGAATCAAGTGATACCGGAACATGGGCTTAAAAGCCCGGAATTGTTGAGATCCGGAAAACTTCCGGAACTGGCCGAGAGGGTGAGATCCGGAACTAAGTCCGGTAACTGTGGACTTTCGGAAATTAAATAATTTAGGCCATGCGGTGGACTTCCGGTATTTAAGGAACCAAATCAGAAATGGGTCCCTTTTTAATTCCAGATTGGGCCAACGGATTTATTTTAAATTTGGGCTTCATTATTTTGGGCCGAAAATTAATTATGGATTGAATCTTAATTTAATTTGGAATTAATTATGGATTGGGTTTTAATTTAATTTGGAAATTAATTACGGATTGGACCGATTTAATTTATTTGGAGATGGTTTAGAGTTCAAATTTAATTTTGAACTTTAGGACGCAAATCCTATTAAATAATTATCTCATTTGGATCGAGGTTTCAGATTATTTTTCTAAATAAGAATTTTAGAAAAATAGCTTTTGAGGGTACATTAGATTATTCGGTATTCATAGAATGAAATACGTTGTGAGAAGTGGTGTGTTGTTATAAATAACCACTTAAAAATTGTAATGGACCCATAGACATACAAGTCAATCCTCATTGTCTTTAATGGGACGGTTATTCTCAAGTTGTAGCTAGAAATAGGCATCGGGGGCAATTTGGTACGGTCTTATGGGAGCCGGATACTAGCCATTGACCACATGGTAAATTTCTAGTGAATGAGTGTACCTTGAATCATCGGGGGCCCCGACTATGATTCGCGATTTATTGATCCCATTGGGGGCCATTGATTCTAAGGTGATGAGAGACGAGGAATAGACCAGGCTCTTAATGGATAATTCCCATTCGCCTACAATGTGGATTGTAATCCCATTTCGGGAGGCGATAACCTATAATGTGGATTGTAATCCGATTTCGGGAGGCTATATGAAATGATCGAATAGGCAAAGTAGAATTTCTATTCATAGCCTATAATGTGGATTGTTAATCCCATTTCGGGAGGCTATATGAAATGATCGAATAGGCAAAGTAGAATTGCTATTCATAGCCTATAATGTGGATTGTTAATCCAATTTCGGGAGGCTATATGAAATGATCGAATAGGCAAACTAGAATTGCTATTCATAGTCTATAATGTGGATTGTTAATCCCATTTCGGGAGGCTATAAGAAATGATTGAATATGCAAGGTAAAACTGCTATTCATATTGAAATAGTGGAATAGGCTAAATATAGTTGCTATTTGTGATTGAGAGGTGGAAACGCGAATTAGATGAAGTGTAAGTGTTGCTTTCACTTACTTTCGGTGAATTAGAGATAGGCAACATATAAATGCTATTTCTGCTTCCATTCCAAGAAAAGGCATGGCGATTGATTGTAAGTGTTTAGGCTTGATCAATGATCTAGAATCCGTAATGATTCTTTGTTAGGACTAAAAGTCCTATAAAATAGAAAGTGATATAAAGAAATAATTAGTGTTATTTATTTGTTTGTAAAGCCTCTCAAGATAATGGGCTGTATGGCTAATGGGCTTGGGCCTGTCAAGCCCTTGGTATTTAATGTGTGATTTGAGTGGTAATTAGGTTAGGAGTGGTGAGATTAGCCGTGCACTTAACAGAGTTTAGAAAGAGAGTTTGTTCATCATTCTAATCTTGTAACTCTCTGCATTCAATCAATAAAGGATTAATCATTTCATATTCATTGTTACTTGTTAATCTGGGATCCACAATTGGTATCAGAGCAGAGGGACAAAGCTATCGATTCAAAGGTATTTTTCTGGTTTTTCTTGATCATTCAAAGTACGTACTGTGTTCATCTCAAGAATTTTTGATTGCTTTGATTTTGGTGTTAAAACCCAAAATTGAGGCTTGATACATTCTTCTCATAGGTTTTCTAAGATCTCTCTGTGTTTTCAAATTGTTTGGTTGAGTAAAAATCACTGGTTTTTAAGTTCTTGATTTGTTTGGTTTTTGCTCCCTGTTCTTGAAAACTATCAATTTTGTACATCAAAAGTACGGATTGAGTCGATTTAGGTAGAGTTTTTGTGCGATTTTGGTTAGCTTTGTTGGTACTAAGCTTTTGCAGATTGATTTCCGAGTAGAAAGTGCTAAAATTCATCATACCGGGTAAGTTTCCTTTATCTCCCTGTATTGTTTTCGAAGTCCCGGGACTCATTGTTACCGGTACTTCATCTCCCGGTACCGATATCTCCCGGTAGTTGATATATCCCGGTACTCCATCTCCCGGTATTCCATCTCCCGGTACTCCATCTCCCGGTATTACATCTCCCGGTACCTAACTTAGTCCCGGTATTACTCAGTTGCGGGACTCGGTTTGCCAGTCCCGGTATCACAACTCCCGGTATTTCTCTGTGACTTCTCAGTTGCGGGACTTCCCAGTTGCGGGACTTCTCAATTGCGGGACTTTCCATTTGCGGGACTTGCTTCTAATACCGGAAGCTGTAAATTTCGGATTTTTAGGTTTTGTGATTTTTGAACTTTCATAACTTCAAATCATCATAACTCGCTCAAAAATCAGTATTTTGCAATGAAATTTTACAGGGTTACTCAAAATGTGATTCTGAACATATTCTCTCAGAATGTTTTCTGCTAAAAACACCTACAACTATGAGTTTGATCACACCACAGTAAACTGAACAGGCTTTCAATTCCGGATCAGTAAACCCTGTCTGCTTTTGATCGATAACTTGAATTGTCTCACGATCACTTCTGTCAAGTAACAATGTCTTATCCGACTTACCCTGAGCTTAAAGAGAAAGTTTCTCTTTTAGAAGCGCATATCTCTAAGCTAGAAGCCGAGGCTAAGATCAAATATGATGCCATAGGCAGGCTAGCAATTGAAAAGGCTGAGGACAAATGTGTGATAGAAAACTATCAAACTGAGTGCTCGGTCTATTCAGAAAGAGCTAAACACCTCGAGACCCAAATATCTGAATATTCTCAAAAGTTAGAGAAGTCTCAGGAGGAGTATTCTAAAAGCATCTTAGTTCAAGAAAATAAAAGAAAATGAAAAGTTGACCACTAAGCTTAAGGAGTTTGAATCCAAACTTTACAAACTTGGTCAATCTGAACAAACCATCCACTTGAACAAGCCTAAGGAGTTCAAATATTACAACTCGCTTTGGGGACTCGGATATGATAATCCGTGCTACCTAAAGAAAGTCTTGTCGAAGGTCCCCACTCTTTATGAATTTGATTTCATGGGCTTAGACAAGATTTATCCCGAGTACAAAATTAAGTGGACTAAGGCATCTCCGGAAGATGAGGAGTTTGAGGATTTTAAAAGACAAACATCAATACCTCTACCACCAATAGAGGCAAAACCTAAATCTGAAAATCCTACTTCTGAAAATGACACGAAATCGGATGATGCGCCGCCTAGGAAGAACATACATGTACAAATTCCTTTCGTGTACGAAACGCTTAATGCATCGTATTTAAATAGCAAAATTCCTTATCTCCCCAATAACTATTTTGACATCTGTTCTCTTGCCAAAACGGTTGAGACTCCGCCTCCTGTTCCGGCAACCGCATATGAAGACTCTAATGATCAAACAGAGTTGAAACGTTATGTTCCACCTCTGATTTTGGAAAACATTATTTTTAAACTGGAAGAGTCAATTGTGAGAGATAAGGTCATTTATGAAACTGAAAGGATTGTACTTTTAGATTCTATTGAAAAGCTCAAACAGACTAAACCCGACACACTACCCAAATCTGAAAGAGAGTCCTATCGAACCGAGATTGATAAGTTGACGTCTCAACTGGCTGTTTTGGCATCTGAATCCTTAACGCTGAGAATGGCTAAGGGGAACTCTGTGGATACCCCAATGACGCCGGTCACTTATGAAACAATCTCGTTTGATGATGCTCAGATCTTTTCGGATAGTTCGTCGTGCAAAGCCTTTATGGGAGTGTCTGATGACACCACTACTAAAGATTTGAGCTTTAAGGATAAAGGTAAGGCCATCGAACCCGATTCTGTTCAAAAGAATCTTTTTCCGGTTTTTGATAATCCCTTTGCGAATGACTCCTCGTCTGACTCTGATGGCGACACTCCACCTGATTCTGCAAGAAGATTTTATGAGTTTATGAATTCCACTCCTTGTCATGAAGATGATTTTTCTAAGATTGATGTTGCTCCTAAGCTTGCAAGTCACATTCAACTTCTTGAGAAAATGCCTTCACCGGTTAATTTTAAAAAGGGAGAATGTTCCAACTCCAAATATGTTTCTAAGACCAATTCTTCAAATTCAAAATCTAAAAGACGGTCAAAGAAACACCCGAAAACCGGTAAGTCTCACAAAAGACAATCTTATTACTCTAGTTCTACTGACAGTGAGCCTCATGATTCTTCAGATAATCATGTTTTTAGAAAAGTAAAAATGGTTTGGAGAAAGAAATCAACTACAGAAGAATGTAATGGAAACACGTTTCATGATTCCCTTGTAGTTGATACAAAGTCTTTTATTTCCAAGACTGGTTCACGTGCTCATGTTTACCCTATAGCTAAGCTGATCAGTTTAAACCGAGCAAAGGTCTGTTGCACGTATTATGGAAAGAGTGACTTTGTACATCCAAGGTACGTCAATAACTGGTATGGTACTTATAGTATCCCAAATCCCCATTTTAAAGTCAAGACATCTAACCACCAAGGATCCATCAAAGCATGGATACCAAAATCTTTTTGATCTGTTTTTGTAGGGATTTCATGTGTGATAATATACATAATTTTATTTTCACATGACTGCGTTCGAAGGTTGTGCCACATTTGAGGGGGAGCATCAGGTATTTGACATATACATGAATTTTTTGTGAATTCAAAGAACCGTGGCAATTCATCCTGAAAAACTTACTTGAGTTTGTTTTTCTCCGTTTTTAAATTCCAGAATTGCCACATGTTATATTTTCTTTGATTTAGTTATTTCCATGTCTCACATATTTTGTTGACTTTTCGATGGAAATACACCCGCTTGAATTCCAATTTTGTTCTCATAGTACGTCCTTATTTACTAATGATTCAGTTCTTCTCTGGTAAATTAATTGTGACTTGTTCTTCACAATTAAACTTTCTGATCAATTGTTTCATTTGTTGCAAACACTGTGCTTACTGAGTCATCCTAGTCGCGCTTGAACTTGTTCTTTGATCTTCATTCACATTTTATAATGACTTCTGATCAACTCAGATCAGGACTCGTTCTTAAAAGATTGATTTCTAAACATCTCAGTTTAGAACTCGTACTTCAATGTGTGCTTAATGTTTTATTTGGTTCATTAAAGGAGTGTTAGGAATTACATCGTTTCTATGGTCTATCCAGAACCGGAAGGACCTACCCAAGAAACACATCCTTTTTAGATAACAGTGAGGGGTCTAGATGTATAGACGAGTTTGGAGTGAAAAAAAATGGTGAGGATGTGACAGGACTTAAAAGACATATTGGTCCTTACCAAACCGAGTCAGTTAGCCGGGTAACCACACAATCTATTCATTCTCGTTCTTTGGAGATGACTATTGAAACAGACATGGACCCAGTGTCGACAACTCGTGTCACCCCACCTAGCCACTCAAGCATCTCACAAAAGATGTTTGTTTCATAAATGAACGGAGATTTAGCACATAATATATCTATTCCTCACTCGGAGGTCTTAGATATTGAAAAAGGAAGACATCAGCTCCGGTCTCCGAACTTCATATTCTATTCACTGTGTCAATTGATTTTTAACTTGAGTCCCAGGTTAAATCAATTTTTGAGCCAAATCGATATAATTTATTTCTTTCACACATGCACGAGTCTTTGTGATTCCCATTGCATATCTTCGTGATATTGCCGGAACAGTTTAAGAGGTAATTTTTAATATTTTATATTAATCCAAGATCTTCAATAACGTGCTCTGATACCAATTGTTAAACCAAGATCTAATCAAGATAGAGAAGATATGAATTCGTCATCCATTTCACTCAAGAACACATTACAAGATTAGGAGTTCTGTACAAGTGTTTCTCTCTCTAGAATATAAGAATGCGAGTTAAGTATGTCTAGAGTCCTATCTACTAAAACACAACAAAACCTATTTATACTAAACACATTACAAGGTGTAAACAACACAATACAACTCAATACATTGACTTTGACTTTGACCTTTCTATATTAAAACCTTGAAGACATATTGCACTAACAATCTCCCCCTTGGATTCAAGGTTTAAACAAATGCGATCAGCAAGCTTTAGCTTTCTTGAATCTTCGGTCTTCATCAAAGCTTGTCAAAGTCAAAACGTCATCCAATCTTCAAACGGCAAATAACGAACTTCTTTCTTCGAGCAGGAGAATATGAATCTTCACATAAAGCTTTTTAATACAATTAAGCACAAGTTTAAGAAAAAGAGATCACAGAATGATCAATCGATTTTCCTCAAACTCTTGAAGAATTCTCCCCATTTCCATTGACTTGAGAATTTCATTCTTCAGTGTCGATCTTCATAAACGCGCGAGTTCAAAAGAAAGAGATCACTGAAATGATCAATCGATTTCTTAAAAACTCTTGAAGAATTCTCCCCATTTCCATTGACTTGAGAATTTCATTCTTCAGTATCGATCTTCATAAACGCGCGAGTTCAAAAGAAAGAGATCACAGAAATCTCCCCGTTGACATTAAAACGAATCTTTGATATTAAACTTTCTTTGACATGAAATTGATGTAGACATTCTCCCCCTTTTTCGATGAAAGTGAGCATCACGAGCATCGAAAATCTTTTCAATTTCAGTCACGGACAATCTCCCTCTTCAAAAACATTTCTTCCCCTTGAAAAACACAAACAATCTCCCCATAAACGAAAGATCTTGCTCCCCCTAAAAATAAGAATTGTAGAGCAAGTTGATTTTCTCCCCCTGAAAATTTGCATAAAAATCATATAAGCGCACATTTTAACAAACTTATATAAAGAAAATAGAATTCATTGAACAACATTTTATAACTATTAACATTTAATCATTTGAACACCAAACAAAAGAAATTCAACTTAATGAAATGTAACAGATATTTCCATCAAGTGAAATCAAATGCATGCGTTTGGATTCAAAAACAAGACATCATCGCATATCGAGTTACAAAATGTTCAGTTTCAACTCCTTTATTAAATCTATTTGGTGTGCTAGCATGCGAAATATGATTAGCAACAAGCAAATGTACCTCTAAAACCTATAAGAATTCTTTGCTCTTACTCACACTATTTGTCCAACACCAGAATTTTCACAAATTTACAGGTTTATCGCGACTTTGTATTTTCCCCAAGTTTCAAGAGATGTGTGCTCTTAGGCATCTTTTCATATTGTGCACATTGGCAACTTTTATTATGTGCTCATTGGCATCTTTTATAATCAAATAGTTTATTAAGACTAAGATACACTGTAAACGTAACTTTCTAACTGGTCCTATAGCAGGATTTGGGTGGGTCAGCCGATCCCATACCAGTTGGCCTTAGGGGCTAGGTGACAAGCACCCCTTGGAACTTACTCTCCCGAACCAGAAAGGCTACATCGATATACCTTAATCCCATCTGTACCAGTAGAACATGACTTTATACCTGGTTCTATAGCAGGATTTGGTTCAGCCAATCCCAGATCAGTTGATCTTAGGGGCTAGGTAACGAGTACCCCTTGGGACTTAATCTCCCAAACCAGATAGGCCACAGGCACAGACTCTCAAACTGAATGATTTTATTATATATGTATATATATAATTTTTTTTTAAATTTTTTTAAATTTTATTATAGCATCTAAATCACTTGGTTCAAAAAAACGTAGTGCTTCCCCCATATTTTCGTTTCCATTCATGATTAAGATGAATAGGCTTTGTGAGCATTGTATTCTAAATAAGTCTAGATTTACACAATTTTGCGCTTATATCAAAATCTCAAACATGTTTCGCTGACCTTTCGACTTATTTCAGAAGCGAAAGTAGAAACAAATATAACTCCGACGATACAAAAATGCTCGTAAAATCATCCTTAACACACATTTTATTCATTGAATGAAAAATTGAAGAATTTTTCACTTCATTGAATTAAATTTGTGAAGGTTCAAACTTTCAACGTTAATAGACATAAAATATAACACAATGTTACCTTTAAGCACCTGTCCTAAAAATAGAAAGATATGACAGTGAAAGGATATCACCTGATAAGTACGAGTTCTAAACTGATATGTTTAGAAGTCATAGCCTTTGAAGTACGGGTCCTGAATTGATGTATTCAGAAGCCATTACCGTTGAAGTGCGGGTTTTGAACTGATGTGTTCAAAAGCCATTGTCTTTTATCTTTCTCCCCCTACAAAATACCAAAAGATTTGTCATTAATCACATGTATATAAAAAAAATAATAAACTCCCTGAAAATATGTGATGTTCAATATCTTCTTGAATGCACAAGTACTTCATCTTCCGAGAGTTCAACACTTGTCTCTAAATCTGCAAAACAGATTAAGTAGATTTTGGTACCCAACGAGTCTTGGGTCCTGACACGTTAAGCGGAGCTCTATAAGAAGGAGAATGGTAAGTACCATACCAATATTGAACATAATTATTATTAACAAAATCATTATTTCCTCAATAAGAATTAACAAAAGAATTAACTTTCGTTGTAAAATTCTTATTTGGAAATGATGATTTTGGTACATCTTTTCCAGGAAATTTACCTTTTACCTTCCATTGCATGTTGACTCTTTTGTAGGAAGGAAGATCAGCATAATATTTGGAAGACATATCCACAGAATGCTCGTAGAAAATGTTAGAAGGACGCATCGGACATTCTGAAAAACACTCGGAGTTGTTGAACGACCTCATTTTGTCTTTTAAGGCATTTTGTTCCTTTGTCATCAACTCGAGCTTCTTCCGAATATCACAATTCACCCTCTTTTCCTTCATGAAATCTGTAGATAAACCCGCCAAATTCTTCGTTAGTTTCTGAATTTCTTGCTGAAACATCTTCCGTTCTACAGAAAAATCATTCTTTACGCTCCTTGCTTGAAACTCAGCTTTCTTTCTCTTTTCTAACTCACTTCTTTCCAAATCCAACTCCTCTTGCAGTTCAGAAATTTTCTCTGAAAGCTTCCCATTCTTCACTTCAAACTCTTTCCTTTTAACCTCAAACTCGGCTCTTTCCTTCTCCACCTTTTGCTTCTCTAAAAATAATACTTTCTGAAAATCTGAGTTCTGCTTGGAAAGTCTTAGACATTTGTGTTCAACATCTTTCTTGTCATCAATTTCTTTAGTCTTTGAATTCAACGCCATTTCAAGTTCTGAAACCCTTTTAGCAAGACCCATTCTTTCTTTCTTGAAATCTTCTCTTTCCATATTCAAAAGATTTTCCATTTCTTGCAACTTCTTTGTAAGCTCGATAATCTTCTCTTTATCATCTTCCCTTTCAACTTTCTTCTCTTCTTTTCTCTTGAATTCAACCTTTGATCCATGCATAAGCTTCGTTAATTCATTCCACATTTGCAGAGGGTAATTTTTATACACTTCAACCTATTTGTAGATGTGAGGCGAAATTTTGAGAATAGTAAAGAGTAAGTTTGACGAAGCATCCTTGTCTGCTTTCTTCCGTTTAATCTCATCTTCAGTAAAATCTTCCGCCCTTTTATGTATGATCAACGGACCTTCGGTGAAAGATTTTATCATATAATCTCCGTTTTCTCTCCTCGAAATAAAATCAATAAAAGAAATCGTCCATTGATCAAAATCTGAATCTTTGATTAGCACCGGAGGACAGTTAACTGAAGCTTGATAAGCCATCGTGAAAAAAATATATAAAACTTTTTCTTGAAAAACTCTTAAAATGTATGAAATACACTATAGAAAAAATTTCAGTATAGAAAATTTTCTCAAAATACTCATTTTTTTAACAAGTCAGAAACTCGCAAGCAACGGTTGCGAGAAATGAGAAATTCGCAAGCAGCGGTTGCGAGAAATGAGGATTTCGCAAGCAATGGTTGCGAAAAGTAGACTTGGGCAGAAACTTGAACGCTGAAAGATCACTTTTCGCAAAAGAAGGTTGCGAAAAGTAAGGTTTTCGGGTCAGTGGGTTGCGAAAAGTATGGCTTTTCGGGTCAGTGGGTTGCGAAAAGTATACATGGATGATGAATGTTGCGAAAAGAAGATGAATGTTGCGAAAAGTCCAGATCTAGCGAGATATTCCAAATACGTCTAAAAAACCTCTGAAATCCAAAATTTCTGAGACAATCTTGTGCAAACAGGTTCGAAATCCAAATCCTAACACTTTTTCTTCAATAATGAACCTCTGAAAACCTCTGAATTTGATTCTGAACAGATCGAGCAGAGAACAAAAACGCACAGACCAAAATTCTTGAAAACCTCAAAATTGAACTCCAAATCTTTGAAATTAACCCTCGAACCTTGAACAATAAATGTTCCTCTATCAAAAACGAATCCAACGAACTAAATCTTGATCAAATTCGACCAAGAATCACACAAATTTGACAAAAATTCAAGAAAACGAGATTTTCTTGAAAAATCAAGAAAATCAATCAAATTTGCTTGTGAAATCACCAAATTCATATGTTTGATTAGTAGAATTCCATCTCTCAATCTTGTTCCTGCTCTGATACCAATTGTTAATCCAAGATCTTCAATAACGTGCTCTGATACCAATTGTTAATCCAAGATCTTCAATAACGTGCTCTGATACCAATTGTTAAACCAAGATCTAATCAAGATAGAGAAGATATGAATTCGTCATCCATTTCACTCAAGAACACATTACAAGATTAGGAGTTCTGTACAAGTGTTTCTCTCTCTAGAATATAAGAATGCGAGTTAAGTATGTCTAGAGTCCTATCTACTAAAACACAACAAAACCTATTTATACTAAACACATTACAAGGTGTAAACAACACAATACAACTCAATACATTGACTTTGACTTTGACCTTTCTATATTAAAACCTTGAAGACATATTGCACTAACATTTTACTTCAGTGATAACTGGAAGTCCTATTAGAGATACCCCGATGCCAACTCTGAACATAGGCCACACAATTATTTTAATTGTTGTGATAACAGTTACTATTGGGTTTCTGTGTCAGATGATTACCCTATTTTGGTTACTTACCATTTTATCTGGTACTTTTGCTACTCATCAGTGTTGTCTTTGAAGCTACATGATGCTCATGATGCTCCTAATCATCATGAGGGGGAGAACTGATACAAATTCAAATACAAAGATCATCATCATAAGGGGTTCGAATAAGATGATATGACTTTCTGAATGTTAGTCACACTCATGGGATCGGGTATGATCCCGTCATTATGAGACGAGTACGGGTACGGTAAGATTGGTGATGAACCAGGTTTGTTTATATACTTGAACATCTGAGTTTTCAAGATGTTTAATGTTTAATTTGAATTTGGATGTTCTCACTAGGCGTAAAGCCTAATTGTTCAAAATTCAATGTTCTTACCAGGTACGAGTTCAGAGAAGTAATGGGATGTGGGACGAGTGCTTCTGGTATTCAACTGTTGATGATAAGCGAAGAACTTATACGACGTGAGGAGGCTTTTGATGAATTGCTTAGATAACCAAGTTAATCTATTTATAGTTGACAAGATTAGATTAATAGTTATTTGGAGAATTCAATTTGTGTTTAAAGGAATCCTCACAGTTGACTCTTTGCTTGTTTGTATGAAAGTTTGGAGGTTTTCTGGTATACCTTGTGAAATTTAAGGTTCAAATTGGCCCTGATTTTAGGGTGTTACATGTTGGATTTCTAGATCATCTTGAATCGCTTAAATGGGGTTTCAGTGTGTGATATATGATTAAAACTCCATAGCCTCGCAAATCAGCATCATTCTTTTGTTTCTTCTTTTCGTTTTGTCACTTCGATCATTGATGCTCACTTCAATTGAAGTATTTAAGTTGATTTTTTAGGGATAAAGTAGATAATTATACACATTTAGACGTTTTCCAGTTTGCAAAAACAAATAGTCCTATTGATTCAGATTTCAGACTTTAGCACCACCACTTAAAAATCAGAAGTGAAATTAGACTTCAGCGCCTCTAAAAAAAACAAACGACACCTAAGTAATGTCATCTTGAGTTAAATGTGGGAATGGATGATGTTGCTAAAAGCTTTGTGGCAAGTATTAGTATCTTAGGTTTTTCGTGTCTTCGTTAGCATTAAGCACGACATGATACGTCACATAGCAACTTACAACTAACCATGTGTGAAGACTGAAGACATGTGTGTAATAAGTAATGATAACCAGTTATAGTATAATGTAAAAATTAAATGGGATGGTATTCATGTAAATACATGTCATTAGAATTTGCTACATAATGGAACAAACAAATTAATTACATGTGTACGAACAAAGTATGTACATAATTATAAAAATATCAGGCATACGAAGAGAAATAACATATTTTTTCATCTGTCATAACCAAATTCAATTTAATCAACTCTCCATTTCTCTTTCTATTTAGTAACTCCCATAACCTACATCCTCAAATTATTGCAGACATTAAGCACAACAAAGGGGTATGATAAGAAGGTTGTATTTAAGTTCAAAAATAACTCGAACAAGTGAAGAAAATAGAAAACTTGAAGCACTCTCACATACATTCATTAGATGGCCGGTTAGATATAGATATATATAAAAGGTCTATCTTAAAAGCAATTAATGAGTATTTCAATTTAATAAATACAATATTACACTAATTACATCACTATGTTAACATGAAAGGTAAGATCGGCATGACTCTCTTTATCAAGAGAGAAGGTAAGGCCATAATTCTCATTCAAATATATGTCGACGATATAATGCATTACACGATGTACCGGTCGTCAGCGACTCCCTCTTGTTAAGAGATGAGGACGCGGATAACGTAGCGTCCCCAACACCCGTACATGACCCGTCATCTTCATCGGAGAGCACCGATGCCGATGAAGATAGACAATTTCGCCTACAACGAATCTCCTTCCACCTCAACCACCGATTATCTCCTTCCACCTCAACCACACCCCCAACTTCATCTGACCCTTTGCCGAACTTGGGAGATATAAGTAGAGCGGAGGGAGTATTAGTTGAAAATACTGAAAATGTGAGAGGGAGAGAGTAGAGAAGCAAAAAAAATCATGAGAAGTATGGTCTAAAAAGGCGACAATCATCTGTCAGCCTTCCCCAAACCAGTGTCGTCCAGGAAGCCTCATCTGCTATTATGTCTCATCCGTTGGGACAGAATATTGAAGAAGACGTCGTGGACCTAGCGACGCAAGTGCACCCCCCTAGCCACTCAGGCACCTCTCAACAGGTATCTGTTTCAATTTCTCATGGCGTTTATCACAAAGTCTATCAGTCTCTCAATTGGAGAGTACTGGTATTGAAACAAGAGAACACTTTCCCCAGTTCTCGACTTCTTTGGGTGCACCATTGAGTTTAGAGCCACTTGATGAGATACTTTCTTTTAATAGGACACATATACCTATTTCGGCTAACATTGGGATTCTTCATGACCCGATCGGAACATGCATAGTAACTTCATCTTCGGATGTCTTACAAGGATTGAGTGGAAGTCCTACCACGGCTATTATCACGCCAACCGTGAACGTAGGCAGTACTGCTGTTGAATCCACAACGGTTACTACAACTGGAAGTCTAAGTGACCCAGGAGTTACCTTACCATAATTTGTTTCCAAATAATATTTGGACAACGCCTTAAAGGCTGTCCAGGAAGGTTTGGAGCGCAAAATTCAAGACTAGATGGCTGGTTTAAAAAGTTTGGTCAAAGGAAAAGGCATCATGACCGAGCCCGTAAACCAAACACCACCTCCACCTCCTCTACATGAACCAAACCCGCAAAACCTAACCGTCGATGCCCTGAAAGCCCTACTACTCGATAAACTCATGTCTCAGGGAAACATCGACACATCGTCTGAGGCGGATCTTGTTAGCCTCCTCAGACTCCAAGCCCCACCCTCACATACACCTCCTACCCAACCCCAAGCCGATCAAACTCAAATACACACCCGACTTGACCGCATTTCCTCAACCCTTCAGGATGTGCAGCGAACTTTGGCTACACTTTCTAATCGGGTTACTAACCTTGAAACGACATGCAAGAGTCAGGCTCAGGGTGTTAAACGGAAGAATGATGACCCGGAAGATCCAGATCAACATGAGGGGGAGAAGAGGATGAGAACCATTGAGCCAAAGCCAACACCAACAGACGTAACAGGTACAGTTTTGATCAAAACAACATATCAGGGTACAGGTACTTCTGCAACGCAAACAGATACGGGCAATAAAGCTACGATAATCAAAGCAGAAAGTTCGAGTACCAGTGATCAAACTGAATACTATCACCTTGCTCTAGTTCCTGTCAGTCCAACGATTGAAAAGCCCAAGGAATGTGACAGATGGTTAGCGGATGATTGGGCACTGATCGACACAGAGTCTGAAGCTAAAGTCGAACGAGCGTTAACCGAACAAGCTCTCGTAGCCATACAGTCAGAAGTCAGTCTCTTATGCAGCTTTGATGATGAATAATTTCTACAACAGGCTGATTATGACTATCTGTTCGAGAAAACTTTAAAAGATGACCCAACATCCTTCTTACCCGGCACACTTGTCCTATTAATAACCTTTCACCGAAGAAGAATCCAACCGAGCCGAATCTGAACCGCCGACAAGTGAAACCTTTAATGCTCAACCGGATCCGCCTTGAAATGGGAACGGGTCATGATCTTTACCCCTTACCTGGAAGAATCTCAACGGAAGATTTTTGCTCACTGGATACGTCCTTACAAGCAAACAACACTGTACGGTATTGTTGGTTCCTGTTTTGCTTAAAAATGATGATTCTATCTAATAGTTCAAACAAGATATAATGCGGAAGCATTTCTAACGAACTAAAAGATATAATAAGGTAGAAGAACACACAATATCAAATACGTGAAGTGTAAATAACACAGATAAATAACTCAATGATTCACTGTATTTGATATAAATAAGAACACCAAGAACACCGATGATATAACAAGAATTCTGTTCTAATAGTGTGTGTGTGTTGTGCAAAGCTTAATAGAAGAACTCAACATGAGTCTTCTATTTATACTACTTCTAAAGGGGACAAGTTCTAGACAACAAGGACTGAAGGTACTAAAACACTATTCTGGTACTGTTGTTAGTACAACGCTAATTAAATGCGCCGACTTCTACTAAGGCTAAGACCCATCAGAGTTTGACACGTGGAGTTGTCAGGTCATGCCTTGTACGAATGATCTTCAAGATCTTCGTACAACAGAAATCGTGAGAAGCACGATTGTCCTTGTATAGAGCTCTAGTCTTTTATACCACATAGGCTCTGTCAAGTGTGACAGAGGCTCTGTGGCCTTGTCCGCATTGAAGAGTCTTCTGGTGATTTTTTACTTCGGTCTTCTCGGTTACTCGGTCCGAGCCTCTGTCGAAGACTTCTATACTTAGCCTATTTTTCAATACTTCTATAAACAGAAAGATTGGAGCTAACAATCTCCCCCTAAGTATTGAAAAATAAAAAAAATGAAAACTGCAAGGTTTTCTAGGCTAAGTACATGATAAGATGTGTAACAATGTACCTCAAAAGTTTTTTCTTTTCTTTCATACAAAATTATGCCAGAGGCACTTACACTTGATTACATTATGAAAGGAAAGATTTGCAGAGGTTGTTAGAGGATATCAGACGTTGGCGTCTTTGAAGTCGTTGAAACTTCTGTTGTCGAATCCTAATTCTTTAAGCTCGTGATAGAATCTGATGCAGAGGGTTCTGAAGTTGATTGTTGAGTCGATGACCTCTATCAGTCTATTTGCAAGAGCTTGATTCATTAGCTCCGATCCTCTGTGCTCCATGAGGATAGCTCTAAGCTCTGTCAAAGTACTTGTTGCATACTTTTGATAGTCCATCTCTACGAATAGTCTTGACTTCCTAGCAGGATCTTGATAGACTAACCCAACTCTTGGAGATGTAATGATCGAGTTTGGTATGGCAGAGGAAGGGCAGTCATCTTCTGGTGGTTTTAGACTTAGGTTTCTTACTCCAAGATCTCGTCCTAATTGGAAGTAGACAAGGCTGTATAGCAGAAGTTTCTCACGCATGGCTTTCCTTATTACCCTGTATGCCCTTCGATGTGCATCTGTTGTGTAGTTCTCTTTCGTCCAGTTGAGAAGGTCGGGTAGGTCGTAGGGATTTAGATTTCTCAGATCAGCATCTGAGAATTGGTTTACGATTCTGTCCTCCTTTTTGACCTTATATATGTTGTAGGAAACCTTAGGTGCGTTTCTGGTTTGAGAAAACTTACAGTATATGACCTTGCCGATTTTGGTGTGTAAAGCCCGTGTCCCGGTACGCTTTTTATTTATTTATATTTTTTTTTATTTTGCGAATTCGTTTAACGGGGTTAGGCGTCAAGGACCTAAAACGAATTAACTAGTATGTTAATGGTCATTATGTTAAATCCTAAGCTAAATTGGAAATTTTGGACATACTTTAAAAGTCTAGGGGCTAAATGGGGAAATTGGTAAAAGGCTTGCTTGGGGGTGGGCCCATGAAGGGAACCGACCCTCCCTTTCTCGTTTTCTACTTGCTGCGCACACAAACAACCTATCCCTCTCTCTTTCTTGTTTATTTTCACGGCAACACACAAACAAACCCTATTCTCCTCTTTCCCTTCCCCGCCGCTGCCACCGCCGAGAACCACCCTCACCACCGCCGGAGCGCCGTCGCCGGCGTGAGAGAGAGCACCGAGATAGAAGGCCGGAGTTCGGGTTGTGGTTGTTTAGTCGTCGTCATCGTCGTTGAAAGGTAAACATCGTCTTTCCGTTTCTTTCTTTCTCGTCGACGTCAAGCACCCGTGATCGAAACCACCGCCGCCGCCGTCAGCCTTGGCTGCCGGCGGTGTGGCCACCGGCGTGAACCACCAGACCTAGGGGTGGTTTGTGCGTGGTCAGAGTTGCGAGGGTGGGCGAGAGTGTAGGAAAGTCGTGTTATTTGCGGTTTCATTTTACTATTGTCTCGTTGGAATTTTGTAAACCGCCGCCGCCGGCGACCACCACTGCCGGAGATGGCAGTGGGTGGTGCGCGGTTGAGTCCAGACCCTTGCAGCCTAAGACCGTAAACTTAAATCGTAGCCCGATCGCGAAGCTTAAACCGTTTTTATAAATCGTCATTTTATGTGAATAATAGGATTCTGTCCAGTTCATATTTCGACCGTAACTTTCTCGTCGTAGCTCGGTTTGAGGCGAATCTGGTGCCCACGGTTCACATTCTGTGTCGGGCACACTTTTCGTGTTTTAACGAAAGTCTGGTTCGGCCTCTAGCTAGGTGAAAAATAGCTGTTTTTACAGCAGGTCTGACCGCGGCAGATTCGCGTTCCATTCTTAGAAAAATCGTTTAAAATTGTAGAAAAATCGTTAGAACGCGTTTAATATGTCCCTGGAAAGCTAAGACCTGCATCTAGCTGTTTGTAAATTGTAATCTCTAGATTTGTGGGTCTAGAGAGGGCTAAGCAGGCCCCGAACAGACCTGCAGTTTAGGCCGAAAAGACGATTTGTCGCCGTTTAATCTTATGTGTTTAGTTAAGGGTCCGGGCCTCGTGTTAACGCTTTATAGCATTCGATTAGGTGTCGAGACGTGACTTTGGTGTTGGATAGCCCGTGTGATCGTTGCGAATTCTGCGTTGCGTATCGAGGTGAGTTCTCTCACCGCGTAGTTAGGAATTTCATGCATATCGTTATTTTGTGCTACGTGTTATTATGTGTTTACGTGAACTAGTTGGGATGTGATAATTAGTTGTGATTTGTTGAATCTATATGTGGATTATTTATGCTTGTGTACACCTCAGTGGGACTGGGGGGCTCGGTGGGACCGAGGGCTCGGTGGGACTGAGCTAGTACAATTATATTATCTTTACTCGGTGGGACCGAGGGCTCGGTGGGACTGTGCTAGTACAATTATATTATCTTTACTCGGTGGGACCGAGGGCTCGGTGGGACCGAGGGCTCGGTGGGACTGAGCTAGTACAATTATATTATCTTTACTCGGTGGGACCGAGGGCTCGGTGGGACTGAGCTTGTATCGATATATTTTTGGTGTACTCGGTGGGACCGAGGTTCATATTTATAGATTAATCATTATGTGGTTTTATATTCGTGGTGATGGTGATGTTGCCTACTTGCGAGTAGGGGCGATATACATGGGGTTGCTACCCGCGTGTGTGGTAGGACTCACTAAGCGTTTAGCTTACCTTTTCCCAATATGTTGTGATTTCCGGTGCGAGCGGCAGTCGGGCTTGACGGTACACACACTAAGCGCGGGGTGTCGAGAGTTGTTTAAATTTCACTTTCAAACCTTTAGATTTTATTTTATAAGATTTTCGCTGCATAAACTTTATTGACTGTTTGAGTTAACGACGTTAATTTCAATTGAGTTACGAATTATTAAATTGTGGTTGTTTTATAATGAAATGCATGTTTTAAAAATTTTAAATTCCTTGTAATTTTTGGGGCGTTACAACTTGGTATCAGAGCACAGCTTGAGTGAATCAAACACATCTCGGTGTGTTTGGTCTCAAGTTGCGGTTGTGAAAATTTTAAATTCTTTTACTAAAATCTTTTAAAATAAAAGAAAAAGGGAAAACCCGTTTGAGAAACGGTGATCGAGGGCGCAGTGTGTACAGTCAGCCGACGCTAAGTGGGAAGGTACATTACTTAGTGTTTTTATCGCTTTCTAGATCATAGAGTATGCATGCTAGATTGCTTGTGTGGATTACATGGTACTGTATGTTTGTTGCTTGCTAATAGGAATTCATGCTAGCCTTGATAGGTTGTTACGTGAATGCACTATAGGTTGTATGTAGTAGGAACCGAATAGCCTTAGAATGCTTGATTTAGTTCTATTGCACAGCTCTTGTTTGAGTCCAACCGTTCTAGGATAGAATCTCTTATTCGAACGTCTATCTGGTTTTACACTGTATACGACTGTGCATTCGCGAGGCGACTCGTCAGGGTTAGTGGGGATTCCGTCCTAGCAAGGGTAGTGGGGTGATATGATTTTTCCTAGGGAGCTAGGAAGAGTGTATGTATATGCTGGTACGGGCATATGGGTTTATTTGTTGGTAAGAAACTACTTGGGCACTTCGGGACGGGACTCGAAACGAGTAGGGATAGGTGTGGAAGGTAGTAGTAGAGCTCCTACTATCTGAAGCACAGGATCCGTGCTCGAGTCGGGGAAAGTCACGGGGAACCCGAGGAGTTGAGCGTGAGCATAGATAGTAGGATTTATTGTCCTGAGAACTTGAAGGTTCGCTTCGCGGTGAATCTGTTACGAGACGGAGCGAAAGACTGGTGTGCTACTGCTTTGACGCTTAACGGGCGCACTACTTTGACCTGAGGTAGAGTTCATCAACTGGGAGTGGAGGAGGCACAAGCTACGTATAGAGTGGTGACAGGTACATTCCTAGTTAACTCGGTGCCTGCGGTTGTGATGTTTGATAGCGGGGCTACTCATTCGTTTGTGTCTCGCACTTTTAGCGAGAGTTTGGGCCGGGTAGTAGGAAGGTTAGCGTGTCCTCTTGTAGTTGAGGTGGCGGATAATAGGACCTTGACGGTCACGGATGTGTATCGGGGATGCACGTTGGAAATCTCGGGCGTGGGATTTCCCATCGATTTGATTCCGATTGCGATGCGTGAGCTTTGTGTGATCGTGGGCATGGATTGGATGGATACGTTTGATGCGGAGATTGTTTGTCGTCACAAACAAGTGCGGGTTCGAACCCCAAGCGGGGGAGAACCGTTGGTCCAGGGAGACTCGCCGAGACGGACTTCGGCGATATGTTCAGCTGCGAGAACTCGGAGATATCTTCAGCATAGTGGGCAGGGATTTTTAGCGTATGTGATAGATGCGCGCGGGGAGGAAGAGAAGAAGACTGCGGAGAACGTGCCAGTTGTGCGGGAGTTTGCGGATGTATTTCCCGAGGATCTACCGGGGATACCTCCCGAGCGACAGGTAGAGTTTCGTATTGATTTGGTTCCAGGTGCTGCTCCGGTAGCCAAGGCACCTTACCGCCTTGCTCCACCGGAAATGAAGGAGTTGTACACTCAATTGCAAGAACTTCTCGAAAAGGAGTTCATCAAACCGAGTTGTTCCCCGTGGGGAGCCCCAGTTCTGTTTGTGAAAAAGAAGGACGGGTCCCAGCGGATGTGTATAGACTACCGTGAACTAAATAAGCTTACGGTGAAGAATCGTTATCCTTTGCCGAGAATTGATGACTTGTTTGATCAGCTTCAGGGAGCCTCGTGGTTCTCTAAGATTGATTTGAGATTGGGGTATCATCAGATGCGGGTGAGAAGTGAAGATACAGAGAAGACGGCCTTCCGTACGCGGTACGGTCATTACGAGTTCGTGGTGATGCCTTTTGGGCTCACCAATGCACCGGCAGCGTTCATGGACCTCATGAACCGAGTGTGTAGTCCGATGTTGGATCGATCGGTGATTGTGTTCATCGACGATATTTTGGTGTATTCAAAGTCCAAGGAGGAGCACGAGATGCATCTTCGAGAAGTGTTAGAAGTATTGAGGCGAGAGAAGTTATACGCTAAGTTTTCCAAGTGCGAGTTCTGGTTACGAGAGGTCCAGTTCCTAGGGCATGTCGTGAATCAGGATGGTATTATGGTTGACCCAGCTAAGATTTCAGCAGTGATACGGTGGAAGGTGCCGAAGACTCCTACCGAGGTGCGAAGCTTTCTAGGATTGGCGGGGTATTACCGAAGGTTTATTCAGGATTTCTCCAAGATCGCATTGCCTATGACGCGGTTGACGAAGAAATCTGCGGCTTTCAGTTGGGGCGATGAACAACAGAAGGCGTTCGAGGAGCTACGCAGGCGTTTGTGCGAGGCTCCTGTGTTAACCTTGCCCGAAGGCATGAAGGATTTGGTAGTATATGGTGACGCCTCACATCAGGGTTCGGGTGCCGTGCTTATGCAGCGCGACAAGGTTATAGCCTACGCTTCTAGGCAGCTGAAGCCTCACGAAGCGAATTACCTGACCCATGACCTGGAGTTGGGAGCGGTAGTGTTTGCCCTTAAAATCTGGAGACACTATCTCTATGGTGTCAAGTGTACGATCTACACTGACCATAAGAGCCTCAAGTACTTGATGGATCAGCAGAACCTTAATATGCGTCAGCGAAGGTGGCTCGATGTGGTTAAGGATTATGACTGCGAGATACTTTACCACCCGGGTAAAGCGAACGTGGTCGCGACGCACTCAGCCGACATCCGGTCAGTGAGCCATTGAGGGGTTTATGTCAGCGATTGATAGTGGTTACACCTATCCTGGAGTCGATAGGAAGCGCCCAGGAAGTGGCTGTCTTGGAGGAAAATGCAAAGCGGGAAAGAGTGTCGGGGGAAATCCCGAATTTTGTTCGTGATAGTCGGGGGTTGATAACTCGACATGGTAGGGTTTGGGTTCCATACATCGGTGGGAACCGGCAGGTACTGATGGATGAGGCGCATAAGTCCAAGTTCTCGATTCATCCGGGAGCTACAAAATGTACAGAGACTTGCGAGAAGATTATTGGTGGCCCGGCATGAAGCGGGAAGTCGCCAAGTGTGTTGAGGTGTGCATGACCTGTCGGAAGGTCAAAGCGGAACATCAACGACCGCATGGGAAGTTACAGCCGTTGGAGATTCCGGTGTGGAGTCTTGTTGATGGGTTGCTTTTGTTGCACTGTTTTGCAATTATTGCACGTTGAGTATTCATATGTTTGGGTGAGTGAGTCATCCCGGGATAGGCATGTTGTTGGTAGACTGTATTGCATTTGACCCTTAGGTATAATAGTCAGTCGTTAGTAATGGTCAGTTGGGTATTTCGGGGCGGGACCCCGGTATTTAGGTTTTATGACCTGGACTTTCCAGTAGGCACTAGGAGGTTATAGTATTGAACAGTTACCTGGGAGGTAGACGTCAAGGTGTATCCTCGATACGGTGTAACTTAGCTTCGTAGAGCAAGTGTGGCAGATACGTCGACGGTGGAAGGTTGGGTATTCCACGTGTGTTGGTACTGTAGGCCGAATAGTATCGATTAAGGGAATGATGCCCTTTGTACTTAAGAGAATAAATGCGCAGTAACCTTTTTGAGGTAAGCGGTATATTTAGGTGTCGACCTTTGGGCTTGAGGCCAAACACCTTTAGTGTAATCGGAGAATTGTAGCCGATTTTAAAATAATTATGGTGATGGTAGTAGTAACCCTGAAGTGTTTACTTATGATGAATAGTTATGGTAGAATGACCTTCGTGTGTGTTTATAAATCTGCTGGTTTGATGATTCGTGTGAAATAATTTTGGGAGTCTATTAGGATTCGTGGAAGTTAATCGACAGTTAATGGTAGGAATGATCGGAATCGAGTATCCTGTAGGGTATATTGGTGAGCAACTTTAGAATGGCTAGAGCTATTCACGGGCATAGACTTCGAGGACGAAGTCTAATTCAAGTGGGGGAGAGTTGTAAAGCCCGTATCCCGGTACGCTTTTTATTTATTTATTATTTTTTTTATTTTGCGAATTCGTTTAACGGGGTTAGGCGTCAAGGACCTAAAACGAATTAACTAGTATGTTAATGGTCATTATGTTAAATCCTAAGCTAAATTGGAAATTTTGGACATACTTTAAAAGTCTAGGGGCTAAATGGGGAAATTGGTAAAAGGATTGCTTGGGGGTCGGCCCATGAAGGGAACCGACCCTCCCTTTCTCGTTTTCTACTTGCTGCACACACAAACAACCTATCCCTCTCTCTTTCTCGTTTATTTTCACGGCAACACACAAACAAACCCTATTCTCCTCTTTCCCTTCCCCGCCGCTGCCACCGCCGAGAACCACCCTCACCACCGCCGGAGCGCCGTCGCCGGCGTGAAAGAGAGCACCGAGATAGAAGGCCGGAGTTCGGGCCGTGGTTGTTTAGTCGTCGTCATCATCGTTGAAAGGTAAACATCGTCTTTCCGTTTCTTTCTTTCTCGTCGACGTCAAGCACCCGTGATCGAAACCACCGCCGCCGGCGACCACCACTGCCGGAGATGGCAGTGGGTGGTGCGCGGTTGAGTCCAGACCCTTGCAGCCTAAGACCGTAAACTTAAACCGTAGCCCGGTCGCGAAGCTTAAACCGTTTTTATAAATCGTCATTTTATGTGAATAATAGGATTCTGTCCAGTTCATATTTCGACCGTAACTTTCTCGTCGTAGCTCGGTTTAAGGCGAATCCGGTGCCCACGGTTCACATTCTGTGTCGGGCACACTTTTCGTGTTTTAACGAAAGTCTGGTTCGGCCTCTAGCTAGGTGAAAAATAGCTGTTTTTACAGCAGGTCTGACCGCGGCAGATTCGCGTTCCATTCTTAGAAAAATCGTTAGAACGCGTTTAATATGTCCCTGGAAAGCTAAGACCTGGATCTAGCTGTTTGTAAACTGTAATCTCTAGATTTGTGGGTCTAGAGAGGGCTAAGCAGGTCCCGAACAGACCTGCAGTTTAGGCCGAAAAGACGATTTGTCGCCGTTTAATCTTATGTGTTTAGTTAAGGGTCCGGGCCTTGTGTTAACGCTTTATAGCATTCGATTAGGTGTCGAGACGTGACTTTGGTGTTGGATAGCCCGTGTGATCGTTGCGAATTCTGCGTTGCGTATCGAGGTGAGTTCTCTCACCCCGTAGTTAGGAATTTAATGCATATCGTTATTTTGTGCTACGTGTTATTATGTGTTTACGTGAACTAGTTGGGATGTGATAATTAGTTGTGATTTGTTGAATCTATATGTGGATTATTTATGCTTGTGTACACCTCAGTGGGACTGGGGGGCTCGGTGGGACCGAGGGCTCGGTGGGACTGAGCTAGTACAATTATATTATCTTTACTCGGTGGGACCGAGGGCTCGGTGGGACCGAGGGCTCGGTGGGACTGAGCTAGTACAATTATATTATCTTTATCCTCGGTGGGACCGAGGGCTCGGTGGGACTGAGCTAGTACAATTATATTATCTTTACTCGGTGGGACCGAGGGTTCGGTGGGACTGAGCTAGTACAATTATATTATCTTACTCGGTGGGACCGAGGGCTCGGTGGGACTGAGCTTGTATCGATATATTTTTGGTGTACTCGGTGGGACCGAGGTTCGTATTTATACATTAATCATTATGTGGTTTTATATTCGTGGTGATGGTGATGTTGCCTACTTGCGAGTAGGGGCGATATACGTGGGGTTGCTACCCGCGTGTGTGGTAGGACTCACTAAGCGTTTAGCTTACCTTTTCCCAATATGTTGTGATTTCAGGTGTGAGCGGCAGTTGGGCTTGACGGTACACACACTAAGCGCGGGGTGTCGAGAGTTGTTTAAATTTCACTTTCAAACCTTTAGATTTTATTTTATAAGATTTTCGCTGCATAAACTTTATTGACTGTTTGAGTTAACGACGTTAATTTCAATTGAGTTACGAATTATTAAATTGTGTTTGTTTTATATTGAAATGCATGTTTTAAAAATTTTAAATTCCTTGTAATTTTTGGGACGTTACATGGAGGTTGAGAAGATTTGGTGTTTTAGCTTGGGTGTTGTTCTTGTGAAGATATTTTCGAGGTCAGCACGAAAGTCTGGATCTTGAATGGATGGTGGCAGAGGATCTCTAGCAGTTCTGTTGTACATATATCTGTACACCACCTCTTCCATCTGTTGTGGAGGTGCACCGGGTGGAGGCATGGGCATGCGCAGAGCATCCAATTGTTTCTTTATTTGGGCCACTCGATCCTCTGTGAGTTTTGTCTTTGGATCTAGAACAGGTATTTTTGACAGAGGGGTAGCACCGAAAGCCCGGTCTTCTTCTTCTGGCTTTGGTGTCACATAGGCGTCGAAGGAGCTTTTCATCAATTTCTCTGCTGGTTGATGCTTTGGCTTCTTCTTCTTGGGTTCCTCTGTCATTATCCCCTTGCCTTTGTCTTTTGCCTTCTGCTGTAGATCTTCTTGTAGAGATGGGGTTGCCTCTGTGGGTTTTGTCTTTTGGGGTTCTAAGGGCTTTGAAGTTGGTGATTCTGTAGGTTTTGTGGGGGTTGCCTCTGTTGGTTTAGACACTTGTGATTTTGAGGTCTTGGATGGTGAGGATGTTGGTGAGGCTTCTGTAGACTTGCTCAAGTATTTTCTTTTGTGAGCAATCGATTTGGTTCTGGTTTTGGGTGTGGGAGATGGAGGTTTTGGTTCTTCTGGTGTTTTTGGTGTTGGAGAGGGGAGTGTTTCTTCTGGTGATTTTGGTTTTGGTGATTAGGATGGTTGATCTTCTTCGGAGGATGTCAGGATTTGAAATTATTCACGGGTTGGCACATCTTCTCCGAATACAGAGGTTGTTTCCACAGAGGTGGGTGTTGCCTCTGTGGTCTTCTGTTGTTGATCTTGATTGGTTTCAGGTACTTTGGTTGTGATTGGGGTTTCTTCAGAGGGTATTTCTATAGAGGTGGTTTTTGCCTCTGTGGTCTGTTGTTGGTTTCCTCCTTGGGTTTGAGTTGGAGGAACTTGGTTTAGGGGTTCTGCGGATACCGGTGGAGCTGGTAGACCTCTGCTTGTTGCTTTCTCCCTTTGTTTCTCCCCCTCAGGATGATCTGATGAATCATCAGAGTCATCATCAGAGTCATCCTGACCCTTATCTTTCGTACCTTCTGCTCTGCACGAAGCTTCTGGCTTTTTGGGCGGTGTGGCACCTGCAGCGATCATCTTTGCGCATAGGTCGTCACAGAGGCCAAGTAGGGTATGGACCTCTGCCTCTGTGTTGAAGCGTATTTTGCCGACGCTTCTCTGAAAGTCTTTGACGTAATTAGCGTTGGCAGCAGTGAAGGCTCTGATGAACTCGGTGACCTGATCAAGTATCCCTTGCCCAAGTTCTGTGAGCTGTGCTCTAGTCATGTAGTCGGAGGGCTGCATGGCCAGAGTTTGTCTAGTTGTTTGTTCTTGAACAAGCTCAAGGGCCTTCTTTAAATCTTCAGGAGTAATGCCTGCAAAAGTTGGCGTTTGAGCTGTCTTCATTTGTTCAAGAAGGGCTTTCACAGAGCTTTGGAAAGTAGAGGTAGTAGCTTTCTTGAAGTTAGCAGCAGAGGTGGTAGAGGTTGTCGCAGTTGTTCTCATCTGGGCTAGAGCATTTTATACCTCTGTGGACAGGTTGTCCATTTTGGTGTTCATATCTGAAAAGGCCCTCGTGGTAACTTCTGCAAAAGAATCAAAAGAGCTTTTCAACTCTCTTAATGTGTTGTCCACAGAGGTGACAAGGGTTTGGAACTGATCCCTTGATACATGTGGACTTGGTGTAACCTCTGGGGGAACACATTCTTCCCCAGAGTGAGTCCCTGTTCCTTGGACACCTTTTTCGTCCCTGTATTGACGTTGAGGATGGAAGGATTTCCCTCCAATCCTCGAGTAGAGGCTTTATCAGCCTCATACTCTATAGAGGTTCTGTTAAGGATATTGTCCTGATCCACTCCAGAGGTGGGTACAAGAGTATCCTTAAGTTGACTCGGGGATTTGTCTAGAATCCCTTCGTCTGCGTGCACTCTAGGCCCCTCTGAAGTGCCGGTTGGACTTACGTGTGTGCGTGTGGCAGAGGAAACAATTTCCTCTGCAAGAGTGTCAGATGTGATCTGGGGCGAGGAATCACGAACTAAAGGCAAGTCCTTTGGAGAGGACTCCCTTGGAATGGTTTCCCCGGCTATTAGTGGCACAGAGGTGGAAGGAATTTCCTCTGCCCGGTCAGTTTCGGGTGGGTTCGAGCTGTGCTGCTCTTGTTCAATATTACCTTCTGCCACTAGACTGGCGGTAATAGAAGTGTGGGTTGCACTGGGAGTTGGTTGTGGTTGTGTGCCTCTACTATTCCAGGCATCTTTTCTAGATTCCTCCTCTGTTGAACATCCTACCACTACTTCACCATCTATTGTCTCAGCCTCTTTCTCTGCTCTAAGGCCCACGACTTCTATTCTAACTTCTGGGCTTTGCCTTAGCGAATCATAGCAGGGATGAGTCCCAACCAGAGCTTGTACGTGAGGGTGATAAAGACCTTCTTTTAATTGGTCATCTTCCTCTTCATCAGAATCCACTTCTGAGACTAAGACTGGTGGGGGTTTTGGTGGTAGTTTTAACCAGATATTCTGGACTTGCGCTTAACACATCAAATCCAGGTTGTGTGAAGGGGTTCTGTAGAACTTCTGGTGTGGCAACTTGAATGCTCTTTGGGGTTTGGTCATCTTCATCCAAGTCAGAAGAGATTCTGAAGTCTGGTTCGTCTGTTGAATGATGGGATAGGGCTTCTGCGTTCCATCCAGAAGGGTCTAAAGAGTCTGCAATTCCGGGTTGTTGGAGGAAAGCAGAAAAGTCACCCTGATCGTCTGCATAATTAATAGGGGTTGGGGATTGCATAGGCTGCTCTTGGGATTCTTCTGCTATTTCTCCTTCCTCTGCGTTGAATTGGATAGGAGTGTGAGGCTTCTTGGTGTTAGAGCATTGTTGTATTCAAGATTTACTGTAAAGTCAATGTACTGTATGAGTCTATACAGTATTGTGAATGCCTTTATACCTTGTATGTTATGGGTATAAATAGGCTTGTCTAGACCATTTGTTAGAAACACTTTAGAAAGCTTTTGTAATCTTTTAGAAACCTTTTGTAATCCTTTGAGCTCAATACATGGATGATATATTTGCTCTCTAGATTCTTTCTCACTACATTCATATCTTATTGCTAGAGATCTGGGATTTTATCAATTGGTATCAGAGCTAAACAGAAGATTCAAGCAGATCGAAGACCAAATTGAAGATTTTTTACACTAAAGCTGAAGAATTCGGATTGGGTGTTCATCACTATTCATCACTGTTCATCAAGAATTCTAACCCTTCTTCATTTACTATTCATCCAGATTTCATCTTTTCTTTAATTTTTGATCTTTTGGATTGATTCTTGACATCATTGCACTCGGATTTGATTCCTGAACATCGTTAATTCTTGGATCAACACCAAAATCTGCACAGAATTTGCAGATCTGATCATTTTATATCATTTTTGTTCGAAAACTTTTTCTACTATTTTTGGATCAAAATTCGATTAAATTGATCGAATTAGGATTTGTGATTAACTAAGAAAGTGTGTGGAATCAAATTTCGAACAAATCTGTGCAAATTTCATAACAATTGATCAAGAATTGAAAAAGTTATGGCTGATTTAGTGATTTTCGTGTTCGAAGTGCAGAATTCGGATCATTCTTGGTGAATTCGGATCATTCTTGGTGAATTCGGATCATTCAAAGAAGAATTCGGAGTGTTCTTGGAAATACAAGTGTAGAATTCGACTCAAGAAGGATTCGAATTGATTGAATTCGAACCCAGCTAGATTCGAATTGAGGAGAATTCGAACCGTGTTAGATTCGAATTGAGGAGAATTCGAACTGTGTTAGATTCGAATTGAGTTGATTAAATTTTCCATGTGTTGAATTCGAACCCTTAAGCATCCGAATTCATAGAATTCGAACCCTTAAGCATCCGAATTCATAGAATTCGAACCCTTAAGCATCCGAATTCATAGAATTCGAACCCTTAAGCATCCGAATTCATTGAATTCGAACCCTTAAGCATCCGAATTCATTGAATTCGAACCCTTAAGCATCCGAATTCATTGAATTCGAACCAAGTTAAGTCCGAATTGAGTGAATTCGAACCCTTCTTCATCCGAATTCGTTGAATTCGAATCCTTACTCATCCGAATTCTTGTGAATTAAAAAAAAAAAAAAAAAAAAAAATGTATATATACACTGTAAGAGCTTTTCAAGAAAAATTTTTATCCCGAAATTTTTTCTATAGTGTATTTCATACACTGTAAGAGCTTTTCAAGAAAAAATTTTATATATTTTTTTGTGTATTTTCATACACTGTCTGCTTGATCTTCTGAACGATCAATTTCTAGCAATATTCAAAATGGTTTTACAACAAGTTATTGTTAAAAGCAGTGGTGAAGATTTGAAGCAAACTCTGAAAAAGGAGAATCCTCCAATTGCAAAAGTTTTTGTTAAACCAAATGTAAAGTTGCAACAAGTCATTATAACAGAAACATCTGTTAATTCACATGTATCTGTTAAACCAAATAATGAAGTGTTGCAACAAGTCATAATAACAAAAACACCTCCAAAGCCACTTGAAAAGGCTAAGGCAAATAATGGAATTTTGCAACAAGTTATTTTATCAGAAACATCTACTATATCAGAAACTCCTGTTAAAGATAATGCTTCAAATTCTTCAACTCCTATTTTAAATAAAGCATTGGAAGAAGAAAATGTTGATCTGAAAAGACAAATTTTAGACATTTCTTCTTCAAATGCTAAACTTACTAAAAGAATAACTGATCTTGAAGTTTATATTGCAGATCTTGAAGCAAAAAAAGACAACTCAAGTCTGCACGATCAAATCGAGAATCTTCAAGAGAAAGTAACAATTCTTCAAAAAGAAAATGCCGATTTGAAGAGTAGAGAAGAAAAGAGAGTGAAGTGGAACTTAAAGTTACATGCTCAATTAAAAGAAGTTAAAGATATAGGGAAAATTTTGGACAGTGAAAATGCCAATCTAAAGAGAAAACTGTCTAATTTTTCTTTTGAAGAAAAGAAAGTTTTTGAAGAAAAGAAAGAGACTGAGCTGAAATGTATAAAACTTTCAAAACAAGTTTCTGACTTTGAGAAAGTTTTATTTTTAGAAAAAGACAAGCTCGAAAAAGAAAGAGCTAAATTTGAAACTGAACGAAAATCTTTTGAGATTAAAAGTTCTGAACTTTCCGTGAAAATCTCTGAATTAGAAAATCTTTTGGAAAAGGAAAGAAAAGATTTCACGGAAAAGCAAAATCTCTTTGAAAAGGAAAGTAAAACCCTTAAAAAGAAAAATATGGAAATTTTCAAAGAGATTACTGATAAAAGAAGGTTTTTGGAAAAAGATTTTGAATCGGAACGTGTATATTTTGAAGATGTGATTCTTAATCTTACCAAAAGATTATCTGGTTTATCAGCTGATATTATGAAGGATCAGTTGATCAAATCTGATCTCCAAAAGAAATTTGATCTAATTTCTAAAGAGAAAAATGTTTTAATAAACAAAGTCAAAGAACTTGAAGACGTCATTTTTAAATTTGATGTCTCAAAGCAGGGCAGTCATAATTCTATCTTTCAGACTCCATTTGTTGATTCAAATGATTCTGAATGTTCTTTTAAAACTGCTTCAAGTTCAAGTTTTAAAAACATTCCTTCTAAACAATTTAATAGATCAACAGATTTCTCAAAAGGTCAGATTCGTTCTTCTAATCTTTTCTATAATCCTCTGTTTGATAAATCGGATGATATTCTTAAGGTGCCTAAAATTAATACTTCCAAATCTGAAGAAGTTCCAGTCTTCAAGAGGGTGAAGATGGAATGGAGAATCAAAGGCACAACAGTTCCAAAGAAAAATGTGCCAAAATCATCAGTATCCACATCAAATGCAAAGAAGAACAATACGCCAAAAGGTAAATCTTATGCTAAACCTAATCCTATTCATTATGTAAATCATCTGATTAGGTTGGCACATAAGAAAATCTGTTGTTCTTACTGTGGATCAAATGATTTTGTGCATAAAGATTATACTTCTTATTGGCATGGTTCTTACAGTATTCCTTGTAAGAAATCTACACCTAACCCACTAGGACCCAAGTGCCATTGGGTACCAAAATCTGCTTAATCTGTTTTGCAGGTTCATCATGTGTTGTACTGATTTGTAAATACATACCACACACATGTCTGAAAACAGAAGAGAAGCGGTGGATTTGTTTTTTGAAGAATATTTGTACCATTAAGGGGGAGACAAAGAATGATGGCTTTTGAACATATCAGTTCAAAACCCGTGCTTCAACGACTATGGCTTCTGAACAATTCAGTTCAGGACCCGTACTTCAACGACTAAGACTTCTAAACAAATCAGTTTAGAACTCACACTTCTCAGGTGATATCCTTAACTGTTACATCTTTCTGTTTCAAGGAACGTGGTAAAAGGTAACATTGGATTATATTTTGTGTCTACCACTTTGAAAATTTGAATCTTTACAAATTTAATTCAATGAGATAAATTTTTCAATTTTCATTCAATGAATTAAATGTGTGCTAAAAGATGATTTTACAAGTATTTTTGTATTATCTGAGTTAGATTTGTTTCAACTTTCACCTCTGAAATAAATCGAAAGGTCAGCAAAACATGAATGAAATTATGCTGAATGCTCAAAGTTATGTGAATCTGGATTTATATAGAATATAATGCTCAAAAAGCCTATATGTCAGAATGATGGATGGAAACGAAAATATGGGGGAAGCACTATGATTAAGAACCAAGTGATTGAGATATCATTCATATTTTGTGATGGAAATTCGAACTTATATAGAATATCATTTAGTTTGAAAGTTTATGCCTGTGGCCTTTCTGGTTTGGGAGAGTAAGTCCTAAGGGGTGCTCGACACCTAGTCCCTAAGATCAACTGGTCTGGGATCGGCTGACCCAAATCCTGCAATAGAACCAGATAGAAAGCCATGTTCTACTGGTACAAATGGGTTTAAGATATATCGATGTGGCCTTTCTGGTTTGGGAAATTAAGTTCTAAGGGGTGCTCGACACCTAGCACCTAAGGCCAACTGGTCTGGGATCTGCTAACCCAAATCCTTCTATAGAACCAGATAGAAAGTCATGTTTAACGGTGTATCTTATTCTTACTAAACTTTTTGATCAAAAGATGCCAGTGAGCACAAAATCAAAAGATGCCAATGCGCACAAAATCAAAGGATGCCAATGAGCACAAAATCAAAAGATGCCAATGAGCACAAAATCAAAAGATTCAAATGTGCACAATATTAAAAGATGCCAAAGAGCACATATCTCTTGAAACTTGGGAAAATACAAAGTCGCGATAAACCCGTAAATTTGTAAAATTCTGATTTTGGACAAATAGTGTGAGTAGAGCAAAGTATTCTTATATATTGTAGAAATACATAAGCTTTATGCCAATCATATTTCGCATGCTAGCACACCAAATAGATTTAATAAAGGGGTTGAAACTGAACATTTTTTAACTTGATATACAATGATGTCTTGTTCTTGAATCCAAACACATGCATTTGATTTCATTTGATTGAAATATTGTTAAAGTTCATTAAGTTGAATTTTTTTTTAAAGTTTTCAAATGATCAAATGTTAGTAGTTATAAAATAAAATTCAATGAATGTTATTTTCCTTGTGTAAATTTGTTTTAAAATTTGTGCTACAATTTCAAATACTGTACTTTATTGAAATATATGCATACTTTCAGGGGGAGAAAATAAATTGCTCCAGAATTCTTATTTTGAGGGGGAGCAAGGTTATTCTGTAAGGAGGAGATTGTTAGCAATACTCAAAGACACAACTGAAATTGAAAATGGTTTTCGATGATTATGATGCTCACCATCATCGAAAAAGGGGGAGAAAAGTTTAATTTCAATTTCATGTCAAAGAGCTTTCAAATCAAAGATATTTCAAGTCAAAGATTCGTGAACAAAGACTGAAGATTAGGGAGAAGGATCATGTGAAGTCCAAATGTTGCTGAATTTGGTTATCTTAGTTCTGAGTGGTTATCGGAATGCGCTTACACCTAAAAGTTCAACAATGTGGATGGTTTCACATCTTTCTGATCCAAACTCTAATCGTTTCTGATTTATCTTGTTCCGAATTGATGGTTCTATATAAAGATATGAAATCCATGTTCAAGACTTGAAGACAATCTGTTGAAGATTGTATTGAAGAAGGTTGATTTTTCAAAGAAAAAGACAATGACTTTTCATGTTTGTCTGAAGATTCTTCAAAGCTGAGTTCTTAAAGAGTGTCAAAGCATATAGTTCGCCGTGAACTAGTGGAGATAAAGCTACTTGAAGATAGTTTAATAGAGTATCTGTTTGAGAAGATTGACTTTACAAAGAGCTGAAGACTGCTGTTATTTTTTTAAATCTTGAATCCAAAGGGGGAGATTGTTAGAGCATTGTTGTATTCAAGATTTACTGTAAAGTCAATGTACTGTATGAGTCTATACAGTATTGTGAATGCCTTTATACCTTGTATGTTATGGGTATAAATAGGCTTGTCTAGACCATTTGTTAGAAACACTTTAGAAAGCTTTTGTAATCTTTTAGAAACCTTTTGTAATCCTTTGAGCTCAATACATGGATGATATATTTGCTCTCTAGATTCTCTCTCACTACATTCATATCTTATTGCTAGAGATCTGGGATTTATCACTTGGATTTCTTCTTGCTCCTCCTTTTCTTTGGTTTGGGGGCACCCTCCTCAGAAGACTTATGTTTTCTCTTCTTTTTGTCTTTTGGAGGAGGGGAAGGTGTATATGATCCGACTTCTGTTGTATGAGGAGGGGACTATTGGGTTTGAACAACACTGGTAGAGATTCCCTCTATCGTTTTCTTTTTCTTGTGAGCTTTCTTCTTCTTCTTTGCAGAGGGTTTGCTTTTTGGAGCAGGGGAGAGTATGGTGTTTCTCAGAGTATGAAACTTCTCTTGTACTTGTTGATGCTTAGCCAAGGCCACTGCCCATTCCTCATCTGCCATTCGCTCAACTACCTGATCTCCTATAGAGGCTCCTAGACGCGGGGGTGTCACAGGACTTAGTTTTGGAGTCCTATGATCGCGTATGTAATCTAGCTTAAGGGTCTCGTCTGTAGCGTATCCCAGAAGTTTGGTTGGCAGACGTCTGCAGAAAGGGTACTTGTCTTCGTGCTCTGTTGGAGAGTTCTTTGTCATAGGATACATTCTGGCCGTTGGTCCCTGCATTGGCCATTTTTGTAGAAGGAGCAGAGGCTCTAGAAGGACACCCAGAATTTGTTGATATTGTAGAGGAGGTAGAGCTTCAGTCGATCGTCCTTTGGCCTTCTGGGTGGAGATTCTGCGGTCAATGGTGTTAACAATTTCCTGCATCATGAGGGTGGCGTAGTCCAGAGGTAGATCGTAGTACACCCCATACATAATTGCCAAGATTTGGTGAGAAGATTGGTCTGGACTTCCCACTTTCCCAGTTAGACACCTGTTGAGAATGGAGAAGAGAGTATTCCATAGAGGGGGAAGTCGATTTCTTCTGAAATCATTCCTTTTCCTTAGGGTTGTGTTGTACCCCAACATTTCAACAAAACGACAGAGCTCGGTGTCTGTGGGTTCCTCTACGTATCCCTTTATCCCTAGAAGACCTCTTGTGGGTAGACTGAACTCAAGTGAGAACATGGTTCTGTTGTACTTGAGTTCAAGGTGCTCGGATTTGTCTGGTTTTGAGATGTAGCCCTTTATCTGTCTATCTTCTAGGTCAAATCTGCTGCTTTGCTAGAATTGATTGAGGTATCTGGCAGGGATTTTGTGGACAGTTTTGGTTAATAGGGGGTAAAGGTAGTGATTTTCCAGAATGTGAAGAAGGATGGCATTTGCTTCCCCAAATGCGGTTTTAGAGGGAACCAGATATTGGTTATTGGGTTATAAGGGAAGAACACGTTCAAAGTGTTCATGTGCGATGACGTTTTAAAGGTGGGTTGTCGGAGCAAAATCTGCTGACTCACCGGAGTTGTCTTGTTCTAGGTTTCTTGCTGTTTCAGGATTCTGGGAATGCTCATAATGGGTTGGGGAGTTCACCGGATCATTGGAGGTAGATGCCATTGCGATAAACTTGAAGAAGGAGAGTAGATAATGGAAGTTGCAGGTTATTGCAAGGTTCGTCGGAGAAGATGATGGAGATAAATTCGTAAAAGGTTTAAGAAAGAATGGGAACAGGGTTATATAGTGAGGGTAGAAACAGATAGAATTCCGTGGTAAAGGTGAATTCAATAAACATTTGGGGTCCGCACTCGAGTTTTACGACTGGGGAAACGTTTCAGAAGGATCGTGTGGCACGCACGTCCAATGAAATTCTGCCACGTCAGATGTGTCAGAGCACGATTAGACGTCGTGCGCGGCCCATTAATGCTAGGCGCGTGGGCATTTCTTCTGTGTGGGGTCTGTCGCTCGCGGTAAATAACTCCCTTTTACAGAATTTCTATAAAGAGTAAAGTGTCAGAATCAACAGAGGCTCTGTAGTGGAGTGAGCTATGTGATTCTGAAACCTACCTTTAATGTCTCCTATGTGCTTGCATCTTTACCAAAAACGTTTGAAAATTCATTGAAGAGGATCGATGGAATCTTTAGTACAAAGTTTTTTATCCACAGAGGCTTTGAGGCTCTGTCAATGCCAGCAGAGGCTCTGAGAGTGAAAATTTCTAATAACTAAAGATTAATGATACATTTTGATCATCCAAAGTTTTAGTTGTTTTAAACATTGTTTTTAGTACATATTTGGAAATTGGAGTCCTAGAAAAAAACTGTTTTGGAAAAGGTTTTGTGCGAGATACTCACTTTTTGAGTGTCTAGGTTGGGCGACAGAGACTCTTTGGTGGAGTAAGCTCTTCGACCAAAAGACTTTCTTTCAGTATCTCTGTGTGTGCATTTGTTCGAGAGAATCCTTAAAGAGGACATTGAAGTTGATCGATAGAGTTCCTGTATGAAATTTGCAGTTATGGAGGATTCGGCTTACAGAAGCTCTGTTGAGCTCAGCAGAGGCTCTATGACCTCAAGTTTCTCATAACGGAAGGCTCGAAAATCTTTTTGATCATTACTTGTTTGGAATGTCTTAAACAGTGTTTCTAGGACGTATTGGTAAATTGATGTCCTAGAAAATTGTTTTTCAGAAAGGATTTGTACGAGATACTTACCTTTTGGCTCTCCCTTGTTCGGCAAAAACCTTCACTTCTGTGAATTTGATTGATGACATCTCTTCTTTAGCTCCCCCTTGAATGATCAACCTCTGTAGATCAGTTCAAGGTCTCCTTCTGCCCCCCCCTTGGCCTATGCTTGGATCAAATGAGAAAAGTAGTGCACATGGCATAGGTCAATCTCATCAGAGGTTCTGTGGAGATTGTCAGAGGCTCTGAGCTATTCCACAGAAGCTCTGTTGGTTACAGAACTTTTGATGATTAAGAATTTACATACAGAAGAGTTTAAATATATACGTATTTACAAGAGAATCAAATCTAACTTACAGAGGATTCAACTCATGTTAATCATTCCCAACTTACCCACCAGAAAAAGAAATCTTTTCTCATCTAGAGCCTTGGTGAATAAGTCTGCAAGCTGTGGTTCAGTGGACACAAAGTGCATTTCGATTGTGCCATGTTCAACATGATGATTCAGAAAGTGGTAACGGATATCGATATGCTTTGTTTTTTAGTGCTGAACTAGATTGGCAGAGATGGCTATGGCACTTTTTGAATCACAGAGGATGGGTATCTTGTATATGGTGAAGCCATAGTCCTTTAGCTGAGTTTTCATCCATAGAACTTGGGAGCAACAACTAGCAGCAGCAACATATTCAGCTTCTGCTGTAGATGTGGATACACAGTTCTGCTTCTTCGAAGTCCAGCTGACTAGTTTACCACCCAGGAATTGACAACTCCCAGAGGTGCTTTTTCGATCAAGCTTGCATCCTCCATAATCTGAATCTGTGTATGCCTTAATTCTCCCATCATACTCATTTCAAACTCACTCTGCATGAGTTTTTCAAAATCTTTGCACTGTTGTGCATTGGTAGACCCGAAAATAATGTCATCCACATAAATCTGTACAAGCAGAATCTCATCACCTTTTCTTTTGTAAAATAAAGTAGTATCTGTCGTACCTCTGTTGAAATCATTATCGAGAAGAAAGGTTGAAAGTCTTTCGTACCATGCTCTTGGAGCCTGTTTCAGTCCATACAGAGCTTTGTCGAGATAATAGACATATTTTGGGTACTTGGAACTTTCAAACCCTGGTGGTTGTTGGACGTATACTTCTTCTTGGATTTCACCATTTAGAAAGGCAGATTTTACATCCATCTGAAAGACTTTAAAACCTCTGTGGGCTGCGAAGGCTAAGAAGATTCTTATAGCTTCGAGCCGTGCGACAGGGGCAAAAGTTTCATCGTAATCAATGCCTTCTTCTTGGCGATATCCCTTGGCCACCAATCTCGCTTTGTTTCTAATGACCACCCCATCCTCATTCTTCTTGTTTCTGAAGACCCATTTTGTCCCTATTGCTTGTTTTCCTCGTGGCAAAGGTACTAGGGTCCATACCTTGTTTCTCTCAAACTGTAGAAGCTCTTCTTGCATAGCATCTACCCAATTTGGATCATCTAGGGCTTCAGAGATTCTTTTGGGCTCGATCACACTGATGAAATTTGTAAAGAAACAAAAATTAGCAGTGGCTGATCTTGTCTTGACCTTTTCAGAAGGGTCGCCGATTATAAGGCTTGGAGGATGGATTTTTGTCTACTGTGTTGTTCTTGGAAGATGGCCATTTGAGTCATCTAGTTGAACTTCTGTAGGTGCACCCTGTGGTTCTGGTACACCTTCTGTAGTAGATGGCACTTCAGAGCTCGAAGTTGGTTCTTCAGCTTGTGGGATTATTGGAATGATAGTTGTAATTTCTTCTGAGGAAGTTGAGACTGAATCCTCATTTTCCTATGGTATTGATTTCTCTGTAGTCGCTGGAGTTGGTATTTTAGGAGCCTCTGTTGTTGAGTACTTGGTCGTATCATCTTCTGTTCGCTTCCCCTCAGCGCGTGCATCTGTATGATTTACAGAAGAGGATGAGGTATTTAATGGACCAGTTAGAGATATACCTGACTCAGTCTGGTTGTTAGAAGATGTTTCTCCGGAGGCTCTGACGGCTCCAGCAGAGGGATCAATATCGTCGTGGAACATCTCTTCAAATAGCAGATTTAGGTCTGCTTCTCTTGTTTTTGAGATGCCAGATGATTCCTTCTTTAGACCGAGTTCTGAACTGACTTGTTCAAAAGTCTTTAGAAAGGAATCGTCAAAAGACACATTGATGCTTTCTACAATGGTTCGTGACCGCATAAGATAAACTCTGTAGGCCTTAGAGGTGGCAGAGTACCCAATGAACTTTCCTTCCTCTGCTTTTACCTCAAACTTTCCTCTTGCTTCTCTATCATTTAAGACAAAGCACTTGCATCCAAATACATGAAAGAACTTGATGTTTGGTCGCCTTTTGTTGATCAAATGATACAGTGTCTTGATGTGCCTCTTTACTATGGTTGATCGATTTTGGGTGTAGCAAGCGGTTGATACTGCTTCTGCCCAAAAAGACATTGGTAATCCTGATGCTGTCAGCATAGTTCTTGCAGCCTCCACAAGCGTGCGGTTCTTTCGTTCAACCACGCCATTCTGTTGTGGGGTGCGTGCAGCAGAGAAGTTCTGTGATATGCCTTCTTCTGTAAGATAGGCTTCAATGACAGAGTTTTTGAATTCTGTGCCATTGTCGCTTCTTAGTTTCTGAATCCTGCACTCATACAGAACTTGGATTCTTTTCATTAAATTTATCAGAATGTTTGGAACATCTGATTTCTTTCTGACAAATTCAACCCATGTAAATCTTGAATATTCATCGATCAACACAAGTATATATTTCTTGCCACCTAGTCTCTGAGTAGCGATTGGACCGTAGAGGTCAACATGAAGCATGTACAGAGGCCTAGGGCAAGATACATCAGTCTTACCTTTATGGGAAGCTCTTTTGAGTTTTCCCATTCCGCAAGCAGAGCACACATGATCTTTATTAAATTTAACATTTGGCAGACCTTTGACTAGATCAAGTTTAACAAGCTTATCTAGAGTATGAAAGTTTAGGTGGCAGAACCTGTTATGCCATAACCAGGCTTCTTCGCTTTTACTGGCAACAAGGCAGAGCTTGTCTTCCTTGTTCTTGGCACAGAAGTTCATGAGGTAAAGATCGCCTCTTCGTTCGGCTCGCAGAAGTTCGACTCCTGTGTCCTCACATTGTAGAGAGTAGAAGGTTCTTTTGAACATTACGTCGAAACCCGTATCGCAGAGTTGGCTAACACTGAGAAGATTGTGCTTAAGGCCATCCACATATGCAACTTTGCATACGGTTATGTTTTCCTTCTTGATGACTCCGTAGCCTTTTATATACCCCTTCTTGTTGTCACCAAAGGTCATAGATCCTCCATCGAGTTTATCTTTGTAGGAGGATAGTATACCTCTGTCGCCAGTCATGTGCCGCGAGCATCCGGAGTCAAGATACCAGATTGGCACATACTGCTTCTGCAAGACAATCAGAGAGTTTTAGGTACCCATATCCAAATGGGTCCAGCTTTGTTAGGGGTCTTAAAGTTTTCCTTAGCATTCTTGGGTTTGGTTTTAGCTTCTTTTGAAGAACCATTTTGTTTCTTCTTACCCTTGAATTTAGTATTCTTTTTGGGTGCAGAGAGGAAACAGTGTGGACTTGAGTAGTGTTGGCTTAATTGATGCATGAGATCAAAGCAATGACAATAATGAATGTGCGAAGATATTTGCTTGAACTTTTCATTGAAAACATTAAATGGGGGCACAGAGGCATTACATTCTATCCTAACATTTGACTTCCTATTACAAGAAGACCTATGTAGGCTAGATTGTTGTTTGCAAAATCTTTTGTTGAGAGTAGCCTTCTGTGGACCCCTTCTGTGGTGAACTTCTGCAGGTTTCACTGTCACAGAAGAAAAAGATTTGTTATTTTTAGCCCATTTACCCTTCTGTTGCCATGTTAGTTTTTCTTCAATAGGCTTTAAGGGTTTTGAAGTCTTTGAACTTGTTGGATTTTGAGAGGACGTTTTCTTTTGTTGTTTGATTTTCTCAAGCTCAAGAGAGGTTTTGGCTTGTATACACATGTCCAAAAAATCTGGACAGATAGGAACTCTTGTGATTTTCTCCTTGGGAGGAATAGTTCTGTTAAGAACTCCAGAGGGTAGTTTAAAATCCTCTGAGTCACAAGGTACTATCTCTGACTTAGAGTCAGTCTCAGATTCGTCAGAGGATGAATCGTCCTCATATACAGAGGTTGAGTCACTTAGTTCTCTTTCGACAGAGGCTGGACTTTCAGAGCTTGTGCCATACTCGCTTTCTTCCTTTCTTTCAGGGATATCTTCTAAGTCAACAAAAGTTTTTATCGAGGTTTCATCAGAGAGATTTTGGCCATTATTGAGAGTACTGGGGCATTCATAAAAGTTGTTTTCACCGATTTCCAATAATTCCTTTTCAGAAATACGAGTCAGTTTTTCTTTTGTTGAAGCAGGCAAGAACTATGGTGCCTCTGTCGATAGTTTCTTCTCAGAATCTAGAGTGCAGACAAAGGCAACCTCGGATTGAGTCTCGGGTTCACCAAACTTAAAGATTCCTATCTGATCTTGTGTTTTCAAATATTTCTTAGGTTTGGAGGCTCTTTTGACAGAGGCTGATGATGGTAGATATGTGTTTTCAAACCACACATTTACCATCTTCAGAGGTTTCCTTATGTGAGGTTCACCAGAGACTTTTCGCCTTTTGCTTACAGAGAGTAAACTTGGAAAACCGGGTTTTCTTGTACTTCCAATATGAAATAGAGACGACAGAGACTTGTTTCTTTTGTTTCCGGTGTATGGATCTATATCACATAAGCCAATTCCCCGTCTCCCTATTTGTGTATAAATTTTCTCGTACACCTTCTGTGCATCTTGATATTTCTTAATCAACAGAACTATTCTGAGTAAATCTTGACAGAGGACTTCTCTTTCCTTTTGAAAATAATTTTTAAGAGCTAGAATATTCATTCTGTCGCTCTCAACGTCCATAAGTTTTTTAGATTTTGTTTTTAAGGCAGAGTTAAGTTCAGAAATCTTTTCTTTCAAAGGATTTAGGTGTTTGTTCCAGTTTGTTTCAATTTCTTCCTTTTCTTGAAAGATTTTAGCCTTTTCTTGAGTGAGAAGTCTAGCTTCTCTCTCAAAGAAGGTAAGCTTCTTCTGAATACTTTTGCAGGTCTTTTTAAGTTCTGCGTATTCAATGTTCAGTTTAAGCAAATCAGCTTCTGCTTGATTAGAGTAAGAGTCAAAAGTGGATACCTCACTATCGGAGTCGGAGTTGACCTCTGCCATGCCACATAACAGGGCGTTCTTCTTTTCTCCTTCGTCAGAGGATGTATCTGACTGCCAATTTTCTTGATTCACCATAAGTGACTCCTGAGCATAATATTCTGCTTTCTTTTTGTAGAAAGCAGAATCCCTCTGAGGGCGGTTTGATTTGCTCCTTCATTCATTGGCGTAGTGGCCTGGCTTACCACAATTGTAACATCCTTGGTTCTGTGGAGCGTTGCCAGCTTTGTCGTCTGACCTCTGTCGGTCACCACCTCTGTCATTCCTGTCATTCGCCTCTGTTGGTCGATACCTCTGTCATTCTTGTCATTTGACCCTTCTCTTCCGTAGCGTTCATTACCAGACTTCTTCTGATATCCTCTGCTGAATTCCGTTGTCAAAAGAGCTAACGATTTAGCTATAGAGGCCATAGTTGCCTCCTCTTCTTCCACCATCTCCTCCTCTTCACTATCAACGGTCAAGATTTTCTTCTTCTTCTCCTTATTTTCTTCCACAGCTTTCTCCTTCTTCGGCTTCTCTTTAGCTTCTATAGCCTTACCAACCAGCGCAAGAGGTGCACTGATTTGAGCTTTTGCTTGTGCAATCTGAGGCTCTTGGGCTGCCAACGTTCCATAGAGATCTGACAGAGTCCAGGAGTCTAAGTCCTTATTTTTTTGCAGAGACATACACAGCTGGAGCCATTCTTCATTGAGACTCTTTAGGAACATGACATTGTTCTCCTCAGAAGTTCTGTGGATTCCGAACTTCTTGCACTTGTTGATTAGAGAGTTGAACTGATCATATGTTGTCTGCAGAGTTTCGGTCGGCAGAGCTTTGAATGCGTAGTACTCGTTGATGCATTGGGCTCTGCGGGTTTTCTGAGTTTTGGCCCCACCCTCCAGTTGTTTTTCCAGTTCCTTCCACTGATCGTATGCAGATTCACACGCATCTAGGGATTGGAAGAGGTCATTTGGGATGGCCATAATCAGAAGTCTCTTAGTCTTCTGAGCAACTTCATATTTTGCCCAATCAGGGTCTGACCAGTTGTCCTTGGTCTTTGGTTTCTCGTGCTCAGGGATTTCTGGAGTGTCGTCTGTGGCAGGTACACGGGGTACTGTGATCATTGGTATGGAAGGAGGGTTGTTGATATAGTAGACGAGTTCTTTGTCAGTACCCTCGAAGAAGTGAATCATTCGTATCTTCCACTGAGGGTACTCATCTCTGAGTAGTGTAGGTGGCTTGGTTAAAGAACCAGCGGTGAAGAAGTTGTTTGTGTTTGTCATTTTGAAAGAGGTTGAGAAATCCAGAAAATAGGATATGAACAGTAAACTTTCAGAAGATGAAGTGTATGTTTCGAATAATGTTTATAAACTTAGAAACTTTGAACAATGCACTAAAATGGAGATTTAACCGAAGAAACATATTGTAAGTTTACCAAAGTCGAACAGGTCGAGAATGGCAGAAAAACATAGGCTGTTTTGAAATAAGTGAAGAACAGGTTAAAATTACTCCAGGTTTCTACCAAAAATCATTGTAAGTGAGGATCTCTTGATATAGAAAATCAAGAACTGCTCTGATACCATTTGTTGGTTCCTGTTTTGCTTAACAATGATGATTCTATCTAATAGTTCATACAAGATACAATGCGGAAGCGTTTTTAACGAACTAAAAGATATAATAAGGTAGAAGAACACACAATATCAAATACGTGAATTGTAAATAACACAGATAAATAACTCAATGATTCACTGTATTTGATATAAATAAGAACACCAAGAACAACGATGATATAACAAGAATTCTGTTCTAATGGTGTGTGTGTGTTGTGCAAAGCTTAATAGAAGAACTCAACATGAGTCTTCTATTTATACTACTTCTAAAGGGGACACGTTCTGGACAACAAGGACTGAAGCTACTAAAACACTATTCTGGTACTGTTGTTAGTACAACGTTAATTAAATGCGCCGGCTTCTACTAAGGCTAAGACCCATCAGAGTTTGACACGTGGAGTTGTCAGGTCATGCCTTGTACGAATGATCTTCAGGATCTTCGTACAGCAGAAATCGTGAGAAGCACGATTGTCCTTGTATAGAGCTCTAGTCTTTTATACTACAGAGGCTCTGTCAAGTGTGACAGAGGCTATGTGGCTTTGTCCGCATTGAAGAGTCTTCTGGTGATTCTTTACTTCGGTCTTCTCGGTTACTCGGTCAGAGCCTCTGTCGAAGACTTCTATACTTAGCCTATTTTTCAATACTTCTATAAACAGAAAGATTGGAGCTAACAGGTATCGAGTCAATGACTGGCATACTGAAGCAGATTGCGTACATCAATATGAGAAAAACAAAGACCAAGCCAATAAGCTTAGTAAGAACTGTTGATCTAAACCCTCAGTGATTTGATAATGACTCTGAGAAACACTTAGTGAAAATTGTAAGTAGACAATATGTATTAGAGTTTCACTATCGCTGATAAATACTAAGTCTGTTTAGTACTGCTGAAAGGAACTCATGTTCTTTAGATTACACATTCAGCGAACACTGTTCATCAGTGAGCCCTGAGTCTGTTCAGCCTCACTGATGATCGCTGATATCTTATGTTGTTTACTTATGATCCCTGAAGACAAGATTCACGTCAACCATGTTCTACGCTAAAGTCGAAGATCAATCCGAAGAACCAGCGACAAGTCTACTAATGAACTGATGCGGATATCAGCGAAGCCAAGACCTGTCCACTCAACGTGAAGTTGCAAGTAGAAGACTTCAGCGAACGCTGAACTTTATCATTCAATGATAAAGAATCATTCAGCGAACGCTGATCATGAAGCCTCCTCTACAGGTAACTTTTGTCCTATCCCCTTGCACGCCTTTTGTACGATCTGTCAGAACGGACATCCCTTTTGTCCAGAATCATACAACCAACTCTGATTCTACACTGTTCATCATGCGGCCACTAGGTTGTCTACTGAAGTCAAACCATGCAACCAACCAGAGACTGCCACGTGTAAAGGTGTACTGTTGTGCATTAAATGCATGAAGTATATAGTGGAAACCCTACTTCACTCTTGAAGAACTTCGGCTATTCCTTCTCTTGCTGAATCTGTGTGTTAGAATATTTGTCTTAAGTATTCTTAATCCCTTCTCTCTTATTTCTAGTGCAAGAAATCTTAGTGATTCTTATAGTTTGTTTAAATTAGGTTTATTCCTTAATCTTGTTCCGCAACAAACTGTAAACTGTTTGATACATATTGTTGGGTCTTCACAGATTTGAAATTGACTCAATTAAACCCTCTTAGGTACTTAGAATATTTTTGGATTCTTTTGTGTAACTTGTACTCTCATATCAATTGTTCGGTGAAGTCGAAGATCAACCGAAACCAAGTGCGAAGACTATCTCATTGCGGAAGTGAGAAAATCGGCAGCAACTCTCCACAAGTTACACCACCACCGATATGCTTGTACTATCGGTGGACAAGCATCACCGAATTGAAGAAATTCGGTGAGAAGCTCAAGAAGACTTTCACCGATATGCTTTCAGAAATCGGTGGAAGTTCAAGAAGATTTCCACCGATATATGTTCAGAGATCGGTGGGAATTTGAGAAGACTGCACCGAAATATTCTACACTTCGGTGAAGGATCTCTCTTCTCTAAAGAAGTGAGATTTCAAATTGGTACAGTTTCCAATACAGGAGGTCGGCAGCCTTATTCTCTGAAGACAAAAGAAAAGATCATTTATTATGAGACAATATCCTATTGTCAGATAAAAGTGGCAGTTTGTCATCTTATCTATTCTCAGATAAGGTCTTTTTCTGGTACGACTGTCCTCCTGGTTCTTTGGATAAGTTAAAAAGGAGATATCAGCTTTTCAGAAGTCAACCTCTACAATGAATGGAAGAGTGACAAGTGTTCCAAGCATTAAATGATGCATGGACTATAAATAGAGGTAAAGACTCTCCATGCAAATCACGCTTCTGAAGATCACTAAGTGCAAGCTCCTTTCTTACTGAAACTGCATCTTGTGTCTAAGTGCCCAATTTGTTCTAAGTGTTTTTCAGTTTACTTTGTGTTAGATTGTTAGAATAGTTTAACTGTTCTTTTCCGCAACAATCTTTTGTTTTCTATGTGTAATTCTTATTGAAAGATTTTCAATAAATTGAATTAAAACTTGTGAAAAATCTGAGTATTGTATTCAACCCCCCCCCCCCCCCCCCCTTCTACAATACTTGTTGAGCCATTTTGGGACCAACAAGTGGTATCAGAGCGGAAAGTTTAATTCATAAACTTGATCCGCAATGGCTGCCTCATCTTCATCCCTAACTGTTGAAAACACTGGTCAAAACAATTTTGCTGAAAATGGTTCCATTTCAAAACCTCCCAAGTTTAATCCTAACAACTTTTTTCTATGGAAAAGTCGTATGATGCTATTTATGGAAGGAGTGGATACTAGATATCCAACCATTCTCAAGGAGGGACCTATCATCCCGAGAGTTTGGGCTCGCTATGAAAAGCAGAGGCCTGGTAAGGAACCAGTTGATAAATCAAGTGACTCTGATGAATCTGAACCTTCCGACATAGAAAAAGCAAAGACTACTGGTCGTTACATTCTCAAAAACCCAAAGGAATATACTGATGAGGAAAAACGATTGGTGTCTCTGGATTCTCGGCTTAGAGCAATCATTGCTCTCTCACTTCCTGATGAAGTCTATCACTCTCTTGTTAATTTCGGTACTGCTAAAGAGATGTGGACTACTTTGTGTGTACTTTATGAGGGTACAGAGGAAGTAAAGAAAAGCAAAAAGATTGGCCTCATTCGAAAATATGAGCTCTTTGCCCATGAAAAGGGAGAATCTCTTCCAAGCTTTTATAACCGTTTCAACTCTCTCTTAAATAATTTAAAGTTACTAGGTAGAGTTTATGATAATGAGGAAGTTCTATGCAAGTTTATGGATTGTCTTCCTGACTTTTGGGAAAACATTTGCACTTGCATTAAAACTACCAATGATTTGGAATACATGCCTTTAACTGTTTTGTATGGAACTCTGTTCAACTTTGAACAAACCAAGCTTCATAGGAAAACCATCTTCAAAGAGATAAAAAGCTCTTCAATAGCTCTTATCTGTGAAAGTTCCAAGAAAAGTCAAAATGTTCCTTGTATCACATATCCCTCATCAGACTCTGACACCGAAAATCAGAACAACCGCTCTCACCAAACGGAGGCATATCTGAGTGATGCCGATGATGAAGGTGATGAAATTTCGGTAGACCGAATGTCTGATGAAATGGCTATGATGGCCGGTTTTAAAAATAAATCTCGAAATTTCAACAAACCCAGAAGTTTCAGAAAACCATCCTTTACAAAAATGTCTTCTTCTGATAAGGCAAATGAAGAATGTTTCAACTGTGGTAAGAAAGGACACTTTGCTGCTGAGTGCAGAAACAAGCGTGTGTCAAAAGTCAATTCTACGTCCTCTGACAAAAATCCTTCCAAATTTGAGAAATCCAAAGATAAATCATATTTCAAAAAGGATTCTCAATCCTCCTTACTCTCTCATCAGGAACGTGCTGAAAAGTACAAAGCCAAGTACAAGAAGGAAAAGGAAAGAAATGAAGGATCTCAAAGGAAAGGAAAAGGATTAATGGCTGAGGCTCATGACTGGGAAGAAGAAGAAACCTCTGACAGTGATTCTCAAAATATGTGCTTTATGGCCATATCAGAAGAGGTGGAGGAAGAAAAGGCAAAGTCTCCAATGGCATTAGTTTCAACTGAATGCTCATCATCATACTCTCAGGTACATCCCTTCAATGACATGACTGATATTGAAAAGATAAATTCTTATGAGTCTTTAACTCAAGATTTTTACAATGTCAAAGAAAGCAAGAAAAGAAAATTTGCTCAAGTTAAAAATCTTAAATCTCAACTTGAAGCTTTCATGTGTCAACTTGGAAAGTTTGAGATAATCAAAACTGAGCTTGAAAATCTAAAAGTCATAAATCATGAAATTGAAAAGGAAAAGAATAAACTGTTCAGGAAGTTAAAGAAAGAACAGGAAATTGTCAGAAAATGGACAAATTCTTCAAGGAATCTTGAACAGATCTTTCAAGATCAAATCCGTGGTGGTAACAAGTCTGGGTTAGGATATGAAAAATCCATGCTTGAAAAATCTACTCATGCACTTGTTCCCATCACCGATGATGACTATGAGTCAAACTCTTGTGATTCCATTTCTTTAAATTCTGCTGATCTTAGTGAAGCCTTAAAATATGGAATGTTTTTAAAAGCCAAAGAATCTTCATCTGATCAAACCCATAAAGTGCAAGATGTTGTCAAACCCATTCATGATGTGTTCAAAGATCTAACCATTGACAACAACTCTTCTAGTCTTACAAAACCACAAGCTCTCAAAGAAAACCACACCACCGAAAAATCCTTCGCCGATTTTGTGAAAAAGGGAAAGTCCAAAGCTTTCTCAAGAGAGACCCCTGACCATGCTTCAACCTCAAGAACCGAACTTTTTAGAGGTCCTCGCAATCCCCTTCTCGGTCCAAAGATTAAGATTTATATAATTGGAAAAGAAAAAGGAAATGAACAAAAACCCAAAATAACTTTCATCTACCGAAAATGTTATAATTGTGGTGATACCTTTCATCTTGCTAAAGACTGTCCAAAGGAAAGAATTGACAGATCTAAACCCAAGGTCTCTCACACTTCTAACCCAAAAGGACCCATTACCAAATGGGTACCTAAGAACTGATTTGATGTTGTTTGCAGGTTTTTAAGCACCAACAAGTTTGGTATTTAGATAGTGGGTGCTCACGTCACATGACTGGAAACAAACATCTTCTTGTAAACTATGTGTCAGAGAAGGGTCCTTCTGTAACTTTTGGGGACAACTCCAGAGGTCATACTAAAGGATATGGAACTCTCACAAACGGAACCCTCACCTTCAATAAAGTGGCATTTGTTGAAGGTCTCATGCATAACCTCCTTAGTATTAGCCAACTGTGTGATCTTGGATACAAAGTCATCTTTGAACTGCGTATCTGTACTGTTGTTGACAAGACTATGAAGGTTGTCCTCTCTGGAAGAAGGCTAGATAATGTGTATATCATTGATATGAGTCAAAACAACTCTTCAAATGTCTGCTTCGTGTCTGACGATACAGTCAAAAGAAACTGGCTGTGGCATAAACGTCTGTCTCATCTTAACTTCAAAACCCTTCATAAGTTATCAAACAAAGAGCTGGTGACTGGCATGCCTAAGTTAAACTTCGTCAAAGAAAAGCCATGTGATGCATGTGAAAAAGGGAAGCTCACCAAATCCTCTTTCAAAACCAAGCAATGCACTTCCATCAATCTTCCACTTCAGATGCTGCATATGGACCTATGTGGACCAGTCAGCACTCCCAGTCTAGGAGGAAGAAGGTACATTCTTGTTATTGTTGATGAATTCTCTAGATATACTTGGGTGTCTTTTCTCAGGTACAAAAGTGATGCAACTGAAGAAATCATCAACTTTGTCAAAAAGAATGAAGTTCTGAATGGTCAGCTTGTCAGATCAGTAAGAAGTGGCAATGGCACCGAATTCAGAAACAGCAGTTTAGAAGATTTTTTCAATGAAAAAGGAATCTCTCAAAACTTCTCTGCTGTCAGGACTCCACAACAAAATGGCGTTGTGGAAAGAAGAAACAAGACACTATGTGAAGCAGCAAGGTCTATGCTGTGTGAAGCAAGTCTGCCAACCTATTTTTGGGCCGAAGCTGTCAACACTGCCTGTTTCACTCAAAACAGGTCGGTGATAACAAAAAGACATGAGAAAACTCCATATGAAGTCTTTCATGGAAGAAAGCCAAACATTGGTTTCCTTCATGTCTTTGGTTGTGTGTGCTTTATCCTAAATGACAGGGAAAATCTTGGGAAATTTGATCCTAAGGCAGATGAAGGAATCTTTATGGGATATTCCTTGAATTCCAAAGCCTACCGAGTTTACAATCTTCGGAGAGAATGCATTGATGAATCTATCCATGTAAAGTGTGATGACTCAAGATCATATTCTATGTCAAATGATGATGAAGAACTACACAGATGGATATCATCATGCATTGGGGAATCTCCCATTTCAACCTCCACCGATCCACCCTGTATTCCAAATATTCATTCTGTTCCAAACAATCAAGCTGGGTCATCGTCTTTAACACCTGAAACCCCCTCTGCCGAAATTGCCTCCACCGAACCCTATCAATCATCCACCGAAATTAACCTCATTACCGAATCTCTTCCTGCCGATAATCCCTCTGACAACCCATCTTCATCACATCCTGCCAACACCCCAGCCTCGAACTTTCCTTCCACTTCAACTATTCCTCCACCGATGCCCCCTGCTCTTAAATGGACCAAAGATCATCCCATTGACCAAATCATCGGTGATCAGCTAGCTGGTGTTCAAACAAGGAGAGGCACCAGTAACATCTGTCTCTATGTGAATTTCCTATCTCTCGTTGAACCTAAAAAGATTGAAGAAGCCCTAAGTGACCCATGTTGGGTTTCGGCCATGCAAGAAGAACTCTCCCAATTTCAAAGAAACAAAGTCTGGAGACTTGTGCCTAGACCTTCAAGAAAAACAATCATTGGCACAAAATGGGTCTTCAGAAACAAAATGGATGAAGATGGTACCGTCATCAGAAACAAAGTCAGACTCGTAGCTCAAGGCTACCGACAGGAAGAGGGTATTGACTATGATGAAACTTTCGCTCCAGTTGCCAGACTTGAAGCTATCCGGATCTTTCTTGCTCATGCTGCTCACAAGAACTTCAGGGTATTTCAAATGGATGTAAAGAGTGCTTTCCTGAATGGAGAACTAGCTGAGGAAGTATATGTGAAGCAACCTCCAGGCTTTGAAGATTCCACACACCCAGACTATGTGTATCGACTTGACAAAGCTCTGTATGGGCTCAAGCAAGCTCCTCGAGCCTGGTATGACACTCTCGCCATCTTTCTACTCAAGCATGGCTATACTAGAGGTACAACTGATAACACTCTCTTCCACAAGCAATCTTCAGGTAATCTCATTCTTGTTCAAATTTATGTGGATGACATTATTTTCGGTGCCACCGATGAGTCTCTGTGTGATGATTTTGCCTCTCTCATGAAAAGTGAATATGAGATGAGCATGATGGGGGAGCTAACTTTTTTCTTAGGTCTTCAAGTGAAACAAATTTCAGAAGGAATTTTCATAAACCAAAGCAAGTACATTAAAGACCTTCTAAAGAAATTTGGCTTTGAAAACTCATCCCCTATGAAAACTCCCATGGCACCACCTTTGAAACTTGACACCGATTTAAATGGTGAATCTGTGGATGTCACTCATTATAGAGGCATGATTGGTTCTTTGCTTTATTTAACTGCTAGCAGACCAGATATCATGTTTGCTACTTGTTTGTGTGCCCGTTATCAAGCAAATCCAAAGAAATCTCATTTGGATGCTGTGAAACGGATTTTCAGGTATCTAAAGGGTACCATGCATCTGGGTCTTTGGTATCCCAAAGACTCAGGTTTTGAACTCATGAGATATTCAGATTCTGACTTTGCAGGTTCAAAAATTGATAGAAAAGCACAACAGGCAGTTGTCAATTCCTTGGTGGAAAACTGGTAAGCTGGTCCAGCAAAAAGCAAAATTCAGTCTCAACATCCAATGCCGAGGCTGAATATGTTGCTGCTGGAAGTTGCTGCGCACAGATTCTATGGATGAAAAACCAGTTGAGAGACTACAATCAGTTCTACTCCAAGATACCCATCCTATGTGATAATTCAAGTGCAATTGCAATTGCAAACAATCCTGTTCTTCACTCACGGTCCAAACACATCGATATCCGATATCATTTCATCAGGGACCATATCTCCAAAGGTGACATTGAGCTGCACTTTATTCCAACTGATCTTCAGCTTGCAGATTTGTTTACTAAACCTCTGGATGAGGCCATGTTCACTTTCCTCATCGGTGAACTTGGCTTGTTGTACTTAGAATAGGTTCCAAAAAAAAAAATCGGTCTGATAACTTTCGGTTGATTCATCTTTCGGTGATTCTTCTTTCGGTGATTCATCCTTTCGGTGCTTCATCCTTTCGGTGAGTCATCCTAAGTGATTTTTTCGGCCTTTCTCGGTGTCTCAACGCCTCGGTGGATCCTCACCGACTACCGATACTTCTGTGTGTTTCCCACCGATATCCACCGATTGTCCCCTCACTTTCCTCACCGATGTCCACCGAATTTCAATCCTATCTACACGTCACCCCTATACCCCTAGCCTGTCAGACCCGTTTCACCTCCCCGTTTCGTGAAACGGATTTCTGACCACAATTCCCAAGTGGTCATGATTACCTTTTTTTTATTTTTATTCTATTTTATTTTAACCGTTCCCCCCATTTTTTTTGAAACCCTCATATATACTCGATCCTCCACTCTCATTTTTCCTTTACGTTTTCTAATTCTCCTTCGTGCTTCCTCTATAACCTGCAACTACACCAACTTCGTGCTCTCTCTCTTAATCATCAATGGCGTCCTCGAAGAACATCTCCCCTACGTGTTTTGCTGATCTCAAGTTCAACCCATGCAATCACGTTGCCAGATTTGAACCCGATCCCTCCCATCCTGAATTTACCCATGTGATCAAGTTCCTCACTCGATCTCCCCTTCTTCATGCCTTCACTTGCAATCTCAAAATGAGCAAAATGCTCGTTGGGACATTCTGGCTCTCCTGTGCGTATGACCCCTCCAATGATGCGATTCATGCATCCATACTTTCTGAAGACGAGGATGATCACGACCTCACTTTTGGGGTCGATGATGTTCGCTCTGCCCTGAAAATCGATGCTTTCGATTCCTATGACGATTGGCATTCCAATACTGTTCTCGAAGATGTTCTCGGTGCCACAGGATACGTGGTCGACGACAACTCCAAAAGCTCCAAAGGTCCTGGAACTCTTCTTAGGAGTCACATGGGTAGTATATGGAACTTTTTCTTTGCTCATGTGATCCATTGCCTCTCCCGAAAGACGAGCGGCCATGATCAATCCCCCTCATACATCACCAAACTCGCCCATGCCCTCATCTTTCAACGCCGAGTTGATTTCGCCCAGTACTTCTTCACCGAATTAGTGGAAGTGATCTCCCATCCAAGGAAGTGCCACGTTGCCTATCCCCGATTCATCTCCATGATCATCCAGCACAAACTTGGAAAGTCCCTGGACGAAGATCGCAAGTCCCGCACTCCCCGATTCTCTTATGACTGGGCTCCACCGATCGTTGGCAGCAAAACTCTCAACGTCGGTGCTCTAGACACCGATCGTCCTTTACGCCGAGGTATGATCACTTTGGCCATCTCCCCAGAGCTTCAATGGGGTGATTCTGAAATTCCAGGGTTTCACCACCCCGATATCCCCGAAGTCCTTGCTGCTGCGATGACATCTTCCCCCCGTTCCAGAGCAAAGTCAGTCGGCGCGAAGAAGAAATCGGCCGCCGACACCTCCGCCGCTGCTTCCAGGACCACGACATCGATTAACCCATCGGTGACTTCCCCGGTCCAAAAACCTTCTAAGCGGAGGCACTCTTCGTCCCCCCCCCCCCCCCCCCCCCCCGAAAAGTCGTTTAAAACGATCTCGGGGCCCTGTCCGTGGGTCCTCCCCTTCCGAATCTTTTCTGTTCACCACCGATCACTTGGTTATTCCTAAGGCATCCCTCAATGTACCTCTTCCAACCCATTCTCTGAGTGAACATGCTGCTTCTCCCGCCGAATCTCTAGACTCTCCCTCCGACAGTCTGGACCTTGCACTGCACGCCCTTTCACCCGGTCAGTTCTTGATCGATGATGATGCACAACCCGATCAGGGTTCCCCCCCATTAGATCCCCCCATGACTTCTTTGCAGGTCTCTTTGACGACACTGGTTCTCCCCGAACCTCCCCGTCTGACGTAGCGATCCTCATTGAGTCCGCTTCCCCCTCCCCGATGAAGTCTCCTGTGAACCAAACTTCTCCCCGAAGTTCCCCCCGGGTTCACTCTCCCCGAAGGTCGCCTACGCAACACCGATCACCCCCCCCCCCCCCGGTTCAAGAATCTCCCCGACGATCTCCCCCTCCGCCACCGAGACCGCTATTCCCCGATGAAATGTTATATCCCAGCAACACTCCCTTCTCGGCGGAGGATCCGCTTCGCATCCGCTACATCGTTCCTGGGGATATCGGGGGTCACACAACTGTTCAAGAACCCTCTCTCATTGAAGACTTACAGGAAAGTGCTCGACAGTGTCGGCTTGTCGGCATCCAATTTGAATCCTTCAAACAGGCCACTCTTGCAATGATCGCCATGACGAGCTCCCGAATGTCCACCATCGAGTCTCGGCTGCCACAGATTATTTCAAATACTATTACCGATGCTATCAGGCCTCTTACCACCGACATCTCCACTTTGGTTCCCAAGGTGGACTCCTTGTCCCGATCTCATGGGGACCTTGCCTTCTCATTCGGTGCTTTCAAGGCGGCCTCCACTATCAAGGACTCTGAACTTCAGAGGTTGCTTCAAGAAGCTAAGTCTCATCAAGACTTCGGCCAGGCCACTGCCAACTCTCTTCGTGATACCAATACCAAACTTCGGGAATTCGGTCACCTGGAGATGGATCTCGGTGACTTCACCATGGTCTCTGATGAGGTACCAAATCGTCTTTCCCTTCTTCATGAAAAATTCGACTACATTTTCCGACAAATGGGTTTGAAGATTCTGGCTGGTGCTGAGGGGGAGAAAAAGATAACCCATCCCAAGTTGCCATCCCTTAAACAAACGGTCATCCCCAAGCCTCCATCTTCCACCGATGACATCCACGTAACCACCGAAACCCGCGCTGAAACCGCCGATATTGAGGGGGAGCAACTCTCTAAAGAAAAATAGTCGAAAGACAAGTCAACTACTGAGGGGGAGAAGTTTTCTGCGGCCGAAACTGACAAGGGAAAGAAATCTTTTACTGCCGAACAATTGGCCGAACAAGAAAGACTAGAGAAAGAAAAGATGAAGTATGGGACTCGTCCCACCGATGCAGACAAACTCAAGCTTAAACCTCAATCGCATCCGCAGGAACCCAATCTTGGTCTGACTCCTCAGGAAATTGAGGAAGCCAGATTAGCCCAAAAAGCCCTTGATGATACCAAGGCCCTCTCTCTAAAGGTTGCAGAGGAAGCCAAGAAAGCCAAGACCACCGATGCCGTGTCGGCACAGAAATCGGTACTGAGTGAATTTGAACAAGAGAGAAATGAAGAGGTTAGATGGTACAAGTTGAAGATGCACCACCAATCCGACAGAACCCAAATCTCAGGTGTCAAGATCCTTAAAAAGTGTGAAAGACTACCAACTCAGAACCTACGGTCTCCCCGAATGGTACGAAATCTCTCGACACTTGGCCAAAAATCCAAACCCAAAGAAGGACATCTTTGTCAAATACATTGATGATCTAATGGCAAAGATGAAGGAGATCAAAAAGAAGTATAGCATCGTGCTTACCACCGATGAAAGATCGAAACTGCAATCCTTGAAGGAAGAAGTGTGCCTTCCTAAAGTTCAGAATCCCCCCGACACTGTCTTCAAGGATATGGCAAAGGAAGGAAAGATACCGAATGTAAGTAACTTGAGTCTTTCCCTTCCCTCTTCGGTATCATATCCCATGACAACTCTGGGTCTTTCACCGATTCCTGGACTATACTTCAACGATGGATTCGGCAAACGAGCCTTCTTCAGATTCTCTCAAATTCCCGTTGCCGACACCATGTTTCTTGAAGGCCTCCACAACTTGTTCCCTCACATCCCCGAAGCTCAACCCTACTACCGAATCTTAATGGACGAGATCAAACGCCGACAATCGTCAAAGAAGTAGGTCATTTTTTTTCTTTCGGTAGTTGTGATAATCTTTTGCTTACCGATGTACGATAATGACTTATGCAATTCAAAGTGCTTCTCTTGTTTATATTTTGTACATACCTTTTATTTCCCTGCTTCATATACACTGTATAGATATACTCAAACAAACATAGATAAAAAAAAAACAAAAACAAAAAGAAAGGCCTATGTGAAAAAGAACCCAAAAGAGTAAAAAGGGTCAAAATGCTCTTATTTTCATTTGCTCTTTAATATTCTAAGGATAGAGATCAAATTCAAATAGGAGGAGATTGTTGGGTCTTCACAGATTTGAAATTGACTCAATTAAACCCTCTTAGGTACTTAGAATATTTTTGGATTCTTTTGTGTAACTTGTACTCTCATATCAATTGTTCGGTGAAGTCGAAGATCAACCAAAACCAAGTGCGAAGACTATCTCATTGCGGAAGTGAGAAAATCGGCAGCAACTCTCTACAAGTTACACCACCACCGATATGCTTGTACTATCGGTGGACAAGCATCACCGAATTGAAGAAATTCGGTGAGAAGCTCAAGAAGACTTTCACCGATATGCTTTCAGAAATCGGTGGAAGTTCAAGAAGATTTCCACCGATATATGTTCAGAGATCGGTGGGAATTTGAGAAGACTGCACTGAAATATTCTACACTTCGGTGAAGGATCTCTCTTCTCTAAAGAAGTGAGATTTCAAATTGGTACAGTTTCCAATACAGGAGGTCGGCAGCCTTATTCTCTGAAGACAAAAGAAAAGATCATTTATTATGAGACAATATCCTATTGTCAGATAAAAGTGGCAGTTTGTCATCTTATCTATTCTCAGATAAGGTCTTTTTCTGGTACGACTGTCCTCCTGGTTCTTTGGATAAGTTAAAAAGGAGATATCAGCTTTTCAGAAGTCAACCTCTACAATGAATGGAAGAGTGACAAGTGTTCCAAGCATTAAATGATGCATGGACTATAAATAGAGGTAAAGACTCTCCATGCAAATCACGCTTCTGAAGATCACTAAGTGCAAGCTCCTTTCTTACTGAAACTGCATCTTGTGTCTAAGTGCCCAATTTGTTCTAAGTGTTTTTCAGTTTACTTTGTGTTAGATTGTTAGAATAGTTTAACTGTTCTTTTCCGCAACAATCTTTTGTTTTCTATGTGTAATTCTTATTGAAAGATTTTCAATAAATTGAATTAAAACTTGTGAAAAATCTGAGTATTGTATTCAACCCCCCCCCCCCTTCTACAATACTTGTTGAGCCATTTTGGGACCAACACATATCAATAAACAATTTAGAAAGACAATAATCGTGTGTTTGTATTCAACCCCCCTTCTACAAACTTGTATAACCCATTTGGGACCAACAAGTGGTATCAGAGCAGTTTGTTTAATCTAATAAACAAGATCTTGCTTATACTAATCTATTTTCTCTTCCTTGCTATTTTTCAAAATGGCTAACCCTACAAACACAAACTATATCTGTAACGTCCCAAAAATTACAAGGAATTTAAAATTTTTAAAGTAACATTTCATTAATAAAAACTCATTTAATAATTCAATCATTTCATTTGCAAACTCATAATTAATATTCTCACGAACAATAAACAGCGGAATAAATGTCTAAAATTAAAATCATAAAAGTAATCAACTCTTCCCACGCGCTAGTGTGTACTCGTCACGTCTTGGAGCCACTCGTACTTGAAACCACAATTTATTGGGAAAGGGTAAGCACGAAGCTTAGTGAATTCAGACACCATAAATAACACAGTTATTCCCATACCACCTCTAAACAGATAATTGCACATAAACAGCATACAAGTCTACGAACAAATCATAAACATGCATACCTACACCATCCCACCCAAAGGCAGAAGCTGGTCCACCCGACCACACGATAACCGTGCAAGCATTACCCGGCTCCCCCGGGTTCCTACGCCACCCGCGTATACAACCTTCGGTCCCACCGAGTTACTACGCCACCCGCGTATATAAACCTCGGCCCCACCGAGTTACTACGCCACCCGCGTATATAAACCTCGGCCCCACCGAACTCCTACGCCACCCGCGTAGTCATAACAATAAGGGTCCGACTAGACACCCCACTATTTAGTCCCGCATCACAAACAATTAAAACTACCACACACGTACAAATCGTAATGTAAAAATAACCGACATTAGTTATAGTGAGAGAACTCACCTCGTAAGCGCGCCTAGCTCACAAACAATAATTCAAGCTTCACAAATCCAAGATCACTTCCCAACACCTAAACAATCGTTAAAATGTATTAACACGAGACCCGGACCCTAAAACACGACGCACCCTTAAATTGTCACTAAAACGACTTTTCGATCTAACCAAACAGGTCTGTTCGGGACCTGTTCCGACCTCCATAAACCCAGAAAATCCTCAATTAAATTACATAACCAGAAAGTGCTCTGAGTTAGGGTTCCAAGGATATATTATACACCTCCTAACGATTTTTCTACAATTTAATACACATTTTATAAGAACGGTTCGCAGAACAGTGAAAAACAACACCTTTCAGTAATAAACGACGATTTGACCTATGCTACGCTCCGAACTGGATTTCGCACAAAACCCAGAAAAGTTACTAGACTCAGAATGGGAACTTTTGGCACCGATTTCACCCTAATCCGAGCTACGAGTAAAAAGTTTCGTGCGAAGTAAAAACTGGACAGAAAGCTGGAATTCACATAAAATGACGGTTTATCAAAACGGTTCAAAGTTTAACGAGTCGAGTTACGCGATCAGTTTAGATTTCTCGATTAGGATTAAGGTTCCACGAGTTGGACAATTACCAGCACCACCCACTGCCACCTCCGACAGTGGTGGGTGGCGGCGGCGGCCACCGGTGTTTTACGAAACATAACGAGACAACGAGATGACCCGACTAACCACTTGACCACACGCCCTCTCACACACACACACGCCGTCCCTGCCCTCACGACCACCACGCTGGTGGTTTCCGGCGGCACCCGCCGGCGGCAGCCATAGTTGTGCCGGCGGTTCACGGCAGAAAAATGGCAAACGGCACTAACGAAAAGGGAGATACACTTACCTCGACGAACCCTTCTTCCTCGTCTTTTCCGACAGAAGACGATGGTGTTACCCTTCTTTTTTCCGGCGACTCTCTCTCTCCCTCTCGGCTTTTCTCTCTTCGATCTCTCTCTTTCTCTCGGTTCCCACCTCCGGCCGACAATCACACCAAAACCATATGGAGCCGTAGGGTTTTCTTTGGTTTCTATTTCTTGTTTGTTGTTCACGGCACCAACCAACAATAGACAAAAGATGGGTTACGTTTAAACACAAGCATGGGCCAAAGTCTACCTTTTGGCCCTTTACACTTTTAGCCCCTCAACTTACACTCCTCTCGCAACTAGCCAAAAATTTCGACATATTTAACGATTAGGTCCAACTCGACTAACCCCGTTAACGGAAACCACATAAAATCAAACCTAAAAGAAAAGAATTAATACTAATAAATTACATACCGGGACACGGGCTTTACAATATCGTTAATGGTTCTCTTGCTAAACCTCCTCGATTCTCCAAAGATAACTTCAATCTCTGGAAAAACCGAATGATACTCTTCCTTGAAGGTGTAGATCCTACTATACCTTACTACATAGAAAATGGACCCTATGTTCCACATATGATCCAAGCCTTTGTTCCAGCCACTGCAAATACTCCTGCTATTCCTGAAAGAATCATTCCCAGGGAAATCACTCGTTGGACTGAAGAAGACAAGAAGAAGGTGGCCCTCGAAACTATGGCCAAATCCATCCTCTCTATGGCTCTTCCTGGTGAAGTCTACCACTCTGTTATGAACCTGAAAAGTTCTAAAGCCATGTGGGACACAATATGTGTTCAATATGAAGGTACTTCTGAAGTCCAGGATTCAAGAAAGATCAACCTAGTAAGACAGTACGAAAGTTTCATCTGTGGTAAGAATGAAACTCTTTCTGAAGTACATCAGCGGTTTAACTGTTTAATCATTGACTTAAAAACTGTTGGTAAGGATTATTCTAACTTTGAGATCCTGACAAAGTTTCTGGAATGTCTTCCTGAAAGTTGGGACAGTTATTCTATGTGTCTTAAACTCTCAAAGGATCTGAAATCTATGATCCTTTCTACCTTATATGGCACTATGCTCAATCATGAGCAGTCGTGTCATCTTAAGAAAAATCTTGTAAAAGATTCCAAAAGCACACCTGTTGCTTTACTCTCCTCAGAGTTGGTGCCTACTCAGCTATCTACTATCACTATCACTGAGTTGGAGTCTAACTCTAATGAATCATCAGAAGCCGATCCTTCAGAAATTGATGAGTCACTGGCCCTCCTGTAAAGCCCGTATCCCGGTCTGACCTATTTTATTTATTTAAATTTTTTTTATTTACGTGGTCGGTTAACGGGATTAGCGAAAAAGATCAAACCTGTTATCGGTGGGGAAAACCTTATTTAAAGTGCAAGGGTTGAAAAGGGCAGGACCAAAGGTGTCATTTAGGGAATTTGGTACCATGGGTCTGGCCCATGCACAACCGAGACCCACCTTTCGTTTTGTTTGGTTTTTTTTGTTTCTTGGTGAGCAACGAGAGAAAGAAAAGAAATAAGGAAGCAGCAAACCCTAAACCCTTCTTCCCCCCCCCCCCCCCCCACCGTCCCTGCTGCCGCCGCCGGAGCATCACCAAGCAGCCGGCGCTGCTGCTCGCCGGCGAGAGAGAGAGAGAGAGAGCAGCGGCGGGAGTGAGAGAGAGGCGAGAGAGACGACCGGAAGAGAGAGAGGAAGGCGGAGTGTGTTTACCGCTGGATTGTCGTCGCAAGGTAAGTCCTTCTCCCTTTCGTTTTGTTTCGTCGTCGCCGGTCCGCCGGGAACCCACCACCGCCGCAGCTATGGCTGCCGGCGGTGTGCGCCGCCGCAGTGAGCCACCGGTTCAGTGGCTGTGGAGGGCGGGGTTGTTCGGGTTGAGCGTGTGCGTGTGTGCGACAAGGTTAGATGGTCGGGTTTTCGTTTGGTCTCGCCGGAATGCCGCAAACCACCATCGCCACCGCCGCCGGCTGCCGCCGCCGCCGCCGACCACCACTGCCGGAGATGGCAGTGGGTGGTGCCTGATTTTTACAGCCAGTAGTTGTTCAATCCTAAACCGAAAGCATGAAGAAATAAACCGAAAATCGTCATTTTATGTGAAAACGTTTTTCTGTCACTGTTTTGTGACGGCCATAACTTTTCCGTCGTAGCTCGGATTGAGGAGAATCCGGTGCCCACGGTTCGCATTCTGTGCCGGGCACACTTTTCATGTTTTAGCGGAAGTCTGGTTCGGCCTCTATCTAGGCGTAAAAGGGCTGTTTTCACAGCAGGTCTGCACATGGCAGCTTCGTGTCCTGTTTTTAGAAAATTCATAGTAAATTGTAGAAAAATTGTTAGAGCGCGTGCGATATGTCCCTGGAACCCTAAGACATGGGACTTTGTGATTATGGAATAATATTTCTGGATTTATCAGTTTTTAAGGGGTTAAACAGGTCCCGAACAGACCTGTGTTTTTAGAGTAAAAACTGGAAAATGTATTTTATAAGTTAGTAGTCGTGGCTTTGGTTTGGGGCGTCACTTTGACAATTGTTAACGCTTATTTAGGTGGAAAAAGGTGAACTGGTGTTGGCCGGTTCGTGTTGCGGTTGAGGTCATAAGCTTTGCGTTTGAGGTGAGTTCTCTCACTATATAGGATGAGGATTATATTCGTGTTGCTATAGTTCGAGTGTGTTGATTATGATTGTTTGTTGACATTATTGTGGTGTGGAATATATATATATATATTTGTGTGTATATATTGAACTGTGATTGATGTACTTCTTGATGGATGTTCCAAGAGGTATATGCGTTTGTATAATGGGTTGTGATTATATCTTCTTGAGGGTTGTTCCAAGAAGTATAAGGCCACTTCTTGATGGTTGTTCCAAGGAGTATGGGTATTGGTATAATGTGTTGTGATCATGTCTTCTTGATGGTGGTTCCAAGGAGCATAAGGATTATTATTAATCGTGATATATCTTCTTGATGGTTGTTCCAAGGAGTATATGTATTGGTATAATGTGTTGTGATTATGTCTTCTTGATGGTGGTTCCAAGGAGCATAAGGATTATTATTAATCGTGATATATCTTCTTGATGGTTGTTCCAAGGAGTATATGTATTGGTATAATGTGTTGTGATTATGTCTTCTTGATGGTGGTTCCAAGGAGCATAAGGATTATTATTAATCGTGATATATTTTCTTGATGTGTGTTCCAAGAAATTTATGTGCTGGTATGTTTAAGGGTGATGCTGATATAATTGCGATCATATGTAAGGATTGAATTCACTAAGCTTCGTGCTTACCCTTTCCCAAAATCTTATGTTTTCAGGTGCGAGTAGCAGTCGGGCGTGACGGTACACACAGGCGCAAGCCGAAGGTCGTTTGAATTGATTTTTAGTAAATGGGGATTGAATTATATAACTTTTCCGCTGATTGAATTATATAACTTTTCCGCTGCTTAAACTTTGTTGACGGTTTTAAATAACGACGTTTATTTTTATTGTAATGGGATTTGTTAACTTGTGGTTTGATTATAGTGAAATGCGTTATTTTTGAAAATTTAAATTCCTTGTAATTTTTGGGACGTTACAACTTGGTATCAGAGCACACCTTGAGTGAATCAAACACATCTCGGTGTGTTTGGTCTCAAGTTGCGGCTATGAAGTTTTAAACTCTTTTACAAAAATCTTTGAAAATAAAGGAAAAAGGAAAACCCGTTTGGGAAACGGTGGTCGGGGGCGCAGTGTGTACAGTCAGCCGACGCTATGTGGGAAGGTACGGTACTTAGTGTATTTATTGCTTTCTAGGCATAGGGTATGCATGCTAGATTGCTTATGTTGTTTACACTGTACTGTATGATGACTGCTTGCTAGTAGGAATCAATGCTAGTTATAGTAGGCTGTTAAGTGAAGGCCCTATAGGTTGTATGCAGTAAGAATCATATAGCCTTAGAATATTTGATTTAGTTCTATTGCGCAGCTCTTGTTTGAGTCCAACCGTTCTAGGATAGAATCTTGTATTCGAATGTCTATTTGATTCACGCTGCATGCGACTGGGTATTCGCGAGGCAACTCGTTATGGCTAATAGGGATTCAGTTGTAGCAAGGGTAGTGGGATGAGATGAAATTCCTAGTGAGCTGGGAAGAGTGTTTACATATGAGTAGGTATGCTAAATTGCTTTCTAGAACATAGGAGTATGTATGCTAGATTGCTTGGTTCTTAATACACTGTATTGTATGGTTGTTACTTGCTATTAGGAACTTATGCTAACCTTGATAGGTTGTTAAGCGAATGCACTATAGGTTGTATGCGGTAGGAACCAAATAGCCTTAGAATGTTAGATTTAGTTCTATTGCGCAGCTCTTGTTTGAGTCCAACCGTTGTAGGATGGAATCTTATATTCGAATGTCTATCTGGTTTCCACTGTATACGACTGTGCGTTTACGAGGCGACTCGTCAGGGTTAGTGGGGGTTCCGCCCTAGCAAGGGTAGTGGGGTATTATGTTTATTTTTATGGAGCTAGGAAGAGCGTGTATATGAGTCGGTATGGACATACGTGTATGGTTTTTGTTTGGGCGAGCAACTACTTGGTATCTCGGGATGGGACTCGTAGCGGACAGTGATAGGTGTAGATGGTAGTAGTAGAGCTCCTACTACCGGAAGCACATGATCAATGTTCGAGTCGGGGAAAGTCGCGAGGAATCCAAGGAGTCGAGCGTGAGCGTGGTAGGGTAAGTTATTATGTGCTAATAACTCGTTGTAATATCTACCCAGAATAGCCATCACAAGGAGGAACAACAATAGTGAACCTACTAGTACAGATGGGTACTTGTTTTGCTTGAGGTGATGATCGTTGGGGTAGTGACGAAGGTTATAAAATTAGTAGTCGTTGGAATAAAAGGACGATTCTAGTATTAATCACTTGGAGTGACGATAAGGATGATGTTTGTTTCGGGCCAAGATGGACGATTGTGCTAGAATTATAGGCTTATGGAGCCGACTTTGATTTGAGGAAAAATCGTAGGGATTATTTGGCGTAATTTCCCAACTTGCCTAAGAGGTTTAAATGTCCGGATGACGTTAGTGGACCGGAGAGATTTGGAGGAGTAGGAGTCGAGGCGTAGAATGCCGACTAAGTCATGCACAAAGTTTGATTTTGAAATAGATTGCATGAACAAATTCTTGTGTTTCAAATCATTTTATGGATCGTGTTTTGGAATTTTGGGAAATGTTCAGCACACACACAAGATTTTGAAATATGGTTTTGAAAGTGTATGAAATCGTTTTATCACGGGAGTGCAAACTTTGTTAGAATTTGTCTCATTTCTTTATTTTTCCAATGGTTCTTTCGGGTAAGGTGATATCCGTGTTTTGTGGTGTTTAAAATGTCGGGCAAGTGACTACGGCTTGTGACTTTAACATTGGAACTCCTTCACATATGTTAGAGTTGAGACGGAAAGTTACATTCCACGATGTCTGTATAAAGCTATTTGAGTGATTTGGTTAAAATAAGTTTTGTTTTACGGCATGTTGAGTCGTGTGGGTTTAATTTCACGAGGTGCATATCTTATTTGTTTATGTGACCATTTGGGGAAATCTTGGAAATCAATTTAACGAACCCCGCCTTTTGAGATTTTATGAGATTTTAGTCGATATTTTCAAATGATGGAAACGGATTGGTTTTTTATCTTTAAGTTTGAACCTTACACTAGACAATTGTGTTTTAACAAAAATATATTTGTAAACCGTTTCATCGTTTTGTATGACTAGCCGACGCGCGTAAGATTTGTTGGTGAACTCTGTGCCACGACATTTTATGTTGAAAAAGAGAAATTTTGGGGTCAAATGTCGTGGAACTGATTTTGAAATTATGTGCACACTTTTGTCGCACCCGGTGTAAGGTCGAGCGGTTATTTTAAATACATGTCATGAGTCAATTCATACTAGAACCGTGACGGTTCATTTTCAAAGAAATTATTTATTTCGCTTTACGTTTTGTGAGTAAACTAAGCTGCAATGAAATGATTTTCAACATGATTTTCATATGTGGGACGAGCGTGTCCATTTTTGCGTAACTACCGACCTGGTAATAGTAGTTTTATTGCTTACGGTCTTTTTGAAATGAAAAATCTTGACGTTGAAAATATTTTGTAAATGATTTTGTGAACCATTTGGGAAGTGCGCTTATAAGTGTTATGTGTCATTTTGAGAATTTTAAGGGTGTGTCCTTTTGGAAAACTTTTTGTTTAACCCGTGTCGAGTTTGTGACTAATGTTGATTTTAGAGTATTGCTTGCTTAAACTTTATTTAAACGCGTTTTTGACCGACTTATGGGTCTAGCAAGCGTGGAGCATTTTGCTCGGTTTTGACTTTGAGATAGTCATGGGTCAATTGCACGGTTTTTAATGGCTCGATGTGGAGTTTTGTTGATGGGTTGTTTTGTTGCACAGTTTTGCACTTATTGCACGTTGAGTATTTACATGTTGGGTGAGTGAGTCATTCCGGGATAGGCATGTTGTTGGTAGACTGTTTTGCATTGGATCCTTGGTCACGTCAGTCAGTCGTTGGTAATGGTCGATTGGGTATCTCGGAGTGGGACTCCGGTATTCATGTGTTATGACCTTGACTTTCCAGTAGGCACCGGGAGGATGTAGTCTTGGGCACTTACCTGGGAGGTAGTCCCGATATGCCGGGCCTTGAGACGTACATGGGAGGTAGGCGTTAAGGCGTATCTTGATACAGTGTAACTAGGTTTCCTAGAGCGAGCGTGGAGGATAAGTAGACGGTGGAAGATTGGGTGTTCCACACGTGATGTTAGTGTAGACCGAATAGTGTCGGTTAAGGGAATGATGCCCTTTGTAATTAAGAGAATAAATGCGCAGTAATCTTTTTGAAGTAAGTAGTATATTTAGGCGTCGACTTTTGGGCTTAAGGCCAAACACCTTTAGTGTAATCGGAGATTTGTAGCCGATTTTAAAATAATTATGGTGATGGTAGTAGTAACCCTGAGATGCTTAATTCTGATGAATGGTTATGGTGGAATGACCTTCGTGGGTGATTATAAGTTTACTGGTTTGATGATGCGTGTAAGGTAAGTTTTGGGAGCCTTTTTGAACTCGTGGAAGTTAATCGACAGTTATTGGTAAGTATGATCGAATTTGAGTATCCTGTAGGGTATATTGGTGAGCACCTTTAGGGTTGGGAGACAACCGAAGTCGTTTGGTTAGGAATGAATCCAGTTGTTGGAGTGTTCTTCCGATCTTATTCGCGGTGTACTTGAAGGAGTTTTGTGGTAAGAAAAGTATTCGAGAAATGTTTAGGCGATGTGAGAAATTTTAGATTCCAGTTAGTGAAGGTCCAGTGGAAACACCGAAAGGGTTCCGAGTGAACTTGGGAACCCGAGGTTGAGATGCGGTAAAACTAGCCAGAAAAGAAAGGGTTGAAAAGGGCAGGGACCAAAGGTGTCATTTAGGGAATTTGGTACCATGGGTCCGGCCCATGCACAACCGAGACCCACCTTTCGTTTTGTTTGGTTTTTTTTGTTTCTTGGTGAGCAACGAGAGAAAGAAAAGAAATAAGGAAGCAGCAAACCCTAAACCCTTCTCCCCCCCCCCCCCCCCCACCGTCCCTGCTGCCGCCGCTGGAGCATCACCAAGCAGCCGACGCTGCTGCTCGCCGGTGAGAGAGAGAGAGAGCAGCGGCGGGAGTGAGAGAGAGGCGAGAGAGACGACCGGAAGAGAGAGAGGAAGTCGGAGTGTGTTTACCGCTGGATTGTCGTCGCAAGGTAAGTCCTTCTCCTTTTCGTTTTGTTTCGTCGTCGCCGGTCCGCCGGGAACCCACCACCGCCGCAGCTATGGCTGCCGGCGGTGTGCGCCGCCACAGTGAGCCACCGGTTCAGTGGCATTGGAGGGCGGGTTTGTTCAGGTTGAGCGTGTGCGTGTGTGCGACAAGGTTAGATGGTCGGGTTTTCGTTTGGTCTCGCCGGAATGCCGTAAACCACCATCGCCACTGCCGCCGGCTGCCGTCGCCACCGCCGACCACCACTGCCAGAGATGGCAGTGGGTGGTGCCTGGTTTTTACAGCCAGTAGTTGTTCAAACCTAAACCGAAAGCATGAAGAAATAAACCGAAAATCGTCATTTTATGTGAAAACGTTTTTCTGTCACTGTTTTGTGACGGCCATAACTTTTCCGTCGTAGCTCGGATTGAGACGAATCCGGTGCCCACTGTTCACATTCTGTGCCGGGCACACTTTTCATTTTTTAGCGGAAGTCTGGTTCGGCCTCTATCTAGGCGTAAAAGGGCTGTTTTCACAGCAGGTCTGCACATGGCAGCTTCGTGTCCTGTTTTAAGAAAATTCATAGTAAATTGTAGAAAAATCGTTCGAGCGCGTGAGATATGCCCCTGGAACCCTAAGACATGGGACTTTGTGATTATGGAATAATATTTCTGGATTTATCAGTTTATAAGGGGTTAAACAGGTCCCGAACAGACCTGTGTTTTTAGAGTAAAAACTGGAAAATGTATTTTATAAGTTAGTAGTCGTGGCTTTGGTTTGGGGCATCACTTTGACAATTGTTAACGCTTATTTAGGTGGAAAAAGGTGAACTGGTGTTGGCCGGTTCGTGTTGCGGTTGAGGTCATAAGCTTTGCGTTTGAGGTGAGTTCTCTCACTATATAGGATGGAGATTATATTCGTGTTGCTATAGTTCGAGTGTGTTGATTATGATTGTTTGTTGACATTATTGTGGTGTGGAATATATATATATTTGTGTGTATATATTGAACTGTGATTGATGTACTTCTTGATGGATGTTCCAAGAGGTATATGCGTTTGTATAATGGGTTGTGATTATATCTTCTTGAGGGTTGTTCTAAGAAGTATAAGGCCACTTCTTGATGGTTGTTCCAAGGAGTATGGGTATTGGTATAATGTGTTGTGATTATGTCTTCTTGATGGTGGTTCCAAGGAGCATAAGGATTATTATTAATCGTGATATATCTTCTTGATGGTTGTTCCAAGGAGTATATGTATTGGTATAATGTGTTTTGATTATGTCTTCTTGATGGTGGTTCCAAGGAGCATAAGGATTATTATTAATCGTGATATATCTTCTTGATGGTTGTTCCAAGGAGTATATGTATTGGTATAATGTGTTGTGATTATGTATTCTTGATGGTGGTTCCAAGGAGCATAAGGATTATTATTAACCGTGATATATTTTCTTGATGGATGTTCCAAGAAATTTATGTGCTGGTATGTTTAAGGGTGATGCTGATATAATTGCGATCCTATGTAAGGATTGAATTCACTAAGCTTCGTGCTTACCCCTTCCCAAAATCTTATGTTTTCAGGTGCGAGTAGCAGTCGGGCGTGACGGTACACACAGGCGCAAGGCGAAGGTCGTTTGAATTGATTTTTAGTAAATGGGGATTGAATTATATAACTTTTCCGCTGATTGAATTATATAACTTTTCCGCTGCTTAAACTTTGTTGACGGTTTTAAATAACGACGTTTATTTTTATTGTAATGGGATTTGTTAACTTGTGGTTTGATTATAGTGAAATGCGTTATTTTTGAAAATTTAAATTCCTTGTAATTTTTGGGACGTTACACCTCCTGACTAATTCTTTCAGGAGATTCGCCAGAAAGAGTAACTTCAGAAGAAATAAACCTTTTTCCCTCACTAATAAGCCAAAATCTTCAACTCGTGTAGATAAGGCAACTGCCACTTGCTATAACTGTGAAAAGATAGGTCACTTTGCTAGTGAGTGCAGGACAAAGAAAATCTTAAAACCCTCATCTTCTTTCTGCAAGAAATCCTCTACCCCCAGGGCTAGAGATGACAAATACAAGAAGCTGAAAGAAAAATATGCAAAGCTGAAAAGATTTAAGAAGAAAGGCAAATGCATGATCACTGAAGATCATGAATGGGCTCTTTCTGATGAAGAATCATCTGACTCTGAAGATGATGATGAGGCCAATCTCTGCCTCATGGCCAAAATAGAAGAAGAGGAAGAACAAACTGAAATTCCCTCTACTTCTACCTCCACCTCTCAGGTATCAACTCTTTCCACTGATACTTCTACCTCAGCTGATAATGACGTTGATAGACGTCGAACCGTCGAACTTCTGACTATTGATTTATATGATGCCATGAATGGCAAGACTAAAGCTGAAAAACTAAATATTGATCTTGCTGAACAACTTAAAAATTATCATTTGCAAATTGAAAAGCTTTCAAAAATTGACGTAAATTTGAAAGATCAGGTCTGTATAAATCAAATCATCAGTGTTGAGCAAGAAGAAGCTATCGCTGCATTAAAATCTGAAAAAGATACTGTTGAAGGATGGTGTAAATCCTCAACAACGATCACTGAGATAATTCGTGCTCAGATTCCCCTGAGTGATAAAAGTGGTCTTGGTTATAAAGCTGATACTCTAGAACCAACTATTGATCGGTCCATGCTCAAGTTTGGAATGTTCGTATCCTCAATCCCTGACACTTCTTCGTCTCAGTGTTCTTCTTCAAACACTCCCATTCCTGAGGAAAAACCTACCTTAATCTCTAAAGGTAAAGGTAAAGAAAAAAAAATTTAATCAAAAACCTCAGAAGGGTACCTTTGTACCTAAGCTGAATGTTTCTAAACCTTCAGTGAATTATCCCTCTACTTCTAAGAACAAGATCCCTGGATTTATTCAGCGATCTACTCCTAGAATCAGAGTGGATATAATTGGTAAGAAATCCGAAGAACTGATTGTTCCTCCAATTTCCAATGCCAAAGGTATTCTTGGTGCTGACCCTACTCATTTAAAAATTTCGGCTAAGCATGCAAATGGTCCTAAAGCTACTTTTAGCTATAGGAAATGTTATCACTGTGGACTTACCGATCATATTGCCAGTAAGTTCCCTACAACCACCAAAGCTGAAAAGTTAGCTAAGGTGAAGATCACTGCCCCAAGGCAAAGAAGACCAATCCTGGTGCAAATTAGGTTAAGGTGAAACCAACCACGAAGGTTAAGAAATTAACCAAAGTGAAGACTAGTCCTGAAGTTGAATCTTCAAATGCTGCGAAGATTGCTGAACCTTCAACTTCCTCTACCACCACTGACAAATGTGGGCCCATAGTAAAATGGGTGCCTAAATCAAACTAATCTTCCTTTGTGTGTAGGTCCTGAAGGGTATCTGGTATCTTGATAGCGGATACTCTAGACATAACTGGCAAAAAGAACCTGCTCGCTGAATATAAGGAAGAGAAAGGTCCCCCAGTGACCTTCGGTGGAAATGGAAAAGGCTATACCCGAGGGTTTGGTGTACTCTCTAATCGTACAACAACCTTCAGAAGAGTCGCATATGTTGAAGGGCTGAAGCATAATCTTCTGAGCATCAGTCAACTATGTGATAAGGACTACAAAGTGTGTTTCACTAAGGAATCCTGCTTTGTCACTGACAAAAAGAAGATGATTGCTCTCAGCGGATACCGTTCGGAAAATGTTTATGTTATAAACATGGACTCGATAACAACTGAGAATTCTTGTTTCTTCTCAAAAGCCTCATCTGATGTCAACTGGCTATGGAATAAGAGGCTCTCTCATCTCAACTTCAAGACACTGAACACTCTTTCTTCAAAAGAGCTGGTTACTGGTCTTCCTCAACATTCGTACGCTAAGGAATCCTTATGTCAGCATGTGAAAAAGGGAAACAAATCAAAGCAAGCTTCAAATCTAAGAAAGTTTCCTCAGTGTCATCCCCACTTAAACTTCTCCACATGGATTTATTTGGCCCTGTCAATGTTCAATCCATCACTGGAAAGAAATATACCCTAGTCATTGTAGACGAATTCTCTCGCTACACTTGGGTTATGTTTCTCCGTGCTAAAAGTGAAACTTTAGAAGAACTGATGTCTTTCGTCAGGAAAATGGAAGTCCTGAAGAACCTCACTGTTCGCTCTATAAGAAGTGATCATGGGACTGAATTCAAAAATAGTTCCCTTGATAATTTCTTTGAAAGTAAGGGTATCTCTCACAACCTTTCTTCAGTGAGAACACCGCCACAAAATGGAGTCGCTGAAAGAAGAAATCGAACAATCATCGAAGCTACACGTTCAATGCTCAGCGATTCTCATCTACCTACTCAGTTCTAGGCAGAAGCTGTCAACACTGCTTGTTTTACTCAAAACAGGTCGCTGATTGTCAAAAGATTCAAGAAGACAGTCTATGAACTTTTCCATGGGAGAAAGCCTTCAATTAGCTTTCTTCACATCTTTGGATGTCAGTGTTTCATACTGAACAACAGGGATGCCCTAGGAAAGTTTGATCCCAAGGCTGATGATGGAATATTTCTTGGATACTCCTCAGTCTCAAAATCCTTCTGAGTCTTCAATCGTAGAAGACAAGATGTAGAAGAAACAATCCACGTCACTTTTGACGAATCCCGTTCAGCAAACTCTAGACCTTCTGCTGATACTGAAGAACTCAATCAATGGATGTTTTCTCATCTTGGAACTCGGAAAATATTCCCAATCCTCAGGTCAACATCCCTACCGCTAAAGATGATGATCCTACTATCATCCCAAGCATGCAGACAAATGAAGCTGAATCCTCATGGGTCTCAGCTGTTCCTCTCAACACTGTGCCTGCTTTTGAACCATCTACCTCAGATATTCCATCGACATCTCAACAATCGGTGAATAAAATGACATCTGAACCTCTTCCACTTCTACCTGAAGTTGCTGAAGCTTCTTCTTCAGCTTCTCCAGAAGTTCAAATCGAGTCAGCGAATCATGCTCCGGCTCAGCGATGGACTATAAATCACCCTGTTGGTTCCTGTTTTGCTTAACAATGATGATTCTATCTAATAGTTCAAACAAGATATAATGCGGAAGCGTTTTAACGAACTAAAAGATATAATAAGGTAGAAGACACACAATATCAAATGTATAAAGTGGAAATAACTTAGATAATTAGCTCAATAACCAACTGTATATTGATATAAATAAAGCACCAAGAACACCGAAAGTTATACAAGAAATCTGCTCTAATGGTGTGTGTATCGTGCAAAGCTTAATAGAAGAACTCAACATGAGTCTTCTATTTATACTACTTCTAAATGGGACAAGTTCTGGACAACAAGGACTGAAGGTACAAAGACACTATTCAGGTACTGTTGCAGGTACAACGTTAATTAAATGCGCCGGCTTCTACTAAGGCTAGGACCCATCAGAGTTTGACATGTGGAGTTGTCAGGTCACGCCTTGTACGAATGATCTTCAGGATCTTCGTACAGCAGAAATCGTGAGAAGCACGATTGTCCTTGTATAGAGCTCTTAGTCTTTTAGGGTGCGTTTGGTACGCAGACTAGATCAGACGGGACGGGACAAAAAAAATAGTCCCATGTTTGGTACGCCATGGGATAAAAATGACATGGGACAAATGAGACAAATTTTTTATTTTGTGGGACAAAACATGAAAATTCTTGTTCCACCAAAAAAGGTGGAACAAGATGGGACTAAAGTTAAAGATTACCATTTTACCCTCATATATCAAATCTGATGATATACAAGCCCTAACCAAAATCGTGAGCCTCCATCTCCATTCTACACCCACGACTTCATCCCCTCCATTTTACAAAGACGAACTTCATCACCTCCATCACTCCATCTCGACGACTTCTACAGGTACGATTTCTACTTCTCTTCTTCTCTTCTTCTCCATCTCGTCGATTTCATGGTCAATTTCTCTTGCTACTGTCTTCTCCATCTCGTTGATTTCCTTGCTAATGTGTAGGGGGTTTCTTATGATTAGTCGATTTCATGGTGATTTCTTTGCTACTGTCGATTTTTTGCTTGATGAAATCAACTGTGATGTTGAAATTGTTTGCTTTTTTGTTAAAATTGTTTGCTTGATATATATATATATATGTGTATATTTCTCTGTTGTTGAAATTGTTTGCTTGATATATATATATATATATATATATATATATATATATATATATATATATATATATATATATATTTCTCTGTAAACAGCAACATTGATAAACTGTGATTTTTTGCTTTACATTACCTTTGGAAATACAAAATAAATAAATTAAATGAATGAAGTGTAGTGAAGATGAATGATGAATTGTTTAAATTGTGATGTTAGTTGATTTCAATTGTAACATATCAACTGTGATGTTAGTGGATTTCATGGTATACTCTGTGTCATTTATGATCATTATATGATATAAAATAACATTAAACAGCGCTTAAGGGCAATCTGGTCATTTTGACAGTTCAGTCCTGTCCTGTCCACCTTACCAAATGCAATTCAGACAATTAGTCCTGTCCTGTTCTAGTCGTACCAAACGTAGGACAGACAATTAGTCCTGTCCAGTCCTGTCCGGTCCTGTCCCGTCCCATCATGTCCCGTCCCATCCAGTCTGCGTACCAAACGCTACCTTATACCACAGAGGCTATGTCAAGTGTGACAGAGGCTCTGTAGCCTTGTCCGCATTGAAGTGTCTTCTTGCGATTCTTTACTTCGGTCTTCTCGGTTACTCGGCAGAGCATCTGTCGAAGACTTCTATGCTTTGGTCTTCTTGGTGACTCGGCAGAGCCTCTGTCAAAGACTTCTATACTTAGCCTATTTTTCAATACTTCTATAAACAGAAAGATTGGAGCTAACAATCTCCCCCTAAGTATTGAAAAATAAAAAATTGAAAAGTGCAAGGTTTTCTAGGCTAAGTACATAACAAGAGGTGAACTAAAATACCTCAAAAGATTTTACTTTTCTTTCATACAGAATTATGCCAGAGGCACTTACAATTGATTATATTATGAAAGGAAAGATTTGCAGAGGTTGGTAGAGGATATCAGACGTTGGCGTCTTTGAAGTCGTTGAAACTTCTGTTGTCGAAACCTAGTTCTCTAAGCTCTTGATAGAAACTAATGCAGAGGGTTCTGAAGTTGATTACTTGGTCGATGACCTCTATCAGTCTATCTGCGAGAGCTTGATTCATGAGCTCCGTTCCTCTATGCTCCACGAGGCTTGCTCTGAACTCTGTCAAAGTATTTGTTGCATACTTCTGACAGTCCATCTCTACGAACAGTCTTGACTTCCCAGTAGGATCTTGATAGACCAACCCAACTCTTGGAGATGTAATGATCGAGTTTGGTATGGCAGAGGATGGGCAATTATTTTCTGGTGGATGGAAATTTAGGTTTCTTACTCCAAGATCTCGTCCTAATTGGAAGTCGACAAGGCTGTATAGCAGAGGTTTCTCACACCTGGCTTTCTTTATCACCATGTATGCCCTTCGATGTGCATCTGTTGTGAAGTTCTCTTTCGTCCAGTTGAGAAGGTCGGGTAGATCGTAGGGACTTAGATTTCTCAGATCAACATCTGAGAATTGGGTCACGGTTCTGTCCTCCCTTTTGACCTTATAGATGTTATAGGAAACCTTAGGTGTGGTTCTGGTTTGAGAGAACTTACAGTATATGACCTTGTCGATTTTGGACTCTGAGAAGACTTGCCATTTTGGCTTGGGTGTTGTTCTTGTGAAGGTATTTTCGAGGTCATCATGGAAGTTGGGATCTTGAATGGTTGGTGGCAGAAGATCTCTGTCACTTCTGTTGTACAGATATTTGTATACCACCTCTTCCATCTGTTGTGGTGGTGCACCAGGTGGAGGCATAGGCCTGCGCAGAGCATCCATTTGTTTCTGGATTTGGGCCACTCGATCCTCTGTGACTTTTGCCTTCGAATGCCCCAGGATCGAGTGCACCAGGTGGAGGCATGGGCCTGCGCAGAGCATCCATTTGTTTCTGGATTTGGGCCACTCGATCCTCTGTGACTTTTGCCTTCGAATCTATAATTGGTATGTTTGACAGAGGGGTAACACCGAAAGCCCAGTCTTCTTGTTCTGGCTTTGGTGTCACATATGCATCAAAAGAGCTCTTCATCAATTTTTCTGCTGGTTGATGCTTTGGGTTCTTCTTCTTGGGTTCCTCTATCATTATCCCTTTGCCTTTGTCTTTTGCCTTCGGCTGTAGATCTTCTTGTAAAGATAGGGTTGCCTCTGTGGGTTTTGTCCTTTGGGGTTCTGATGGCTTTGACGGAGGTACTTCTGTAGGTTTTGTGGCGGTTGTCTCTGTTGGTTTTGTCACTTGTGCTTCTGAGGGCTTGGTTGGTGATGTGGGTTTTGTAGGTGAGGTTTCTGTGGTTTTGCTCAGATGTTTTCTTTTGTGAGCAATGGTTTTGGTTCTGGTTTTGGGTGTGGGAGATGGGGGTTTTGTCTTTTCGGCTTCTGGTGTTGGGGAAGGGAGTTCTTCTGGTGATTTTGGTTTTGGTGATTGGGATGGTTGATCTTTTTCGGAGGATGTTAGGATTTGGAATACTTCACGGGTTGGCACATCTTTTCCGAATACAGAAGTTGTTTCCACAGAGGTAGGTGTTGCCTTTGTGGTCTTCTGTTGTTGATCTGTAGTTGTTTCGGGTATTTGGGTTTGAATTAGGGTTTCTTCAGAGGGTATTTCCACAGAGGTGGTTGTTGCCTCTGTGGTCTGTTGTTGGTTTCCTCCTTTGGGCGATGTGGCACCTGCAGCGATCATTTTTGCGCAGAGGTCATCACAGAGGCCAAGTAGGGTATGGACCTCTGCCTCTATTTTGAAGCGCATTTTACCGACGCTTTTTCTGAAGTCTTTTACATAGTTTACGTTGGCAGCAGTGAAGGCTGTGATGAGCTCTGTGACCTGGTTGATTACCCCTTGGCCGAGTTCTGTGAGATGAGCTCTGGTCATGTAGTCAGAGGGTTTCATGGCCAGAGTTTCCCTTGTAGTTTGCTCCTGAACTTGCTCGAGGGCCTTCTTCAGATCTTCTGGTGTAAGGGGCGCAGAAGTTGGCGTTTGAGCTTTCAGTTGTTCAAGTAGGCTTTCACAGAGCTTTGGAAAGCCGAGGTAGTGGCTTTCTTGAAATTAGCTGCAGCAGAGGTGTCAGAGGTTGTAATAGTTGACTTCATCTGGGCTAGGTCATTTTGCACCTCTGTGGACAGATTGTCCATTTTGGTGTTCAGATCTGTAATGGCCCTGGAAGTTGTATCTGCAAAAGAATCAAAAGAGCTTTTCAACTCTTTCAATGTGGTGTCAACAGAGGTGACAAGGGTTTGGAACTCATCCCTTGATATATGTGGACTTGGTGTAACCTCTGGGGGAACACATTCGTCCCCAGAGTGAGTCCCTGTTCCTTGGACACCTTCTTTCGTCCCTATTTTGATGTTGAGGACGGAAGGATTTCCCTCTAATCCTCGAGCATAGGCTTTATCAGCCTCAGACTCTATAGAGGTTCTGTTAAGGACATTGTCTTGATCCACTCCAGAGGTGGGTACAAGAGTATCCTTATGTTGACTCGGAGACTTGTCTAGAGTCTCTCCGTCCTTGTGCACTCTAAGCTCCTCTGAAGAGCCTGTTGGACCTATATGTGTGTGCGTGTCAGGGGAAACGAATTCCTCTGTAGGGATTTCTGTTGTGATCAGGGGCGATGGATCACGAACTAAGGGTGAGTCCTTCTGAGAGGACTCCCCTGGAATGGTTTCCCCGGCTATTAGTGGCATAGAGGTGGAAGGAATTTCCTCTGCCCGGTCAGTTTGGGGTGTGTTCGAGCTGTGTGGCTCTTGTTCAATATTACCTTCTGCCACTAGACTGGCGCTAATAGAAATGTGGGTTGCACTGGGAGTTGGTTGGGGTTGTGTGCCTCTTCTATTCCAGGCATCAGTTCTGGATTCTTTCGCTGTTGGGCATCCTATCACTTCTTCACCATCTATTGTTTCAACCTCTCTTTCTATCCTACGACCCGCTGCTTCTACCCTAACCTCTGTTGCGGCTTCTGCCCCAGTGACTAAAGAGTCGTACATTGGATGAGAGCCAATTAATTGCCGTACATGGGGATGCAGAGGTCCTTCGTTTACCTCGTGATCTTCTTCTTCATCAGAATCTACTTCTGAGACTAAGACTGGTGGGGTATTGGTGGTAGTTTTAACCAGATCCTCTGGGCTTGCACTTAGAACATCAAAACCAGGTTGTGTGAAGGGGTTCTGTAGTACTTCTGGAGTCGCAGACTGAATATTCTGTGGGGTTTGGTCATCATCATCTAAGTCAGAAGAGATTCTGAAGTCTGGAGCTTCTGTTGAATGATGAGATAGAGCTTCTGCGGTCCAACCAGAAGGGTCTAAAGAGTGTGCAATTCCGGGTTGTTGGAGGAAGTTAGAAAAGTCACCCTGATCTTCTGCATAGTTGACAGGTGAAGGGGATTGCAGAGGTTGCTCATGGGTTTCTTCGAGCATATTAGTTTCCTCTGCGATAGTCTGCAGAGGAGTGTGAGGTTTCTTGGATTTCTTCTTGTTCCTCCTTTTCTTTGGTTTGGGGGCAACCTCCTCGGAAGATTTATGTTTTCTTTTCTTCTTTTCTTTTGGAGGAGGGGATGGTGCAGAGGATCCAACTTCTGTTGTATGAGGAGGGGACAGTTGGGTTTCAGCAGCACTGGTTGAGGTGCCCTCTGTAGCTTTTCTTTTTCTGTGGGCTTTCTTCTTCTTCTTGGGAGTGGTGGCAGAGGTTTTGCTCTTTGGAGTAGGGGTGAGAATTGTATTTCTCAGGGCATGAAAGTTCTCTTGAACTTGTTGATGCTTAGCTAAGGCCACTGCCCATTCTTCATCTGACATCCTTTCTACAACCCTAGTTCCTAAGGGGACTCCTAGACGCGGGGGTGTCACAGGACTCGGTTCTGGAGTTCTATGATCGCGTATATATTCTAACTTAAGGGTTTCATCTGTTGCATATCCTAGAAGTGTGGTTGGCAGAGGCCTGCAGAAAGGGTAGTTGTCTTCATGCTCTGTTGGGGTGTTTTTGTTCAGGGGATACATTCTGGCCGTTGGTCCCTCCATTGGCCATTTTTGTAGACGGAGCAGAGGCTCTAGAAGTACACCCAGAATTCGCTGATACTGTAGAGGAGGTAGAGCATCGGTCTTGCGTCCTTTGGACTTCTGGTGGTGATTCTGCGGTCAATGGTGTTAACCATTTCCTGCATCATGAGGGTGGCGTAGTCCAGAGGTAGATCGTAGTACACCGTGTACATAATTGTCAAAATTTGGTGAGAAGATTGGTCTAGACTACCCACTTTCCCTGTTAGGCACCGATTTAGGATGGAGAAGAGCGTGTTCCACATAGGGGGTAATCGATTTCTTCTGAAATCATATCTTTTTCTTAAGGTTGTGTTGTATCCCAACATTTCAACAAACCTGCAGAGCTCGATGTCTGTGGGTTCCTCTGTGTATGCCTTTATCCCTAGAAGACCTCTTGTGGGTAGACTGAACTCAAGTGAGAACATAGTTCTGTTGAGTTTGAGTTCAAGGTGCTCGGATTTGTCTGGTTTTGAGATGTAGCCCTTGATCTGTCTATCTTCGGGATCAAATCTGCTACTTTGCCAGAATTGATTTAGGTATCTGGCAGGGATTTTATTGACAATTTTGGTTAATAGGGGGTAAAGATAATGGTTTTCTAGAATATGAAGGAGGATGGCATGAGCTTCCCCAAATGCAGTTTTTGAAGGAACCATGTACTAGTTATTGGGTTTTAAAGGAAGAACACTTTCAAAGTGTTCATGTGCGATGAAGTTTAGAAGATGGGTTGTAGGCGCAAAGTCTGCTGTGTCACCGGAGTTGTCCTGTTGTAGGTTTCCGGCTATTTCTTGATTCTGGGAGTTCTCAGAATGAGATGGGGAGTTCACCGGAGCGTTGGAAGTAGAAGCCATTGGAGATGTCTTGAGGAATAGAGTAGAATGGGGAAGTTGCAGGTATTTGCACAGTTCGCCGGAGAAGATGATGGAGATAGATTCGTAAAAGGTTTAAGAAAGAATGGGAACGGGGTTATATAGTGAGGATAGAAACGGATAGAATTCCACGGTAAAAGTGAATTCAATAAACATTTGGGGTCCGTACTTGAGTTTTACAGCGCGGCACAAGTTTTAGAAGAAACGCGTGGTACGCACGTCCAATGAAAATCTGCCACGTCAAATGTGTCAGAGCACGATTAGACGTCGTGCGTGGCCCATTAATGCTTGGCGCGTGGGTATTTCTTTTGTGTGGGGTCTGTCACTCGTGGTAAATAACTCCTTTTTACAGAATTTCTATAAAGAGTAAAGTGTCAGAATCAACAAAGGCTCTGTAGTGGAGTGAGCTCTGTGATTCTGAAACCTACCTTTAATGTCTCCTCTATGCTTGTACCTTTACCAAAAATGTTTGAAAATTCATTGGAGAGGATCGATAGTCTTAGCACAAAATTTTCATCCACAGAGGTTTGGGGGCTCTGTCAAAGCCAGCAGAGGCTCTATGAGTGAAAATTTCTAATAACTAAAGATTCATAAAAGTTTTTGATCATCCAAAGTTTTAATTGTTTTAAATACTGTTTTTAGAACATATTTGGAAATTTGTGTCCTAGAAAACTGTTTTGGAAAAGATTGTGTGCGAGACATACTTTCTTTGATTGTCTAGGTTGGGCGATAGAGACTCTTTGGTGGAGTGAACTCTTCGACCAAAAGACTTTCTTCCAGTATCCTTGTGTGTGCATTTGTACGTACAAATCCTTAAAGAAGACATTTAAGGTTGATCGACAGAGTTTCCATATGAAATTTGCAGTTCTAGAGGATCCGGCTTACAGAGGCTCTGTTGAGCTCAGCAGAGGCTCTATGACCTTAAATTTCTCATAACGGAAGGCTCGAAAATCTTTTTGATCATTACTTGTTTGGAATGTCTTAAACAGTGTTTCTAGGACGTATTTTGAAGTTGGTGTCCTAGAAAATTGTTTTGAAAAAGGATTTGTACGAGTTACTTATCTTTTGGCTTTCCCTTGTTCGACAAAAACCTTCACTTCTGTGAATTTGATTGATGACATCTCTTCTTTGGCTCCCCCTTGAATGATCAACCTCTGTAGATTAGTTCAAGGTCTCCTTCTGCTCCCCCTTGACCTATGCTTGGATCAAATGAGATAAGTGGTGCATAGGACATAGGTCTATCTCATCAGAGGTTCTGTGGAGATTGTTAGATGTTCTGAGCAATTCCACAGAAGCTCTGTTGGTTACAGAACTTTTGATGATTAAGAATTTACATACAGAAGAGTTTTAAATATATACATATTTACGAGAAGATCAGATCTTACTTACAGAGGATTCAACTCATGTTAATCATTCCCAACTTACCCACCAAGAAAAGAAATCTTTTCTCATCAAGTGCCTTGGTGAATAAGTCTGCAAGCTGGTATTCAGTGGTCACAAAGTGAATTTCTATTGTGCCATGTTCAACATGATGCTTCAGAAAGTGGTAACGGATATCGATATGCTTTGTTTTTGAGTGCTGAACTGGATTGGCAGAGATGGCTATGGCACTTTTTGAATCACAGAAGATGGGTATTTGGTATATGTTGTGGCCATAGTCCTTTAGCTGAGTTTTCATCCACAGAACTTGGGAGCAACAGCTAGCAGCAGCAACATATTCAGCTTCTGCTGTAGATGTGGACACACAGTTTTGCTTCTTCGAAGTCCAGCTGACTAGTTTACCTCCCAGGAATTGACAGCTCCCAGAGGTGATTTTTCGATCAAGCTTGCATCCTCCATAATTTGAATCTGTGTATGCCTTAAGACCAAAGCCAGAGTTCTTCGGATACCAGAGCCCAAGATTTTTGGTCCCTTTAAGGTATCTGAAGATCCTCTTTACAGCGATATAGTGGGATTCTTTTGGGTTAGCTTGATATCTTGCACAGAGGCATGTGGCATACATTATATTAGGCCTACTTGCGGTTAAGTATAACAGAGACCCAATCATACCTCTGTAGAGCTTGCACTCTACAGATGTGCCATTTGGATCTGAGAATAATTTATTTCCAGTGGCCATTGGGGTCTTCATTACAGAGGCATCAGATAGACTGAATTTTGAAAGTATGTCAGAGACATATTTAGCCTGATTTATAAAAATTCCCTCTGATGATTGTTTTACTTGGAGTCCGAGGAAGAAATTTAATTCTCCCATCATACTCATTTCAAACTCACTCTGCATGAGTTTTTCAAAATCTTTGCACTGTTGTGCATTTGTAGACCCAAAAATAATGTCATCCACATAAATCTGTACAAGCAGAATCTCATCACTTTTTCGTTTGTAAAACAAAGTAGTATCTGTCATACCTCTGTCGAATTCATTATTGAGAAGAAAGGTTGAAAGTCTTTCGTACCATGCTCTTGGAGCTTGTTTCAGTCCATACAGAGCTTTGTCGAGGAAGTACACGTATTTTGGGTACTTAGAACTTTCAAACCCTGGTGGCTGCTGGACATATCCTTCTTCTTGGATTTTACCACTCAGAAAAGCAGATTTTACATCCATTTGAAAAACTTTGAAACCTCTGTGGGCTGCGAAAGCTAAGAAGATTCTTATTGCTTCGAGTCGTGCGACAGGGGCAAATGTTTCATCGTAATCAATGCCTTCTTTTTGGCGATATCCCTTGGCCACCAATCTTGCTTTGTTTCTAATGACCACCCCATCCTCGTCCTTCTTGTTTCTGAAGACCTATTTTGTCTCTATTGCTTGTTTCCCTCGTGGCAGAGGTACTAGGGTCCATACTTTGTTTCTCTCAGACTGTAGAAGCTCTTCTTGCATAGCATCTACCCAGTTTGGATCATCTAGGGCTTTAGAGATTCTTTTGGGCTCGATCATACTGATAAAATTTGTAAAGAAACAAAAATTAGCAGTGGCTGATCTTGTCTTGACCTTTTCAAAAGGGTCGCCGATTATAAGGCTTGGAGGATGGCTTTTCATCCACTGTGTTGTTCTTGGAAGATGGTCATTTGAGTCATCAAGATGAACCTCTGTAGTTGCACACTGTGGTTCTGGTGCAACCTCTGTTGTAGATGGCACTTCTGTGCTTGTGCTAGGTATTTTAGCTTGTGGGACTATAGGGATTGAAGTTAGAATTTGATCCTCTGAGGAAGTGGAGACAGAGTCTTCGTTTTCCTCTGGTATTGATTCCTCTGTAGTCGCTGGAGTAGGTATTTCAGGAGCCTCTGTGGTTGAGTCCTTGGTTGTGTTATCTTCAGCTTCTGTTCGCTCCCCCTCAGCATATGCATCTGTATGATTCACAGAAGAGGATGAAGTATTTAATGGACCAGTTAGAGATATACCTGACTCAGTCTGGTTTGCAGAAGATGTTTCTCCAGAGGCTCTGACGGCTCCAGCAGAGGGATCAATATCATCATGGAACATCTCTTCAAATAGAAGATTTAAGTCTTCTTCTCTTGTCTTTGAGATGCCAGAGGATTCCTTCTTTAGACCGAGTTCTGAACTGATTTGTTCAGAAGTCTTCTGAAAGGAATCGTCAAAAGACATATTGATGCTTTCTACAATGGTTCGTGATCGCAGAAGATAAACTCTATAGGCCTTAGATGTGGCAGAGTACCCAATGAACTTGCCTTCATCTGCTTTCACCTCAAACTTTCCTCTTGTTTCTCTATCATTTAAGACAAAGCACTTGCATCCAAATACATGAAAGAACTTGATGTTTGGTCGCCTTTTGTTGATTAAGTGATACGGTGTCTTGATGTGCCTCTTTACTATGGTTGATCGATTTTAGGTGTAGCAAGCGGTTGATACTGCTTCTGCCCAAAAGGACATTGGTAATCCTGATGCTGTCAGCATAGTTCTTGCAGCCTCCACAAGCGTGCGGTTCTTTCGTTCAACCACGCCATTCTGTTGTGGGGTGCGTGCAGCAGAGAAGTTCTGTGATATGCCTTCTTCTGTAAGATAGGCTTCAATGACAGAGTTTTTGAATTCTGTGCCATTGTCGCTTCTTAGTTTCTGAATCCTGCACTCATACAGAACTTGGATTCTTCTCATTAAATTTATCAGAATGTTTGGAACATCTGATTTCTTTCTGACAAATTCAACCCATGTAAATCTTGAATATTCATCGATCAAAACAAGTATATATTTCATGCCACCTAGGCTATGTGTAGCGATTGGACCACAGAGGTCAACATGAAGCATGTACAGAGGCCTAGGGCAAGATACATCAGTCTTGCCTTTATGGGAAGCTCTTTTGAGTTTTCCCATTTCGCAAGCAGAGCACAAATGATCTTTATTAAATTTAACATTTGGCAGACCTTTGACTAGATCAAGTTTAACAAGCTTATCTAGAGTATGAAAGTTTAGGTGGAAGAACCTGTTATGCCATAACCAGGCTTCTTCGCTTTTACAAGCAACAAGGCAGAGCTTGTCTTCCTTGTTCTTGGCACATAAGTTCATGAGGTAAAGATCGCCTCTTCGTTCGGCTCGCAGAAGTTCGACTCCTGTGTCCTCACCTTGTAGAGAGCAGAAGGTTCTTTTGAACATTACGTCAAAACCCGTATCGCAGAGTTGGCTAACACTGAGAAGATTGTGCTTAAGGCCATCCACATATGCAACTTTGCATACGGTTATATTCTCCTTTTTGATGACTTCGTGGCCTTTTATATACCCCTTTTTGTTGTCACCAAAGGTCACAGATTCTCCATCGAGTTTATCTTTGTAGGAGGATAGTAGACCTCTGTCGCCAGTCATGTGCCGCGAGCATCCGGAGTCAAGATACCAGATTGGCACATACTGCTTCTGCAAGACAATCAGAGAGTTTTAGGTACCCATATCCAAATGGGTCCAGCTTTGTTAGGGGTCTTCAAGTTTGCCTTAGCATTCTTGGGTTTGGTTTTAGCTTCTTTTGAAGAACCATTTTGTTTCTTCTTACCCTTGAATTTAGTGTTCTTTTTGGGTGTAGAGAGGAAACAGTGTGGACTTGAGAAGTGTTGATTTAATCGATACATGAGATCAAAACAATGACAATAATGAATGTGCGAAGAGATTTGCTTGAACTTTTCATTGAAAACATTAAATGGGGGCACAGAGGCATTACACTCTATCCTAACATTTGACTTCCTTTTACAAGAAGACCTATGTAGGCTAGATTGTTGTTTGTAAAATCCTTTGTTGAGAGTAGCCTTCTGTGGTGAACTTCTGCAGGTTTCACTGTCACAGAAGAAAAAGATTTGTTATTTTCAGCCCATTTACCCTTCTGTTGCCATGTTATCTTTTCTTTAATAGGCCTTAAGGGTTTTGAAGTCTTTGAACTTGTTGAATTTTGAGAGGAAGTTTTCTTTTGTTGTTTGATTTTCTCAAGCTCAAGAGAGGTTTTGGCTTGTATACACATGTCCAAAAAATCTGGACAGATAGGAACTCTTGTGATTTTCTCCTTGGGAGGAATAGTTCTGTTAAGAACTCCAGAGGGTAGCTTAAAATCCTCTGAGTCACAAGGTACTATCTCTGACTTAGAGTCAGTCTCAGATTCGTCAGAGGATGAATCATCCTCATATATACAAAGGTTGAGTCACTTAGTTCTCTTTCGACAGAGGCTAGATTTTCAGAGCATGTGCCATACTTGCTTTCATCCTTTTTAGTGAGATTATTTTCCAAGTCAACAGAAGTATCTATTAAGGTTTCATCAGAGAGATTTTGATCGATAGAGGGTGTACAGAGATTTTCGTAAAAGTTATTTTTCCCGATTTCCATCAACTCCTTTTCAGAGATATCTTTAAGTTTTTCTTCTTAAATGTTAGGCTTGAACTCAGGTGCCTCTGCCGATGATTTCTTTTCAGAGTTTATCATGCAGACAAAGGCAACCTGTGTTTGAGTCTCGGGGTTACCAAACTTGAAGATACCTATCTGATCTTGAGTTTTTAGATATTTCTTAGGTTTGGATTCTCTTTTGACAGAGATTGAAGGTGACAAATCTGTGTTTTCAAACCACACATTTATCATCTTCAGAGGTTTCCTCTGGTGAGGTTCCCCAGAGACTTTTCGCCTTTTGCTTACAGAGAGTAAGTTTGGAAATCCAGGTTTTCTTGTATTTCCAATATGAAATAGAGAGGACATAGACTTGTTTCTTTTGTTTCCAGTGTATGGATCTATATCACAGAAGCCAATTCCCCGTCTTCCTATTTGTGTATTAATTTTCTCGTACACCTTCTATGCATCTTGATATTTCTTGATTAAAAGATCTCTTCTGAGTAAATCTTGACAGAGGACTTCTCTTTCCTTTTGAAAATAATGTTTAAGAACTAGGATATTCATTCTGTCGCACTCAACGTCCATAAGTTCTTTAGATTTTGCTTTTAAGGTTGACTAAAGTTCAGAAATCTTTTCTTTCAAAGGATTTAGGTGTTTGTTCCAGTTTGTTTCAATTTCTTCCTTTTCTTGAAAGATTTTAGCCTTTTCTTGAGTGAGAAGTCTAGCTTCTCTCTCAAAGAAGGTAAGCTTCTTCTGAACACTTTCGCAGGTCTTTTTAAGTTCTGTGTGTTCAATGTTTAGTTTAAGCAAATCAGCTTCTGCTTGATTAGTGTAAGAGTCAGAAGTGGATACCTCACTATCGGAGTCGGAGCTGACCTCTGCCATGCCACAGAACAGGGCGTTCTTCTTTTCTCCTTCGTCAGAGGATGTATCTGACTGCCAGTTTTCTTGATTCACCATGAGTGACTTCTGAGCATAATATTCTGCTTTCTTTTTGTAGAAAGCAGAATCCCTATGAGGGTGGTTTGATTTGCTCCTGCATTCACTGGCGTAGTGGTCTGGCTTACCGCAATTGTAACATCCTTGGTTCTGTGGAGCATTGCCAGCTTTGTCTTCTGACCTCTGTCGGTCACCACCTCTGTCATTCCTGTCATTTGACCTCTGTTGGTCTACACCTCTGTCGTTCTTGTCATTTGACCCTTCTCTTCCACGATCATCTCTTCCGTAGCGTTCATTACCAGACTTCTTCTGATATCCTCTGCTGAATTCCCTTGTCAAAAGAGCTAACGATTTAGCTATCGAGGCCACAGTTGCCTCTTCTTCTTCCACCACCTCCTCCTCTTCACTATCAACGATCAAGATTTTCTTCTTCTTCTCCTTCTTCGGCTTTTCTTTTGCTTCTGTAGCCTTACTAACCAGCGTAAGAGGTGCACTGATTTGAGTTTTTGCTTGTGCAATCTGGGGCTCTTGGGCTGCCAACGTTCCATAGAGATCTGACAGAGTCCAGGAGTCTAAGTCCTGATTTGTTTGCAGAGACATAGACAACTGGAGCCATTCTTCATTGAGACTCTTTAGAAACATGACATTGTTCTCCTCAGAAGTTCTGCGGATTCCGAACTTCTTGCATTTGTTGATTAGAGAGTTGAACCGATCATATGTTGACTGTAGAGATTCTGTCGGCAGAGCTTTGAATGCGTAGTACTCGTTGATGCATTGGGCTCTGCGGTTCTTCTGAGTTTTGGCCCCACCATCCAGTTGTTTTTGCAGTTCCTTCCACAGATCGTATGCAGATTCACACGCATCTAGGGATTGGAAAAGGTCATTGGGTATGGCCATGATCAGAAGTCTCTTAGTCTTCTGAGCAACTTCATATTTTGCCCAATCAGGATCTGACCACTTGTCCTTGGTCTTTGGTTTATCGTGAGCAGGGATTTCTGGAGTGTCGTCTGTGCCAGGTACACGGGGTACTATGATCATTGGTACGAAAGGAGGATTGTTGATATAGTAGATGAGTTCTTTGTCAGTACCCTCGAAGAAGTGAATCATTCGTATCTTCCATTGAGGGTACTCATCTCTAAGTAGTGTGGGTGGCTTGGTTAAAGAACCAGCGGTGAAGAAGTTGTTTGTGTTTGTCATTTTGAAAGGGTTTGAGAAATCAAGAAAATAGAGTATGAACAGTAAACCTTCAGAGAATGAAGTGGAAGTTTCTAATGGTTTTTATATTCTTTAAAACCTTTGAACAATTCACTAAAATAGAGATTTAACTGAAGAAACAGATTCTGTAAGTTTACCAAAGTCGAAACAGGTCGAGAATGGCAGAAAAACAGATGCTGTTTTAAAAGATATGAAAATTAGGTTAAAAGTCCAAGTTTCTACCAAAAATCATTGTAAGCGAGGATCTCTTGATATAGAAAATCAAGAACCGCTCTGATACCAATTGTTGGTTCCTGTTTTGCTGAACAATGATGATTCTATCTAATAGTTCAAACAAGATATAATGCGGAAGCGTTTTAACGAACTAAAAGATATAATAAGGTAGAAGACACACAATATCAAATGTATAAAGTGGAAATAACTTAGATAATTAGCTCAATAACCCACTGTATATTGATATAAATAAAGCACCAAGAACACCGAAAGTTATACAAGAAATCTGCTCTAATGGTGTGTGTATCGTGCAAAGCTTAATAGAAGAACTCAACATGAGTCTTCTATTTATACTACTTCTAAAGGGGACAAGTTCTGGACAACAAGGACTGAAGGTACAAAGACACTATTCAGGTACTGTTGTAGGTACAACGTTAATTAAATGCGCCGGCTTCTACTAAGGCTAGGACCCATCAGAGTTTGACACGTGGAGTTGTTAGGTCACGCCTTGTACGAATGATCTTCAGGATCTTCGTACAACATAAATCGTGAGAAGCACGATTGTCCTTGTATAGAGCTCTTAGTCTTTTATACCACAGAGGCTCTGTCAAGTGTGACAGAGGCTCTGTGGCCTTGTCCGCATTGAAGTGTCTTCTTGCGATTCTTTACTTCGGTCTTCTCGGTTACTCGGCAGAGCCTCTATCGAAGACTTCTATGCTTTGGTCTTCTTGGTGACTCGGCAGATCCTCTGTCGAAGACTTCTATACTTAGCATATTTTTCAATACTTCTATAAACAGAAAGATTGGAGCTAACACACCCCATTGATCAGATTATTGGTGATCCAAACGCTGGTGTTCAGACTTGACGAGGCTCAGGTAATATTTGTTTATTCGTTAACTTTGTTTCTCTAATTGAACCAAAGAAAATAAATGATGCCCTCAGAGATCCAAACTGGGTCAGCGCTATGCAAGAAGAGCTGACAGAATTTGAAAGAAACAAAGTTTGGAAACTCGTTCCAAGACCATCTGACAAGTCAGTGATAGGCACTAAATGGGTCTATCGAAACAAGTTGGATGAACATGGAACTGTAACCCGTAACAAGGCTCGTCTTGTTGCTCAGGGATACAGACAAGAGGAAGGCATAGACTATGATGAAACATTTTCCCCCGTGGCAAGACTCGAAGATATTCGTCTATTCTTAGCTTACGCAGTTCACAAAGACTTCAAAGTATATCAGATGGATGTTAAATCAATGTTCCTCAATGGAAGGCTGAATGAAGAAGTTTATGTTGAACAACCTCCAGGATTCACTGATCCTAAGCATCCAGGTTATGTATATAAACTGGATAAGGCACTCTATGGCTTAAAGCAAGCTCCTCGTGCATGGTATGACACGCTCTCTACTTATCTCCATATTGAAAATTTTGAGCGTGGTAAAATCGATAAAACACTATTTTTCAGGAAAGTAAAAGGTCATATCATTCTTGTTCAAATATATGTCGATGATATTATATTTGGTTCTACTAACCCTGACTTATGTACTCGTTTTGCTGAAAGAATGAAAGTTGAATATAAAATGAGTATGATGGGTGAAATGACATATTTCCTTGGCCTTCAAATCAAACAGAATGAAAAAGGTACTTTTATTCACCAAGGTAAGTATGTTAAAGATATGCTGAAAAAGTTTGATCTTACTCAAAGTTCAGCTATGAATACCCCAATGGTACCGCCGCTAACACTTAACAAGGATCCTTCAGAAAACCTGTTAATGTCACAACGTACCGTGGGATGATCGGCTCTCTTCTGTATCTTACAGCTAGCCGTCCTGATATTATGTATGCAACCTGTTTGTGTGCACGATATCAATCTGAACCTAAGGATTCTCGTTTGATCGTTGTAAAACGTATATTTAGATACCTTAAGGGTACTCCCAACCTAGGTCTTTGGTATCCCAAAGACTCAGGATTTGATCTAATCGCCTATTCATATAGTGATTTTGCAGGATGCAAATTGGATAGGAAAAGCACCACAGGAGGCTGTCAGCTACTGGGTGGAAAGCTGGTGAGTTGGACAAGTAAAAAGCAAAACTCAGTGTCCACCTCAAACGCTGAAGCTGAGTACGTAGCCGCTGTAAGTTGTTGTTCTCAGGTTTTATGGATGAAAAATCAACTATTAGACTATGACCTTCAGCTCTCCAAAATTCCAATCTATTGCGACAGCACTAGTGCCATCGCCATATCAAACAATCCAGTGCTACACTCAAAGACCAAACACATCGAAATCAGGTATCATTTTATCAGAGATCATGTGATGAATGGTGATATAGAACTTCATTTTATTCCAACTGATTTTCAGTTAGCTGATCTTTTTACCAAACCTCTTGATGAGACAAGATTCAACTTTCTCATCAGCGAGATTGGAATGCTGAACCTGGAAGAGTAAAATCTTCAGTGGTTCACATTAGATCAGTGATAATATGACCCGATATATCCCTATTAATCACCCTATCTCTGAACAAATTGATTCGCTAATATCAAGGTATGTTCTCTCTTTTAATCGCTGACGTTCCCCTCAGAATGCAAGATTTCAAAACAAATTACATCGCTGAATATCTCTTCCTTTCAGTGATACTTTGAAATTCTAAAACGGTCACTGATATTTCTAATCAGTGCTTCGTTTTTTAAAAATGTCCCCGAGTTTTTCAAAACCCTCAGAGACACCTTAAAATGTGAAAGGACGTTTGTGACGTCATCACAACAGATAAACCATGGCACGCCTTTTCTTCTGACACACTCGCCCGTTTCGTTTTTCTCGTCCAATCAGATTTAAGGGACGTGTCACGTGCCATCATGAAAAACTTTTCCCGCTCTTAGTTTCTCTCTCTACTCTCACTATATAAACCCTTTGAGTTTATATTTTTACCTTTTACGCGAACTTACTCTCTCAAGCAAGAACTCACTGTTGCATTTGAATTAATTTCTCAAGAACTTGTTCATCTTCATCTTCTACATCACAAAAGGTTAATATTTCTTTTGTTTTCATCTAATAAACTTGTTTTTGATCTTATTATTGCTTTTAAAAGATCAAACAAAAGAACTTTATCAAAATAAAATCATTTTCTTCATGGTTTTATACCCACAATCTGTTTTTAGATTGTTCTTCTAGTTTATAATCAAAATCTTAAACTTGACACTTTCATATGTTTTTCCAGAATCCTTTCCATAAAAGGAAACTGGAAAACAAGAATTTTCACTATGTTTTGTACTTCTTTTCAAAACTAGAAAACCCTAGTTTCTATTTTTTCTCTAAATGGAAACTGAAAACCCCTAAAAATTCTTATTTTGGAATTTTCTCCATTTCAAGAAATTTTCTTTCTCTTCTTCATCTTTGTGTTTCACTGAACAGAAATGGCATCAAACGCTGATTCCCCTACCTCTTCTGACAAGACTGAAATTAACAAAGCTCCCAACGTAAGCTTCTCAATGGAACAAATCACATTCCATGGTAACAACCCCTACGCCCTATTCAACTTCCACCCAAAGAAACAGATCACTCATCTTGATGACACTGTCAACTTCCTAAAGAGTTGTCCTCTAGCGACAGCACTGACAATCAAACCCCCAGTCCACAAAAACCTACTAGCCCAATTCTGGTACACTGCCAGAAGATCTCAAGTTGCCTCCTCCAAGAACCCTAAAAAGATGGTGGACGTAATCCTCTTTGACACCGAATTTGGGGAAGCAAAGATCCATCCCGGGGCTATCAGGTCTGCTCTCAATCTCCCTGGAAGCTCAAGAGAAAACCGTTTCGTTTCCTTACCTGATGTCAAATCCACGGAAGGTCAAGCTGAAATCCCTGCATTCCTGGATGCAATGAAGTACAAGTGGAACATAGGGATTAGGGAGAGATGATGTAAAGCCCATGTCCTGGTATGGTTCGTTAAATTATTTTTCTTCTGCTCAGTTTTTATAACTGCTTGTATTTTGTAATATTTACGTTTAGCGAGAGTAGCACCGTTAGCCTTCATTGTTAATTCTTAAATTAGTTGGGTTAAGGTAAGATGTTGGATTGTTGAGGGGCCATTCATGGACTTAGACAAAAGTGAGTATGGGTTCGGCCCATGCAAAAGGGGGACCGAAACCCCTATTTCTCCTTCTCGTTTTCTTCTCTCGTAAACCACACTCCAGCCCTAACATCTTCCTCTTCTTATGTTGTTTGCTGCTGCCGTGAAACCCCCCCCCCCCCCCCCCCACACCAGCGCCGCTGCTGGTGTTGGCCGGAGAGAGAGAGAACAGCACGAGAGAGAGAGGTAGAGAGAGAGAGAGAGCAGCGCGAGAGAGAGAAGTAGAGAGAGAGAGAGAGAGCAGCGCGAGAGAGGGTGGTAGAGAGAGGTCGCCGGAATCGCTGACGTTCGCCGCTGTTGTCGCCGGAAAACCACCGCCACCACTATTGTTCGTCGGAGATTTCGAGAGAGAGGGGAGCAGGTGCGGGTGTGCGGTGTTGCAGCGAGGTAAGTCGTTTCCTTCGTCTCGTTTCCTTTCCTTTTCTTTTTCCGGCAAAACAACCACCGCGACGCCATCGCCGCCGCCGCCGTGCCCCGCTGCCGGAGGTGGCAATGGGTGGTGCCCGTGGCGGAACCCTAAAACCACCTCTGGCCGTAACCTTAAACCGCCGTAGCGGAACCCGAATCGTATAAACCGAACGCGTAAACCGTTTTATAAAGTTATCATTTTATGTGAAAAACGTCCTTTTCTGCCACTGTTTTGCGTTAGCCGTAACTCGGATTGGGGTGAAACCGGTGCCAAAAGTTCCCTTTCCGAGTCTAGTAACTTTTCTATGTTTCGTGCGAAATCCAGTTCGGAACGTAGCATAGGCCAAATCGTCGTTTTATACTGAAAGGTGCTGGTTTTTCACTGTTCTGCGAACCGTTCTTATAAATTCCGTAATAAAATGTAGAAAAATCGTTAGGAGGTGTATAATATGTCCTTGGAACCCTAACTCAGAGTACTTCCTAGTTATGTATTTTAATCGAGGATTTTCTGGGTTTAAAGAGGTCGGATCAGGTCCCGAACAGACCTGTTTGGTTAGACCGAAAAGTCGTTTAAGGGACGGTTTAAGCGTGCGTCGTATTTTAGGGTCCGGGTCTCGTGTTAATACTTTTTAACGTTCGTCTAGGTGTCGGGAAGTGATCTTGGATTTGTGGAGCTTGAATTATTAATTGTGAGCTAGACGCGCTTACGAGGTGAGTTATCTCACTATATTTAATATCAGTCGTTTTACATTACTGTAGCTCGTGTGTGGTAGCCTTAATTATTTGTGATGCGGGGTTAGATAGTGGGGTGGCTAGTTAGACCTTTGTTGACATGTATACGCGGGTGGCGTAGGGACTCGGGGGCCGGTGTTTGTATACGCGGGTGGCGTAGGGACTCGGGGGCCGGTGTTTGTATACGCGGGTGGCGTAGGAACTCGGCGGGGCCGAAGATTGTATACGCGGGTGGCGTAGAATCTCGGTGGGGCCCAAGATGTTATACGCGGGTGGCGTAGGGGTAGGTATGCATGTTTATGATTTGTTTGTAGACTTGTATGCTTGTTTATGTGCAACTATCTGTTATAGGGGTAGTGTGGAATAACTGTGTTATCTATGGTGGTTGAATTCACTAAGCTTCGTGCTTACCCTTTTCCAATAAATCATTGTTTCAGGTGCGAGTAGCTCCAAGGCGTGACGGGTACACACTGGCGCGCGGGAAGAGCTGACTATTTTATGATCTTAATATTTAAAACAATTATTCCGCTGTTTATTGTTCGTAATAATTTTAGTTAGTGGTTTGCGAATGAAACGATTTAATTATTAAATGTGTTTTTATTAATGAAGGGTTACTTTAAAAATTATAAATTCCTTAAAATTTTTGGGATGTTACAACTTGGTATCAGAGCACGGCTTGAGTGAATCAAACGCATTTCGGTGTGTTTGATCTCAAGTTTGCGGCTATAAAATTTTCTTTAAAGTTTTTGGGAAATAAAAAGAAGGAAAAATCCGTTTGAGGAACGGTGATCGAGGGCGCAGTGTGTACAATCAGCCGGAGCCAAGGGGGAAAGGTACATTGCTTAGTGTTGTATTGCTTTCTAGGCATAGGGTATGCATGCTAGATTGCCTGTTGTTGACACTATGCTGTATGATGATTGCTTGCTAGTAGGAATCAATGCTAGTCATAGTAGGTTGTTAAATGGAGGCCCTATAGGTTGTATGCAGTAAGAATCATATAGCCTTAGAATATTTGATTTAGTTCTATTGCGCAGCTCTTGTTTGAGTCCAACCGTTCTAGGATAGAATTTTGTATTCAAATGTCTATTTGATTCACGCTGCATGCGACTGGGTATTCGTGAGGCAACTCGTTATGGCTAATAGGGATTCTGTGGTAGCAAGGGTAGTGGGATGAGATGAAATTCCTAGTGAGCTGGGAAGAGTGTTTATATATGAGTATGTATGCTAGATTGCTTTCTAGAACATAGGAGTATGTGTGCTGGATTGCTTGGTGCTTATTACACTGTACTGCATGTTTGCTGTTTGCTAATAGGAGTTCATGCTAGCCCTGATAAGTTGTTAAGTGAATGCACTATAGGTTGTATGCGGTAGGAACCAAATAGCCTTAGAATGTCGGATTTAGTTCTATTGCGCAGCTCTTGTTTGAGTCCAACCGTTGTAGGATAGAATCTTATATTCGAATGTCTATATGGTTTTACACTGTGTGCGACTGTGCATTCGCGAGGCGACTCGTCATGACTAGTGGGGATTTCGTCATAGCAAGGGTAGTGGGGTTGGGTGGAATTTCTAGGGAGCTAGGAAGAGTGTGTACATATGCCGGTGCGGGCATATGTGTGTAGTTATCGGCGAGAAACTACTTGGACCCGTCGGATGGAACTCGGAACGAGTGATGATAGGTGTGGAAGGTAGTAGTAGAGCTCCTACTATCGGAAACACATGATCAATGCTCGAGTCGGGGAAAGTCACGAGGAATCCAAGGAGTTGAGCGTGAGCGTTGTTAGTGTGAATTATTATGTGCTAATAACTCGTTGTAATATCTACCCAGAATAGCCATCACAAGGAGGAACGACTATAGTAAACCTACTAGTACAGGTGTGTACTTGTTTGCTTTGATGGGATGATCGTTGGGGTAGTGTCGAAGGTTATAATTTAGTAGTCGTTGGTAATGGTCGGTTGGGTATCTCGGGGTGAGACCCCGGTATTCATGTGTTATGACCTTGACTTTCCAGTAGGCACTAGGAGGATATAGTCTTGGGCACTTACCTGAGAGGTAGTTCCGATGTGCCGGGCCTTGAGACGTACCTGTGAGGCAGGCGTTAAGGCGTATCTTGTTACAGTGTAACTAGGTTCCCTATGGCGGGCGAGGAAGATAAGTAGACGGTGGAAGATTGGGTATTCCACACGTGTTGTTAGTGTAGACCGAATAGTGTCAGTTAAGGGAATGATGCCCTTTGTAATTAAGAGAATAAATGCACAGTAACCTTTTTGAAGTGAGTAGTATATTAGGGCGTCGACTTTTGGGCTTAAGGCCAAACACCTTAGTGTAATTGGAGAATTGTAGCCGATTTTAAGGAAATTATGTTGATGGTAGTAGTAACCCTGAGATGCTTACTTGTGATAAATGGTTATGGTGGAATGGCCTTCGTGGGTGATTATAAGTTTACTGGTTTGATGGTTCATGTTAACTAAGTTTTGGGAGTCTATTAGAACTCGTAGGAGATAATCGATGGTTAATGGTAGGAATAATCGGATCCGAGTATCCTGTAAGGTATATTGGTGAGCAACTTTAGGAGGGTTAGAGCTTGAAATTGAATCGGGATGTATAGAATATCTAAGGTTGGGAGACAACCAAAGTCGTTTGACTAGGAATGATTCCAGTTGTTGAAGTGTTCTTCTGATCATAATTTCAGTGTTCTTGAAGGAGTTTTGTTGGTAAGAAATGTATTCGAGAAATTTTTAAGACGGTGTGAGAAATTTAGATTCCAGTTAGTGAAAGTCCAGTGGCAACACCGAAAGGGGTCCGAGTGGACTTGGGAACCCGAGAATGATATGCGGGAGAACTACCCGGAGCTGTTTGCAAGCGTAGACTTCGAGGACGAAGTCTAATTCAAGCGGGGGAGAGTTGTAAAGCCCATGTCCTGGTATGGTTCGTTAAATTATTTTTCTTCTGCTCAGTTTTTATAACTGCTTGTATTTTGTAATATTTACGTTTAGCGAGAGTAGCACCGTTAGCCTTCATTGTTAATTCTTAAATTAGTTGGGTTAAGGTAAGATGTTGGATTGTTGAGGGGCCATTCATGGACTTAGACAAAAGTGAGTATGGGTTCGGCCCATGCAAAAGGGGGACCGAAACCCCTATTTATCCTTCTCGTTTTCTTCTCTCGTAAACCACACTCCAACCCTAACATCTTCCTCTTCTTGTGTTGTTTGCTGCTGCCGTGAAACCCCCCCCCCCCCTCCCCACCACCACACCAGCGCCGCTGCTGGTGTTGGCCGGAGAGAGAGAGAACAGCGCGAGAGAGAGAGGTAGAGAGAGAGAGCAGCGAGAGAGAGAGAGGTAGAGAGAGAGAGAGCAGCGCGAGAGAGGGTGGTAGAGAGAGGTCGCCGGAATCGCTGCCGTTCGCCGCTGTTGTCGCCGGAAAACTACCGCCACCACTATTGTTCGTCGGAGATTTCGAGAGAGAGGGGAGCAGGTGCGGGTGTGCGGTGTTGCAGCGAGGTAAGTCGTTTCCTTCGTCTCGTTTCCTTTTCTTTTCTTTTTCCGGCAAAACAACCACCGCGACGCCATCGCCGCCGCCGCCGTGCCCCGCTGCCGGAGGTGGCAGTGGGTGGTGCCCGAGGCGGAACCCTAAAACCACCTCTGGCCGTAACCTTAAACCGCCGTAGCGGAACCCGAATCCTATAAACCGAACGCGTAAACCGTTTTATAAAGTTATCATTTTATGTGAAAAACGTCCTTTTCTACCACTGTTTTGCGTTAGCCGTAACTCTTTACTCGTAACTCGGATTGGGGTGAAACCGGTGCCAAAAGTTCCCTTTCCGAGTCTAGTAACTTTTCTGTGTTTTGTACGAAATCTAGTTCGGAACGTAGCATAGGCCAAATCGTCGTTTTATACTGAAAGGTGCTGGTTTTTCACTGTTCTGCGAACCGTTCTTATAAATTCCGTAATAAAATGTAGAAAAATCGTTAGGAGGTGTATAATATGTCCTTGGAACCCTAACTCAGAGTACTTTCTAGTTATGTATTTTAATCGAGGATTTTCTGGGTTTAAAGAGGTCGGATCAGGTCCCGAACAGACCTGTTTGGTTAGACCGAAAAGTCGTTTAAGGGACGGTTTAAGCGTGCGTCGTATTTTAGGGTCCGGGTCTCGTGTTAATACTTTTTAACGTTCGTCTAGGTGTCGGGAAGTGATCTTGGATTTGTGGAGCTTGAATTATTAATTGTGAGCTAGACGCGCTTACGAGGTGAGTTCTATCACTATATTTAATATCAGTCGTTTTACATTACTGTAGCTCGTGTGTGGTAGCCTTAATTATTTGTGATGCGGGGCTAGATAGTGGGGTGGCTAGTTAGACCTTTGTTGACATGTATACGCGGGTGGCGTAGGGACTCGGGGGCCGGTGTTTGTATACGCGGGTGGCGTAGGGACTCGGGGGCCGGTGTTTGTATACGCGGGTGGCGTAGGAACTCGGCGGGGCCGAAGATTGTATACGCGGGTGGCGTAGAATCTCGGTGGGGCCCAAGATGTTATACGCGGGTGGCGTAGGGGTAGGTATGCATGTTTATGATTTTTTCGTAGACTTGTATGCTTGTTTATGTGCAACTATCTGTTATAGGGGTAGTGTGGAATAACTGTGTTATCTATGGTGGTTGAATTCACTAAGCTTCGTGCTTACCCTTTCCCAATAAATCATTGTTTCATGTGCGAGTAGCTCCAAGGCGTGACGGGTACACACTGGCGCGCGGGAAGAGCTGACTATTTTATGATCTTAATATTTAAAACAATTATTCCGCTGTTTATTGTTCGTAATAATTTTAGTTAGTGGTTTGCGAATGAAACGATTTAATTATTAAATGCGTTTTTATTAATGAAGGGTTACTTTAAAAATTATAAATTCCTTAAAAAATTTGGGATGTTACAGATGACCTCCCTGAGAAGAAGCTCACAACCATCCTGAAGAGCAAATTGCCAAGCGAGATGAACTTTAACTTCTCACATCTCATCAGTTGTATGACTGCAAAATTCGGGTCAACTGATCAGGCCTCAAAACCTCAGACTGCTATGGGGTATGCGCTGATGAAATGGCTCCATATAGACTGGGCCAAGATAAACTTTGAAGACATGAAGACGAGGGTCGAAGAACCAAAGCGACCAGCGAATATCCCCTATCCTCGCTTCCTCAGTGCTCTCTTCAAACAAGCACTTGGGGATAAGTACCCTAAAGAGGGAGACCTGAGGTTGTCCCAGATCGGCCCTAAGGTACTCGACTTCAAGCCACTCTCCAACGAGGTACGTCTTTCTACACTCTTACCTCTTCTCCATCCTCCCACTTCTTCTACTTCTGCGGCTACCTCCTCGGCAGCGGTAGTCCCAACCGCTGGTACCCCGGCCGCAACAACCACTCCTTCTCGAAAGAGAAAACAGTCTGAAACCCCACTTGGCATCCATAAGACCAAGAAGATTTCTAAGGAGCAACCCCCCAAGCCTTCCCAGGCTGAAGACTCCGCGTCTGTCTCTCTACAGAAGACGCTGGAAAGTTTCGTGGCACGCTCCGCCACATCCACTGAACCAACCCCTTCCATTCTCACTTTAGTGCCTCAAGACACTGAAGTTATCATGGATCACGACCCCCCTTCTTCAACACCTCTAAGTGCTGCTGAACTTTTCTTCAGCGGATCCAACGCTAAATCTGCTACCCACACCCTTTTCTCAACCCTTGTTCCTCCCTCATCTTCTTTGGTCACTCCAAGCTTCATAATTCCCCCATTCTCCACCTCTGGTGTCATTCACATGGAAGACACTCATGCAGCTGCACTCCAAGGCATACTGGAACACAATAAAGGACCTGAAGGCACTCCCAGTCATCGAATGCTGGAAGATGACATGGAAGACGCGTCCGGCTATCGTGACTTCCATCAGTTTCCAACCCGCCTCCAGGTACCCTAAACACTCCTCTCTGTGAACCCCCAACTTCTGAGTTTCCTTTGTTCATAAGTTTCTCTATGTTACAGGTCCTACTTTGAGGACGATCAACAATTCCCTTACGGATTTGTCTACGAAGGTGGAATCTCTCACCACCACTCTCTCCACCAACTTCTCAGTGGCTACAGACGCTGGGGATGCATTAAAGAAACTCACCACTGAGGTGAAAGAAAAGGCCTCCAGCGCTGACCTACAAAAGCTGGAAGGTAGCTTTTCTACTATGGCTACAGCTCTCACCGACAACACCACCTCCCTCAACACGTTGAACGCCACCAACAGCGAACTCTCCAATAACTTCACCACACTGTCCAGCGAGGTCACAACGCTGAAGACAGTGGTGGGCAACCTTCAAGGAGAAGTCTCTTCGCTGAAGACGGAGATGAGCGATCTAGGTAAAAAGGTCGACTCATAAAATGATCTGATTCAATAGCTCTTAGATTGTCTCAATGCTCCAATTGTCCCTCTATCCCACTTCTCTCAGGATGACCGGGAGAAGGTGGAGATGGCAGTGGACTTCATAGTCAATAGTACCCCTGCTATTTCTGGCCTGGAAGTCAGAATGGCAGCAGTGGAAACCACTCTTGGGATCCCTGGCCATGAAGACAGGGACCCTAAGGACGTTGCTGCTGACACTACTATCTCCCCCATCCATCATGTGGAAGAGGGGGAGAAGAATCAATAAGTTCTTCCCCATGATTCTGAGGGGGAGAAAAGTGATGATAAACCTCAGGGAGTTGAAAACCCTGAGGGAACCGAATTCTCCCTACACGATGACGATTCTGAGTGGGGGAATGTCGAAGAACATGCTGACTCTCCCGTGCATGTTGACTCGGACGACAACGTTGAATCTGAGGAAGAAGGAGAAGAAGACGAAGAAGACCTGGATCTTCATGACGACGAACCCTCATCATCACCCAAAGATGATGATGATGATGATGATGATGATGATGATGATGATGTCGACTTCTCCTTCCATCCCGAAACAAAGAAGACCCCAGCTGTAAAAGGGGTAGTTTTCAAAGAATCAGGGGAGGGGACAGAAACCAAACCTGCAGCATCTGAAGCTGACAAAGGCAAAAACAAAGGCCTTGCAGCAAAGGACAACTTGGCTATTCTCTTCAGCAAGCCACTTTGTCATGTAACTTATTTATTATTCCCTTACACTGCATCCCTCCTCTATCCTTTCTCAACCTTAGTTCTACTCTCCATAAAGCCTCTATACACTTAACCTCATTCTTTCTCTATCTCTTCTCCCAAATGATCTTACCTCTGTGATCGTTTTGTTTCAGCTAGTCCTGTCCCCTGCTTGAGGGTCAAGCTGAAGCTCCTACTGCTACAACTCCAATAATCCCAGCCCCGAGTGCTGATGAAATAATCCCGGTCCTTAATCTCGATGGGACTGATGACATTTTTGAAGAAGAAGAAGAAGAACTGCTCTCTCACAAGAAAAGACCTTCCTTGGTTCCTCAAAAGCCAAGTGAAGAAGAGCTGAAAAAGAGAGCAGCTGTGATTCAAAAGCTTGAGGATCAATGCATCATTCCGCATCAGCTCCACATCCTATCAAAGAAGGAAATCGTTGAATCCCTCAGAGTTGAGAAACTCTTCGGTGAAAGAAAGAAGGCTGAAGAAAAAGATAAAGCTAATGCCTTAGAACTTGCTCAGTGATCAGTTGAAGATCCATCCCTGAAGAAGTTTCTTGTTGCTGTTCAAAAGAAACTATTAAAGGAAGCACAGAAGATCAGCCAGGAAAAGACCAAAGTCAGCGACACCACACTGGATTGGTGTAAGAAGATGTGCCACTACAGACAACATGGATCAAGGATAAAAGCTGTAAACATCAAAGGGAGATATGCTATGAAAAATACTAAAAAGGTACCGATCGTTCATGTCCAAGTAGTCAGAGAAAATGGTCATAACAGAACTTGCTACATGTCAGGCCTAGACAAATTTGGTTTCGCTGAATGGTTGGAAATGAGAATAGCAATTCAAAGATCCCGCTCAAATTTCAAGACCTATGTTGAACAAGCCATAAACAGGGTGATCGACTTGGTAACCTCAGCGGTCAATATTCCCCCTCCACCAATTCAGAAGAAACGAGCTGCTCCAAAGAAGAAGACTCCTTCCTCTCCAGGCCCGGCGATAAGAAACGAGACAGGGATTGATTTTTCTCGTGAAGTAGTTCTTGGCCCTGCCCCTGACCTCTCCGGACTCAACGTATCTCTACCTCCCGCTGAAGATTTCGTCCCTGGCAAAGTTATCAGCAATCCTTATGTCATTTTCTTCTATGACTTCAATGGTCGTGAATTCTTTCAACACATCTCTGAGTTATACAAAACTCCAATCGAACAACTCAGAGATTTACTTTACTGGTGCGAGTACAAACGCAGTCTTCTCGGATCACTCCTGAAACCCCACATCTACCGCGAAGCCAAGAAAAGAAGGGAATAGGGAGTCACTATCCCTGATTGGATGATTCCAGAGACTGATACTCTTGATGAACTCGTCAAGAAAGAACCTGAGAAGCTGATAAGATTTCTTTTTGTAATTCTTCTATCTTTATCAGCTTGTAACTTTTATGTACTTGTAATTATTATTCGTTGTACTTGTAATTTTTCCACTTTCCTTTGTAACTGATACGAAGTTTAATGAAAAATTTCAGTGAATGTACTTTACTCCATCAGTACTTAAAAAGATCCCTGAAAACAGTAAATGGGACAAATATTTTATGAGTCCTTTTTATCCTTATGTTTTCTTACTTAGCAATTTTCCTTTATTGCTATGTCATCATCAAATAGGGGGAGATTGTTGATCCAAACCCTTAGTGATTTGATAATGACTCTGAGAAACACTTAGTGAAAATTGTAAGTAGACAATATGTATTAGAGTTTCACTATCACTGATAAATACTAATTTTGTTTAGTACCGTTGATAGGAACTCGTGTTCTTTAGATTACACATTCAGCGAACACTGTTCATCAGTGAGCCCTGAGTCTGTTCAGCCTCACTGATGATCGTTGATATCTTATGTTGTTTACTTATGATCCCTGAAGACAAGATTCACGTCAACCATGTTCTACGCTGAAGTCGAAGACCAAGCCGAAGAACCAGCGACAACTCTACTAATGAACTGATGCGGATATCAGCGAAGCCAAGACCTGTCCACTCAACGTGAAGTTTCAAGTAGAAGACTTCAGCGAACGCTGAACTTTATCATTCGCTGATAAAGAATCATTCAGCGATAGCTGATCATGAAGCCTCCTCTACAAGTAACTTTTGTCTTATCCCCTTGCACGCCTTTTGTACGATCTGTCAGAACGGACATCCCTTTTGTCCAGAATCGTACAACCAACTCTGATTCTACATTGTTCATCATGCGGCCACTAGGTTGTCTACTGAAGTCAAACCATGACACCAACCAGAGGCTGCCACGTGTAAAGGTGTACTGTTGTGCATTAAATGCATGTAGTATATAAAGGAAACCCTACTTCACTCTTGAAGAACTTAGGCCATTCCTTCTCTTGCTGAATCTGTATGTTAGAATATTTGTCTTAAGTATTCTTAATCCCTTCTCTCTTATTTCTAGTGCAAGAAATCTTAGTGATTCTCATAGTTTGTTTAGATTAGGTTTATTCCTTAATCTTGTTCCGCAACAAACTGTAAATTGTTTGATACATATCAATAAACAATTTAGAAAGATAAAAATTGTGTGTTTGTATTCAACCCCCCCTTCTACAAACTTGTATAACCCCTTTGGGACCAACAAGAACCAAGTACAGGATAAGACGCGTCACTGAGATCTAATTCAATCGGCTTTTCAGAGTATGGTATCCGACCTTCAAAGTACTTAGAGATGACGGAAGAGAATGGGAGTTCACAGAAGCAGATTTTGAAAACCTCGAACTGCCCGACCTTCTATTCTTGCTCAGAGATATGAAGAACCGGACCATACACCCCAAAGAAATTCTTGGAGCACTTGATGCCATCAAGCGGTATATGAAAAGTGCAATCACACTGTCCTATGTTGAAGATTTTCAGATGGGGTTAGAAAGCAACTAGCCAAAGATAAATCTACTGAAGCCAGACCAGAGTCTTCCAAACATCAAGATTGTACGCGCCGACAAACTGTTTGAACATCCAGGTTTCAGTATGATGTACCTAAATGAAAATGGTGATATGCGATTTATGAGATTAAGTCAGATCGCCAAATACATTGATGGTACCTTGATGCTGCTACAACATAAACTTCGAGTTTAGGTCGTCTGAGATGATGACAAGAAGGAGCCGTTAGAGCCGAAGTACAGATGATTGGTCAACGAAGCTTTAGAGCTTCTAGCTGAGAGGATCCGGTACAGAAGAGACTTGAGAAGTTTTGAAATAGTGTTCGCCATCAGAAGACGTTACGTTCTAGACTGGCATCTTCGCCAACTTTAATCCAAAGGGGGAGATTGTTAGGGCTAAATTGTTGGTTGTATTAAAGTTGAGGGGGGACTTTTGTAAATACCCTAAAGGGGTATAAATAGCTTTGCTTAATGTAACAACCCAAAACTAAAACATGACATGCATAGCATTAAATCATAAACATTACAAAACTGGGTCCCAAAATTTCATCAGTCTCAAAACATAGGTTGGCGGAAACAACCTATACACAACTAAGAATATCTAACTACTAAAAGTGGCACATGCACTGTCTCTATCTGCATCCGTACTCTATCCTGCTCTTGCTCACTTACCTGAGCCTCCTACCATTTGCTTACCTGAAAATGGTTTAGTTTTGAAAAGCGAGGGTTAGACCAAAAGGTCTAGTGAATTCCCTCCGTGAACAGCATATATCAACAGTATAAAATCATTTTATAAAACTCATTAGCATTCTCCACATAAGCATCAATCATGGTTCTGCATAGTGTTAAGGATCACATAAGCTAACCGCGATCGGGGCCCAAGCAGACTCCCCTCTCGCCTCATATCGGGGCCCAAGCAGACTCCCCTCTATCCGAGTAGGAAGGAAACGAATTCCCTCCTACAAGCTCGTCACATATGCCCAAGGGATCATCGGATCCCGAGGTACTCAGATCCCACTGTGCAGACCGACACCACATAACATCCACATAGCTCATCATGAATCATGAAACGTGAAACCTTCATAAACCTTTATAAATCATTTCATGCTGCTAAATAGTTCTTTAATTAAAACCTACTTTTCATGGAAAGCATATGTAACAGTTGGTAAACAATTCATGCTCATAAATGAACCATAATCAGTAAAATATTTAGCATCTCATTCCATGTAAAAAGGTTTAGGGAACTCACCTGTTCTTCTCGTCTCACGACCTCTTACTTGGGCTTCCGATTTCTACATGGAACACCTATAATTTTAGAAAACATGCATCATAAATCTAACAATCGATACTCGAGCTTACTCCCGAACATACCCTCAAATTTATCTAATTGATAAGACACTCTTCTAATCCAAATTATAATTATTGGACTCTGCTTTCCGGCCCAAGACATAAATTCCGGATTCCCTTAGTTTAATCTCGGACTCACGGTCCAAACATTAATTAAATTATGGTCCTCTTTTACATTCCAGATCTTCTAACATATTAATAATAATACCGGGTCCTAAAATATCAATAATACCGGATCAGCCCAATTATAAATACACTCCGGTTAAACAAGAATTCCGGATCGGCCCAAGTTCCAGACTTGTTTTCAGCCCATACCGGAACTATAAGTTCCGGATCCACTAAGTAAACCAATTCCGGATTCTTAATTGACAATCACATTCCGGATGTACACCATTCCGGATCCCTTGTGCCCCATTCCGATTCCTTTATGGATTCCGGAACTGATTAGAAATTCCGGATCTGGAATAAACTTCCGGATCCCTTGCGCCCCATTCCGGATCCTTTATGGATTCCGGATCTGGCGAGTTCCTAATACGGGATTTCGTAAACAGATAAAGAGACACGATACAAAATAATAACAGGGTCAGTTATTAATCCCTTTCAACGATTACTAAGTCCAATACCCCACCAAGCGATGATTCTACTCTATTAATCCTCTTTTAAAATTGATTAATCTCTTTTACAACACCCCTTACGACTATTAAGCAGAGACTCTCAGCAATTCGATCAATCTTATTGCAGCAAATGGAAAATCAATTGCCATAATAGAAAACAAAGGTTACCTGAAATTCTTTGATGAGGAGCTCTTCTTCCTCTTGCAGATCAGCGATACTTTCTCTCCAAATGCATCTAAACAACTTTCATTCCCCTGCTCTCACTAAGCCGCCACACTCTCACACACTGATTAGTTTTTTTCTAGGGTTTTGAGCCTAATTGGTGTTTATATACCTTCCTTCCAAATACCAATCAGCCCCTCAAACTTATAGCTTTACCACTTTTGACACAAAACTTACTCTTTTCAATAAACGAAAACTTGGTTATTACAACACTCCCCCCCCCCCCCCCCTCAAAAGAATTATGTCTCCGGAATTCCATTGCTGAAAAGATGCGGGTACTTGGACCCCGTATTCGCCTCTACCTCTCAAGTTGCCTCTCGTCCTTTATGACATCTCCACTGAACCTTTACTAATCAAACCTCTTTGTCCCTCGCTTTGCGTACTCTACTGTCCATGATTTCTATCGGTTCCTTGTCATAAGTCAGCTTCTCATCAACGCTGATATCCACCACGGAAACGGCCACATCTGCTTCTGCCAAGCACTTCTTTAGGTTCGAGACATGAGTTGTCGGATAAACTCCTCTTAACTCTTCCGGCAAGCCTAATTTGTAGGCTACCGTCCCAACTCGTTCAATGATAACGAAAGTCAACTCTTACCACCTGTATTCCTTGCAAGGTCGCCACCATCTCAACTTCCAATATTTTCTTTCCAAAAGAGAGACGGGCATCGCATTAAGAATTCTTCTACAATCTCATCAGACACCCCAAGTTCGTACACTATCTATCCACTCTTCAAAACTACGACGGATCTTCAAAACATAATCTACCTCACTTTTCTTCGGGACAAATCAGCTACCGCTCATCGACCATTTCATACGTTCTCACCACTTTATCACCCACACTTATACGTAACTAAAAGCAGGAAACCTCCATGTTCCCTCATTGAAGTGTTCACTTATCCGAATTTAACTCATCCTGAAAACACATCGATTTCTCACTACTTGCCACAAGTGCCTAGTCATATAACATAACTTCGGTTATCCTCACTCAACTGGGAGGAGTAACCATGGTCACGCCATACTACTCTCAATAGCTTAGTCACTGAACGACCAATTCGCTTGAACAGTTCTTACAGCACCATCAATTCAAACTCATCAACAACCTTTTTCCCACTTCTTTCTCGCACTTTAAAACATACACAAATCCCCTTCCTCCGTACTCTTTCCAGGAGTTCGCACACTTTCCGAAGTCAATCTACACACATTTCTCCACCTATTCGGTGTTACTGCCAAGCTTACAACTTCTAACCCACTCACTTAGTCCGACATACTATCTTCATCTCCCCACGTTAGCGCGGAGCATCGCCATCCACACATTACTTGCCTCTCTCTTCCGACCTTTCCACATGCTGATAACATTTTTCACATTAAAATACATAACCAACCAGTTGCACTCAAAATCCTAACTTGAGGTATCCAATCGAGTTACCTCGAAATGACACCGGTGATCGAAGTTACTACACACCCTTTGCTCTCCAAATATTACCTTCTCGGATAATCCTTTCCTTCATAAGAAACGATCCGCATTCTTTAAGGATTTCGCCTCTACTACACCACATTTTGACTAACCCATCTAGCATCTTCTTTAATCTTCTAATGATTCCAACATATACTTACTTAGCGACTCACACAACCAGAAACACTTGGCTTCTCCTTCGGGTAACCGCCCACTACTGCTCCGACATTCTACTCCGATAATAGCCATATCACAACGTCAGCTACCAATACGTGCTCCATCCACTTGATTAACAAATCGCACACCTCATTCGAAATCCCGAAAAGGCTTCCACCCTATGCTTCCTCTTTCTAACATCACTTTACTACTACACCGGCTAACGTATTTATCTTGACAATTGAAGCCACTACTCATTCGTACATCCTCTACCCCTAACATCACACTACAGACTAGGTCTCTCATGGTCATTCATACACAATTCAAACTTTCCTTCATATTCTCCCGCATACATAATCGAGTCTATCTCGCTACTTTGTCCTTACCCAACTCTAGTTGAACTACAACTCACGAGTTCCCAATTAACTCCGACTTAATCGTTCTTGCTAGCTCTTTACGATCCGAACCCTTACATAGACAGGGCACATTCCCTCACTGATCGATGTAATCTACACACTCACTTCGTTCGTGCTACATATCTCGTCCTCCTACGAACCCTCCATACCTTGTAAGTAGAACTCTTATCCAAAACCGCAGTGTCTTACCATCTTAACACCCCTACAAGGTGCTCTATCGACTTTCAACCTTCTGGTTCAAGTCTTCGGCCTCAGCCACCTTACACAACTGCCGAATTCAACATCAATAGTCAACATGTTGATACTTTCTTAACCTATTCTTTAACATGGGCTCCTTATGGAACCTAATCCTTCCAACATATCAGAATTATCTACACATCCCGGCGTTCTCATTTCAAAACTTACCCGTACAACATCAACATCGCCAGATCACCTTAAAACTCTTATTCAACGTCGAGGATATTTCATTTCTGCCTCGCCACACTACTCATAACAAGTTGCTAATTCCATCACCTTGATGACTTCTAGTCCTTCCCCTGGACACAACCGTCCTTCGCCCACTGTATCTTCAGTTACCAAACAAGGGTACAGAGTACCATACAACTGACACCAAAGTCTATTTCTAATTCTTCCACATTTCACCTCCCTTCTTGAACACAAATACCAAACTATAAACATTCTCTCCATGGTTCGTCCGACACCTCTCCACTCTCGGAATTCTTCCTTATCTTAAAATGTAATACTCTACGACCTAGTGAGTTCATAGCCTTCATGCATGACAACGCGGTAAATAAATCATTTCGCACTTTTTATCATTTTAAATAAACAACACTTGGAACTAGCTTGGGTACACACGACCCCATCATTCTCATAACTTCAATGCCCTGCACAACAATTTCAAGAACCGTTTGCATGCCTCTTTCCGTAAAACTTAATCTTACTCAATCCAAACGATGTTATTACGACAGTAATATATTGAATTTTTTTCATACGACATAATTCTGAAAGAAATTACCGACACAAAGTAAACCAGTCGGTTCTCACACTCATTTATATGATATCAACAGGTCAATACTCATTTTGATTATAAAAGATTTGCAGGCAAACGTTTTCTTGACTTTTTGCAACAATTTGACTTATCATGGAAAGAGTGGGATATTTTGCAAATCGTTAAGCTAAAAAATTTCTTTGTGCGACGTAAATGGAATTGCCTTTCTCTTTAAACATACGCTTGCACACGCTGACTCATTTCCGATCAAAATTGATATTTACACCTTTACTTTAATCATGAAAATTTCATGTATACATGTAAGAACTCAATGCATGAAACTCTACTTGTAATTGAAGGCTACTCACTCAACAAGGTCAACCGTTGTACTTACGCAACTTATCATTGACACCCTACTCTCGACCAGTGGTCGCCCTCCCGACCTTGCAGCAACTTGTTGTACATACGTTCCGCGACCCACTTACTCAACCCTGTCATACCATTTTCGTCTTGATCAATTGTCTCACATTCTACCTCTATGCTTTCTCAATCCGACACTGAAAAGTTTGACAAAAGAGTCAAGACTTTAATCCCCCACTCGCTCATGAATTGACACTTTCAAGATCTCGACACTGTCCTTCTTACCATCCCCACTGATCTACCTCACGATTTCTACAACTGGGACTCACCAGAACAGGGAGTCTTACTCAAAAGCAATCACTCATCCTCTTTGAACCAACGAAGATCTACCTCTAGACGACTCATAACATTCTAAACAACGTTCCGTCTCTACGATGTATATATACATCACATCATAAATGATCTCTTACGATACTTCCCCCAATAATGGGTCTCAGTCTACCCCTCAGGGGTCTTGCTGAGATTACTGGAACACGACATATAAACTAGCATAAGACTACAACATCAGAATAATAAGGCAGGTTAAGCACATACATGTACCTGTAAGTTCGCAGTTATACTGGACAGGTGTAATCCAAACTTACCTTACATGACTGTCCTCGGTACCCTATTAGTCCTATCTCTACAATAGTGCCCTCCTAAATCATTTCCTGATTCTCAGTTGTGATTTCTACTCCTAAAGTTTAAGTTTAGGCCCGTCCGGTCACATAAATCCCTTAAACTATGGCTCTGATACCATTTGTAACAACCCAAAACTAAAACAGGACATGCATAGCGTTAAATCATAAACATTACAAAACTGGGTCCCAAAATTTCATTACATCAGCCTCAAAACTTAGGTTGGCGGAAACAACCTATACACAACTGAGAATATCTAACTACTAAAAGTGGCACATGCACTGTCTCTATCTGCATCCGTACTCTATCCTTCTCTTGCTCACTTACCTGAGCCTCCTACCATTTGCTTACCTGAAAATGGTTTAGTTTTGAAAAGCGAGGGTTAGACCAAAAGGTCTAGTGAATTCCCTCCGTGAACAACATATATCAACAGTCTAAAATCATTTTATAAACTCATTAGCATTCTCCACATAAGCATCAATCATGGTTCTGCACAGTGTTAAGGATCACATAAGCTAACCGCGATCGGGGCCCAAGCAGACTCCCCTCTCACCTCATACCGGGGCCCAAGCAGACTCCCCTCTATCCGAGTAGGAAGGAAACGAATTCCCTCCTACAAGCTCGTCACATATGCCCAAGGGATCATCGGATCCCAAGGTACTCAGATCCCACTGTGCAGACCGACTCCACATAACATCCACATAGCTCATCATGAATCATGAAACGTGAAACCTTCATAAACCTTTATAAATCATTTCATGTTGCTAAATAGTTCTTTAATTAAAACATACTTTTCATGGAAAGCATATGTAACAGTTGGTAAACAATTCATGCTCATAAATGAACCATAATCAGTAAAATATTTAGCATCTCATTTCGTGTAAAAAGGTTTAGGGAACTCACCTGTTCTTCTCGTCTCACGACCTCTTACTTAGGCTTTCGATCTCTAGATGGAACACCTATAATTTTAGAAAACATGCATCATAAATCTAGCAATCGATACTCGAGCTTACTCCTGAACATACCCTCAAATTTATCTAATTGATAAGACACTCTTCTAATCCAAATTATAATTATTGGACTCTGCTTTCCGGCCCAAGACATAAATTCCGGATTCCCTTAATTTAATCCCGGACTCACGGTCCAAACATTAATTAAATTCTGGTCCTCTTTTACATTCCGGATCTTCTAACATATTAATAATAATACCGGGTCCAAAAATATCAATAATACCGGATCAGCCCAATTATAAATACAGTCCGGTTAAACAAGAATTCCGGATTGGCCCAAGTTCCGGACTTGTTTTCGGCCCATACCGGAACTATAAGTTCCGGATCCACTAAGCAAACCAATTCCGGATTCTTAATTGACAATCACATTCTGGATGTACACCATTTCGGATCCCTTGCGCCCCATTCCGGATCCTTTATGGATTCCGAAACTGATTAGAAATTCCAAATCTAGAATAAACTTCCGGATCCCTTGCGCCCCATTCCGGATCCTTTATGGATTCCGGATCTGACGAGTTCCTAGTCTGGGATTTCGTAAATAGATAAAGCGACACGATACAAAATAATAACAGGGTCAGTTATTAAACCCTTTCAACGATTACTAAGTCCAATACCCCACCAAGCGATGATTCTACTCTATTAATCCTCTTTTAAAATTGATTAACCTCTTTTACAACACCCCTTATGACTATTAAGCAGAGTCTCTCAGCAATTCGATCAATCTTATTGCAGTAAATGGAAAATCAATTGCCAGAATAGAAAACAAAGGTTGCCTGAAATTCTTTGATGAGGAGCTCTTCTTCCTCTTGCAGATCAGCGATACTTTCTCTCCAAATGCATCTAAACAACTTTCATTCCCCTGCTCTCACTAAGCCGCCACACTCTCACACACTGATTAGTTTTTTCTAGGGTTTTGAGCCTAATTGGTGTTTATATACCTTCCTTCCAAATACCAATCAGCCCCTCAAACTTATAGCTTTACCACTTTCGCCACAAAACTTACTCTTTTCAATAAACGAAAACTTGGTTATTACACTTAAACCCTGATTAGGGTAAATCACTATTATTGCTTTTCATACGTATTTGTAAACACTCTGATTTACATTCAATCAATAGAGAGCCGACGTGTTGAAATCTTACTTTTTGTTGATTGTTAAATCTCTAATTGCACTTATCTGGGATCCACATAAACCCAATTTTTTGTGTAAACTTGTAAACCAAGGGTATTTGTGTCTTTTTACCCAAATTCGTATTCCTATTTTTAACAACAACAAATTTCCTTAATTTTCTCAATTCTCTTCATCTTTCTCTCTCTCTCTCTCTCTCTCTCTCCGGCGACCTCGCACTCCGACGATCTCCCACTCCGGCAACCTACACTCTGGCGACCTCTTCCCACTCCGGCGACATCCCCCTAATTCCGGTGAGTTTCATAATTTTTTCGAGTTTTATAAAACTGTTTTTTCATAAACTGTTTTTTTCGAAAGTTTCAAGTTTTTTAAGTTTCATAAACCGTGTTTTCGAATTTTTCACGTTTCATAGGAGAAAAAACATGTGAAACTTCGAAATTATATGATTATTTCGAAAAAAATCTGAATATTCACATAGGAGAAAATATATGAAACTTAAAAATATAATTATTCATATGAGAGAAAAATATGAAACCGTTTATGAAAATATATGAAACCGTCACCGGGGAGGGAATACGTCATCGGAGAGGGAGAAGATCCTCATAATCATCATATCTTTCATACACGTGAAAACCCACTGTATTGCGTGTGTGTACAAAAAAATTCCATCACTTTCGCCTTCGTGAAGAACCACCGTTCACGGTGGTGCGTGTGCAGAAAACCCACCTGAGTTTTAAAGGAGTCGCCGGAGTTTGGCATCGAACGTCCTTCTTCTTCATGGTGGCAGCATATCTTTCGTCTCCGTGAAAAACCACCGTCCATGGTGATGCGTGTGCAAAAAACCCACCGTGAAGAACCACCGTCCTTGTTCATCATGGTGGCCGGATTTTTTTTGAAAGAGAAGGTAAATATAGAGAGAATTAAGAAGATAATGTAACCATAATTAGATAAATTCAAAATTATTAATAATTTTAAATTTAAATTAGTTAAAACTCTTTCCCAAACTACCCTTTCCCTATTTTTTTAATAAATTTAAATCCGAATGTTCCTCAACCGTTGATCAAAAAATCGAATGACCTAGATCGGTTCACAAAGTTTACATAATAATATAAGTTTACAAAAGAAGCTCCCTCTCTCTCTATATATATAGAGAGGAAGGTTATATTGTTAACCCCCAAAGGGTGTTAACTTTGTTAACCCCTATCAACCAATAGAATTTCATCTTTTTAATCGGTTTGATTATTTGTGATTATATCATAACTAATTACACAACATGTCTCTAAAGTTTGATTTTTTGGGTAAAAACAAGAAAAACTAAGAAAATAGGTAAAATGACTAAAATACCTCTCATTAAAGTGGACTTAACCGAAAAAACTAACGGTCATTAAGATGAGGGGAAAATCTATTGGGAATTCACAAACATGAGGGACAAATATGCAGGGTGGTTCCTAATATTTTGGAGGCCTTGTATGAAAAACAAGATGATTCCTTAATTTTTTATTTAAATTTTTTACTAAATTATTTTTACTACATGTCAACGTTTATTTGATAATAAATCGACGAATAACTAATCTTTGACTTTGAACAAATTGTTCATCTTATCTTTTTTCGACACTAAATTTTTATTTTTAATGTTATTATGTTAGTGTGGATTCAAAACTTATAGTTTTTTTTAATAAAAGTTAGTGTTTTTTAAATTTCATAACCCCTCCTACAAGGTGTCCCGTAAGAGAGGTAGATGGTAAGAAATAACATGTATGTGAGCGTAGAGGGTGTAACAATCTTCTTTATATGAAATTGATCAATCATTATGGTAATTACGAAGACACATATCAGCAAGAACCTTTCATTAATCTATTGTCATTAGAAAACACTATATTAAAAATTAAAAATGTTCCTGTAGGTTACTATATGCCCACGACATGTGCCACACAGAAATGCTACCAATGAGTATGTAAGCCTAAATGTCGCACACAAAGAACACGTTTGCTTCCATTAAAAAGAAACCCGTTAAAATCATGTTTGACAGTTAAATAGTTATTTTTGAAAGAATAACTAAATAATATGTGTAAAATGTAAATATGATAATTACAGGGTTCTATCGTAAATATGAATAATTATCTTTTAGATAATTATAATTATTATTTAGATAATTATTGAGATAATTATCTAGATAATTATTTGAATTCAAATGATTTGCATTCAAATAATTACAGATAGACATAAATCATATTTAATGTCAATATAGGATGTCAGGTCATTTATTTTCTGACGACCAATTCGATTCTCTGAATCCGAATTATACACATACACATATTTAGAATTAGGGGTTCTTTTGGGCTAGCACTCGGTGAAATTCGCGTGTTCGTGTGTGGATACCGTTAGAGGAAACCTGCGTTGGTTTCTTAGTGTCCCGATCGTTCAACCACAACAGATCCTAAAAGGTACAACTCTAAACACCCTATGGTGTGGTTTAAATTTAATTAAATGCATCAATGGATCCGATTGGGTTTTGTCTTTTAGAAAAGTTTTCTAAATAATTTTGTAACCGTTTTATATGATTTTTCCACTGCGTTAAGGTTACTGAATTGAAACAAATACCAACAGTTCCAAAAGAACATAAATAGAAAAAAAAACCTAAATTCAGTTAAATAATCAAAGAAAAGTATAAAATAAATCTGTAGGTTACTATATGCCCACGACACGTGTCACACAGAAATGCTACCAATGAGTATATAAACCTAAAGGGTCGCACACAAAGAACACGTTTACTTCCATTAGAAAGAAACCCGTTAAAGTCATGTTTGACAGTTAAATAGTTATTCTTGAAAGAATAACTAAATAATATGTGTAAAATGTAATTATGATAATTACAGGGTTCTATCTGTAAATATGAATAATTATCTTTTAGATAATTATAATTATTACTTAGATAATTATTGAGAGAATCATCTAGATAATTATTCGAATTCAAATGATTTGAATTCAAATAATTACAGATAGACATAAATCCTATTTACTGTCAATATAAATAGGATGTCAGGTCATTTGTTTTCGGACGACCAATTCGATTCTATGAATCTGAATTATACACATACACATATTTAGAATTAGGGGTTCTTTTAGGCTAGCACTCGGTGGAATTCGCGTGTTCGTGTGTGGATACCGTTAGAGGAAACATGCATTGGTTTCTTAGTGCCCCGATCGTTCAACCACAACAGATCCCAAAAGATACAATTCTAAAGACCCTATGGTGTGGTTTAAATTTAATTAAATGCATCAATGGGTCCGATTGGGTTTTGTCTTTTAGAAAAGTTTTCTAAATAATTTTGTAACCGTTTTATATGATTTTTCACTGCGTTAAGGTTACCGAATTGAAACAAATACCAACAGTTCCAAAAGAACATAAATAGAAAAAAAAACTAAATTCAGTTAAATATTCAAAGAAAAGTATAAAATAAATCTGTAGGTTACTATATACCCACGACACGTGTCACACAGAAATGCTACCAATGAGTATGTAAACCTAAAGGGTGACACACAAAGAACACGTTTGCTTCCATTAGAAAGAAATCCGTTAAAGTCATGTTTGACAGTTAAATAGTTATTCTTGAAAGAATAACTAAATAATATGTGTAAAATGTAATTATGATTATTACAGGGTTCTATCTGTAAATATGAATAATTATCTTTTAGATAATTATAATTATTATTTAGATAATTATTGAGATAATTATCTAGATAATTATTCGAATTCAAATGATTTGAATTCAAATAATTACAGATAGACATAAATCCTATTTACTGTCAATATAAATAGGATGTCAGGTCATTTGTTTTCGGACGACCAATTCGATTCTCTGAATCCGAATTATACACATACACATATTTAGAATTAGGGGTTCTTTTGGGCTAGCACTTGGTGGAATTCGCGTGTTCGTGTGTGGATACTGTTAGAGGAAACATATGTTGGTTTCTTAGGGCCCCGATCGTTCAACCACAACAGATCCCAAAAGATACAATTCTAAAGACCCTATGGTGTGGTTTAAATTTAATTAAATGCATCAATGGATTCGATTGGGTTTTGTCTTTTAGAAAAGTTTTCTAAGTAATTTTGTAACCATTTTATATGATTTTTCCGTTGCGTTAAGGTTACCGAATTGAAACAAAACCCAACAAAATCATTACAAAAACATAAAACAACCAAAGTTATTCAACACATCTCTAACGGGTGTTCTATAATTTTTCTAAAATAGAGAATCTCAAAGAAAAATACATTCAACTTAAACAGTTACTCTATTTTAGTAATTTCGGCATTAGTATTATTATTAAAATCATAACACGTTTAACCTTACTAGTGAAAACAACAAAAACAAAATATCTCTGTGCTACAAAATAAGTTTTAAAAATCTCTACTTTCTCTATTTTCTATCTTCAATTTTAACTGTGACACCCCAAAATAGAGTAAATAATTATTTATAAAAATAGAAGGAAAAAAAAAAGAAACGAGTTTTATTTTATTGGAGTAAAAATGAAAAGAAATTAGTTGAGAGAGGTCATTATTGTCATTTAAGGGAAGCTGTACATGAAGAAATGGGTTTACGTTCTCTTGGAGCAACAATGTTAGAATACTATAAAAGCATGGGGCTAAATGTAAAAGTCAGTAATATCAAGGGGCCGATTGTCATCTTTTTGAAAGTCTGAGGACCTGTTTTGCCAGTGGTACAATTCTGTTTGGAGAAAACAACCTCACGGCTTAAAACCCGCGATTTGTCTGATTTATTCAACTAGTAAGACAAAACACTTGGCATATAAAGATAGAGCATCGGTTGGGGATCATTTTGGTTCAAACCATTCGTAAATTTTCTGAGTTTTGAGAGAGAAATCGGAGCTCAAAGTTCATACTCAAGAATCTCGGTTTTCGTATTTTGGAGGTAACTTACTAATCCAAATCTTATGATTTTTTGTTATATGACTTCGTTTTTAAGTGGTCTATCAAACCCTAGTAGTCTTGTATCTCAGATTTACGTTTCTTGGTTAAAATCAGTGCTTAATAGTGTTGGGTTTTAGTTTTAAAACTCTAAGGGGGTGTTTGGGATTGCTTATTTTTTTGACTTATTTGCTTATTGCTTTTCCACACCGCAAAGAAGCCATTTCTAGTGTTTGGATAGAAAAAAAAAGTGCTTATAACTTTTCCACGCCGTAAATAAGTTGTTTTTGATAAGTTACTCCATTCAAACTTATTTAAAGTGTTTATTTACTTATTTACTTTATTATCCCTTTCTGTAGAACTATTTTTTATTACCACATAAGTTGATAAGCACTTTTAAAAATAAGCATAAGTTGTTTTAAATAAGCAATCCCAAACACCCCCTAAACTTCAAATGAGAAAATAGAACTAATTTCTTGATGAAATCTTGGGTTTCTTATGTTAAAATCAATCAATATATCAATATCAATATATATATTAAAGAAGAAACCACGTGTGCTGACGTGGCCTCTCCTTCAATCCAAAAACTCAATTATCTTTTTTCTCCTTCATCTTTCTTTTAACCTTTTTTTAATTTTCAATGCAATAAACATTGATTATTTATTTATGTTTGCATTTAACACCAATCTTTTTGTTTTCCCAAACTGCTCTCCATCTCCCAATCTTTTCATTTTCCCAAGCTTTTGGTTTTCTCCATCTATCAAACAATATCTCAAGAATCAATCTATCAATATATTTTCAGATTTTACTTTATTTGGTTGTGTTTTGAGTTCAAGACTTCATTTCACCATCCACCATCTCAACTGGATCGTATACACAATGCCTTTTGGTTGTCACAAATCAACCTTTTTGATTTCAGTTACGTAGTTATTTGATTTAATTGTGTCTTCTTTGAAGGTTAAATTTCAAGAAACAAAACACAATTATTTGGATTTCAAGCAATCTCAAGTAAGATTTTCATATGCTAAGTATACTGTTACTACAAGATTCTTATCACCTACAAACTTCGTTTGACTACTAATATGTAGTTTCTACTACGGTTCCTTCTCAACCATTGTATATTTTATACATATGATATGCGTTGATTGTATATCGTGTAATGTGTTGGAGTAAATGTTGATGTTTTTACTTTATGTTAATTTTTTTCTTTAACAAATTGCTACCTTAAATATATTGATTTTAATGATAATGGAACTCTTGTTTTTTCATTCGTGTTTTATTTTAGTGTTGATATTTGCATGCTTTTTATGTTTTGTTATTAAAAGTTTGTTTTCTGTTTCATGCCTCTTTGGTGAGGCCATTGTAAAGTTTCGCGAAGATGAGAGATATTCTTTCATCCCTTACTTCTTTCAATCTACTAATTTCAGTTTCGTATTTTATTTAATTTCATCGCATTTCCCAAGTAATCAATGTTAGTGTTGGATTTCAAGGAACAATTTAAAAAGTTATCATCAAACTCTATGATTTTTTTTCATGGAATGGTGAAATTTTATTTAAAAACAATTGTTATCTTCACATTATCTATTTTCCCACTCAGGATTAGATGATTAGTTCAATATGCATAACATACATGTTGAAATAAGTAAGGTTCATGAATCTTATAAACAACGATCCATCACCCAATTAAATATCTTTATAACACTATCATTTATGGTTTTATTCTTTTTCTTTATACTAGTGGTTTGTACCGCGCGTTGCGCGGTATTCCGAAAACATGTTGTTTTTAATAGTAGCATCATGGTTCTAAATAACTCGTTATGGCCTCGTTATGGCGCGTTATGGCGGCAAGGCTTGGGTCCGCCGCCACGTTAACCCCCATGGCTCCACTTTAAGGCTTGGCTTGCATTGTAACGCGCTATGGCACGTTATGGCGCGTTATGATGCGTTACGACGCGTTACAACACATTATTTTTATAAGGCATAGGATTATTTTTAGTATATAACCTGAAGAATAAATGATAATTGTTCACAGAATCTAAGACTTAAATACACATAAAAAAGAAACTTAAAAATTAAAAACCCTAAACTGGCAAATATTTACTCTCATTCTCATACACGAAGAGTCGAACGCGAATTCTTTGAGAATATAATTGAAGAAAGTAGTGAGTAAAAATCAAGAGATTTACTCTCGATTTTGCACTCTTGATATTATTTTCTGTAAGCTCTATATATTTGGTATCAATGGTCTTTTTTATTACTTTACATGAATTTATTTTGTTTTACGGTATTATTCAATACACTAACACACAAGTGTGTATATATATGTGTGTATATATATATATATATGCCGCCTTAGGGTACGCCTTGAAAAACGCCGTGACCTCGTCGTAACTCGTAAGCCTTGAGGCTTGACCTCGCTGCCACGCCACGCCTCACGTTATTTAGAACATTGAGTAGCATAGCTTAATATAAAAATTAAAATGACCAACATGGTAAAGTTATAGTTTTTGAGTACTAAAAGGTTATTCATCAACAATGCAATTATCTACCGCATTCAACAAACACATACACGAATCTATTCATAAATCATGTAAATTTAATACAAATGTGCATTTGACCTCTACTTTCTTGACTATTGTTAAAAGTGTGTACAATTTTGTTATTTGAATTAACAACCCTATATCTCAAGAATTCGCAACCACCTGAAAAATTTTCATGGTATACACCAAACCCTCCTTCAACAGCTGCTTGAACTTCGACACCAAATCTTCCATACTACTGTAGCTATTAGGGTTCTCTGAAGTAAGTTGGTATAAATCAATTTATATTACAAAGTGGGCATACCATTTCAATAAGAACTATATCCAAACTAATTAATTCTTGGTCTTTTTTAGTTCAAAGACTCCAGAATCGGCAAACTCTTACCTTAATCGCTCAACATTCATTAGCTCCCAAAATTTTCAACTTTATTCAATCCATTAAATATCAATAATATGGACGACAAAACCCACCTTTTCCACAAATTTTAACGAAATTCTATTTTATGCATATCAATAAGAATGTATTGTATATTCAAATCATAAAGGGCTTATTGATGGTAAAATTTTTATCTTTAATAGTAATTGTGTGGAAACCGTGTACTACGCGGTAGCGTCGGTAATTTGGGTGGTAATATGTAGATAAACATACAGATACATCTTAGTTGGTAAATATAACTATAAACAAATCACATTCATATCACTTGTAAAAAATATATTGATTGTTATGTAATAAAAAATAAAAAATTAAAGGTTTAGAAATTAATGTGTTGAGTTTAGATTAAAAATAAATCAAAATGACAAAACAAATATATAAATATGAGTGCACATACTCATTAATTTTTTTATCATGTATATTGAAATGCATTAAATTATCATAAGTATTTTATTTATGTATATATATTCATAATAATTAAAAGAAGAATATGAAAAGTTAGATCAATTAATGAGGTATATTGATATATTATAGTTACAAAAATACATGAATTATCTAATCAATTAATGCGATATAAATATATAGGTTTCAAAAACTAAAAAAATAAATAATACAAAACAATAATTCAAGCATTCACAAAATTTCAACATACATTTTTTTGCCTTTCTTTTATAATAATATATCGATATTGATGTATTGATTGTTGTGTAAATAAAAAAAATAAATAGTAAATATCATATTGAAATATATTAAATTGTCATAACTATTTCGTTTGTATGTATTGATTTATGGTAATCAGAAAAGGAATATGAAATGTTAGATTAATAATGAGGTGTATTAATATATATTAAATACGAAAATACATGAATATTTGATCATTTAATGATATATATATATATAAATTTAAAAAACTAAAAACTCGATAAATAATAAAAAAATGATAATTCAATCATTCTCAAAATGCCTATACACATTCCTTAACTTTTTTCATAGTAGCATGTTGATATTAATTTGGTGATTGTTATGTAAATAAAAAATGAATATATAGTAAATAAAGCTAAAATATTTTAATTAAATTAATTGTCAAACTAATACTATAAAATTTATATAAATAGACTCGTATAAAATAAAAAAATGAAACGTAAACAAAAAACTTTTTTTAATTATATTATATTGATTGTTTTATAAATAAAAAATAATAGTAAATACATATTAATGTTAAACTAATAAAATAAAAGAGAATAAACTAATGAATTGTACATATCTTTCAGAATAAAAAGATTATTCATATTGATTTTTATGTAAATAAAAATTGAAAACCTAGAGGTAAAAAAAATTAGGTTGTTACAAACCAAATTTATGAAACTTTTCGACAAAAAAAATTTATCCTTTTATCGTGAAAGATTTTTTCACTAAGATTTAAGGATGCTTTTTTGGGAATGAAGTAATAGACACCATAAAAATTCTCACAACAATAACAATGTTAATGTCAATAGAAAAAATCTTAAAATAGTTAAAGAACGCAATTCAATCACATATATATGATTATTGTCAATGACGCTTAAACTTGGGAAAAGAAATTATCAAATCTTGTAATCACAAAATATCGAAATTTATTTGAATATATATAATTCAATCGTAAACACAATTTGCTATGATAACAACAAATTCAACAATATGGAAAAGAAGAAATACATATCACATTTTTTCCAGAATATAATTGTTACATACTTGTTTATAATCTTCCATATCTTCTTCAACTTTCATCTTCTTCATCCTCCACTAAAGGAAGAAATATGTAATAACAAACTTACAATTTTCAAGAATATAATTTCTAGATACATTTTTATAGTCTTCCATATCTTTTTCAACTCTCATCTTCTTCATTCTCCACCAAAGTAAGTTTTAGAATTTCACTTTGTTTATTATTGCAACATAGAAAAACAAACTTAATTTATTACAAAATATATTTTTATTATACATAACTAACCTCAGAAAGCTAAAACATCTTGTATGTCAAGAAGTATGGACAACAATGGTTGCAATTGTATGTCAAGAACCAACATGTTGCACCTTGAAAAATTAGTGAAGACCTTTGAACTTATTATCATAGTGTAAGTAAATCAAAGTACGATGACATTTGAAAGAACATGTAGAGTTATAAATACATATTGGAAAAGACATAGAATGATGGAAATGGGGAAACTATCATAGATTGAGAAAAAAAAGTAGCGATTATCATGTTTAGAGCTTCCACTTCATTCCTTGTAGTGGTGGTTTATATAGATGTATAGATTGAGAGATAGAGATGAGTTAGGGAAAATGAAGAGAATAATGTTAAATGCAAACATGATGTATAATCAATGTTGATGGAAATGAAGAAGCAAATCAAAAGTTGGAAGTTAAACTTAGGTATGTAAAATTACCAAGAAACCCAACTTAATAATGAATTACACATTTCACATATAGGGGTGGAAATGTCTTTAACATATTTCAACATTTAAAAAATCAAAAATTTGAGAAAAAAGAGAGAAGAGATTGTAGGCTTGAGAAGGCTCCATGTCATCACATTTGGTTTTTGTTTTTATATATTATATAGATAGATATAGATTTACTAATTTCTACATTTTATAAGAACTTTAGAATCTCAAATTTTTATATTTTTTTCTCATTCTCTTAACTTTGCATATTTCATGTTGTATATTCTGAAAATGTCACTCAATTGCTAATTCTACCAATACTATTTGTATGCTTATGTGAATTCAAACCAAATGGAGAATTCTAGATTATATTTTAAGCACATTTGACTATATTAGTCATTAGGAATATCATCGAATCAAGAAATTTGAGACTTATCTACAAGATAAACATAATTGCTAATGATTTATATGAGTGTTGCTTTGAATTAGTAAAAAGACTTATCTTTTAGATCATCTTCCTTAACTTGAATTTTTATCTTTCTAATTTGTGAGGAGTGTGTGTGAGTATTTCCAATATATAAAAATTTATACTTGAAAAAAATAATTTGATTTTGTGACTTCAATTTAGTTTATAGAATGATTCTTATTTCTTTATTTTCTGAAGATTATGTCTATGTGATAAGATTGTGAGATTTTCTTAAATCGTTTGCAATTAGAAAGTGTGGTACACAATTTTGTAACTCCTCTTCCATGAGGTGTACCAAAACTATTCGTTTTTAGAAATGAGGATTTGATTACTTTTGACATGGTTTTCATTGACGAAAATGTGAGTTTTTATATTATCTTATTCTTATGCTCATACCAATTATTGACAAACTGTGTTGTGCTTATCGTTTGGTTAAATGTTTATGTTGTATAGGTGTCTCTGTCTCTAATGACGACAATAGTTTGGAAAACTTAGTCACTAAGTTTAACTATTTGTTAGAAAGAAATGTACATGTTTTACAACATTTCAAGGTTGTCGAGAATTATAGACCTTTGTTGTTTCAACCACCTTTGTTTAGCCGGTTAAATTAGTACGGTCCATGCCACCTTTGGGGCATCTCTCATTTGGAGAGTGAACATACATTTGGCCGATGGTTGTCATGTCATGTAAGTATACATTTGTTTCCTTCTTAACAAAATTGTGAGAGATACCGCTTTCTCTATTAAAAAAAATCGTGCACTTTATAAATCATACAAACAATGGAAAAATTATTCACGGGCCAATCGTAATGTTACTCATTTTATTTATATTAAAAATCCATTAACTAAATTCTACTAACTTTACAAATGATATAAATACGATTGTAGATAATTATATTTACCTACTAACATTTATTTATATAAATAATCTACATATTACTGAACCCAAATTACTTACGCTACCGTGCAACGCACGGTTTTCACACTAGTATATATTAAAACAAAAACCACATGTAGTGACGTGGCACATTCTAATGCTTAGAATCCCTTTTATCTTTTTTCTCAAATTTTTGATTTATTTAAATGTTGAATATGTAAAAGACTTTTCCGCCCCTATGTGGAAAATGTGTGATTCATTATTAAGTTGGGTTTTTTGTAATTTTACATGCCTAAGTTTAACCTCCAACTTTTGATTTGCTTCTTCATTTACTTTCAAAATTTTCTTAATACAATTTGTTTTTCTAAGTTGTAATAATAAACAAAATGAATTCTAGAACTTCCTTTGGTGGATGATGAAGAAGATAAAAGTTGAAGAAGACATGGAAGACTCTAAACAGGTATGTAGAAATTGTATTCTTAAACAAATGTGATTTGTTATTACATATTTCTTATTTTCCATATTGTTGGATTAATTGTTATCATAGAACATGGTTAATGATGAAGAAGATAAAAGTTGAAGAATACATGGAAGACTCTAAACAAGTATGTAGAAATTGTATTCTTAAACAAATGTGATTTGTTATTACATATTTCTTATTTTCCATATTGTTGGATTAGTTGTTATCATAGAACATGGTTGTGTTTATGATTGAATCATATAGATTCGAATACAATTTGATATTTTGTAATTAGAAGATCTGATATTATTTTTTCACATTTAAGCGTCATTGACAATGATCATGTATACGTGATTGATAATTGCGTTAAGTTTTTACTATTTCAAGATTTTTTCTATTAACATTAACATTGTCATTGTTGTAAGAATTTATGGTGTCTATGACTTCATCTAAAAAATCATCCTCAAATCCTATTGGAAAAACTCTTTTCATGATCAGATTTGAGGAAAAACATATCATAATGATTAAAAATATTTTTCTTTATTTAACTTTCATTTATTTATTTTACATGAGTCTATTTATTTACATTTTATTGTATTAGTTTAACAATTAATATAAATAAAATCTTTTAGATTTATTTACTATTGTTTTTTATTTACATAACAACTAATATATCAATATTAATATACTATTATGAAATAGGTCAAATGAATGTATATTGGCATTTTGAGAATGCTCTATTTTTTATCCAATTTTCAGTTTTTTAAATGTATATATATACCTCATTAATTGATTAAATATTCCTGTATTTTTTTAATTAATTATTATATATTAATGTGTACCCCATAAATTGATCTATTGTTTTATATTCTTCACTTAATTATATAAACCAATACACATAAATGAAATAGTTATGAAAATCTATTACATTTTAATATGATATTTACTATTCATTTTTTATTTAGACAATAACAAATATATTATTACAAAAACACTAAAGAAAATTATGTTAAAATTTTGAGAATGTTTGAATTATTGTTTTTATTATTTATCCAAATTTTAATTTTTTAAACCTGTATATTTATATTTCAATAAATGATCAAATATTTTATGTATTTTTGTAATTATTGTATATCAATAAACCTCATTAATTGACCTAACTTTTCATATACTTCTTTTAATATATGATATAGTTATGACAATTTAATACATTTCAATATACATAATAAAAGAAATTAATGAGAATGTTCAATTACATTTATATTTTTTTGACATTTTAATTTATTTTTAATGTAAACTCAACACATTAATTTCTAAACCTTTCATTTTTCAATTTTCATTTTACATTACAAAATAATCAATTTTTTCATTTTTATTATTATTTATTTCGGTGACAAATATGTAACCAAAACTACTAATATTGTGTTGAAACACATTTTGGATTATTTCTCTCATTAATTGAAGAAACCTATCATTCTTTCAATAAAATATTTACTTTGATAATCAATATATGTATCTATATCTATATCTTTATATATAATATATCATATGTGTGTATATATATATATATAAAAGAAAAACCCAAGAGAAATGACATGACACAATGTGAATTGAGAATTCTTAATGTTGAATTGTGATTAAATTTGACCATCTCATATTGATAAAAAGATGAAATGTTGGAACATGAAGTTGATTATACAAAGAGAAGGATACCGACTTCTTTTACATGATTTATGACTTGCTTTAATCCATTTTGAATAAAAGAGTTAATTTTAGTTACAAATTTGTTCATGTTGAATAGATATTGCATTTTGTATTACAATTAACAAGATACATTTATTTTATTTAATGTTATTTATTTATTTCCTCTTTATATACATAAAAGTAAAACCCAAGAGAAATGACATGTCAAAATGTGGATTAAGAATTCTAAAATATTGAATTGTACATATCTTTCAGCATCCGACATTGATATAAAGATTATATGTTGAAACATGAATTTAAAAGTAGATGAATGTCAACTTTTTTATATGATTTTTAAGCTACTTTAATACATTTTGGCTTAAATAGTTAATTTTAGTTTATATAAACTTTCTTCATAATTAATGATATAATATTTAGTTAAACATCTTGTTGGTTCCCGTATTTGATTAACAAAGATTATCTTATCTATTAGTTCAAATAAGATGTGTTGCGGAAGCGTATTTGAAGAACTAACAGATATGTTTATATAGAAACAACACAAAATACCAAATAAACAGTATATGAAGAACAGATGAATATCTCAAAGTTTACTGTATTTGATGAAGAACACTAAGAACGGATTTGACGATAATTGTGTGCTAGTGTTTTTGTGTGTTAGTTGTTGTCTGATGATTGACTGGTAAGTTGTAAGGAAGAACTCAACATGAGTCTTCCTTTTATACTACTACAAAAGATCTATTCTAGACAAAAGGACTATTGCTACAGCAAAGAAGGGATGGCATGAACAGTTGGAAACATGCATGCATTAAATGCGCTAATATCAACTTGCAAGAATTCCTATCAGAGTTTGACACGTGTTTGTTGTCAGACCATGCCTTGTACAAGTTGATGAACGGACCCTGGAACAGTAGCAAGATATTTCTGTAACAGTGGTAAGATATTTTTGCAACAGTGGCAAGATATTATAAATATCTTCCATGTCTTCAGTCTGAACCGCAGAGTCTCTGTAAAGGGTGACAGAGGTTCTGCAGCTCTGTCCTTGGTGAGCATTCTTCTGTAGATCCTTCTTTGGTCCTTTGTGAGTAGTCTTCTGTAGATTCTTCTTGGGACTTGGTGTTTCATGAATGATCTTGTTTGCTTCGGCAGAGCTTCTGTGGAACACCGCAGAGCTTCTGTGGAACTCTTTCATACTTGGCCTATTTTTCAATACTTCTAATATTATGAATATTTGGAGCTAACAATCTTCCCCTAAGTATTGAAAAATGAAAATTTGACTTTATGCATAATTTAGGCTAAGTAAAGTAGACAGAGGTTGAACAATACCTCAAAAGATTCATTTCATTTCTTTTTAAAGTTTACAGAGATATGAAAAAATAAAGATTCAGACATTTGCATCTTTGAAGTCGTTGAAACTTCTGTTGTCGAATCCCACTTCTCTGAGCTCGTGATAGAATTTGATGCAGAGTTCTCTTAAGCCAATTGTAGCATCTATTTCTCTGATCATTCTTTCTGCTGATTCTTGATCCATAAGCTCAGTACCTCTGTTCTCTTCTAAGATTGATCTGAACTTGTTCAGAGTACTGGTTGCATACTTCTGACAGTCCATTTCCACAAAATCTTACTTGACCAGCAGGATCCTTATACACTAACCCGTACCTTGGTGTTGTTATGGTTGAGTTGGGTATTGCAGAAGGTGGGCAGTGATCCTCTGGTGGTCTCAGACTTAGGTTTCTGACTCCAAGATCTCTTCCCAGTTGAAAGTCTATCATGCTATACAGCAGAAGCTTTTCTCTCATCGCTTTCCTGAATACTTGATAGGCCCTTCTGTTAGCATCGTTGTCGAAGTTTTCTTTCGTCCAAAGTAGAAGATCTGACATATCGTAGGGGTTCAAGTTCCTTATATTGGCATCTGAAAATTGATTTTTGGACTTGTTCTCCCTTTTGACTTTGTAGATTTTGTACCTGATCTTTTGAAAGGTTCTTGTTTGATAGAATTTGCAGTATATTACCTTTTCAATTTTGGACTCTGAGAAGACTTCTGCCCTTGATTTTGGCTTTGTTCTGCTGAAGGTGTTGTCAAGGTCAGCTCTGAGTTGAAGATCTTCGATGTGTGGCATAGGATTGTTCTGATATTGCTGTCTGTAAAGGTACCTATACACCACCTCTTCCATTTCTGCATGTCGTGTAGTCGGTGGTGGTATCGGTCTTCGCAGAGCATCCATTTTTCGTTTTATCTCTGCAACCCTACCCTCTGTTACCTTTGCTTTTGGATCAAGGACTGGAATTTCTGACAGAGGATCTGAATTGAATGCCCAGTCTTCTTCAGGTTTAGAAGTGACAAAGGCATCGATTGAGCTCTTCATCAACTTCTCTGTTGTCTGAGGCATTGGCTTTTTCTTTTTTTGTTCTTCTGTCATGATACCCTTTCCTTTATCTTTGGCTTGGGGAGGCTCAGAACCTGTTGCCTGTTTTGGACTCTGTGGGGTTGATTCTGTTGGTTTGGGTGTTGAGGTCTCTGTTGGTATGATGGGGATTGCCTCTGTAGTTTTTGACTTTTCAGTTTCTGAGGACTTTGGTGGGGATGGTTCTGTTGGTTTGATTGGGGATTTGGGTTCTGTAGATGTTTCTTCTGTGAGCTCGGTTGGGGTTTGTGAAGGGATATCAAAATGTTTTGCAGCTCTGAAAGCAGATATGAACTCCATTCTCTTTAGGACATAAGTAGCAGAACGTTTTGAGCTTTTTGGTTTGTGGGCAATGGATTTTCTTCTTGGGTGTGTTTTGGGTTGGGATTTTGATTCTGGTGGAGAGATGGGAAGTTCTTCTGAGGATGAAGATGTCAGGATTTGAACTTCAGGGACATATTTTTCAAGGACAGGGTGGTTTCCACATAGGCTGGTGTTTCCTATGTGGGTCTCTGTTGAGTTTCCTGAGTTTGGGTTTGGGTTTGGGTTGGTAGTGTAGAGGAAATTGGTACTGCTGATATTGGAGGACTGCTTGCAGTTGTTTCCCTTTATTTCTCCCCTTGTTTCTCCCCCTCAGGATGATCTGATGGACCATGATGGTCATCATCAGAGTCATCCTGATTTATCTCTGTCGTTCCTTCTGCCCTGCATGTTGTATCTGACTTCTTTGAAGGAACAACCCCTGCAGCTATCATTTTCGCGCATAAGTCATCACAGAGCCCTAGCAGAGTTTCAACTTCTGCTTCTGTGTTGAAGCGCATTTTGCCTACGCTCGCTTGAAATTCTCTGACGTAGTTCGCGTTGGTAGTTGTGAAGACTCTGATGAACTCTGTCATTTGATCAAGGATTCCTTGCCCAAGTTCTGTGAGCTGAACTCTTGTCATGTAGTCAGAAGGCTTCATGGCTTGAGTGTTCTGTAGTGTTTGCTCTTGAACTTCTTCTAAGGCCTTCTTTAGGTCTTCTGGTGAAAGGCCTTTAGAAGTAGAGGATTGATCTTTGAATTTTTGCAGGAAGGTCGTGACAGAGTCATTGAATGCAGAGGTTGCGGCTTTTTCATAGTCAGTTGCGGCAGAGGTGGCAGTGTTTGTTGCAGTGGACTTCATCTCTGCTATGGCTTTTTGTACCTCTGTGGACAGATTGTCCATTTTGGTATTTAGTTTGGAGATGGCCGTCGATGTTGTTTCTGCAAAAGATTTGAAAGAGCTTTTCAACTCTTTCAATGTTTGGTTTCACAGAGGTGACAAGGGTTTGGAACTCACCCCTTGATACGTGTGAACTCGTGGTAACCTCTGAAGGAACACATTCGTCTCCAGAGTTTGTCCTTGTTCCTTGGACACCTTCGTTCACCCCTGTTTGTACGTTGAGGGTGGAAGGATTTCCTTCTGATCCTCGAGGAGAAACTTGAGTTTCAACCTCTACAGAAGTTCTGTGAAGGTCAGAGTCTAAATCCACTCCAGAGGTGGGTATTGGAATGTCCTTCTGTTGACTTGGAGACTTGTCTAGAGTCTCTTCATCATTGTGCTCTCTACTCCCCTCTGAAAGGAGGTTTGGCCCTATCGTTGTGTGTGTGGCAGAGGAAACGAATTCCTCTGCTAGGATGTCAAGTGTTATTTGGGACAATAAATCACGAACTATGGGTGAGTCCTTTCGAGAGGACTCCCCAGGAATGGTTTCCCCGGTTATATTAGGCACAGAGGTTGAAAGAGTAACCTCTGGCTGGCTGGGTGAGGTTGGGATCGAGCTGTGCTGCTCTTTTTCAATGATACCCTCTGCCGCTAGACCGGCGGTATCATAAATGTGGGTTGCACTGGGAGGGGGTTGGGGATGTGTGCCTTCTACTTCTGCGGCATCTTTTTCTACAGAACCCTCTGTGGTTTCTACCCTAACCTCTTCCTCTATTGTAAAGTCTATGTCTACCTCTTCTTCTGAGGTTTCCAATCTAGTTTCTTCTGCTTCTTTTCTCAAGGAATCATATATAAAATGAGATCCTATTGAGTTTTTGAATGTGAGGGTGCATATGTTGTGTACCTTGAGCTGCAGAAATGACTTCTATTTCGTGTTGAGGGGTTCGACGTTGGGTGTCAAAACCAGAATGAGGTGGCAGAGTTTCTTCTATTGTGCGCAGAACCTCTGTAGTCTGAATGTTCTGATCCAAAGGTTCTGCGACCCATCCTGATGGATCTAAGGTGTGAGCAATGTCGGGGTTGTTGAGGAAGGCATTAAAATCTGCCTGTTGATCTGCATAGACTTTTGGGGAGGGAGGTTGCAGAGGTATAGCCTGATCTTCCTCTTCTTGTTCGACATTCTCTGTGATGACCTGCAGAGGTGAAGTTGGTTTCTTCTTCTTTGTCTTCCTCTTCTTTGGCTTTGGGGCTCCCTCTTCTGTTGGTTTGGATTTTTGTTTGCTTTGTTTTGGTGGGGAGGGAGGTGCAGAAGATCTTGTCTCTGTAGCATGTGGTGGAGAAGAGGTTTGAGCTGCAGAGGTTGTAGTTTCCTCTGTGGGTTTTCTTTTCTTGCTCTTCTTTTGGGGTGTTGTAGCAGAGGTTTTTCTTTTTGATGAAGAGGGGTATATTTCTTCTCTTTGAGCATGGAACCGTGCCTGTACTGAGTGATGTTTTTCCAAAGCTTTGGTCCATTCTTCTTCTATCATCCTCTCTACTATATCTGAACCTAAGGGGGCTCCTAGACGCGGGGGTGTCACAGGACTTGGTTCTGGAGTCTTGTGGACGCGTATATAGTCTAACTTCCTATCTTCATCGCTTGCATATGATAAAAGGTTCTTCGACAGAGGTCGGCAGTGAGGATAGTCGTCTTCATGCTCTGTAGGAACGTTTTTGTTCATTGGATAGAGTTTTACAGTTGGCCCTTCCATTGGCCATTTCTGCAGAAGAAGCAGAGGCTCGAGTAAAACTCCCATTATCCGTTGGTATTGCAGAGGTGGCAGATATCCTGGTGTATGTTGTTTGGCTTTTTGGGTTGCAATCTTTCTGTCGATCGTATTTATCATCTCCTGCATCATGATGGTGGCATAATCGAGTGGAAGATCATAATAGATCCCATACATGATGGACAGGATCTGGTGTGAGCTCTGGTCAGGGCTACCGGTTTTCCCTGTGAGGCAACGATTTAAGATGGAGAAGAGGGTATTCCACAGAGGTGGTAGTCTGCCTCTGCGGAAATCATATCGTTTCCTTAGGGTTTTGTTATACCCTAACATTTCTACAAATCGACAGAGCTCCTCGTCCGTCGGAACCTCAACGTATTTCTTTATGCCAAGTAGACCCCTGGTTGGCAGGTTGAACTCCAGTGAGAACATGGTTCTGTTGAACATGAGTTCGAGGTACTCATACTTGTCTGGCTTTGAAATATAGCCCTTTATCAGAGAATCATCTGAATCAAATCGGCAACTTTGCCAAAATTGATTCAGATATCGTGCAGGGATTTTGGTTGGGGTTTTCGAAAGGAGAGGGTATAGGATATGATTTTCCATGATATTTAGGAGAAGAGCATGGGCTTCGCCGAAGGCTGTTGGTGAGGGTACCAGGTAGCAGTTGTTGGACTTTAAAGGAAGAACATCCTCAAAATGTTCTTTGTTCAGAAAATGTTGAAGGTTGGTGGTTGGTGCAAAGTTTGCAGAGTCGCCGGAGTTTTATGTTTCAGCATTTACAGCGATGTTAGGGTTTTAGGAGTGCTCTGAATGCACTGGAGAGTGTTGAGGAGAGTTCGCCGGAGAGTTTTGAGCAGCGTGGGAACTGGAAGCCATTTTTGCAAAGTAAAGTGAAGATTTGAGAATAGTTGCAGGTTCGTCGGAGAAAAAAGTAGGTAAAGTTTTTGTGAGGAGTGGTAACTCGGGTTTTATAGTGAGTATGTAGCTGTAGAATCTGAAAGGGTTAATATTTTGAGGTAAATAATATTTTGGGGTCCGCACTTGAGTGGTTACGGTGGGTTCAACTTTCCAGAGGAACGTGCTCCATGTTGGTCCAATGAGAAGATGACACGTCCTCTGTGTCAGTTAAGACGAGACGTCGTGGGCGGCCTTATTAAATGCTAGGCGCGTGGGCCTCTTTACCTCCACATGATTCTCACTCGCAGAAAAGTTACCGTTACTGTTACAGAAATGCCCAAAGTAAAAACTGACAAAGGCTCTGTGATTTGAAAACTTTGTTTTTCTTGCCTCTGTAGGTTGTACTTTCCCAAAAAAAATGTTGAAAAGTCCAAGGAGAGGATCGATAAATTATTAGCACATAATTTCCTTTACAGAGGTTTTTGGACCTCTGCCAGAGCCAGCAGAGGCTCTGAGACAAGAAATTTCTCATATCTAATAATTTATAAACATTTTTGATCATCCAAGTTTTTGATTGTTTTTAACAAAGTTTTTCAGGACCTGTTTGAAAGCTGGTGTCCTAGAAAATTGTTTTTGAAAAAGGTTTTGTAGATCCAAACCCTCAGTGATTTGATAATGACCCTCTCTTATATACTTAGTGAAAATTGTAAGTAAACAATATGTATCAGAGTTTCACTATCGCTGATAAGTACTAAGATCTTACAGTACCGCTGATAGGAACTCTCGCTCTTTAAAATAAACATTCAGCGAACACTGTTCACCATTAATGCTCTGAGTCTGTTCAGTCATTATGATGATCGCTGATAAGTTAGTTGTTTACTTATGATCCCCGAAGACAAGTTTCACGTCAACAAAGGTTCTACGCTGAAGTCGAAGATCAAGCTCAAGAAACAGCGACAAGTCTCCTAATGAACTGATGCGGATCAGCGAAGACTCAGATTTGTCCACTCAACATGAAGTATCAAGTACAAGACTTCAGCTATCGCTGAACTTTATCATTCGCTGAATAGAAAATGATAATCGCTGAATCAACGAAAAGCTGATCATGAAGTCCTCCGTACAAAGTACTTTTGTCTTAACTCCCCTTGCACGACTCCGTACGAAATGTCATAAAAGAACCTCCGACTGTCTGAAATCGTACAACCACTCTGATACTACACTGTTCATCCATGCGGCTACTAAGGTTGTCAACCAAGGTCAATGACATGCAACCAACCAGCTGATGACACGTGTAAAGTGTATAATGACTTTCATTAAATGCATGCAGTATATAAAGAGATGAACCCACTTCATTTGAAGTAACTTGCTAACTCTGGACAAGTTCAATCTCTTATCTCAAGATAGGTTATTATTAGTAATTTCCTTATCTCTCTTAGTGCAAGAAACCTTAGTGTTCCAGCTTGTTTAGATTTAGGTTTATCATTAATCTTGTTTCCGCAACAAGCTGTAAATTGTTAATGATTTATCAATAAACAATTTAGAAAAGTAAAATCTGTGTGTTTGTATTCAACCCCCCCTTCTACAAACTTGTATAGGCCTTCGGGACCAACAAGTGGTATCAGAGCGGATTTGTTTAATCTCAATAAACAAGATCTAATCTAAGATATTTCTCTTCCTTGCTATTATCTGAAAATGGCCACCAACACAAACACAAATTATATAGACAATGGTTCTCTTGCTAAACCCCCTAGATTTTCCAAAGATAACTTCAACTTATGGAAAAATAGGATGACACTCTTCTTAGAAGGTGTAGACCCTACTATGCCTTACTATCTCGAGAATGGTCCATTCATCCCTGTAAGAATTGATGCTGCTGTTCCAGCCGCTGAGAATAGACCTGCTATTCCAGAAAGGCTGGCACCTAAGGAAATCTTTCAATGGACTGACGAAGATAAGAAGAAAGTGGCTATAGATAGAAAAGCCAGATCCATACTATCCATGGCTCTTCCAGACGAAGTCTACCATTCCGTCATGAATCTGAAAACATCAAAAGCCATGTGGGACACAATATGTGTTCAGTATGAAGGAACGTCTGAAGTCCAGGACTCAAGAAAGATCAACCTGGTAAGACAATACGAAAGCTTCATTTCTGGTAAGAATGAATCTCTCTCTGAAGTTCACCAACGTTTTAATTGTTTAATTATAGATCTGAAAACTGTTGGTAAGGAAAATTCTAACTTTGAAGTACTGACAAAGTTTCTAGAATGTTTACCTGAAAGCTGGGACAATTATGCTATGTGTCTCAAGCTGTCAAAGGATCTAAAATCAATGACCTTTTCAACCTTATATGGCACGTTGCTGAATCATGAGCAATCGAGCCATCTTAAGAAGAATCTTGTATAAGATTCCAAAAGCACCCCTGTTGCTTTAATCTCAGAGGAACCTTCTACTCAACGACCCTCGATCACTATCACTGAGTTAGAGAGTAACTCTGAAAGGTCATCAGATTCTGATTATTCAGATAATGATGAATCTTTGGCTCTCCTAACTAAGAAGTTCAGGAGATTTGCCAAAAAGAAAATGTTTAGAAAGAACAAACCTCTTTCTATAACTGACAAGCCTAGATCATCAGCTTTTGTTGATAAGGCTACTGCTACTTGTTTTAACTGCGAAAAGACAGGACATTTCGCTAACGAAAGTTTAAGAAAGTTTCTAGACCCTCAGCTTTTACAAAGAAACCCTTTGTTCCAAGGAATAAAGATGACAAATATTCAAAGCTGAAAGAAAAATATGCTAAGCTGAAAAGCTTTAAGAAGAAGAATAAAGGCCTGATGGCTGACTATGATTGGGCTGCTTCTGATGAAGAAGCATCATCATCTGACTCTGAAGATGATGAAGCAAATCTATGTCTCATGGCCAAGATTGAAGAAGAGGAAGAAAGCTCAGACACTCCCTCCACTTCAACCTCTGCTATTCAGGTATCACCTTCTTTCTTTACCAATATTGCAAATATTGATGAAGCTGATAGTCTCCGTAAGATCAATCTCTTGACTAGAAGTTTATACGAAGCCATGAACGGAAAAACTATGGTTGAAAACCAAAACCTTGATCTCGCTGAAAAGCTTAAAAACTGCCACCTTCAAATAGAAAAGCTTTCTAAAATTGAAGAAGATTTTAAATATCAAGTATATTTAAATCAGCTAGTCAAAATCGAACGAGCAGAATCTATCGCTGCATTAAAAGCTGAAAAAGCTACTGTTGAAGGATGGTGTAATTCTTCAACAAAGATCACTGAGATAATAAAGTCTCAGATTCCCCTGAGTGATAAACGTGGTTTGGGTTACAAATATGATACTCCAAAACCAACCACTGAGCGTTCAATGCTTAAATTTGGAACGTTCGTATCCTCAGTCGCTGATACTTCATCTTCTCAGTGCTCCTCGTCCATTACACCAATCCCTGAGGAAACTCCTACCTCCTCAAAAGGCAAGGAGAAAATGGTTTATTCAAAACCTACCTCTGTCTCTAAAGACAAAGGTAAAGGAATTGTTATTTACCAGAATCCTCAGAAGGGTACATTAGTACCAAAGCTGAATGCTTCTAAAGCTTCAGTGGCTCATCCCTCTGGATCAAGGAAGCAGATCTCTGGATCTATTCAGCGATCTACTCCTAGACTCAGATTGGATGTCCTTGGTAAGAAATCTGAAGAACTGAATGTTCGTCCCATTTCTAAAGCCAATAGTTTACTTGGTGCTGGCACTTCTAATTCGAAATTAAAAGCTCAGCATTCAAATGGTCCTAGAACTACTTTTAGTTATAGGAAATGTTATCACTGTGGACTTACCGATCATATTGCTAGTAAGTGTCCCACAGCCACCAAAGCTGAAAAATTAGCTAAGGTGAAGATTGCCCCCAAGGCAAAGAAGACCAACCCTGGTGCAAATCAGGTCAAGGTGAATCCTACCACTGAGGTTAAGAAATTAACCAAAGTGAAGAAAGACAAAGCTGAATCTTCAAATGCTGCGAAGACTACTGAATCTTCCATTCCAACTACTTTCACTGACAAATGTGTATACATGGTAAAGTGGGTACCCAAGAAAAACTAATCTTCTTTTGTATTGCAGGTTAAGAAGGGTATCTGGTATCTTGATAGCGGATGCTCTAGACACATGACTGGAAAGAAAAGCCTGCTCGTTGAATACAAGGAAGAGAAGGGTCCCTCTGTAACTTTCGGGGGATGGAAAAGGACATACCCGAGGGTATGGTGTACTTTCAAATGGTACAACCTCCTTCAGAAGAGTCGCATATGTTGAAGGGCTGAAGCATAATCTTCTAAGCATCAGTCAGCTTTGCGACTTGGATAACAAAGTAATCTTTACTAAGGAATCCTGCTTTGTCGCTGACAAAAAGGAGAAGATAGCTCTCAGCGGTTATCGTTTGGAAAATGTTTATGTAATAAACATGGACTCAACAACCACTGAGAACTCTTGTTTCTTCTCAAAGGCCTCATCTGATGTCAACTGGCTATGGCATAAGAGGCTATCTCATCTAAATTTCAAGACACTAAACACTCTTTCTTCAAAAGAGTTAGTCACTGGTCTACCTCAGCATTCATACGCCAAAGAGTCTTTATGTTCAGCGTGTGAAAAAGGGAAGCAGACCAAAGCAAGCTTTAAATCAAAGCAAGTTTCTTCAGTGTCATCTCCTCTACAACTACTCCATATGGATTTGTTTGGCCCTGTTAACAAACAATCCATCACTGGAAAGAAATATACGCTGGTCATAGTTGATGAATTCTCTCGCTTCACTTGGGTAATGTTTCTCCGTTCTAAGAGTGACACCCCTGAAGAACTCATCACCTTTGTTCGGAAGATGGAAACCCTGAACAATCTGACCGTTCGCTCAATAAGGAGTGATCATGGGACTGAATTCAAAGACAGTTCTCTTGATTCCTTCCTTGAGAGTAAGGGTATTTCTCACAACTTCTCTTCAGTGAGAACACCGCAACAAAATGGAGTCGCTGAAAGAAGAAATGGAACAATTATTGAAGCTGCACGTTCAATGCTCAGCGATTCTCACCTGCCTACTCAGTTTTGGCCAGAAGCTGTCAACACTGCTTGTTTTACGCAAAACAGGTCGCTGATAGTTAAAAGATTCAAAAAGACAGCCTATGAACTCTTTCATGGGAGAAAGCCTTCAATCAGCTTTCTTCACATCTTTGGATGTCAGTGTTTCATACTGAACAACAGAGATGCTCTTGGAAAGTTTGATCCTAAGGCTGATGATGGAATCTTTCTTGGATACTCCTCAGTTTCCAAAGCCTTCAGAGTCTTCAATCGTAGAAGACAAACTGTAGAAGAAACTATTCACATCACGTTTGACGAATCCCGTTCAGCGAACTCTAAACCGTCCGCTGATACTGAAGAACTGAATCAATGGATGTTTTCTCATCTTGGTGATTCAGAAGATATTCCCACTCCTCATGCTCATCCAGTAGAAGATGATAGTCCTATCATTCCAAACATGCAGAATAGTGAAGCTGAAACATCATGGGTCTCAGTTGTTCCAATAAGCAATATACCTACCGCTGAACCAAATGCCTCAGACATTCCATCTATCTCTCAGCAATCAGTAAATGAAATGACAAATGCAAGTATTCCTCTCTTAACTGAAACTCCAGAAGTAGCTGAAGCCTCATCTTTAGCTCCTCCAGTTCAATATGAGTCAGCGACTTATGCTCCGGCTCAGCGATGGACCGTAAATCATCCAATTGATCAAATTCTTGGTGATCCAAACGCTGGTGTTCAGACTCGACGAAGTGCAGGTAATATTTGTTTATTTGTTAACTTTATTTCTCTAACTGAACCAAAGAAAATAGATGATGCCCTCAAAGATCCAAACTGGGTCAGCGCAATGCAAGAAGAGCTGACTGAATTCGAAAGAAACAAAGTTTGGAAACTTGTTCGGAGACCAACTGATAAAACAGTAATAGGCACTAAATGGGTCTATCGAAACAAGTTGGACGAACATGGTACTGTAACCCGCAACAAAGCTCGTCTTGTTGCTCAGGGATACAGACAAGAGGAAGGTATAGATTATGACAAAACATTTGCTCCAGTAGCAAGATTTAAATCTATTCGTCTATTCTTAGCATATGCTGTACACAAAAACTTCAAAGTACATCAGATGGATGTTAAGTCAGCGTTTCTAAATGGAAAGCTGAATGAAGAAGTGTATGTGGAACAACCTCCAGGATTCTCAGATTCTAAGCATCCAGGTTATGTTTATAAACTGGATAAGGCACTTTATGGCTTGAAGCAAGCTCCTCGTGCATGGTATGACACTCTTTCTACTTATCTCCATATTGAAAAATTTGAGCGAGGTAAGATTGACAAAACTCTATTTTTTAGAAAAGTGAAAGGTCATATCATTCTAGTTCAAATATATGTTGATGACATTATATTTGGTTCTACTAACCCTGAGCTTTGTACTCGTTTCGCTGATAGAATGAAAGATGAGTACAAAATGAGCATGATGGGTGAACTAACATATTTCCTTGGTCTTCAGATTAAGCAAACTGAAAAGGAACTTTTATCAATCAGGGAAAGTATGTTAAAGATATGCTGAAGAAATTTGATTTAACTCATAGTTCAGCTATGAAAACCCCTATGGCACCACCGCTGACACTTGACAAGGATTCAAAGGGAATACCTGTTAATGTCACGTTGTACCGTGGGATGATCGGCTCTCTCTTGTATCTTACAGCTAGCCGACCCTATATTATGTATGCAACATGTTTGTGTGCACGATATCAAGCTGAACCTATGTTATCTCATATGAAAGCTGTAAAGCGAATCTTTCGATATCTTAAGGGTACAGCGAACCTAGGTCTTTGGTATCCCAAAGATTCAGGATTCGATCTAACCGCCTATTCAGATAGTGATTTTGCAGGTTGCAAAATGGATAGGAAAAGCACCACAGGAGGATGTCAGCTCCTGGGTGGAAAGCTGGTAAGTTGGACAAGTAAAAAGCAAAATTCAGTGTCCACTTCCACAGCTGAAGCTGAATATGTAGCTGCTGGAAGCTGTTGTTCTCAAGTCTTGTGGATGAGAAATCAGCTACTAGACTATGATCTTCAGCTCTCCAAAATTCCAATCTATTGCGACAGCACAAGTGCCATCGTTATAGCAAACAATCCAGTACTACATTCAAAGACCAAACATATAGAAATCAGATATCATTTTATCAGTGATCATGTGATGAATGGTGATATAGAACTTCATTTTATCCCAACTGATTATCAGTTAGCTGATTTATTTACCAAACCTCTTGATGAGACAAGATTCAACTTTCTCATCAGCGAGCTTGGAATGTAGAACTTTGAAGGATAAAATCTTCAGTGGTTCACATTAATCAGTGATAGGATAAAATCAACTCGTATAACCTATTCAAACATCTTCTCTCTGAATAAAACTTGGTTAAGCTGATATCAAGGTATGTTTTCTCTCTCTGACAATCGCATGAAAATGCAAGATTTCAAAACAAAATGCATCGCTGAATATCTCTTCCTTAACAGCGATATTTTGAAAATTCTTAAAACCATCGCTGAATATTTTCATTCAGTGCTTCATTTTATAAAAGAGTCCCTGAGTTTTTTTCAAAACCTCAGAGACATCCTAAAAGAATATGAAAGGACAGTTGTGACATCATTACAACGGATAAACCCCGGCACGTTTTCTCTTCCTCACACACGTTTGCACGTCTCGTTCAAACTTCCAATCAAATGCAAACACGTGTCCGTGTCATGATGAAAATCTTTTCCCGCTCAAGATTTTCTCTTTCTAAAATCTCTATATAAACAATCTCGTAGTTTATATTTTTCTTTTACGCGACCAATCTTCCTCCGCAAGAAAGAATTCACTGTTGCATTTGTGCTTTCAAAATCTTCAAGAACTGTTCATCATCTTCTTCATCAAACATCAAGGTTAATATGTTCTTATTTATTACCAAATGCGTATAACTTGTTTCTGATCTTTTCCTTGTTTTAACAAGATCAAACAAAAGAACTTCTTAAAATGAAATCATTTTCTTTCATGGTTTTATGAACACAACCATTTCATGGTTGTTCTTCAAGTTTAAAATGCGAAAATCTTAACCTTGTTCTTCATTCGTTTCCAGAATCTAATTCTTCATAGAAAACTGGATAACAAGAATAAATGGGTTTACATTTCGTTTCTTAAAATCAAGAAAAACCCTAATCTTCATTAAGACATTTGTGTCTGAATGAAATGAATAAAATTTGAACCATCTTAATGGAAAATCTTTCCACATTAAGATAATTCTTATTTGTTAACATCTTTGGTTGAACTGATAATACAGAGAAATGGCTTCGTCTGACATTCCTGCTACCGCTGAGAACATCTCCGCTGATTCTGAGGAAGTGGATATCCTCAAGGCTCCTCAAGTCAAGTTTGCCCTTGACAAACTGGATTGGACTAAGGTGAACAACCTCTATGCGCTTCTCGAGTTTCCTCCTCGAAAGCAAGTCACACCTCTAGATGATGCTGTGAAATTCCTAAAGAATTGCTGCATCTCCACAGCCCTGACCATAACACCTCCTGCTCATTAGCTTTTGCTCTCACAATTCTGGTACTCAGCCACACACTCTCAACTACCTTCAGCCAAAGACCCCTCCAAAACAATCGATTGCATCCTCTGCGATATCGAATATGGCACCATGAAGATCACCCCTGCCATTATTCGCAAAGCTCTCAGCCTTCCCATCGCTACCAAGGAAAAACCATTCGTTCCCCTCCCTGACCCCAAGAAAAACTCAGACAGGGAAGCCATCATTGCATTTTTCGATGCAATGGGCTATGTATGGGAAATCGGCAGAGACATGAAGGCCGAGAAGAAGCTCACGATTATCAAGAAATAAAAAATGCCCAACGAGATGAATTTCATCTTCGCTCATCTAATCAGCTGCATGACTGCAAAGAGCGGCTCCTCTGACCAAGCCGCTAAACCTCAGCAAGCAATGGGGTATGCACTGCTGAAAGGTCTCAACATAGACTGGGCATCGATTATTTATGATGACCTAGTTCTAAGGGTGGACACCGTCGCTGACAGACCTCCATGGGTTCCTTACCCCCGATTCATCAGCGCCATCTTCCAATATGGCCTGAAGGAGAGCTACCCAACTGAAGGTGACCTGAAACTCTCTCAGGTCGGCCCAAAGATACTCGACTTCAAACCAATGGTGAATGAGGTACGTCTTTCTACACTCTTGACTCTTCTCAACCCTTCTTCTTCACATTCTGTGGCTCCTTCAGCGACAATACCCATCGCTGATACCCTGGCCACAAAATCCTCTCCTTCTAAGAAAAGGAAACATTCATCTACCCCACTTGGTTCTAAAAGGATCAAGAAAACAAAGGAGCAATCCCAGCAATCTCATGTTGAAGACTCCTCAGCTCTTCCTGCAAAGCTGAAGGAACGTTCAGTGGTACGCTCTGCCACACCTGAACAAGCCATCCCTTCAATCCCAACTTCAGCGTCTCTAAACGCTGAGGTTACAAACTTGGAACCTACCCAACCTCCTTCAGTCTCTCAAAAGACTGATGAAGTGATTGTCAGCGAATCCAACGCTGAACTCAGAACCCAACCCACATTCTTATCCTTCGTTCCTCCCTCTACTCATTTGGTCTCTACTCCAGATCTCGCTGGAGTTGCCATCATTTCTACGGAACCTAAAGCTGATTCTCCAGGAATGATGAAGACAGGACCTGCAGGACAATCCATGGGCACTTTTGAAGATGACATGGAACATTTTTCAGGAACCCGTAATTTTGACGAGTTCATCAATCCTCCTGCAGGTACACACCAACCCATAAACATTGTGACTAAACCCCAAACTTCTGAGCTTTCCTATGTTCACAAGTTTTTATATGTTACAGGTCCTAATTTGGGAGACATCAACGCCTCTTTGAAAGCTGTGGAGACAACGCTGACAGATCTCACCACCACTCTTTCTAATAACTCTACAGCTGTAACAAACGCTGGAGAGAATTTAAACAAGCTGACAACGGTGGTGGAGAAGAAGGCTTCCACAGATGACTTGAAGCAAGTTGATAACACTCTCAGCGACTTCGCCAAGGTGCTCGCTGACATCTACACAGACTACACCTCTCTCAAAAATTCAGTTTCATCCATGTCCAACGAGGTCACAACGCTGAAGACATCGATTGGACAACTAGAGGGAGATATATCTGCTGTAAAGACTGACTTAGGCTCTGTAAAGACCGATGTTAGTTCGATGAAATCGATGATCGAGCAGCTACTACAGAAAGCGAATACTCCTGCTCCTACCCCTGTCCCTGCATCTGACAATTTCACAGCGGCGGATCGCACTGAGCTGGAAAAGATCAATCCTGCTATCTCTGGCCTTCAAGACAGAATAGCAAAGATTGAAGACTTGATAGGTGTCTCTGGCCAAGAAGACAGAGAACCTACCAACGCTGCTGAATCAACCCATTCCTCCCCCAGTCATCATGAAAAAGAGGGGGAGAAGAGCGCTGAAGATCTCTCCAAGAGCGCTGAATACCTTTCCCATGATGAATCTATCAGGGGAGAGAAGGATGCTGAAGAAACCACCGCTGGACCTCAGGGAGATGAAAACCCTGAGGAAACCGAGAAGCTCGCCTATGTATCTGAGGGGGAGCAACTCGAAGAAGAAGCTGATAAAACCGAATCCGAAGCAGAAGATGATGAAGCCGTCGACATCCCTGATGATGAACCATCCTCTTCTCCAAAGAATGATGATGATGATGACGAAGATGATGATGACTTCTTTATCGTCAAACCTGCTCCGAAGATCAAAGTTCTTAAGGGAATCTCGATAAATGAACCTTCAGGGGAGCGGACAAAGACAAAGCCCTCAGCCTTTGGAGCTGAGAAAGGCAAAGGCAAAAGCATCGCTGAAGATGACAATCTGACGATCTTGCTTGAAAAGCCGGTTTGTCAGGTACACTAAACATCTCTCACTCCATCCCTCCTCTATCATACACTATCAGTTCTACTACCCAAGCCTATACACTTGAACCAATTCTCTCTATCTGATTCCACCCAAGTTCTTACTTGTAAGATCGATGTGTTTCAGCTAGTCCTCTCCCCTGTTTGAGGATATCGCTGAAGGCTCCACAACTGCGACTTCACCAATAATACCAGCTGCTGCTGAAGAAATAATCCCAGTCTTAGATTTAATCTCTGAGACTGATGAACCAGAAGAACAGCTACTCTCGCACAGAGGCAGACCTTCCTTAGCTCCTCAAAAGCTAAGTGAAGAGGATCAGAAAAGAAGAGAGGAGATAATAAAGCGATTCGAGGATCAGCGAATCATTCTGAGGCGTGATCAACTTCCTTCAGTTCCTCCAAAGTTCAGGATTTCCAAAAAGGAATACAAGGAACACCTCAGAGATGAACGCCTAATCGCTGAAAGAAAGGAAGCTGAAGAAAAAGACAGAGAATACGCCATCTAGCTTTCTAAACGATCAATAAAAGACCCCAAGCTGAAAAGAGTTCCCATTGATGTTCAACGTCAGCTATGGGATGATGCTCAAGAGATCGTTAGAGAAAAGACTAAGGTCTCTGATACGACTTTGGAATGGGCTAAACAAATGCTGACCTATCGATCTAGACCATCCAAAATCATCAAGGCAAACATCAGAGGAAGACTGTACGCTGAAGTTCCTGTTGTTGAAGTGGATGTCTACAGAGATGACAAAACCAAGCAAACCTTCTATGCTGCTACCTTAGAAAAGTTTGGTCTCTCTGAATGGTTAGAAACAAAATTAGCCATTCAGGGATCGCGCTCAAAGTTCAAAAGCCATGTCGAGAAGATCTTAAACAAACAGATCGACCTGCTTTCATCTGCTGTGGATATTCCTCCTACTCTTCCTCAACCAATAAAAGTCTCTGATAAGAAAAAGAAAGCCTCTGGTTCAGGTCCTCATATTCGGAATGAAACGGGCATTGGTTTCTCTCGTGCTGAAATTGTTGGCCCTGATGCCGATCTCTCAATGCTTGACATCTCCCTACCACCTGGAGAAACTTTCATTCCTGGCACAGTTGTAAGTGATCCCTATGGTATATTCTTTTTAGACTACTATGGAAATCATCACTTTCAACGTATCTCTGAGCTCGACATCGCTCCCATCGAACAACTCAGAGATCTCGTATACTGGTGTGAAGTCAGACGCGACATCAAAGCTAGACACCTGAAGCCCTTGATTTTTGAAGCAACTCTGAAGAAAAAGAATCAAGGAGTAGATGTCCCTGACTGGATGATCCTCACATCAAAGACCCTTGATGAACTTCTCATCAAGGAAGAACCCTTTACAAGCTGATATGATCGCCCTTTTCTCTATTGTATCGGTTATTCTTCTGTACTTGTAATTTATTTCGCTCGTACTTGTAATCTTTCCATTTCTCTTTGTAACCTGATTCAAAGTTTTAAAGAAAGATTTCAGCGAATGTACTTTACTCCATCAGTACTGAAAAGATCCCAGAAAACAGTAAAAGGGACAAATATTTTATGAGTTATTTTTATCCTTATGTTTTCATTATATAGCAATTTTCTTTGTTGCTATGTCATAATCAAATAGGGGGAGATTGTTGATCCAAACCCTCAGTGATTTGATAATGACCCTCTCTTATATACTTAGTGAAAATTGTAAGTAAACAATATGTATCAGAGTTTAACTATCGCTGATAAGTACAAAGATCTTACAGTACCGCTGATAGGAACTCTCGCTCTTTAAAATAAACATTCAGCGAACACTGTTCACCATTAATGCTCTGAGTCTGTTCAGTCATTATGATGATCGATGATAAGTTAGTTGTTTACTTATGATCCCTGAAGACAAGTTTCACGTCAATAAAGGTTCTACGCTGAAGTCGAAGATCAATCTCAAGAACCAGCGACAAGTCTCCTAAATAACTGATGCGGATCAGCGAAGACTCAGATTTGTCCACTCAACGTGAAGTATCAAGTACAAGACTTCAGCTATCGCTGAACTTTATCATTCGCTGAATAGAAAATGATAATCGCTGAATCAACGAAAAGATGATCATGAAGTCCTCCGTACAAAGTACTTTTGTCTTAACCCCCCTTGCACGACTCCGTACGAAATGTCAGAAAAGAACCTCCGACTGTCTGAAATCGTACAACCACTCTGATACTACACTGTTCATCCATGCGGCTACTAAGGTTGTCAACCAAGGTCAATGACATGCAACCAACCAGCTGATGACACATGTAAAGTGTATACTGACTTGCATTAAATGCATGCAGTATATAAAGAGATGAACCTACTTCATTTGAAGTAACTTGCTAACTCTGGACAAGTTCAATCTCTTATCTCAAGATAGGTTATTATTAGTAATTTCCTTATCTCTCTTAGTGCAAGAAACTTTAGTGTTCCAACTTGTTTAGATTTAGGTTTATCCTTAATCTTGTTTCCGCAACAAGCTGTAAATTGTTAATGATTTATCAATAAACAATTTAGAAAAGTAAAATCTGTGTGTTTGTATTCAACCCCCCCTTCTACAAACTTGTATAGGCCTTCGGGACCAACAGGTTTTGTGTAGCAAAAAGTCTTTTAAAACAAGTGTTGGTCTACAGAAGTTCTTTCTTGTGGAAAGACCTCTGTAACTAGTTACTTATGTTGCAGTGTTTGTACGCGATGATTCTTTTTGAATTTGACACCTAAGATGATTGACAGAGTTTCCAAGAATTATTGATTTAAGATCAGAGCTTTTGCCTGCAGAACCTCTGTTGGACTCAGCAAAGGCTCTGTGACCTTAAATTTCTAATAATGGAAAACTCAACATTCTTTTTGATCAAATTTTATTTGGAATGTTTTTAATAATGTTTCTAGAACATATTTGGAAATTTGTGTCCTAGAAAATTATTTTCAAAAAGAATTTGTACGAGAAACCAACCTTTTTGTTCTTCTTTGTCCGGCAAAGTTCTTTTCTTCTGTTGATGTCATCTCTTCCTTTGCTCCCCCTTGACTTATAAATTTCTTGTAGATTTAAGCAAGGTCTCCTTCTACTCCCCCTTGGCCTATACTCAACCTTTGTAGATCAAGTATTTTCTCCTTCTGCTCCCCCTTGACCTATACTCAACCTCTGTAGATCAAGTATTTTCTCCTTCTGCTCCCCCTTGACCTATACTTGGTTCAAATAATCAGAAGTAAATGTATATAACATAGGTCAAGTGTATTAGAGGTTCTATATGGATCGTCAGAGGTTCTGAGGAGTCTTACAGAATCTTTGTTGTTTTCAGAGTTGTGATTTTTAGAATTTACATACAAAAGCAAATTATTTACTAAAAAAAACTTATATAAAAAAATTTATACATGTTTTTAAAATGAAGATAAGAAACTTACAGAGGTTAATCCATATTTATCATTCCTAATTTACCCACCAAGTAAAGGAATATTTTCTCATCAAGTGCTTTGGTGAATAAATCAGCAAGCTGAAATTCTGTTGGAACAAAATGCATCTCGATGGTTTGGTTTTCCACATGATACTTTAGAAAGTGATACCTGATATCTATGTGCTTTGTTTTTGAATGCTGTACTGGATTTGCAGAGATGGCAATCGCACTTTTGGAATCACAGAAGATGGGGATTTTGCAGATGATGTGACCAAAGTCTTTCAGCTGAGTTTTCATCCACAGAACTTGAGAGCAGCAGCTAGCAGCAGCAACGTATTCAGCTTCTGCCGTAGATGTTGAGACACAATTCTGTTTCTTTGAAGTCCAGCTTACTAATTTCCCACCAAGGAATTGACAACTCCCAGAGGTACTCTTTCTGTCGAGTTTACATCCTCCATAATCTGAATCTGTGTATGCCTTTAGTCCAAAACCAGATTTCTGTGGATACCAGAGGCCAAGATTTTTGGTCCCTCTGAGGTATCTAAAGATTCTCTTTACAGCAATATAATGTGACTTTTTAGGATTAGCTTGATATCTTGCACAGAGACATGTGGCATGCATTATGTCAGGTCTACTGGCCGTTAAGTATAATAAAGACCCAATCATTCCTCTGTAAAGCGTGCACTCGACAGAGATGCCATTTGGATCTGAAAAAAGTTTATTTCCAGTGGCCATTGGGGTTTTCATGACAGAGGCATCAGAGAGGCTATATTTTTCAAGTATGTCAGAGACATATTTTGATTGGTTTATTAAAATTCCTTCTGATGTTTTTTTGACTTGAAGTCCGAGGAAAAAGGTTAATTCTCCCATCATACTCATTTCAAACTCACTCTGCATGAGTTTTTCAAAATCTTTACATTTTTGTGCATTTGTAGACCCAAAAATAATATCATCTACATATATTTGTACAAGAATAAGCTTATTTCCTTCACCTTTAAAGAACAGAGTTGTATCAGTGGTACCTCTTTTGTAGTCGTTATCTAGAAGAAAGGTAGAAAGTCTTTCGTACCATGCTCTTGGAGCCTGTTTCAGTCCATATAGAGATTTGTCGAGGTAATAGACATACCTTGGGTACTTTGAGCTTTCAAATCCTGGTGGTTGTTGGACGTATACTTCTTCTTGAATTTCACCATTGAGAAAGGCAGATTTTACATCCATTTGATATACTTTAAAACCTCTGTGGGCTGCGAAGGCTAAGAAAATTCTTATTGCTTCGAGCCGTGCAACAGGGGCAAAAGTTTCATCGTAATCGATGCCCTCTTCTTGGCGATATCCCTTGGCCACCAGTCTTGCTTTATTTCGAATGATCACTCCATCTTCATCCTTTTTGTTTCTGAAGACCCATTTAGTCCCTATGGCCTGTTTCCTTCGTGGCAGAGGTATTAGAGTCCAGACTTTGTTTCGCTCAAACTGCAGAAGCTCTTCTTGCATAGCATCCACCCAGTTTGGGTCGTCCAGGGCCTCAGAAATCTTTTTCGGTTCGATCACACTAATAAAATTGGTAAAGAAACAAATATTTGCAGAAGCTGATCTTGTTTTTACCTTATCAGTGGGATTACCGATTATTTGTGTTTGAGGATGGCTTTTTGTCCATTGAGTTGTTCGTGGAAGATGATCATTTGAGTCATCAAGTTGAACTTCTGTAGTTGAAGTGGTTGATGGTTCAACTTCTGTATTTAGTTCAGCTTCTGTAGGAATGGGTATTAAAGTTGGGATTTCCTTCTCTGTAGGCATTGTGCTTTCATCTTCACTTCCCTCTGGTATTTCTTCTGGTGTTGCTTCCTCTGTTGGATTTAGAATTTGGATTACCTCTGTTGTTGAATCTTTTGTTGTATCTTCTGTTAGATTTTCAGTACCTGTAGTAGTTGCAGAAGAGGATGAGGGATTAAATGGATCAGACAGAGAGATACTTACTTCGTTTACAGAAGGTGATTCTGCAGAGGTGCTGTTTGTTCCAGCAGAGGGATCAACATCGTTGTTGAACATCTCTGAAAATAGAAGACCTAAATCTTCATTTGTTTTTTAGATGCCAGAGGTTTCCTTGTTTAGCCCGAGTTCTGAACTGAGTTGTTCAGAAGTCTTTTGGAATGAGTCATCAAAGGATACATTGATGCTTTCTACTATTGTGCGTGACTTTAGAAGATAAACTCTGTAGGCTTTGGAAGCGGCAGAGTACCCGATGAACTTGCCTTGGTCAGCCTTTTCTTCAAACTTTCCTCTTGAGTCTCTGTCGTTTAAGACAAAGCATTTGCATCCAAACACATGGAGAAACTTGATGTTTGGTCGCCGTTTGTTGATCAATTCATAAGGAGTTTTGATGTGTCTTTTCACGATTGTTGAACGATTTTGGGTATAGCAAGCAGTTGAAATTGCTTCTGCCCAAAAGGTCATTGGTAATCCACATGCAGAAAGCATGGTTCTTGCAGCCTCCACTAGCATGCGGTTCTTTCGTTCGACCATGCCATTCTATTGTGGGGTGCGAGCGGCAGAGAAGTTCTGGGATATTCCTTCTTCTGTGAGATAGGCTTCAATGACAGAGTTTTTGAATTCTGTGCCATTGTCACTTCGTAACTTCAGAATTCTGCACTCATAAAGAACTTAGATTCTTTTCATTAGATTAATCAGGATGCATGGAACATCTGATTTCTTTCTGATAAATTCAACCCATGTAAATCGAGAATACTCATCAATTAAGACAAGTATATATTTCTTGCCACCTAGGCTCTATATAGCGATTGGACCGCAGAGGTCAACATGAAGCATGTATAGAGGCCTAGGACAAGACCCATCAGTTTTGCCTCTGTGGGAAGCTCTTTTGAGTTTTCCCATTTCACAGGCAGAACATAAATGATCCTTATTGAATTTAACATTTGGTAAACCTTTGACCAGATCAAGTTTTACCAGTTTATCTAGAGTATGAAAGTTTAAGTGACAGAACCTGTTGTGCCATAGCCAGGCTTCTTCACTTTTGCTTGCAATAAGACAAATGTTGTCCTTGTTTTTGGCATTGAAGTTCATTAGATACAGATCACCTTTTCTTTTGGCTCGCAGAAGTTCTATTCCAGTGTCTTCACTTAGTAGAGAGCAAAATGTTCTTTTGAACAGTACATCGAATCATGTGTCACAAAGTTGGCTGACACTGAGGAGGTTGTGTTTAAGGCCATCAACACATGCAACTTTGTGTATGGTGATATTTTCTTTCTTTATGACTCCATAGCCTTTAATATGCCCCTTTTTGTTGTCTCCAAAAGTCACTGATCCACCATCTTGTTTTTCTTGGTATGTGGATAGAAGACTTCTGTTGCCAGTCATGTGCCTTGAGCATCCGGAGTCTAGATACCATATTGGCACATACTGCTTCTGCATGACAATCATAGAGTTTTAGGTACCCATATCCATATGGGTCCAGTTTCGTCAGAATTTTTCAAGTTTTCCTTTGCATTCTTGAAATACATTTTCTCTTTTGTCGAAGAGTCAGTTTGTTTCTCTTTAATATTTGATTTAGGTGCAGAGAGAAAACAATTTGAACTACAGAAATGATTATTCAACTTGAACATTAGATCAAAGCAATGACAGTATTGAACATTAGAAGTGACTTGCTTGAAATTTTCATTGAAAGCTTTAAACTGGGCCACAGAGGCATTACATTCTATTCTAGCATATGGCTTCCTATTACAAGAAGATTTATGTAGATTAGATTGTTGGAAAAAATCTTTGTTTGTAGCAGCCTTCTGTGGTGAACTTCTGTTGATTTCACTGTCACATATGAAAAAGATTTGTTAGGTTTTGTCCATTTATCCTTTTGTTGCCATGTTGGTTTCTCTTTTATTTTTAAGGGTTTTAAAAACTTTGAATCTTTTGGATTTTGAAAGGACATTAACTTCTTTTGTTTTAACTTTTCAAGCTCAATAGAGGTTTTGGCTTGTATGCACATATCCATAAAGTCTGGACAGATGGGAATTCCAGTGATTTTCTCCTTTGGAGGAATAGTTCTGTTAAGAACTTCAGAGGTTTGTATAATAACCTCCGTGTCACAATGAATCTTTTCTAATCTGTCAGTCTCTGATTCGTCAGATGATGAATCGTCCTCATAAACAGAGGTTGAGTCATCAATATTTCTTTCGACAGAGGCTGTATTTTCCGAGCATGTGTCATACTTGCTTTCTTCATCTGAAAAATTATTTTCTAAGTCAACAGAGGTGTTTGACAAGATCTCTTTAGAGAGTTTTTGATCTACAGAAGGTGTACATAGATTTTTCAAAATATCTATTTTCCCGATTTTCATAATTTCCTTTTCAATTATATTTCTTAGTTTTTCTTCTGAAAAGTTTGGTTTGAACTCAAGTGCTTCTGCAGATAATTTCTTTTCAGAATCTATTGTGCAGACAAAAGCAACTTGAGTTTGAGTCTCTGGTTTACCAAACTTAAAGATTCCTATCTGATCTTGAGTTTTCAGATATCTCTTTGGTTTGGATCCTCTTTTGACAGAGGTTGAAGGTGATAAGTCTGTGTTTTCAAACCACACATTTATCATCTTCATGGGTTTCCTTAAGTGAGGTTCCCCAGAGACTTTTACTTTCTTACTTACAGAGATTAAGTTTGGAAAAGTAGGTTTGTTGACTTTTCCTACTGTAAATAGAGATGACAGAGGTTTATTCTTTTTGTTTTCTGTACCTTGATTAATATCACTGTACCCAATACCTCGCCTTCGTATTTGAGTATTTATTTTCTCATACATCTTTTGAGCATCACGATAATTTTTAATTAAAACATCTCTTCTAAGTAGATCTTGCCAAAGGACTTCTCTTTCCTTTTGAAAATATTCCTTAAGAGCTAAAATGTTTAGTCTGTCGCTCTCAGAATCTGAAAGTTCTTTTGTTTTGGATTTTAAAGAAATATTTAATTCAGAAATTCTCTCTTTTAAAGGAAATAGATTTTTGTTCCAGTGTGTTTCTAATTCTTCCTTTTCTTTGAATTTTTTTGCTTTTTCTTCAGTGAGAAGTCTAGCTTCTCTTTCATAAAAAGTGAGCTTTTTTTGAATATCATCACAAGTCTTTTTCAGTTCAATATTTTCAGTTTTAATTATAAGCAAATCAACTTCTGTAGTACTAGAGGTGGAGTTTGAAGTGGATACCTCAGTGTCAAAGTCGGAGCTGATTTCTGCCATGCCACAGAACAAGGCATTGTTGATGTACTCATCATCAGAGGTTGTATCTGACTCGCAATCTTCCTTGTTCACCACTTTGTTCGCCATGAGTGATTTTTGAGCATAATACTCAGCTTTCTTTTTGTAAAAAGCTGAGTCCTTCTGTGGGCGATTTGACCTGCTTCTACATTCATTGGCAAAATGGCCTGGCTTCCCACAGTTGTAGCAGCCTTGGTTCTGGGAAGTATTACCAGCACGATCATCGGACTTCTGTCGGTCACCACCTTTTTCCGATCTGCATTCATTTGCATAATGACCAGGCTTACCACACTTGTAGCATTCTTGTGGTGTGTAGCTTGCCTTGTCATCTGGCCTCTGTCGGTCATTTCCTCTGTTGTACCTTTCACTCGACCTCTGTTGGTCGTTACTTCTGTCGTCTGACCTCTGTCGGTCAACTGATTCTTCTCTTCTTCCTTGATCCCTTCTACTCCAATCTCCTCTTCTTTCTCTATTATCTCTGCCATATCTATCATTACCAGAATTCTTTTGGTTTCCTCTGAATTCTCTTGTTAATAGAGCTAAGGATGTAGCTATTGATGCCAGAGTAATTTCTCCCTCTCCCATAATCTCTTCGTCTTCGCTGTCAACTACCACCACCTTTTTCTTTTTCTCCTTCTTCTTTTCTTCTGTCGCTCTTTCTTTCCTCGGCCTCTCTGTTTCTTCTGTAGATTTGCTAACAAAAGCAAGAGGTGCAATGGTTAGTGTCTTTGCTTGTGCTACTTGAGGCTCTTGACCAGCTAATGTTCCGTAGAGGTCTGAAAGAGTCCAGGAATCTAAATCTTGATTGGTTTGTAAAGACATAGATAACTGGAGCCATTCTTCGTTCAGACTTTTGAGAAACATGACGTTATTCTCTTCAGAAGTTCTGTGGATGCCGAACTTTTTGCAATTATTGATCAAAGAGTTGAACCTGTCATATGTTGTTTGCAGAGATTCAGTTGTCAGGGCTTTAAAAGCGTAATATTCGTTTATGTATTGAGCCATTCGGTTTTTCTGAGTTTTAGCTCCCCCTTCAAGTTGTTTTTCCAGTTCTTTCCAAAGATCATACGCAGATTCGCATGTATCTAAGGACTGGAAGAGGTCGTTGGGGATTGCCATGATCAGAATCCTTTTAGTTTTCTGCGCAAGTTCATCTTTTTCTTTATCTTGATCTGACCAACCATCCCTGGTTTTAGGTTTTTGGTGCTCAGGGATTTTAGGAGTGTCAGCTGTAGCTGGTACACGAGGTACTGTTAACATAGGGACATTTGGAGGATTATAAAGGTATTGTACGAGCTCTTTATCAGTACCCTCAAAGAAATGGATCATTCTTATTTTCCACTGAGGATACTCATTTCGTAGAAGAGAAGGTGGTTTGGTTAATGAACTAGCTGTGAAGAAGTTTTGTGTGCTTGTCATTTTAAGAGTAGGAAGTTTCAGTATTAAGATATGACACGAAAAAGTACGAAAGAATAATCTGGAAAGATTTTCTGGGTTTGGAAGCTCTTAACAGTGCACTTTTATGGAGTTTTAACTGAAGAAACAGTTTATCTAGATTTACCAAATATCGAATAAATCGAAAATGGCCGAAAAATAGAATCTGTTTGAAGGAATGAATAACATGTTAAAATCAGACCATGTTTCTACCAATAATCTTGTTAAACGAGGATCACTTGATATTGAAAACCAAGCTTTGCTCTGATACCAATTGTTGGTTCCCGTATTTGATTAACAAAGATTATCTTATCTATTAGTTCAAATAAGATGTATTGCGGAAGCGTATTTGAAGAACTAACAGATATGTTTATATAGAAACAACACAAAATACCAAATAAACAGTATATGAAGAACAGATGAATATCTCAAAGTTTACTGTATTTGATGAAGAACACTAAGAACAGATTTGACGATAATTGTGTGCTAGTGTTTTTGTGTGTTAGTTGTTGTCTGATGATTGACTGGTAAGTTGTAAGGAAGAACTCAACATGAGTCTTCCTTTTATACTACTACAAAAGATCTATTCTAGACAAAAGGACTATTGCTACAGCAAAGAAGGGATGGCATGAATAGTTGGAAACTTGCATGCATTAAATGCGCTAATATCAACTTGTAAGGATTCCTATCAGAGTTTGACACGTGTTTGTTGTCGGACCATGCCTTGTACAAGTTGATGAAAAGACCCTGGAACAGTAGCAAGATATTTCTGTAACAGTGGTAAGATATTTTTGCAACAGTGGCAAGATATTATAAATATCTTTCAAGTCTTCATTCTGAACCGCAGAGGCTCTGTCAAGGGTGACAGAGGTTCTGCAGCTCTTTCCTTGGTGAGCATTCTTCTGTAGATCCTTCTTTGGTCCTTTGTGAGTAATCTTCTGTAGATTCTTCTTGGGACTTGGTGTTTCATGAATGATCTTGTTTGCTTCGGTAGAGATTCTGTGGAACACCGCAGAGCTTCTGTGGAACTCTTTCATACTTGGCCTATTTTTCAATACTTCTAATATTATGAATATTTGGAGCTAACACATCTTTATACACTTAAAAGAAAAAAAACCAAGAAGAATGAGATGACTCCATAATTCTTTAGTATTCTAAAATATTTAATCGTGGTATTGGTTTGAGGTGTGAAAATATAAGTATATGAATGAGTAGAGACGTCTTACAAAATTGAAACGGTTAATATCAACATAAATAGTTAATCTTTTTTGGCCGACTCGCTTTTAGCAAAAACTATATCCGTTTAGAAATTAAACTTTATCCTTATATCTTTATATATGTAAATGAAACAAACTAAGAATAATGAGTTGAAACCATAAGTTTTTAGTATTCTAAAATTTTTAATTGTGGTGTTGGTTTGGTTATAGTGTGGAGATGATAGCTTGAGAGAAGGAGATAAGTATGTCAAATGAGTAGGGATGTCTTATAGAATTAAAAGGATTTTTGCAACTTCGAGAGTTGATTTTTGCTTGTGCTGGTAATAACATTAGCAAGGTTTTGGTGCAAAAAGAATGAAGAAAGAAGAGAAATAAATGAGCAGTTTTAAGCTTTAAGTTTCTTAAAAAAACGTAGCCATTGTTGCTGCTGTGTTTTGCTGCTATGGTTTTTAAAGATTAAAGAAAATAAATGAGAAAAAAATAAGAAACTATACAAAGTGGGTTTAAAACCGAAGACCCTTTGTGTATAGATCATGTGGCTTTACCAGCGAGTCGACAAATGGTTTTATTATTTGAAGTGTACCAAATTTTATTAATACCTGAATTAAATATTTAAGTTTCAGCGAATAGTTTTAAATCTTGAAAATTTTGGAAATTGGTTTCATCCCCAATATTTTTGAATATCTTATAGATATATTTGGATTTATAAAAAATGTATGCTCAATCCGATTTCGATTATTTTTTTTTTTGAAATTATCAAGATGTCTCTACAATTAAATAGTCAGCTTTTCAAACAATGCCTTATATATATTTAACTTTTGAGATTTTAAAAATACTTATACCCTTAGGCCATCAGTACCCCATCCCTCTATCTTTCAAAGATTCCATCTCCACATCAGCGCCACATCAGTTTTTTTCAATCCCTAAACACCCTTACCCCATTCCCTCAAACCCTTTTGCCACCTCATTTATTTTAATTCTTTTATTTATACATTTAATTATTAAACAAAATAAAAATATTTATATATTTTTTAATAAATAAAAATAAGATAAATAATAAAAATTAAAATTCATATCATCCTGAACCGCCGCCTAAACATATCCGCATAAGCCGCTCGTTTGCAGTTACTCGACCTCTTTCAATGTTTGCGGCCCTCTCTCTTGTTGACGATGAGGCGGTGCTACCATACAGCGATTGTGCTGTCTGTCGAAAAATTTCCCTTTGTAGATTCAACAACTCGTCGGTGTCTACGGATGATGATGATGCGGTTGGTGAACCGGGTTGTGGCGAATCCATATTGTTTAAAATATAGAGAATGGAAGAGTGTTTGAGAGAGTTTGAGAGGTGTGAAAAATAAGAGGTTGAAAGAATTTGAGAGAGTTTGAGAGGTGTGAAAAATAAGAGGTTGAGAGAATTTTAGAGAGTTTGAGAGGTGTGAGAAATAAGAGGTTGAGGGTTAAATATATAGTGAAATTAAATTGAGAAAAAAATTTATTTATTTTTGTTTAAAAAGAGCCGTTCAACGGCATTATTTTTAAAAATTAAATAATTTTTTTTAATAAAGCTTCGGGATGAATCGGGATCCCATCTCCGGAATCCATCCCGCCCCGCCAACCCCGCAAGGGCCGTAGCCCATCACGCAGCCATCCCGAGCCCCATCCCGAATGGGGTACGGATGGCCTTAGGATAAGGTATTTTAGTTAATTACTTCTAAATGGATGGTAACAATAAATAACTAGTATTATACCCGTCCGTTGGTCGGGTATATAACATGACTTTAATTTAAATTCAATTATTTAAGTGGCACCGTTAAAATAATTAAGACACATCACAACAAAAATATAAAGACAATGCAAATATTCACTATAATTCTCAATTATTCCTTGAACAAAATAGATTACATAAACATTTGTAAAACAAAACTAAAACTGAAAATCCACAATTTGCAAAATTTAAAACCAATGAAAAGTTATGATAAGAATTATGTCTTAATATTCAAAATATAACCTTTTCAAATCCTTGCAACATAATTAGTAGGTTATTTTATACAGAAATTAATCGAAATGCCCCAAGTTCATTTCGTTTTCATCCAATTGCCCTATCTCCCTCCCAATTTGCCAAAATACCCTGAAAATCTGTGGCCCACGGATTTGTCTTGCCCACGGATGTTTTGTGAGTGACCACGGATTTTTGGTCCGTGGCCCACGGATTTTTTGTCCGTGGCCCACGGATTTTCAGCTTTCCCACGGAATGTTTTGCTTGTCCACGGATGTCCACGGATTTTCAGGGTATTTTGGTAAAGAGAGAGAGAGAGAGGGCAAATGGATGAAAGGGTTGGTGAACTTGGGGCATTTTAATGAATCACTCTTTTATACAGAAATTAATCGAATTATAACATATACAACTTCCACACAAATTCAATAACTTTTGCAGAATGCATTTCTTGCTGCTGCTACTCATGTTTTCCTTTCTTTCACCAAATCTCCAAGTTCTTCCACCACTTGCTGAGCTGCTGCTTTTTTTCTCAAGCTCCACGATGCTCCTATCAAATGCCTTCTTTTGAAGCTGAAGTGAACACTGCAAAACAACAATATCAAATGCTTTAATTTCTTGACCAAAATCTACAAGCAGGTTGATTGGCCTCAAAACTCAAAGCTAGCTTACTCTCTTTTCAAGAAACTTTCCAAGATCTTGGGCTTGAACCTTCTTTTTCTTCCAAAATATGCAACAAAATCGTACCAATGCTGCCAGTATTATCACTAGAATTGTTTCGAACACAAGAAATAATGTACTTGCTTTCTCATTGCGTGGGAAAAAGAAGGTATGTACGGGTGTTAACTGGTAATGGACTTTCGAGTATCAAATATGAATGGTAGGTTTACCTGTTGTCGATCATGGAACAGCTTGATGCAAGCTTCTAACCTGTTGAAATACAAAGTTTAGGGGCCGTTTACTAAACGTGTACCCGGGTAAGCGTTACCAGTAAAATTTAATACTATCACTTACTTACCGAGTAAGATTTTAGTCCACCAAATCGGTTTCGTATGCAACAATTCACCCGGTAAGTGCTAACCGTGGTATAAATCTCAATCTTTTTACTTTTTTTTATTGAGGAAATAAACTGGAGATTTATCGGCAATAAAGAATTGAAATTTCTGTTGGGTTTTGTTTAATTTTACTTGAAACAACTTCCTGAAGGCTAAACCTCTTCCAATGTAGTACTTTTTGTTGTACCATTGCTCTACCATTTCTTTATGGTTTTCTTGTTTAATTTCTGCATCAAATATTTGATCTTTATATTGGGTTTTATTTAATTTTACTTGTAACAGATTGCCTAAGCCTCTGGTAATGTTTTATGGTTTTCTTGTTTAATTTTCAATTGTGCAGATGGAAATGGTGAACCTCAGAAATGGAGTGTGATTTATAGGATATCAGTTAGCATTGCTAGAGGATTAGATCATCTCCATACAGGTCTTCAAAAGCCAATTATCCATGGAAATCTGAAATCAAAGAACATACTTTTAGGCAGAAATCAGCAGGCGTATGTGTCCGATTTTGGTCTACATCTGCTCTTGAATCCATCTGCAGCACAAGAAATGGTGGAAGACGCTGCTGTTGAAGGTTACAAGCCACCTGAAATGGATACAATGAATGCTGAAACAGATATCTTTAACTTTGGAGTGATCTTACTTGAATTACTTACCAGGAAAGAACCGAAGAACAATGAGAAAGCGTTTACCGGTAAACATACACAACAGTACGTGTATATTCGATTTAGGGGTTGTTTACACAAACACTTACCCGGAAAGCGTTTACCGGTAAAATTCAACACTATCACTTATCTTACCGCCTAATACTTTAGTCCATTAAAATGAAATCGTGTGCAACAATTTATCCGGTAAGCGCTAGCCGAGTAAGAGTCGCCGCCCTCACTTACCGGGTAAGACTCTTGATCACTACCTTCTCTCTTACCGGGTACGATTCTCGGTTCTTGCCATATTCATTGGTAGTGAGAGATGATTCTTACCGGTAAGCATTTTGGTAAACGGTCCCTTAGTAGCAAACCGAGCTTCAGATGTATTACATTTTCTGTTGCCAGGTTAATTGAACTTTTTTGGGGGATACTCTGTTATTGACCTTTTCTTATCTTTAAGATAATGTGAGTGAATTATTAAGTAAAAAACTTAGCGATAAATGAGATTTGGGATATGGATGAAAGCTAGAATAATTATTGATTTAAACCTATCTGCAGGAGGTTTTAACACACATATGAATCATCATGAGGATTTTGTTACCAATCTTGAGCTTCATAAAGGTACACTATACATTTGAAGAGTTGTACTACTACTATTGGTTAGGGGATGTATTAGCTGTTGGTGATGGGTTTTCTGAAGGCCTAATGCAAGTTAAAAGATCCAACTACTATTGCTATAACTCATGTTGTTTAAAGCTAAGAACAGCCGGTAGAAGCCAAATAACACAAGATATGGGACTATTTCAACAATTTTGGTATTGATGCTCTTATTGAACTCTACATTAAAGTCTTGTGATCCTTGGACTTCAAAGAATGGATGGGTTTATGCCTATATTTGATCGAGTGGAAGTTTATAAATTGAGATAAGATAACTGGATTTACAACCACTTTCTCTTGTGTTTCTGTTTTTTTTATATACTTATAGTTGGGCTTTAAAGAACATGCATGGGTAAACATGTTTTATAATTTATACTAAAAAAATCGGTATGCCGGTTTATCTTGTCTTAAATAACATAACTGTATAAAGTCAACAAACAATAAACCAACAATATTAATATTGAGTATCATTTAATCAAATCTACAGATCAAATTTCACGGTAGGAGACGAAGTTTATTTTATAATGGGGTTCCAATTAAATAAAGTCATGTCGTATACCCGACCAACGGACGGGTATAATACTAGTTACTTAGGTGATTTGAATAAAGAGAGTTAGGTGTCGTAATCGGATTAGAATAATCATTGGGACACTTTAATTCGGAGTGGAGATTTATAAAACTATAAAAGGGTTAATTGACGTTTTGAGACTTATCGACTTATAACTTAGGGTTCGACTAAATTAGGTCGGGGTTGACCGAGTTGACTAACAGTTGACTTTTGACTCGTTTAACCCACATGGATTTTTATTATGGAGTCAAATTAATTTATCTGAGGCATATTAGGATGCTCGGAAATGGAAATTGGTTTTAGGTCGGGTCGGGTTGACCATATTTGACTATTGGGAAATTAAGTCATTAATTGGACATGGTGGTATGAAATGTGTAGGTTTTGGATAAGAGCTATCGGTAGCCGATCTACACACAATCAAGTGAGTCTTCATGAGTTACACTGGGATGCATACATATGTACAAATTTGTTTTGAGCATTATATGATTTCCATGGTGAATGGTATGCATGATAATGATTTAAATACATGTCATCGATATATGTTTACATGTATTTTGTGGAGCATGCATGCTAATTGTTTTCTTAAACATATTTAGCATGCTTGATTTTCAGTTGATTTATATTGTACAAATGGTACATGGTTGGAGTATGAGATGTTGGTTTGGTTTGTCACACTTAAGGGGAGGCACGACCCCATAATGGGTTACCGGCTAAGATGAGCCGCACATGTCCAGGGAATGCTTACAATTATGAGGTCTATTTTCTTTTGGCGTTGCATGTTTTCAAGTCTTCCGTTGTAAACTATCTAAAGTTTTAATTTAGCTGTTATTTTGGAGAATTTATTTCAGATTACGTAACACCCCCAAGGCAAAATTATGGGTGTTACATTAACATACACCAAAAATTAGAGATGGTCTAAATCTTTAAAACTATAACTTTCACAAAAAAAATCCAATGAAGATCGATGAAAAAAAAATTAAAGAATAAAAATAAGAATTAATGATTCTAGAATTTGAACATGAAAAGTAAATTATAATGAGATTACTAAAAAAAATTAATTATCTAATTAATAAAAATTAGGAAAAAAACTAAAAATGTTTTTATATTTAAATCATCCTTCAACAAGAATTAAAAAATCTTTAAAATTTCATATATTTAAATAGTTTCAAAAAATTTGTAATTAAACAAAGCTAATTTAAAAAAAAATACATATTGGTGCCTATAGGCTTGAACTTGGGGATATGCAAAATAACCACCTACGCATCTCAAAAGCTTTTCCACTGTGCTAGCAGTCACTCTGAATAAATGTTTGTATTAATTAATTTATATAGCAATATTGTTACAGGTAAAAATTAAAAACTATTTGAAAGCCCCCGACAATCGAGGGCCCTGTGCGGTAGAACATCTTGGCACACCCCAAGGAACGGGTCTGCAAATATGTTGAAATAAAGGTGACAGCCAAAAACCGTTGAAATAGACAAACATCATGGATGAAAAGTGAACTTTACTTTTTTAGAGTAAATTATGAAGAATATTGCCATTTTCGTCCCTATTGTTTCAAAATTACTTCTTTTGTCTTGGTGGTTTTGAATATTTTAATAATGTATTTAATGTTGAATTCTCAAAAATGGGAAATCTGTTGGAGATGCATGTTTTTTTTTGGGCATTTTGACTTTTGCTTCCCCATTTTGGAGAAATTTTGGGGAAGCTGTTGGAGATGCTCTAACTTATTGCCATTTTGATCTTTAAGACTAACTCTGTTAAAAATCTATTGTTAGCTTAAGGTTATTTTAGTCAATTATGCATTTTTCTATTTTAATTTATCTAAACACCATTTTTTCCATTTTCTTTTTTATGACCCCCCCCCCTTTTGTCTCCAATGAGTTTCTTATTTTTTCGATTTTCAACCTTTATAAACATAATGTTTAATTAAGCTATGTTCTCTGTAATCTTCTTAGAGAGAAAACTTGCTGTACAGAGAACATAGTTTCTAATCCCACCATTCCAATAAAGGCTCTTCAAACACAGCTGCAGCAGAAGTATGAGATTAATGTGTCACTGACGAAAGCAATGAGGGCAAAAACCATGGCATCTCAGAAGATTTGGGGAGATTTTGAAGCACAGTTCAGTAATCTTAGAGATTACATACAAGAGTTGAAAAGATGTATCCAGGAACCACTGTCAAGTTCGATGTTGAGGATGAACCGTTCCCAAGTGTGAGTACAAGGAAGTTCAAACGGATCTATGTTTGTTTGGGGCCATTGAAACAGGGGTTTAAAGCTGGGAAGAGAGACTTACTAGGTCTTGATGGTACTTTTTTGAAGGGTCCTTTTCCAGGACAGGTGTTGACAGCTGTGGGTATTGACTCAAACGGTGGCATATACCCACTAGCATATGGGATTGTAGAAGCTGAGACAATGGCGTCATTGTAACACCCTAAAAACAGGACTAATTTAAACCTCAAATTATAACAAGATTTAAACATAAACTTTCTAAACTTTATACATAAGCAAAGATTCAACCTTGAGGATCACATTTACATATTTAGAGTTCTTCAAATAACCTATTAATCTAATCATGTCACTATAATCAGATTAACTAGGTTATCTAAGTGATCTATTCAAAACCTCAGTATTCGAAACTTCTTTGCTAATTCAAAAGCTCTCGTCCCACATCCCTTTATCTTCCCGAACTAGTACCTGGTAAGAAAACATCATTTGAAACGATTAGGCTAATGCCTAGTGAGAACATTCAGTTTCAAAATAATATTTGATCAAAGCATTGCCAACAAGGCATAACAAACCTGGTTTACTCTTTTTCTTACCGCATACCGAACCATTCATCAATATCAGTTTAAACCTGATTACATGACTACGAATCTGACATCAAGTCCTTCGTTGCTCATATTCCAATTTCATGACTACGAATCTGACATTAAGTCAATCGTTGCTCATATTCCAATTTCATGACTACGAATCTGACATTAAGTCAATCGTTGCTCATAACCACACACATCAGAATAATGAAAGTCCATCATCTATTCTATGTGAACAAAACCTCTAGTGCCTATGGATCCATATCACCTAATTGTACTCATACAGGTATTTACTAAAATGTAAATTCCTTATAACAGCCGTATAAGCGAATTATATTTATACCTCGTAAATTCCTCATATAATTTATTATAAGCAAATCACATTTAATATATCAATTTCTTATAATAAAAGTCTAACCAATCATATTATCACTTACGGTCTTTAATATGAATATTATTGTAATTCATTTGTCCAATAAACACAATAATTACCACTCGTACATATTTTTGTCGTAAATCATTTCCCAATATCATTAATGATTTAAGCACCACCATCAACTTAAGATAAAAGATTTTTCTTTATAAAATCTTTCTTCCAAAAATCCACCCAAAACAGTTCATTTATAAAATAAACCTTACCATAATTTAAAACATTATAAAAACAGGTAAGGTAAGAATGAACTCACCTGTTATTAGATGCGACACTCTTTCTTTGATTCCGTCACTAACTCCCCAAAGATCTGAAATACCATATATATAATATACTAGTATAAATCCACTGCACAAGATTCTCTAACGACTAGAAATCCTTAATATCTAAAAATTCTCGTCTCTTATCGCAACCCCCTATTGCGATATCTCCTCATGTCGCAACCACTATTAAGACATGGCACGAAGTCGCAACCAACTGTTGAGACATGGTCACGAAGTCGCAACCAACTGTTGAGACTTGGTTACGAAGTCGCAACCAACTGTTGAGACTTGGTCACGAAGTCGCAACCAACTGTTGAGACTTGGTCACGAAGTCGCAACCAACTGTTGAGACTTGGTCACGAAGTCGCAACCAACTAATATTCAAGCATGTCTCAACCAACTAAAAAACGTACAAACCCAGAAATTATCAGTTTTAGACCATGTTTGTTTCTATAAACATGCATATATGTTTTCTACTACTAACATAACATATCTACTAACCCAGATTCTCATAATCATCCAAAAATTCTCAAAACCCATTTTATCTTCATAAAAGTTTATGAACACAAATTCATACTTTCAAACTATTAATGATTATATAAATCTACATATATGTTTAGAACTAATAACTGAACATTAACATATACTCAGATTTCTTAAATCATCCATAAATCACAAAACCCAAATCTAAAACTCCATAGCAAAACTTTATCTATAACATAGAAATTTATTCAAGAAGATTACCTTGGTTTGATTCCCACAATTAAGCTTAAATCTCCAGCTGAATAATTATCAGATTATCTTCTTGTTCTTTTTGCTTTCCTTCTTCTTTTTCACCGTCTCTCTCTCTTTTCTCTTCAACGAAACAACACACACACACACACATGGCACTCTTATTTCTAAAATGCCTAATAAATGAACACCTCATCCAATTTACACGAATGGGGCGGTGATGTGTTTAGATTAATCACATTTACCAAACAGCCCCTCCAACTATATACACTTGGCAAGTTAAGTCCCTTCACTCATAAATTAAAATTAAAGTTTACCCCTTAACTTAATATTCCACAAAACATTTAACATAACTTATTCGGGAATAAACTCTAAAATTTAATTTATCAAATAACCAATCATAGCTTATCAAATAAATATACTCAATTTATTTAATAAACCCAAACATTGTCTTTTATAAAAACTGGGATGTTACAATACTCCCCAACTTGAAAATGATTTCGTCCTCGAAATCGAAGCTAGATAAACAAATGAGGATATCTAACCTTCATATCCTCCTCCGATTCTAATGTTACATTAGTACCTTGATGATGTTTCCATTGTACCTTCAACCTAACTACTTCCTTACCATTACGTAACCTTTTAATTGACTTAACAAAATTTCTTCTGGTTTCTCCACACAACAACTCTTTTCATCCACTCTTACTTTAGTAAAAGAAATCACATCATACCAATATGAAATATTTTGTACATCTCTTCACTTTAAGTCTTACATACTTAATCACGAATAAAAGTCCAGAAAGAACAAGGATTCATCTTTTCATATTTTCTGAACCTTATCTCTTTCATCATTACTCGCTCCCCAACTTGGATTTACAAGCCTCCTTAGAGTAACTGTTTATCATTAAATCTTTATCCGACTATTGCTTGACCTACTATACCATTACCACATAACTCAATCTCCGGGTCTCAAAATAACATTAACGTATACTGCTTGAAAATCTACACTCACTTTAAATTGAGTATACTCACCACTTTTGAATACTTCGATAATTACGGCCAAGCATTGTTATATCCATGACTCACACGTTTCTTCAGTAAAAAGTGCTACCATTTCCTCACATCACTATTGCACTACGCGACCACATTGCAACCAAGCACTAAAATGTTGTATATCAAAGGTGATAATTCTATTGAACCTGTATTATAACTATATTCTTAGGTCCGACCTTTCTATCATTACTTGTCTCTTTCTCTCAACTTTTCCACATACCGATAATATTTTCTCATTACTATTTGTGATCCCTACAATAACAAGTAATCAAATGACAATAACAATAATATCAACAAATATGCTCACCTCTATATATGAATGATGATCTCGCAGTCTACTACACATGAAGATGGAGAGTTTTTCTCTTGGTGTATGCTGCGATGGTTTTACAAATAGAGGCTTAACCTAAATAAAAGGAAAAGCAAACTATATATACTAAAGACAAGTTTGGCAAACTTGTCACATTTGGTCCCTCTACTTGTTATCTACTTGGTACAACAAATATAGCACTAACAATCTCCCCCTTTGTACCAATGTAGAGCCATAAGCTTTAGATGTCCACCGGGACCACATGTCTCTTCTGAAATCCCGAATATGAGCTCGAATCTCTTTAGTTCATTCCTGTACTGCCTTCGGTAAGTGATGGCATCCAGGACTTCCTTGATCAGCTCTTTCTCTTTGTCTTTCAGCTTCACTTCCCCGTTTTTGATGATTGTGAGCATCATGATCATCAAAATTCTTTACAAATTCAACAGTCTTTGAAAACGAGAAACAATCTCCTCCTTTGATCTGTATAACCGTCAATTCCAGAAATGTTTATCCGAATCTTTTCAAATTCAGATAATATAAAAGTGGTAACCCTGAAACAACGGATGAAACAGTTAAAATGCCTGTAAGTTGCACAAAGCCACTTAGTACAACGGATGTACTTTGGAAATGAGCTTTTTGATGATCACTCCTCCAGGGCTTCCATTCAATAATCGAAAAACACAAAGGAATTTCTATGAACGTTATGACAAGAAAACATATTCCTTGTGTGTACGTGCAAGTGTAGAAATGATTGAAGCAACTTATGCTTGATTATAGGCTCAAATTGTGTAAACTGTTGAGACAGCAACAAGTTTTCCACGGACTCAATGTGCATGATTGAAGTGCGAAGGTGGGGCAAACTTCCTTCTTTTTCAATATCCAAACCTTCCGAGTGAAGATTAGATAGATTATACGCTGCGTCCCCAAGGAAATTGAAACATTTCTTTGTTGAGAAAGAAATGAGTAGCTGGTGGGGTTAAAGTAAGAGTTGGCATGGGCTAGTTGCCTGTTTCAATGATGGTCACCAAAGAATGTGAACCAATCAGTAATGTGGCTGCCCGGCTCAGAAATTGGTTAGTGCAGAGTTCTCGTATTCTTTTAACTCTGTTCTCACATACTCTTTCTGTTTTTCATCAGCTCACTGCTAACCAAACTCTCTTTTTCATTTTATCTCAGCACAATGAGATTACTCAACCAGATGAGTTATCTCCCCCACTCTTTGATTTCGACCCCTCACCCCTCAATCACTCAAGGATAACTTCTTGGGTAGGAAACACTGGTTAACGTGGATCCATAGAAGTTCTTTTAAGCTCTCACACTGATTCCCATGAATGTTGTCCTAAAAGATATGTTGTTCAACACTTTATCTTAAACAATTATAAATCTCAACTTTTTGAAAACATTGTCATCAAAATGTATGCTCCTCAATAATATCATGAAATATTTGAGCATTTGAACGTTGAAGATTTCTCACAACAAGAATATTGAATGAATGAAATGAATTTGAAAGACTTGTTTGAGAATCTGACAATGTATCAATTCGATCAAAATATGAAAGATATTCATTAACGGTTAGGGTATCAAAGAATTGGATCTTTTGTTTATATGAACAAATATAAACAATCTTTGAATGAAACGGTTATGCTCTTACGCTGAAATGAAAATGATGCTCAACACAATGTTGGAAATTCAAACGGGAGTATTACCATCGAAAAGTTGGTTCGTTTTAAGACATGGTAATAACAAAGTCAAAAAGAAGTCGAACCGGTGTGTATGAATACTTGAAAGTATATAGATAAGATAATACGCAAGTATTAATCTTTGGAAACACACGGTCAGAAACAATGATATAATAACCCGAGATATACATGAAAACATTTAAAACACACTTCTAAAATTATATAAATCTTTTTGAAATAGAGAAGCGGTTTGAACATTTAAGAAAACAATTTTTCGTGTTTGAAAGTCGTTCTTCTTTCAAACAGTCTCAAGTTAAGTTCAGAAGATACTTACAGTCATCAGTACTATCTCCCCCTCAAATTATGATCGGCTGATTTAAAATCGAATAAGCTCCCCCTCAAAATCTGCAAAGATCTTAATTTGACAAAATCAGCACATTTAACAGTCAAAGGCTATTTTTTTTTAATTTATTTATTTATTTATTTATTTATTAAAGATTAAGAACGAGTCCTGATCTGATATGATCAGAAGTCAAACACATTGAAAGCTCGGGTTCTAAACTGAAGTGTTTAGAAGCCATTAACATGTTGAAATGCGGGTTCTGAACTGTTATGGACAGAAGCCATCAGCTCATTGAAATCCGGGTTCTAAACTGACATGTTTAGAAACCATTAATCTCTTTGAGATGCGGGTTCTAAACTGAAGTGTTTAGAAACCACTATCTTAAACATTTTAGAAAGATATATCAATAAGCACAAATATATCAAAAGTTTAGAAATTCTCTCCCCCTGAAATTATGCATGTTGTTCAGCATAGGTACTCTTCTTCAAATCTGCACAGTTCTCATCTGTTTCCAGTCATGTGTATGGTATAGTTCTGACAATCAGCACCACACATGATAAACCTGCAAAACAAATTAAGTTGATTTTGGTACCCAATGGAACTTGGGTCCTGGCTTGTTATGTGCAGTTCGATTTGAAGGAATATTATAAGTACCATACCAGTACTGAACATGTTCTTTCTTCACAAAATCATGAGTTCCACAATAAGAACAACATATGTGCTTTTGTGCTAACCTAATCAAATGATTTGTAGAATAAATAAGATTAGGTTTAACAAAAGACTTACCTTTTGGAGCGTTGTTCTTCTTGTTGGCGGGTGTAGGAACATATGACTTTGGGGCATCTCTTTCAGGAGTTGAGCCTTTCACTTTCCAAACCATTTTTACTCTTTTGAAAACAAGATTTTCTGAAGGTTTGGAGGTAGAAGCATCTGACTTATCAACAGAATGATTATAAAAGAGATTGGAAGGACGAATATGATCTTTTGAAAAACCCTTTGATTTGTCAAATCCCTTGGAAGAAACATCAGTATTTATTGAACTTGAAGCCGTTCTAAATGAACATTCAGAACCAGTTGAGGCAACAAGTGGAGTTTGAACCATCGTGTCAGGACTTGCTGGTTTTGAGATCTCAACTTTAAAAATAATGTCTTTAAGTTCTTGGACTTTGTTAGACAAAATGTTTCTCTCTTTTGATAACAAATCAAATTCTCGTAGAAACCCAGATTTGACCTTATTCTCTATCATAATAGTAGATAAACCAGATAAATTCTTTGTCAGCCTTTTTATTTCATTCTGAAAAATCTTTCTTTCTTTCTCAAAATCATCTTTCAAACACTTTGTTTGAAATCCTTCAACCTTCAACTTTTCAGACTCTTTTCTTTCAAAATCATGCTCTCTCCTCTCCTTTTCAAGAGTCTTTTCTAAATCAGACAATTTGTTAAAAAGCTTAACAAACTTTGTTTCAAAAGATTTTCTTTGAATATCAAACTCAGACGTCTTTTTCTCAAGCTTTTCCTTTTCTAAAAATAAAACTTTTTCAAAATCTGAGTTTTGATTTGAAAGTTTTATGCATCTGAGCTCGATAGCTTTCTTTTCCTCATCAACTTGATCAAGATCAGATATTTTCTTTGTTAGCTCAACGTTCTTTTCCTCTAAAGAAAGCATGAGATTTGCTTTAGATTCACAATCACACTTCTCCACACCAACTTGTGTTTTCAGATAGTCAAACGTGTTTAAATAAACGGCAATAAGCTTTTCTTGTTCTCTAATTTTAGCCATATATTTAGAATTATCGCTCTGAATTTTGCTAGCTGTCATTTTAAATTACTTGTAATGATCGTATAATATCAAACTGTTCGGATTAGAAAAATTAAAATTGTTCACTTTTGCAACAACACTCTATCGCAAAAAAATTTGAGATACCACGAACCGTCGCAAATGATACTTGAGATTCCAACCAAAAAGTTGCTAAGCCTTTGATTTAATTAAAAAATATGCAACTTGATTTTTAAAAAAAATTGCAATATTTAATTAATAAAAAAATTGCCAAACTAACCAAATTCTCTTGTTGATTGCGAAGCTCACCAAACAATCACCAACTCTATATTTAATAATAATAAAAAACATGTGATTTGATAAGTTGTAGTTGATTGCGATGCAAATTTGACTCAAAAAAAATGAAGGTTGCGATCCTCACCAACAAGCCAAAATAGAAGGTTGCGATCCTCACCAAAAAGCCAAATTAGAAGGTTGAGAGGCAAAGATTCAATCGCAATGAAGGGTTGCGAGGGATTTTTTTTTTTTTTTTTTATGGTTGCGAGGGAAATTAAAGATGAAGGTTGCGAGGGAATCTTTCCTTCGCAATAAGAGGCTGCGAGGGAATCTTTCCTTCGCAATGGTCTGTTGCGAGGGGTATGAACTGGATGATTTTTCAGGAGTTGAATCTTCAATACACCTCGGAATGGGCTGAAAATTTGAACGAGTGTTCCTCACAACATTCTGGGCACTTTTATAACTTGGAGTTTTGTCTAAAAACCAACAAAAATGTGATTTTTGAAGCAACCCAGTACGTGAAAACAAAACAGAGACTTTTTGAAAAATATAGAAAATTGCACAAATTGAGCTACACTCCTGGTGATATGCGGAATTAAGTACACAGGAAATTTTTACTAACACTCTTTGATAGATTCCAACCACTAGAAGAACTCTAGAGGCCAAAATCAACCAAAAAATGATGAACTTTAAGAACACTCAATATTTGCACAAAAACTCATATAATTCTAATCTGAACAATATGATAATCTGCTCTGATACCAATTGTGATCCCTACAATAACAAGTAATCAAATGACAATAACAATAATATCAACAAATATGCTCACCTCTATATATGATTGATGATCTCGCAGTCTACTACACATGAAGATGGAGAGTTTTTCTCTTGGTGTATGCTGCGATGGTTTTACAAATAGAGGCTTAACCTAAATAAAAGGAAAAGCAAACTATATATACTAAAGACAAGTTTGGCAAACTTGTCACATTTGGTCCCTCTACTTGTTATCTACTTGGTACAACAAATATAGCACTAACACTATTCATAACCAAACAGTTGTACCAAAATTCTAACTTAAGGCATTCAACTAAGTTATCTTAAAACGACATATCGTCCACAGTTACTACACATTCCTTAATTTGCAACTAATACTTTCTCGGGCAATTCTTTCACACATAAGAAGCAACTCTCCTTCCTTAAGGATTTTGCATCTATCACACCACAATTTAACTAACACACTCCTCATCTTTATTTAAACTTACTATGATTCAAAATCATAAACTTATTTAGCGACTCACCCAACCAAAATCACTTTGGATAAACACCCACTCCCGTTCCGACATTCTATCCCGATATTAGCCAAATCACTACTTTGTTCATCCCCAACTTTAGTTGAACTGCAACTCACGAGTTTCTAATTAATTTAAACTTACTCGTTTCTTACTAGCTCTTTAGGATTCCAAACCATTACACAGACAGGGCACAATCCCTCACCGATCGACATTGTTTATACACTCATTTTATTCGTGCCTAATACTTCATCTTTTATAAACCATCCACATCGTAAGTAAAACGCTTATCTTAAAGTAACAATCTTTCACTATCTTAATATCCTTACAAGACTTAACATACCATACATGATCTCAAAAGAATAACCAATACATTCAGATCATGTAAACTTTAATTATAACACAACTCATGTAATTCCAACCCCAAACCTACGTCGAGCTTATTAAACCGAGCGAACGCCCTTAAGACTTAACCGAGTCCATAACCGAGCCATCTACTCAAATAATCTAATGATAATTTATCAATGTCAACTCATGCAATTAAAATGTATCTAACCCACATCATACAACCCACGCTCCGAGGCGTGATAATCTCACGACCCCTTCATTGCTACTTTCCCAATGAAGTCAATTCATATATGTATTTATATATACACGTATATGCAACTCTTTTATACTCATCAATATATATATCTTACCAAAGTTCAGTAGTACCTAAGGTACTAAGAATACAAGATCATCAAACGGTCCTCACACATAAGACCAATACTTAAAACGACACTTATTTAAATAAAATGCAATTAAGCACATAACACATCATAATTATTGCACAACCACAATAATTCTAAAAGCGTATTTTGACCACATAGCTTTCACTGATGCAATAATTTAACCAAAACCTTTTAACCCGTGATTTATTCGTCAATCACTCAAATTCCCAAAAGTGGGTGTTTCACAAATTATAATCCATTCTGTAACATCCCCATCTCACTGAACACGATATTGTCCGCTTTGCGCATACCCTCTGCATAACAGCATGCCGATACCGCTCACGGTTTTGTTCCTGCCCGCACAGGCATACGCGGGACGCACCCAGACCGCACCCAATGACAGGCAAAAGGCCTCATATATCTTACGCAAATGTCGACTTCAACGTCAATAGTCAATCTGTCAATACTCCTTACCCTATTCTTTAACAACGGTCCCTAACTGAAGCTAATCCTTCCAACATATCATAATCCAATTCACATCCCATCGTCTTTATCTCAATTTATTCGTGCAACGTTAATATCTCAAGATTACCATAAATTCTTATTTGACGTCGAGGATATTTCCTTTCGGTCTCATCACGCTACTCATAACGATTTGCTAATTCCGTTACCTTGATGACTACTAGTCCTTCCTCCGGACGCAATCGTCCCTCGGGAACTTTATTTCTAGTCATCGAACAAGGGTACAAACCCTCATACATCCGACACTAAAGTCCACTTTCGACTCTCCCACTGTTCACCTCTCATCCTGAACACAAATTCCAAAACTTCAAACATCCTCCCATGATTTATCTAACATCTCTCCACTCTCTGAGTTATTTCTTAGCTTATAGTGTAATACTCTACGACCTAGTGAGTTCATAGCCTTCATGCATGACAACGCGATAAATAAATCATTTCACACATTTTCTCATTTTAAAGAACAACGCTTGAAACAACTTGGGCACACATGACCCCAACATTCTCATAACTCCAATGTACTGCACAACGATCTCGAGAACCGTTTGCATACAACTTTCCGTAAAACTTAATCTTTCTCAACCAAAATGATGTTGTTACGACAACAATGTATTAAATTAAAATCTTTTCATACTACAAAAGTTTTAAAAGAATTTTCCAACACGAAGCAAATTAGTCGGTCCTCATATGATATCATCAAGTCAATACTCTTGTTGGTTATAAAAGTTTTGCTGGCCAACGTTTTCTTGACCTTTTCTACCATTAACCTTTCGTATAAAAATACAAAATATTTTGCAAATTGGTAAACCCAAAATTTCATTGTGCATCATAAATGAAATTGTCTCTTTCTTTAAATACACATTTGAACATGCAACTCAGCCTCAGCTAAAATTGTTATTTATGCATTTGTTTTGAAATCATGCAAACTCATGTAGCACACTTACTAGGACACCATGCATAAAACTTTACTCGCCACTGAAGGCTACTCACTCAAACAAGGTCAATCGTTTTACTCACGCAACTTATCATTGACACACTACTTCCGACCAGTGGTTGCCCTTTCGGCCTTGTAACACTTGCTATAAATGCATTCCACGGCCCACTTACTCAACCATTTCATACTATTTCCATCTTGATCAATCATCTTACATTCTATCTCCACACATTTCAATTCACCTATTAAAGGTTGTCTCGGCGGACTTTCATGAGTCCCGCCAATTCCAGGTTGTCCTTCCAATTCCCAATCATTACTGATCTATTCTCCAAAGAATTGAAGGACCTTGGTGGCGTATCCACCATCGTTCTGCTATAACACACAGGAATAACCATAAAATGGTTATACGAGTATAGACATACGAAACGTACTTTACCAATCATTAGTCACTGTAACAATTTAGAAACAAGTATACTCGTGTATTGATATATTCATAATAACAGTAGCTAATTAAGATTGTGAATATATCATACCTGAGAATTCTCGTTACCATCGCTATGGTACTAATTCCAAGTATTTCCGTCGACTCAAGACTATCCCGTCTTAATGCTTCTACCCAATCTCACGAATCATATCTTAATTCATCCCAGCTTAAGTCTAAGTACCTCCTCAGCATACTTAGTTCACTTAAACTAATGCTCTGATACCAATTTGTAACACCCTAAAAACATGACTAATTTAAACCTCAAATTATAACAAGATTTAAACATAAACTTTCTAAACTTTATACATAAGCAAAGATTCAACCTTGAGGATCACATTTACATATTTAGAGTTCTTCAAATAACCTATTAATTTAATCATGTCACTATAATCAGATTAACTAGGTTATCTAAGTGATCTATTAAAAACCTCAGTATTCGAAACTTCTTTGCTAATTCAAAAGCTCTCGTCCCACATCCCTTTATCTTCCCGAACTAGTACCTTGTAAGAAAACATCATTTGAAACGATTAGGCTAATGCCTAGTGAGAACATTCAGTTTCAAAATAATATTTGATCAAAGCATTGCCAACAAGGCATAACAAACCTGGTTTACTCTTTTTCTTACCGCATACCGAACCATTCATCAATATCAGTTTAAACCTGATTACATGACTACGAATCTGACATCAAGTCCTTCGTTGCTCATATTCCAATTTCATGACTACGAATCTGACATTAAGTCAATCGTAGCTCATATTCCAATTTCATGACTACGAATCTGACATTAAGTCAATCGTTGCTCATATTCCAATTTCATGACTACGAATCTGACATTAAGTCAATCGTTGCTCATAACTACACACATCAGAATAATGAAAGTCCATCATCTATTCTATGTGAACAAAACCTATAGTGCCTATGGATCCATATCACCTAATTGTACTCATACAGGTATTTACTAAAATGTAAATTCCTTATAACAGCCGTATAAGCGAATTATAATTATACCTCGTAAATTCCTCATATCATTTATTATAAGAAAATCACATTTAATATATCAATTTCTTATAATAAAAGTCTAACCAATCATATTATCACTTACGGTCTTTAATATGAATATTATTGTAATTCATTTGTCCAATAAACACAATAATTACCACTCGTACATATTTTTGTCGTAAATCATTTCCCAATATCATTAATGATTTAAGCACCACCATCAACTTAAGATAAAAGATTTTTCTTTATAAAATCTTTCTTCCAAAAATCCACCCAAAACAGTTCATTTATAAAATAAACCTTACCATAATTTAAAACATTATAAAAACAGGTAAGGTAAGAATGAACTCACCTGTTATTAGATGCGACACTCTTTCTTTGATTCCGTCACTAACTCCCCAAAGATCTGAAATACCATATATATAATATACTAGTATAAATCCACTGCACATGATTCTCTAACGACTAGAAATCCTTAATATCTAAAAATTCTCGTCTCTTATCGCAACCCCCTGTTGCGATATCTCCTCATGTCGCAACCACTGTTGAGACATGGCATGAAGTCGCAACCAACTGTTGAGACATGGTCACGAAGTCGCAACCAACTGTAGAGACATGGTTACGAAGTCGCAACCAACTGTTGAGACATGGTTACGAAGTCGCAACCAACTGTTGAGACTTGGTCACGAAGTCGCAACCAACTGTTGAGACTTGGTCACGAAGTCGCAACCAACTGTTGAGACTTGGTCACGAAGTCGCAACCAACTGTTGAGACTTGGTCACGAAGTCGCAACCAACTAATATTCAAGCATGTCTCAACCAACTAAAAAACGTACAAACCCAGAAATTATCAGTTTTAGACCATGTTTGTTTCTATAAACATGCAGATATGTTTTCTACTACTAACATAACATATCTACTAACCTAGATTCTCATAATCATCCAAAAATTCTCAAAACCCATTTTATCTTCATAAAAATTTATGAACACAAATTCATACTTTCAAACTATTAATTATTATATAAATCTACATATATGTTTAGAACTAATAACTGAACATTAACATATACTCAGATTTCTTAAATCATCCATAAATCACAAAACCCAAATCTAAAACTCCATAGCAAAACTTTATTATAACATAGAAATTTATTCAAGAAGATTACCTTGGTTTGATTCCCACAATTAAGCTTAAATCTCCAGCTGAATAATTATCAGATTATCTTCTTGTTCTTTTTGCTTTCCTTCTTCTTTTTCACCGTCTCTCTCTCTCTCTCTCTTTTCTCTTCAACGAAACAACACACACACACACACACACATATGGCACTCTTATTTCTAAAATGCCTAATAAATGAACACCTCATCCAATTTACATGAATGGGGCAGTGATGTGTTTAGATTAATCACATTTACCAAACAGCCCCTCCAACTATATACACTTGGCAAGTTAAGTCCCTTCACTCATAAATTAAAATTAAAGCTTACCCCTTAACTTAATATTCCACAAAACATTTAACATAACTTATTCGGGAATAAACTCTAAAATTTAATTTATCAAATAACCAATCATAGCTTATCAAATAAATATACTCAATTTATTTAATAAACCCAAACATTGTCTTTTATAAAAACTGGGATGTTACAATCATGGACCTGGTTCTTAGAGTATCTTGGAGAGGATCTTGATCTGTGTACAAGATCAAACTTCACATTCATAACAGATAGACAAAAGGTTAGTTTTCCAATTGATGTGTATACTAATTGATGTGTATACTAATTGATGTTTGTGACAGGGACTACTTCCAGCCATTGCAAAGGTTTTTCCATGTGCAGAACATAGATTCTGCCTTAGACATATACATGACAACATGAAGCAAACTTGGAAGGGGAAAGCATACAAGGACCATCTTTGGCAATGTGCAACTGCAACAACTGTTCCCCAATTTGAACATGCAATGGAACAACTTAGAATGTTCAATCAATCTTGTTATGATTCGTTGAAGCTCATCTCACCTCAATCATGGTCTAGGTCCCATTTCACAGGTTAGTTGAACTTACTTTCACTCAGTCTGTGTTACCTTTAGTTACCTCAACAAACTGTCTCATTTCACAGGTTACTTTAACTTTCAATATTATTTTGTGCAATTCAGGTAGGTGTCATTCTGATGTACTTCTCAACAATATGTGTGAAGTCTTCAACATGCAGCTTATTTAGGGTAGGGATAAGCCAATAATTTCATGTTTGGAGTATATTAGGCATTACTTAATGAAGAGGATAGTACATGTGTTGAAAGTCATTGATAAGACTCAAGGACCACTCACTCCAACAGCAAGCAAAGCACTGGAAAAGAACAAGAGTGAAGCAACTAAATACAAAGTATATTGGAATGGTGGAGACAGGTATGAGGTTTGTGGTCCTTGGAATGATCAAGTGGTAGTTGATGTGAGGGCAAAGACTTGTACATGTAGGAGGTGGGAACTGACTGGTATCCCTTATAAGCATGTTGTAGCAACTAATTGGAACATGGCTTTGAATGGAGCAAATGTTGATTTGTCTGAGAAATAGGTTGATGAAAGTCTTTGGCTTGACACTTGGAAAGACATGTACAGATTCAAGATTGAACCCATCAATGGCAAAGCATATTGGGACAAGTGTGATTGCCCAACAACACTTACTGCACCAAGCTATCATAAACAAATTGGGAGGCCCAAGAAGAAAAGAAAGAGGGGTCAACATGAAGAGAGCACTGGAGATGGGAAAGCAACCAAATTAAGCAGGACTGGGAGGACTGTGAGTTGTGCAAAGTGCAGGAAGGAAGGGCATAACTCAAGGACATGAAAAGGTGGATAGATGTGAAGTGGTAATGTATTTTGGTAATGTATGTATTTTGGTACTGTGTTTGGTAAGTTGGATGAAACAGTAGCTTTGGTTAGGTAAACATTTTCTATGTGTTTGGTAAATTAACAGAAAATGAATGTATTTTGGTATTATATTAGGCATAACTTGTATGAATGCATATTCTGTGTTTTGGTGATGTATTTGGTTTTAAATGGGCAATGAAACAGGGTAACTTGTATGAATGTATATTCTGTGTGTTATCTTTGATGAGATGCAAACATTCAAGAAAACTGTTGGTTCCTGTTTTGCTTAACAATGATGTTTATATCTAATAGTTCAAATAAGATGTAATGCGGAAGCGTATTTGACGAACTAAACAGATATAATATGGTAGAATAACACACAATATCAAATACAAGTAATGTAAATAAGACAGATAAATAGCTTAATGATTCACTGTATTTGATATATCAAGAACACCAAGAACACCGAAAGGTTTAACAAGAATCTGTTCTTGTGGTGTGTGTGTTTTTCAAAGCTTAATTGAAGAGCTCATATGAGCCTTCTATTTATACTACTTCTAAAGGGGACAATAAGGACTTAAGGTACAAAACGCTATTCTGGAACTGTTGCAGATACAACGTTCATTAAATGCTCCGTATTCAGCTTTAGGCGGAAACCTATCAGAGTTTGACACGTGGAGTTGTCAGGTCACGCCTTTGTACGATTGATCTTTAGAACCTTCGAATGGCAGATATTGTAAGAAGCATGTTCGTCCTTGTTAAGATCTTTTGCGTAGATCTTATTTTTACCACAGAAGCTTTGTCAAGTATGACAGAAGCTCTGTGGCCTTGTCCGCTTAGAAGTGTCTTCTATTGCTTCTTTATTTCGGTCTTCTTGATTAACCTGGCAGAGCCTCTGTCGAAGACTTCTGTCTTCTCGGTTACTCGGCTACTCGGCAGAGCCTCTGTCGAACACTTCTATATTTGGCCTATTTTTCAATACTTCTATTTACAGAAAGATTGGAGCTAACAATCTCCCCCTAGGTATTGAAAAATAAAAAATTGAAAAGTGCAGATTTTTAGGCTAAGTACATAACAAGAGGTGAAACATTATACCTCAAAAGATTTTACATTTCTTTCATACATAAAATATGCCAGAGGCATTTACATTGATTTACATTATGAAAGGAAATGTTTGCAGAGGTTGAAAAAGGACTTCAGATGTTGGCGTTTGTGAAGTCGTTGAAACTTCTGTTGTCGAATCCTTTTTCTCTAAGCTCATGATAGAAACTGATGCAGAGGTTTCGTAAGTTGATTGTTGAGTCGATGACCTGTATTAGTCTATCAGCAGAGGTTGTGTCCATCAATTCTGATCCTCTGTGTTCTACGAGGCTTGCTCTGAATTTTGTCAAAGTACTTGTTGCATACTTCTGACAGTCCATCTCTACGAACAGTCTGGACTTCCCAGCAGGATCTTGAAAGACTAACCCAAACCTTGGAGATGTAATAATCGAGTTTGGTATGGCAGAGGATGGGCAGTCATTTTCTGGTGGTCGGAGTGCGAGGTTTCTTACTCCGAGATCTCGTGCTAATTGGAAGTCGACAAGGCTGTATAGCAGAAGTTTCTCACGCATGGCTTTCCTTATTACCCTGTATGCCCTTTGATGTGCATCTGTTGTGAAGTTTTCTTTTGTCTAGAGCAGAAGGTCGGGTAGGTCGTAGGGATTTAGATTTCTCAGATCAACATCTGAGAATTGATTCATGGTTCTGTTCTCCCTTCTGACCTTGTATATATTATAGGAAACCTTAGGTCTAGTTCTGGTTTGAGAAAACTTATAGTATATGACCTTATCGATTTTCTCGATTGAGAAGACTTCGTGTTTTGGCTTGGGTTTTGTTCTTGTGAAGATGTTTTTGAGGTCAGCATGAAGTTTGGGATCTTGGACCATTGGTAGCATTGGATCTCTGGCAGTTCTGTTGTAGAGATACCTGTACACCACTTCTTCCATTTGAGGTGGAGGTGCACCAGGTGAAGGCATGGGTCTGCGCAGAGCATCCATTTTCTTCTTAATTTCTGCCACTCGATCCTCTGTGAGCTTTTTCTTTGGATCCAGAACCGGTATGTTTGACAGAGGGGTGGCACCAAAAGCCCAATCTTCTTCTTCTGGTTTTGGTGTAACATAAGCATCGAAAGAGCTCTTCATCAGTGTTTCTATTGGAGGTTGATGCTTGGCCTTTTTCTTCTGCAGTTCCTCTGTCATAATCCCTTTGCCTTTGTCTTTTGCCATTGGTTTGTCTGCTTGTAGAGATGGGGTTTCCTCTGTGGGTTTTGGTATTTGAGCTTCAGAGGGTTTGGTTGTAGGAGGTTCTGTGGGGGTTACCTCTATTGGATTTGACACTTGAGTTTCAGAGGGCTTGGTTGGTGATGTGGGTTTTGTTGGAGAGGCTTCAGGGTTTTGCTAAGATATTTTCTCTGTTTTTGAGCAATGGTTTTGATTCTTGGGTTGGTTCTAGGTGTTGGGGAAGGTAGTTCTTCTTCAGAAGATGTCAGAATTTGGAAGTTCTCTTGGGTTTGGACATCTTCTCCGAATACAGAGGGGAATTCCACAGAGGTGGGTATTGCCTTTGTGGTCTGTTGTTGGTTTTCAGTGGTTTGGGGTATTTGGGTTTCAGCTGGGGTTTCTTAAAGGGTTTTTTCCACAGAGGTGGTTGTTGCCTCTGTGGACTGTTGTTGTCTTCCTTGGGTTTGAGTTGAGGGAACTTGGTTTAGGGGTTCTGTGGATACCGGTGGAGCTGGTAGGCCTCTGTTTGCAGCTTCTTCCCTTTGTTCCTCCCCCTCAGGATGATCTGATGAATCGTCAGAATCATCATCAGAGTCATCCTGACCCTTATCTGTTGTACCCTCTGCCCTGCAAGATGTATCTGGTTTCTTTGGAGGAGTTGCACTTGCGGCTATTAGTTTTGCGCATACATCATCACAGAGTCCAAGAAGAGTTTGGAGCTCTGCTTCTATGTTATAGCGCATTCTGCCGATGCTTTCTCTGAAGTCTTTCACGTAATTTGACTTGGCAGCAGTGAAAGCTCTGATCATTTCTGTTACCTTATCGATCACGCTTTGTCCAAGTTCTGTGAGCTGGGCTCTGGTCATATAATCTAGGGCTTCATAGCCAGAGTTGCTTCTGTTGTTTGCTCTTGAACTTGGTCGAGGGCCTTCTTTAAATCTTCAGGAGTAAGGCCCTTGGGGTGGAGGCTTGATCTTTGAGTTGAGCCAAGAGATCTTTGATAGAAGTTTGGAAGGCAGAGGTTGTGGCCTTCTCAAACTCAGCAGCAGAGGTGGCAAAGGTCGTAGCATTTGTCTGCATCTGGGCTAAGGCTTTTTGCACCTCTGTGGACAAGTTGTCCATTTTGGTGTTTAGATTTGTGATTGCCCTGGATGTAATATCTGGAAAAGAATTAAAAGATCTTTGCAACTCTTTCAATGTATTGTCCACAGAGGTGACAAGGGTTTGGAACTCATCCCTTGATACATGTGGACGTTGTGTAACCTCTGGGGGAACACATTCGTCCCCAGAGTGAGTTCCCGTTCCTGGAACACCTTCTTTCACCCCTGTTTGTATGTTGAGGATGGAAGGATTTCCTTCTGATCCTTGATCTGAGGGTTTTGAGGCCTCATGAACTACAGAAGTTTTGTTAAGGACAGTGTCTTGATCCACTCCAGAGGTGGGTACAAGAGTATCCTTAAGTTGACTCGGGGATTTGTCTAGAATCCCTTCGTCTATGTGCACTCTAGGCTCCTCTGAAGAGCCTGTGGGCCCTAATGTAGTGTGCGTGTCAGAGGAAACAAATTCCTCTGTTGGGATTTCTGGTGTGATCTGGGGAAATTGATCACTTACTAAGGGCAAGTACTTTAGAGAGGACTCCCCTGGAATGGATTCCCCGGGAATGATTGGTATAGAGGATGAAGGAGTTTCCTCTGCCCGATTGGTTTGGGGTTGGTTCAAGCTGTGCGGCTCTTGTTCAATATTACCTTCTGCCACTAGACTGGTGGCAATAGGTATGTGGGTTGCACTGGGAGTTGGTTGTTGTTGAGAGCCTCTATTATTCCAGGTTTCTGTTCTAGTTTCTCCCTCTGTTAGGTATCCAAGCACTACTTCACTATCTATAGTTTCAATATGCGTCGCTACCCTATGGCTTGGTGCTTCTTCCCTAGCTTCTGTTGCAGCTTCTTCCCTAATGAATAGAGAGTCGTACATTGGATGTGATCCAAATAATTGTTGTACGTGGGGATGATAAAGACCTTTTCTTATTTGGTCAGCTTCCTCTACATCAGAATCAACTTCTGAGACTTCTACCCTAGTCTCCCTAGTTTCAACCATCTCCACTGTTGGACCTCCTAACATGGTGTCCATGTGATGGTCTTCTGTGGCTACTTCTGCCTCTGGGCTTGCCCTTAACACATCAAAACCTGTTTGAAGAAAGGGGGGTAGTACCTCTGGTGTCTTACTCTGAGCGTCCCTTGGAGTTTGGTCATCCTCATCCAAGTCGGAAGAGATTCTGAAGTCTGTTTCTTCTGTTGAGTGACCGAAGAGGGCTTCTGCGTTCCAGCCAGAGGTATCCAGAGTATCGGCTATTTCAGGATTCTCAAGGAAGGAGTTGAAGTCACCCTGATGGTCTGCATAGTTGATAGGTGAGTGCGATTGCAGAGGTTGGTCTTGGGGTTCTTCGATCAATTCAGCTTCCTCTGCAATGGTTCGCAGAGGAGTGTGAGGTTTCTTGGATTTCTTCTTGCTCCTCCTTTTCTTTGGTTTGGGGGCTCCCTTCTCAGAAGACTTATGTTTTCTTTTCTTCTTTTCTTTTGGAGGAGGGGGAGGTACAAAAGATCCAACCTCTGTTGCATGAGGAGGGGAAGGTTGAGCAGCAGAGGTAGAGGTGCCCTCAGTAGTTTTCTTGTGGGCTTTCTTCTTCTTCTTCTTGGGAGAGGTGGCAGAGGATTTTCTCTTTTTAGCAGGGGAGAGAATTGTTTCCTTCTGAGCGTGAAAGTTGGCATGTACAAGCTCATGTTTGGCCAAAGCTGCAGCCCATTGCTCATTTGTCATCTTTTCTACAACCCTAGATCCTAATGGGGCTCCTAGACGCGGGGGTGTCACAGGACTCGGTTCTGGAGTCCTATGATCGCGTATGTATTCTAACTTAAGGGTTTCATCGGTAGCATAGTCCAGAAGTAGCTTTGGCAGAGGTCTGCAGAATGGGTATTCAACTTCGTGCTCTGTTGGGGTGTTTTTGTTCAGGGATACAGTCTGGCCATCGGTCCATCCATTGGCCATTTTTGTAGACGTAGCAGAGGCTCTAGTAAGACACCTAGGATTCGCTGATATTGTAGAGGAGGTAGAGCATCTTTCGATCTTCCCTTGGCCTTCTGAGAAGAGATTCTTCTATCAATGGTATTAACCATTTCCTGCATCATGATGGTGGAGTACTCCAGAGGTAGATCATAATATACCCCGTACATTATGGTCAAGATTTGGTGAGAGGTTTTGTCTGGACTGCCCACTTTCCCTATTAGGCACTGGTACGTGCAAAATATGTGTTTTAATCGCAGTGGGTTGCAAACTGTCCACAGTGGGAAGTGCAAGTGTACACTGTCCACTATGATCGTCACAGCAAGTAATAGTTGGTAAAATACCAGAATCGAATCCACATAGACTGGGCAATCAAGACAATACGGTTCTCATGAGCTCCTTTTACAGGTTTCAATAACAGAAGAAGCAATATTTTGGTTTGTTCGGTGATATAGCTACTTTTAACGATTTACTAAAGAATTAAAAGGAGGAATGTAGGTTAGATTTTCCCTAGATTTTATACTAAATACCTGGTCCTAAAAAGTGATCCTTGTACTTGAGGTAGGCATTTTCGCTAGAAAAGCCCGGTTACAAAATACTCACACCGTTAGATAAAAATCTCATACTCTTAGTAATTATTGTTTTGTCAATGGTAATCTCAAAATGGACCTTTTCAGGCCTCGATGGAATGTGTAGAGACAAATACTCTAAGTGCTTTTAGAATACACCAACTAGCTTGCCTACTACTCCAGTGGGTTGAGATTAGCTCATTGTGCCGACCTCACTTTCGTAAGTGTCATAAGAATTCTTTCGAATCCCCTAACATCATTCAAGCTCGTGTCACTGCGTTCTACTTATTTCTAAGTTAAGAACTAGACTTTAGATCCTTGCAAGTGATTGGCTTGTTCGCATCCTTGGGTAAATATCAAGAATGAATGACCAAAACAATAAATATTCTAAGTATAAAGATTACTCAAGCATTTTTAATAAAATCCAGGTACTTCTCCTTCCTACATCCCAAATGATGTTTAGCCCATAACTAAAGTAAAGAAAACAAAAGAGTAGAAGTTACACATAATTAAACTGAAAGTGACTTGAATTAAACCCACAGTGGGGAACGAGAATTCGTCCCTGTCACTGTGTACTTCGAAGTACAAGTTATACTAAGGAAATAAAATACAGAAATTTAAAGTTAGCTACTGCAGTAAATGAAAGACTAACACTAATGTAGTAGTTGAGAGAATTTAAGACTAAGCCAAGCATATCATAAATGGCACCCAAGTGCTCCTTTATATACTAGGAGAAAGAGTTGGGTATTACACAAAGATGTGGGTTTTTCTAATGGGTAAAGACTGCAGTATAATGACAGAAATCAGCACTTTGGATAATCCTTTTACCCAAAAGACCCTTCACAAAGTCAATCTCTAAGTACAAGAAGGTGTACTTGTTGTCATCTTTAAGGAAACTACTTTGTACTTCTCCAGCCCATATTTCCCTGCCATTTGAACCTTCTAAACTCCAGAATACTTGCTTCCCAACTACTAGTTTCTTTTATCTTCTTGCTCTGCTTGAATAGTGGGGAACCGGAGTGGGCACAACAGTGGTTACTGTAGGATAAATCGTGAAAAACACCCAAATTCCACCAAATAATTTATTAAAGACTATGGTTCACTCTTTTTGCTCATTTTTGAGAATTGTTCCAAGAATGGGGGGGTTTTTAGAAGCGGAATGGCTAAAATTGACAAAATAAAATAGAAAATTCAAGGAAATAATAACTCTAAAAATAGAGTTATCAGGCACCTGTTAAGAATTGAGAAGAGGGTATTCCACAGAGGGGGAAGTCGATTTCTTCTGAAACTGTTCCTTTTTCTTAGGGTTGTGTTATACCCCAACATTCCAACAAATTGGCAGAGCTCTTCGTCTGTTGGTTCCTCTGCATATGCCTTTATCCCAAGCAGACCTCTGGTGGGTAGACTGAACTCCAATGAGAACATTGTTCTGTTGAATTTGAGTTCAAGATGCTCGGATTTGTCGGGTTTGGAGATGTAGCCTTTGATTTGTCTATCTTCGGGATCAAATCTGCTGCTTTGCCAAAATTGATTCAGGTATCTCGCCGGGATTTTGTTGACTGTTTTGGATAAAAGGGGGTAAAGGTAGTGGTTTTTCAGAATGTTAAAAAGGATGGCATGTGCTTTCCCGAATGCGGTTTTTGAGGGTACCATATAGTAGTTATTGGGTTTGAGGGGAAGAACACTTTCAAAGTGTTCATGAGCGATGAAGTTTTTCTCGTGGGTGGTCGGAGAGAAAGCTACTGTGTCGCCGGAGTTATCTTGTTGTAAGTTTCTGGCTATTTCTTGGTTTTGGGAATGCTCAGAATGATATGGAGAGTTCACCGGAGCATTGGAGGTGGAAGCCATTTGAGATTTCTAGCTAAATGAAGTAAAATGGAGAAGTTGCAGGTTATTGCAAGGTTCGCCGGAGAAGATAAAGAGAGTAAGTTCGTAAACTTTTAGAGGTTGTGGTAAGTTTGGTTTTATACTGAAGAGAGTGGTAGAATCTGAAAGGGTAAATATATGAAAGTGAATAAAATTTGGGATCCGTAATTGAGTATATACGGCTGGTTCAACTTTCCAGGAGAACGTGTGCCACACACGTCCAATGGGAGAATGCCACGTCAGAAGTGTCAGAGCACGATTAGATGGCGTGTGCGGCCCATTAATGCTAGGCGCGTGGGTCTTTCCTCTTCCATGGGTCTGTCACTCGCAGTAAATATCCCGCATTGTTACAAAATTTTCATAAAAAAGTCAAGCGTCAGAGTCAACAGAAGCTCTGTAGTGGAGTGAGCTTCTGTGATTTGAAATTTGTCCTTTTGTCTCCTCTGTTACTTGTACCTTTACCAAAAGAGTGAAAAATACATTGAAGAGGATCGAGAGAACTTTAGTTCAGAATTTTGTACCCACAGAGGTTTTGGAGCTCTGTTAAAGCCAGCAGAAGCTCTATGAGTCCAAATTTCTAATAACTAGAGATCTGTAAAACATTTTGATCATCCAAAGTTTTAATTGTTTTAAACACTGTTTTTAGGATTCGTTTGGAAATTTGTGTCCTTGAAAACTGTTTTGGAAATTGATTTTGTGCGAGACATTTACTTTTGGATTGTCTTGATTTGGTAACAGAGACTCTTTGGTAGAACAAGCTCTTCGACCAACAGACTTTCTTCCAGTATCTCTGTGTGTGCAATTTGTACGTACGAATCTTTTAAAGAAGACATTTGAAGTTGATCGATAGAGGTCCAGTATGAAATTTGTAGTTATAGAGGATCCGGCTTACAGAGGCTCTGTTGAGCTCAACAGAAGCTCTATGAACTTAAATTTCTCATAAAGGAATACTCGAAAATCTTTTTGATCATTTCTTGATTGGTATGTCTTAAACAATGTTTCTAGGACGTTTTTGGAAGTTGATGTCCTAGAAAAATGTTTCCAAAAAGGATTTGTACGAGATACTTACCTTTTGGCTCTCCCTTGTTCGGTAACCAATCTTCACTTCTGTGGTTTATTATAGATTATATCTCTTCTTTGGCTGCCCCTTGAATGATCAACCTCTGTAGATCAGTTCAAGGTCTCCTTCTGTTCCCCCTTGACCTATGCTTGGTTCAAATAAGATAAGTAGTGCACAGAACATATGTCGAGTTCATCAGAGGTTCTGTGAAGAATTGTCCGAGTTTCTGAACAATCCCACAGAAGCTCTGTTGGTCATAGAACTTTTGGTGATTTAAGAATTTACATTCAGAAGTTTGATTATATACATATTTACAGGAAAATCAAATCTTACTTACAGAGGATTTAACCCATGTTAATCATTCCCAACTTACCCACCAAGAAAAGGAATCTTTTCTCATCAAGTGCCTTGGTGAATAAGTCTGAAAGCTGATATTCTGTGTATACAAAGTGCATTTCGATTGTGCCATATTCAACATGATGCTTCAGAAAGTGGTACCTTATGTCGATATGCTTTGTTTTTGAGTGCTGTACTGGATTGGTAGAGATGGCAATGGCGCTTTTTGAATCACAGAAGATGGGTATCTTGTATATGTTGTGACCATAGTCCTTTTGGTGAGTTTTCATCCACAGAACTTGGGATCAACAGCTAGCAGCAGCAACATATTCAGCTTCTGTTGTAGATGTGGACACACAATTCTACTTCTTTGAAGTCCAGCTGACTAGTTTACCTCCTAGGAATTGACAACTCCAGAGGTACTCTTTCGATCAAGCTTGCATCCTCCATAATCTGAATCTGTGTAAGCCTTAAGACCATAACTAGAGTTCTTTGGATACCAGAGTCCAAGATTTTTGGTCCCTTTAAGGTATCTGATGATCCTATTTACATCAATATAGTGGGATTCTTTTGGGTTAGCTTGATATCTTGCACAGAGGCATGTGGCAAACATTATATCAGGCCTACTAGCGGTTAAGTATAACAGAGACCCAATCATACCTCTGTAGAGCTTGCACTCCACAGATATGCCATTTGGATCTGTGTCTAACTTATTTCCAGTCGCCATTGGGGTCTTCATTACAGAGGCATCAGAGAGACTGTATTTTGAAAGTATGTCAGTGACATATTTACTTGGAGTCCGAGGAAGAAGGTTAATTCTCCCAACATACTCATTTCAAATTCACTATGCATGAGTTTTTCGAAATCTTTGCACTGTTGTGCATTTGTAGACCCAAAAATAATGTCATCCACATAGATCTGTACAAGCAGAATCTCGTCACCTTTTCGTTTGTAAAACAAAGTAGTATCGGTTGTACCTCTGTCGAATTCATTATTGAGAAGAAAGGTTGAAAGTCTTTCGTACCATGCTCTTGGAGCCTGTTTCAGTCCATATAGAGCTTTGTCGAGGAAGTACACGTATTTTGGGTACTTGGAACTTTCAAACCCCGGTGGTTGCTAGACATATACTTCTTCTTGGATTTCACCATTCAGAAAAGCAGATTTTACATCCATTTGAAAAACTTTGAATCATCTGTGAGTTGCGAAGGCTAAGAAGATTCTTATTGCTTCGAGACGTGCGACAGGGGCAAAAGTTTCATCGTAATCTATGCCTTCTTCTTGGCGATATCCCTTGGCCACCAATCTTGCTTTGTTTCTGATGACCACCCCATCCTCGTCCTATTTGTTTCTGAAGACCCATTTTGTCCCTATGGCTTGTTTCCCTCGTGGCAGAGGTACAAGAGTTTGTACCTTGTTTCTTTCAAACTGCAGAAGTTCTTCTTGCATAGCATCTACCCAGTTTGGATCATCTAAGGCTTCAGAAATTCTTTTTGGCTCGATCATACTGATAAAATTTGTAAAGAAACAAAAATTAGCCGTGGCTGATCTTGTCTTGACCTTTTCAGAAGGGTCGCCGATTATAAGGCTTGGAGGATGTCTTTTCGTCCACTGTGTTGTTCTTGGAAGATGGTCATTTGAGTCATCTAGTTAAACTTCTGTGGGTGCACCCTGTGGTTCTGGTACACCCTCTGTAGTAGATGGCACTGCAGAGCTTGAACTTGGCTCTTCAGCTTGTGGAAGGATTGGAATGAGAGTTGGAATTTGTTCCTCTGAGTAAGTAGAGACTGAGTCTACGTTTTCCTCTTGTATTGATTCCTCTATTGTTGCTGGAGTAGGATTTCCATGCATCATTAACCAAAAGTTTAAAAGCAGCAAATAGTGTCAAATGCCTAGCCATAGGCAGAATACGAACATCATACAGAAAAATAAAGTTGTTTTTGGAGCAGCAAAAGAGTGGAATCAAAGTTTTAACAAACCATTAGTGGGTCGAGGTTGCTTGCGGTGAACTGTCGCCAGAATCTTCCTCCTCGAAATCATCCTAATTGTCAAATGAGGGGCAAATACCTTCTGGAAACTCGGGGAGCTGTGCAGCGAGCAGGGGATCAGCACCCTGGTACATCTGATTGAGAATTGCATCACGGTCCCGAGTATACATCCAGAACAACTCATTGGCTCGGTTGGCATGCTTCTGCTGGGCCTCCATTAGTTCAACGCGATAGGTGAGAGATGTCAATACTTGCATAATTGCTGTCAGGGGGTTGCTTGTGCTTGCGGTTCCTGCAGTTGGCTGGCACAGTGGGGTACCAGTTCTTCTCACAATGGGATCATCAGTGTTACCCACTATGTGATCATCAACGATGATCACAGTGGGATTGTCAGCGGGATCATCGGTTGGGACAGTGATTACTCTTCCCATTTTACGTATGGTTGCCACAATGATATTGCTTGTTGAAACAAGCCACTGATCATCTGCAGCTGAGGGTACTCCAGCATCGATTAGTAATGAAGTGATTAAACAAGGGAATGGCAAGATTACCTTTTTATGAGTGTGGGCTTGACGAATGGCTGTGTGCATGACAATCCCCAGATTGATCTTTTTCCCAGTGAGGATGCAATATAACAAGGCACACTTGTGCATTAAAAGAGTTGTATCATGTGATGTTGGGGATACAGAGGCACGGAGAAATTGGAACCACACAGTGGCCTCTGTGGTGAGGGAGCTAGCGTGCAGACACTTCCTCAGGCCATCTTTATCCCATGGCTTTCCTTCAACTGCTATCTGTAACGTCCCAAAAATTACAAGCAAATTTAAAATTTTAAAATAATTATTTCATTTATATCAACTCATTAAATGATCCCAACGTTTCGTTTGCAAACTCATAATTAATATCTTTATAAAATAAAACCAGCGGAATAAACGTTTTATTATTAAAACCAAAAAGCATCCAGCTCTCCTCGCACGCCAGTGTGTACTCGTCACGCCTTGGAGCCGCCCGCACTTGAAACCACAGTTTATTGGGAAAGGGTAAGCACGAAGCTTAGTGAATTCAAACGTCATAAATAATACAGTTATTTCCACACCACCATAAACAAATAATTGCACATAAACAGCATACAAGTCTACGAACAAATCATAGATGTGCATACTCACACCCACCCACCTAATAGGCAAACGCCGGTCCCACCGACCACACGACAACCGTGCAAACGCAACCCGTCACCCCCGGGTTCATACGCCGCCCGCGTATACAACCTTCGCAACCCGGCACCCCCGGGTTCATACGCCACTCGCGTATACAACCTTTGGCCCCACCAAGTCACTATGCCACCCGCGTATAAAATCTCCGGCCCCGCCGGATCCTCGGTCCCACCGAGTTAACGTAACAACATAGTATCAACTAGACACCCCACTATCTGGTTCCACAACACAATCACATAAAGCTACCACACACGTACTATAGCAATGATAAAACAACCGTTATGAGATCCGACTAGACACCCCACGATTTAACCCCACACCACAAGCAATTAGAACTACTACACATACACACAACGTAATGTAAAAATAACCGACATTAGTTATAGTGAGAGAACTCACCTCGAATGCGCGCCTAACTTAACAACACAATTCAAGCTTCACAATTACGGTCACTTCCCAGCACCTAAACGCATGTTAAAACGTGTCAATACGAGACCCGGATCCTACAACACGACACACGCTTAAACCGTCACTAAAACTATTTTCCGCTCTCGCCAAACAGGTCTGTTCGGGACCTGTTTCGATCCCTTTAAACCCAGAAAATTCACAATATTATTTCATGACCAGAAAGTACCCTGCGTTAGGGTTCCAAGGACATATTATACGCCTTCTAACGATTTTTCTACAATTTATTATGAATTAAATACGAACGACTACCAAAGCTGCCAGTTTTCGGTCCAGCCTGCACAAACAGCCCAATACAGCCTAGCTACGGGCTTAATCAGACTTTCGGCAAAACACGAAAAACCTTGCCAATTCGATTTGGGAACTTTGGGCACCAATTTCACCTCAAAACAAGTTAAGATTAAAAAGTTAAGGCTTTCGCAATATCAAGGCAGATTCCAGAAGTTTTCACATGAAATGACGAATCACCGAACTTGCGACCACTTTTTCGCCCAGCTAGAGACCGAACCAGTTTTCCGCTAAAACACGGAAAACGTGCCCGACCCCGAACTTGAACCGTGGGCGCCAGTTTCGGCTCAAACGGAGTTACGACAGAAAAGTTATGATCACACGAAAACTGGACAACACACTTAGAATTTTCATAAAAAGATAACTTTATAAAACGGTTCGCGTTCGGCTTAACGGTTCGGGTTGCCACTAGGGCTGGACACCCCACGCACCACCCACTGCCACCTCCGGCAGTGGTGGTCGGCGGCGGCGGCGGCCACTGCCGGTGGTGGTTTCACGGCGACACCAAAGAAACAACAAGGGGGGGAAAACACTTACCTACGACGAAGGACGATCACTTGCGACTTTTCTCTCGCTCCTCGCTGCTCCCTCTCTCTTCGTCGCTCCTCTCTCTCTCTCTCTTCGCCGGCGAGACCAGCGGAGGTGCTGGTGGCTTAGGGCGGCAAACGGCGGCTGCACAACAGCGGGATGGTGGTGCTCTCCGGCCGAACTCACTCCCTAACCCTCCTTTTCTCGGTTCTTCTCTATCTCTTTCTCCTCTCGTTCCTTTCTCACGGCCGCACAACACAAGGACAAGGGAAGGGACAAATAGGGTTATGGGGTTTCTTTGGTTTGCTTGGCTTACAAGGAATAGAAAACGAGATAGCATGGGGGGGGGGGGGGGGTTCCGGCCTTGAGTGCATGGGCCGAAACCCATGACATTTTTTTTACCTACAAGCCACATTAAGCCCCTCTAAAACTTATCACTTGGCACAAATTAAGACGGTTTAAAATTTAATACGCATTTGGTCAAACTTGCTAACCCCGTTAGTAAAGATTCGCTAAAAGAACGATATTAAAGCAATTAATTAAAAATGTATATATGTACATACCGGGACACAGGCTTTACAACTCTCCCCCGCTTGAATTAGACTTCGTCCTCGAAGTCTATGCCCGTGAATAGCTCTGGATAGCTCTCCCTCATCTCAGCCTCAGGTTCCCAAGTCCACTCAGAACCCTTTCTGAGTTGCCATTGGACTTTCACTAACTGGAACCTAATTTCTCACACCGTCTAAGAATCTCCCGAATACTTCCTTACTAACAACACTCCTTCAAGAACACTGAAAACGCGATTGGAAGAACACTCCAACAATCGGAATCATTCCCAGTTAAACGACTTCGGTTATCTCCCAACCTTAGCTGATTCATACCTCCCGATTAATTTTCAAGCTCTAACCCTTCTAAAGATGCTCACCAATATACCCTACAGGATACTCGAATCCGATCATTCCTACCATAAATTGCCGATTAACTTCTACGAGTTCTACTAGACTCCCAAAATTTACAAGGAATCACATTAACAAACATCGCCCCCCGCCGAATATCGGTCCAACCGAATAAATACAACCATCGGCCCAGCCGAATATCGGTCCAACCGAATAAATACAACCATCGGCCCAGCCGATTATCGGTCCAACCGAATAAATACAACCATCGGCCCAGCCGAATATCGGTCCAACCGAATAAATACAACCATCGGCCCAGCCGAATATCGGTCCAACCGAATAAATACAACCATCGGCCCAGCCGAATATCGGTCCAACCGAATAAATACAACCATCGGCCCAGCCGAATATCGGTCCAACCGATTACAATGAAACACATAAGCGTGGTATTATCCTAGACACTAACACAAATAGATATCCCCTATAATCAAGTCAACTAACACACACGTAGGTCATTCCCTTAACCGATACTACCCGGCCTACATTACCAACACGCGTGGAATACCTAACCTCCTACCGTCGACGTATCCCTCACACACGCTCTACCAAGCTAATTTATCTGAACCGAGGATACACCCTGATGCCTACCTCTCAGGTAACGCCTTAGGGCCCCGCACATCGGAATTACCTCTCAGGTAAGTGCCCACAACTATATCCTCCTAGCACCTACTAGAAAGCCTAGGCTATAACACCTGAACACCGGGGCCTCACCCCGAGATACCCAACCGACCACTACCAGCGACTGACTAACGTGCCTAAGGATCCAGAGCAAACAGCCTACCCACAAGTGCCTATTCCGGATTGTCTCCCTCACCCAAACGTGTAAATACTCGACGTGCAATGAATGCCAAATAGTGCGACAAAACAATTCATCAACAAGACTCCACCTTGAGTCATTAAAACCGGGCAATTAGCCCATGACTAATTCCAAGTCAAAACCGAGCAAAATGCTCCACGCTTGCTAGACCCATAAGTCGGTCCAAAACGCGTTTAAATAAAGTCTAAGCAAGCAATACTCTGAAATCAACCTTAGTCCCAGACTCAACACGGGTTAAACAAAAGAGTTTTCCAAAAGGACTCACACCCTTAAAATTCTCGAAATGACACATTTCCCCAAATGGTTTACAAAATCATTTACAAAATATTTTCAACATCAGGATTTTCATCTCAAAAAGATCGTATGTAATAAAACTACTATTACCAGATCGATAGTTACGCAAAACTGGACACGCTCGTCCCACATAGGAAAATCATGTTGAAAATCGTTCCATTGAAGTTCGGTTTACTCACACAAAAGCAAAGCGTAATAAAATTTTTTCTTTAAAATGAACCGCCTCGATTCCAGTATGGATTGACTCATGACATGCACTTAAAGTAACCGCTTGACCTTAAACAGGGTGCGACAAAGGTGTGCACTTAATTCAAAATAAATTTCACGACATTTGATTCAAAAATTCTTCTTTTTAATCATAAAAATGACGTGGCACAGGGTTCGCCACAAATTTTCGCGCGTCAGCTAATCACACAAAACGATGACACGGTTTACAAATATATTTTTGTTAAAACACAACTGTCTCGTGTAAGCTTCAAACTTGAAGACAGAAACCAGTCCGCTTCTATTAATTGGAAATGTCAATAAAACCTTTAGCTGACTAAAAAGCGCACTAAACAACTCCTTATGAAATGTTAACAAAATTCCTCCATGCACCACTTATGTCACGCATGAATCAATCCACACACTGAACTATTTGCAATAAAATACTTAGTAACACAACTCTGGAAAGAAAAGTTAAGCGACACTAGAATTCCAATCTCATTTTAAACAAATCACCAACAAAGTTTGTAACTCTCGTTATAAAAAGGTTTCATGCACTTTCAAAACCATAATTCGACATCTTGTGTGTGTGCTAAACATTTCCCAAAATTCCAAAACACAATCCATATAAGGATTGGAAACACAAAAATTAGTTAATGCAATCCTATTTTCAAAATAACTTCGTGCATGACTCATTCGGCATTCAACGTCTCGACCCATACTACTCCGAAACTCTCCGGTCTACTATTGTCATCCAAACATTTAAACCTCTTAAGGCAAGTTGGGAAATCACATCAAATCATCTTACGGCTTTTCCTCAAATCACAGTCGGCTCAAAAGCCTATGATTCTAGCACAAACGCCAATTTTTGACCCGAAATGGTCTACAAATATTACCTCAGCAACCTCATCTACAAGTGTGAGGCACGAATTAATGGGTAGCCCCGCTATCAAACATCACTACAACAGACACCGAGTTAACTAAGAACGCACTTAAACACACAGCTTAAGCATAATGCAACTACATACAAATATCAAGTGATGAAATATACCTGTCACCACTTTAAGCGTAGCCTGTGCCTCGGCCGCCTCGGGTCCAGCCTGACCCACACGACCATCAGTAATACGCAAGGGAGCAGCCGCAGGAGCTCCTTGTGCCCCACCCCCAACAGTAACCCTCGGATTCGGGCAGTTGACCTTCACGTGGCCCATCTGTTTGCAGTTAAAACAGACCATCTGTGGTGGTTCCCTGCAGTCGCGACCGTAGTGCCCCACCTGGCCACACTGGAAACATTTGTCATTTCTCCTTCTGCTACCATCCATGGTTTTAAACCCACCGCTCCTTTGATTCAAGAGCGAGTCTGAAAACCTCGTTTTCTTTGGAACTGCCGATTCTGGTGCAACGGCCTGCGCTGTTTTCCTCTTCTTAGTCTGTTCCTCTAACTCAGGTTCCTGGCTTCGAGCAGCCTCCATCATCACTACTACCTCATCACGAACGGCGGTAATAATCTCGGGGATTGCCTCCCTAATAGCATGCTTTACTTCAGCCGCGATCAACTCACGTATCTGCTCAGCAGTGATCCCGACGCCAATCCCTGGCTCAGTAGTGTTGTTTCCCTTAGTGATGGCCATTTCTGGGGTAAAAATTACAACGAGTTATTAGCACATAATAACTCACCCTAGCAACACTCACGCTCAACTCCTTGGATTCCTCGCGACTTTTCCCGACTCGAGCATTGATCCTGTGCTTCCGGTAGTAGGAGCTCTACTACTACCATCCACACCTATCATCGCCCGTTCCGAGTTCCATCCCAAGGGGTCCAAGTAGTTTCTCGCCGAAACTATACACATATGCCCGCACCGGCATAGGTACACACTCTTCCTAGCTCCCTAGGAATTCCATCCAAACCACTACCCTTGCTACTGCCGAATCCCTACTTGTCATAACGAGTTGCCTCGCGAATACCCGATCATATGCAGTGTGAAACAAATAGACAGTCGAATACAAGACTCTATCCTAGAACGGTTGGACTCAAACAAGAGCTGCGCAATAGAACTAAATCGAATATTCTAAGGCTATAAATCTCTTACTGCATACAACCTAGAGGGCATCCACTTAGTAACCTATCATAATTAGAATAAATTCCTAATAGCAAGCATTTCAACATACCGCATAGTGTCAACAACTGGCGATCTAGCATGCATACTCTATGATCTAGAAAGCAATAAAACACTAAGCATTGTACCTTTCCCTTCGGCTCCGGCTGACTGTACACACTGCGCCCTCAATCACCGTTCCTCGAACGGGTCTTTACTTTTTCTTGTATTTCCAAAAAGATTTAATAAAGAATTTGAAAATTTCCCAGCCGCAACTTGAGACCAAACACACCGAGATGCGTTTGATTCACTCAAGCTGTGCTCTGATACCAAGTTGTAACGTCCCAAAAATTACAAGCAAATTTAAAATTTTAAAATAATTATTTCATTTATATCAACTCATTAAATGATCCCAACGTTTCGTTTGCAAACTCATAATTAATATCTTTATAAAATAAAACCAGCGGAATAAACGTTTTATTATTAAAACCAAAAAGCATCCAGCTCTCCTCGCACGCCAGTGTGTACTCGTCACGCCTTGGAGCCGCCCACACCTGAAACCACAGTTTATTGGGAAAGGGTAAGCACGAAGCTTAGTGAATTCAAATGCCATAAATAATACAGTTATTTCCACACCACCATAAACAGATAATTGCACATAAACAGCATACAAGTCTACGAACAAATCATAGATGTGCATACTCACACCCACCCACCTAATAGGCAAACGCCGGTCCCACCGACCACACGACAACCGTGCAAACGCAACCCGGCACCCCCGGGTTCATACGCCACCCGCGTATACAACCTTTGGCCCCACCAAGTCACTACGCCACCCGCGTATAAAATCTCCGGCCCCGCCGGATCCTCGGTCCCACCGAGTTAACGTAACAACATAGTATCAACTAGACACCCCACTATCTGGTTCCACAACACAATCACATAAAGCTACCACACACGTACTATAGCAATGATAAAACAACCGTTATGAGATCCGACTAGACACCCCACGATTTAACCCCACACCACAAGCAATTAGAACTACTACACATACACACAACGTAATGTAAAAATAACCGACATTAGTTATAGTGAGAGAACTCACCTCGAATGCGCGCCTAGCTTAACAACACAATTCAAGCTTCACAATTACGGTCACTTCCCAGCACCTAAACGCATGTTAAAACGAGTCAATACGAGACCCGGATCCTACAACACGACACACGCTTAAACCGTCACTAAAACTATTTTCCGCTCTCGCCAAACAGGTCTGTTCGGGACCTGTTTCGACCCCTTTAAACCCAGAAAATTCCCAATATTATTTCATGACCAGAAATTACTCTGAGTTAGGGTTCCAAGGACATATTATACGCCTTCTAACGATTTTTCTACAATTTATTATGAATTAAATACGAACGACTACCAAAGCTGCCAGTTTTCGGTCCAGCCTGCACAAACAGCCCAATACAGCCTAGCTACGGGCTTAATCAGACTGTCGGCAAAACACGAAAAACCTTGCCAATTCGATTTGGGAACTTTGGGCACCAATTTCACCTTAAAACGAGTTACGATTAAAAAGTTAAGGCTTTCGCAAGATCAAGGCAGATTCCAGAAGTTTTCACATGAAATGACGAATCACCGAACTTGCGACCACTTTTTCGCCCAGCTAGAGACCGAACCAGTTTTCTGCTAAAACACAGAAAACGTGCCCGACCCCGAACTTGAAACGTGGGCGCCAGTTTCGGCTCAAACGGAGTTACGACAGAAAAGTTATGATCACACGAAAACTGGACAGCACACTTAGAATTTTCATAAAAAGATAACTTTATAAAACGGTTCGCGTTCGGCTTAACGGTTCGGGTTGCCACTAGGGCTGGACACCCCACGCACCACCCACTTCCACCTCCGGCAGTGGTGGTCGGCGGCGGCGGCGGCCACCGCCGGTGGTGGTTTCACGGCGACACCTAAGAAACAACAAGGGGGGGAAAACACTTACCTACGACGAAGGACGATCACTTGCGACTTTTCTCTCGCTCCTCTCTGCTCCCTCTCTCTTCGTCGCTCCTCTCTCTCTCTCTTCGCCGGCGAGACCAGCGGAGGTGCTGGTGGCTTAGGGCGGCAAACGGCGGCTGCACAACGGCGGGATGGTGGTGCTCTCCGGCCGAACTCACTCCCTAACCCTCCTTCTCTCGGTTCTTCTCTATCTCTTTCTCCTCTCGTTCCTTTCTCACGGCCGCACAACACAAGGACAAGGGAAGGGACAAATAGGGTTATGGGGTTTCTTTGGTTTGCTTGGCTTACAAGGAATAGAAAACGAGATAGCATGGGGGGGGGGGTCCGGCCTTGAGTGCATGGGCCGAAACCCATGACATTTTTTTTTACCTACAAGCCACATTAAGCCCCTCTAAAACTTATCACTTGGCTCAAATTAAGACGGTTTAAAATTTAATACGCATTTGGTCAAACTTGCTAACCCCGTTAGTAAAGATTCGCTAACAGAACGATATTAAAGCAATTAATTAAAAATGTATATATGTACATACCGGGACACGGGCTTTACACTATCTCTTTTAAAATAAGATCCTCATCTGCCGGGGTCATTTTCTTCAGAAACTGTGAAAAGTCACAAGCTTCCGGGATCCTTCCTAGAACCCGATTAATTTCATCTGCTGTATAGTTCACGGTTCGACCCCAGACTTTTATAATGGGGTCCTTCTTTTGGGAAGCCTCGGCGTAAAACTCCCGCACCAACGAGGCATTTGCTCGACAATTGGCAGATGCCAATGTCGACCAATCTTGCACTAAAATTCTATCTTTTACAAATGGATTGGCCTCTATAAAGTCGGGGTCGAACCCCTCTCTAAGTTTAACTTTTGATTAGAAACAAAAGCATAGTGGGCTGCTGCTGCTGGAGTGGTAAACTGCCTGGGCACCCCACTGGGGGCATGTTCAGTCCCCACAGTGGAATAGTGTGGGTTTTCAGATGGCATTTGTCCATCTCCAGTATCAGTTTCAACGGATGAACTCAAAGAGGGTTGGAGACCCTTACCTTTCCCAGACGATGCTTTTCTCAGCTTCTTGGTGGGTGTTTTCTTCGACATGGTCACCCCAGACCTGGTGACCATTCCTCTTTTCCTCATAGCCCGAGTGATGGGGTTCTCCCTACTGTGGACAGCCTTCCGCAGTGCTTCCATATCCACGGTATTATCCATTTGGCTGTAATGGTGTTGGTATTCTTCCTCTACCTTACTTCTCAACTCTTCTTCTTCATGGAACACTTCAGCCTCTGCCCTTTTTCTTCCTTCCTCGAATATCCTTTCTTTTTCAGCCTCAATCCTTGCTTCTTCCAGCCTCCTTTCTTCCTCCTCTTTTCGCACCCTTTCCTCTTCCTCTCGCCGCCGTTTCTCGACTTCTTCTTTTCTTTTTCGAATGGCAGCCCTTCTTAGGGAAAACTCTTCTTCCAATCTCCTTTCTTCTTCTTCGGTCTGCAATGCCTCTTCATCGAGGTGGCTAGAACTGAAGTCCGCAACTTTCGATGAAGAAACACCCCTTGGACTCCCTTGCTTGGACGAACCTGTGTCTGGAATATCGGGCACGATCGTAGGTTCGCCGGAGATCGGCGGCGGTTCATTTAGGTCGTCGGTGGTTCGGCGGCGGACCGCCGGACGTGTGGGTGCCTCAGGGTTGGTGCTTAGTCTTTTGCTTCTAGCCATTGTTAGGGTTTGGGAAGAGTGTTTGTGGTTTTGGTTCGTGAGAAAGGAAGAAGAAGTAGAGAGAAAGTGTATTTGAATTTTAAGAGTAAAGGTGGTTTTTGGAATTTGATATGGGAAAGGTTTATTTTGGTTAGTGCAAAATGGAGGGTACGGTTTACATAGGAGAGAGAAAAAGAAAATGATGGTTTTTATGGGAAGTTGAAGAGATTAGGACAAGGTGGCAGCAAAAAGTAGACTCTTGTGGCAGAAAAAGTTGATGTATGTCAGCATTGGGCCCCAAAACCGTCCAATCTCTCGTCAGTTTGGGAGTGGGAAGCGCATGGACTTGTTCCTCCCTACTGCGAAGCATTTTCTTGATTTTTCTTCAAAAGTTGAGAATCTCTCCTACACACATGCAAACTGAACTACCATGCAGAATTAAAAATACCAAAAATAATAAAAAGGCAGCAAATAACTGAAATAAAATAATTACTAGTGGTTCCGATATTTCTTAACCATAGTGGGGTGGAGAGTGGGGTACAATGTGAGCACTCTCACTCATAAAATGCTTCACTCTCTGCCCATTGACTTTGAACGTTTGACCAGACTGTGGGGACTTTAACTCCACTGTTCCAAAGGGGCTCACTTTGACAATGGTGTTTGGTCCCGTCCAACGTGATTTTAGCTTTCCCGAAAAGAGTTTAAGACGGGAATTGAACAATAATACCTGTTGTCCTTCCATGAACTCCCTATGGTTGATTCTTCGATCATGCCACATCTTGGTCTTTTCTTTGTATAACTTTGCGTTTTCATAGGAGTGATATCGCAACTCCTCTAGTTCATGCAATTGCAAACTCCGCTTAATTACCGCAGCATCCTCACTCATGTTAAGCTCTTTAAGGGCCCAAAACGCCTTGTGCTCCAATTCAATCGGTAAATGACAAGCTTTGCCAAAAACTAATTTAAATGGAGACATTCCCAAGGGAGTTTTATAGGTCGTTCGATAGGCCCAAAGAGCATCATCAAGTTTGGTTGACCAATCTTTGCGGTGCGGATTAACAACTTTTTCCAAAATTCCTTTGATCTCACGGTTTGAAAGCTCGGCCAAACCGTTGGTTTGCGGATGGTATGCGGTGGCCACTCTATGATGTATATCATATTTAGCAAGGATCGAGTCCATGACTTTGTTTATAAAATGGGTGCCTTCGTCACTGATCAATGCCCGTGGTGTTCCGAATCGAGTGAAAATATTTTTATGCAAAAATTTCACCACGGTATTGGCATCATTAGAATGACATGCAACGACTTCCACCCATTTCGAAACATAGTCTACCACTACCAAGATATAAAAATTATTGTTTGAATTTGGAAAAGGGCCCATGAAATCGATCCCCCAAACATCAAAAAGTTCTACCACTAAGATGTTGTTAAGAGGCATCTCGTTCCTTTGCGAAATGTTCCCGGTGCATTGACATTGCTCACAACTTTTCACAAATTCGTAAGAGTCTTTAAACATAGTGGGCCAAAAGTACCCACTTTGCAAGATCTTTGCAGCAGTGCGGTTTCCACCAAAGTGGCCACCGTAGTGGGATGTGTGACAACCATGGAGTATTTGATGTTGCTTACTCTCGTGGATACAACGCCTCAATATTTGGTCCATCCCTATCTTATACAAGAAAGGGTCGTCCCAAACATATTGTCGTGTATCATGTAAAAACTTTTTAAATGGTTGTCCACTCATCCCATGGGGTTTTAGTCCACTTGCTAAAAAGTTGGCAATGTCAGCATACCAAGGAATATTATTTTCGAGATGTTGGGCTGATAACAATTGTTCATCGGGAAAATTTTCTCTGACCGGAGTGGGATCAACAGTGCCCACTATCTTCTCGAGCCTGGATAAATGGTCAGCTATCTGATTGCTTGTTCCTTTTCTATCAACGATCTCAAGGTCAAATTCTTGCAGCAATAAAACCCACCTAATCAAGCGTGGCTTGGAATCAGCCTTGTTGATCAAGTATTTTATCGCTGCATGATCCGTGTGCACTATGACCTTCGTCCCTATCAAGTATGACCTGAAACGATCAAAAGCAAACACCACCGCAAGTAATTCTTTTTCAGTTACTGTGTAATTAATCTGAGCTTCAATCAGTGTTTTACTTGCATAATAAATGGGGTGAAAAACTTTGTTCTTTTTCTGTTCGAGAACAGCCCCCACAGCCCACTCGCTGGCATCACACATTACTTCGAATGGGAGTGACCAGTCAGGAGTGGTCACTATGGGTGCTGTGACTAAGGCTTCCTTGATTGTTTCAAAAGCATCTTGGCATTCTTTCGTAAAAATGAAATCTTTTTCGTGTTGTAACAGGTTACATAGGGGTCTTGTTATTTTTGAAAAATCTTTGATGAACCTCCTATAAAAACCAGCGTGACCCAAGAAACTGCGAATACCTTTTACTGTTGTGGGTTCGGGAAGTTGTGCCACTACCTCAAGCTTGGCTTTGTCAACTTCCAACCCTCTCCTTGAGACAAGATGACCTAGGACAACACCTTCTTCTACCATAAAATGGCATTTTTCCCAATTCAAAATAAGGTCGTGGGTCTCACATCTCACTAGGCTTTTCTCTAAATTTCCTAGGCAGTTGTCGAATGATGTCCCTATCACAGAAAAGTCATCCATAAAAACTTCTATGGTGTCCTCAATCATGTCGGTGAAAATGGCCATCATACAACGTTGGAAAGTGGCTGGGGCATTACACAATCCAAATGGCATCCTCCGGAATGCAAAAGTACCGTAGGGACAAGTAAAGGTGGTCTTTTATTGGTCCTCGGGGGCGATGTGGATTTGGTTGTATCCGGAGTATCCATCTAGAAAACAATAAAATTCCTTTCTCGCTAACCGATCAAGCATTTGGTCGATGAAAGGTAGGGGAAAATGGTCTTTCTTAGTGGCCAAGTTGAGTTGTCTATAGTCCATGCATATCCTCCACCCCGTTACAGTTCTAGTGGGAATGAGCTCGTTCTTCACTACGGTCGTCCCTCCCTTTTTAGGGACACATTGGACGGTGCTCACCCAACTACTACTAGCAATGGGATAGATAATACCGGCATCTAACCACTTCAAAACTTCTTTCTTAACTACCTCCTTCATGATGGGGTTCAACATTCTTTGAGGTTGGACTTTCCCAGGGTGGTCACTCTCCAAGTTAATCTTATGTTGACAGAGGGAGGGGCTAATACCTCGAATGTCTGCTATGGTCCAACCAATTGCCTTCTTATGCTTTATCAACAAATCAATCAGAAGTTGTTCTTGTTTCTCACTAATTTTAGAAGAGATAATAACGGGAAGTTTATTATTCTTAGCGAGATAAACATATTTCAAGTGGGAAGGCAATGGTTTAAGCTCTAACTCGGGAGGTTGTTCTATTGAAGGGGGTTGAACATCTCTTTCCTTAAAGTCCAGAGGTTCAAAGGCTGCCACTACTTCGTTACACTCATCCTCAAAAGTGTCCTCACTTTCTAAATCGGAGTGCTCACTCTCACTTCCCACTGTGGGGACGGAGTCAGAAGAGTGGGTTTCACTAATCGAACTCAAAGCAAAACAGTCTTCAGTATCTATATACTTCAGGGATTTAAACACATTAAATGTCACCTCTTGGTCATTAACTCTCATCGTGAGTTCTCCTTTGTGTACATCAATCAAAGTTCGTCCGGTTGCAAGAAACGGACGTCCTAAGATGATTGGGATTTCTTTATCGGCCTCATAATCTAGAACTAGAAAATCGGCGGGGAAGATAAATTTATCCACTTGGACCAAGACGTCTTCTAGTTTTCCCTTGGGGTAGGCAATGGACCGATCGGCTAGTTGTAATGTCACGGTTGTGGGTCTAGCCTCTCCAATACCTAACTTGTTAAAAATGGACAATGACATCAAGTTGATACTAGCTCCTAAATCACAGAGTGCTTGACCTACTTCTTGTCCTCCTATTGTGAATGGAATGGTGAAACTACCCGGGTCTTTCAACTTAGGTGGAATCTTGCTAGTAAGGAGGGCACTACATTCCTCGGTCAAATCCACAGTCTCAAACTCACCCAACTTTCTCTTTTTGTTCAAAATATCCTTTAAAAATTTAATATAGCTTGGCATTTGCTCGAGAGCCTCTACCAAGGGTATGTTAATGTGAAGTTGTTTAAAAATGTCTAAGAATTTTTTAAATTGAACATCGACATTTTTAGGCTTCATTCTTTCAGGAAAAGGAATACTTTGTGGGTCAATTTGAGCTGACTGTGGTATTGGCTTTGGAATAGTAGGTTTTGGAACAGGTCCAAAAGTGGGAAGGTCAGGGATGTCGTTCCCCACTGTGGGGATCACAGTGACTTGAGGAGTGCCCACTGTGGGGATCACAGTGGGTATTTGAGGCGAATCATCAGACTCGAAAACGATATTTTCAGATCTTTTCCACTCCTAAGTGTTATGGATTTGACATGTTCAGATCCTATCACCTTAGCATGTTCGGTGTCACTAGGCAATGTCCCTGGTGGTCTATTCTTAACTTCGACGACTAGTTGTCCTACTTGAGTCTTTATGTTCCTAATGGCTGCTTGAGTTTGATTCATAAAACCCTTGAGAATTGATTCAATCGATTGTTGAACCTCAGCTGGTTGATTGGATCGTGGTTGGTATTGTTGTGAGGATTGCCCTTGGTGAAAGTTCTGTGGGTGCTGCCCACTGTGATGTGGGGACTGCCCACTGTGATGTTGCTGAAATCCAGGGGGATTGTATGGTCTTTGCTGGGCATGACTCGCCCCGTGGGGTTGGAGTCCTGGATTACCAGCCCAAGAGAAATTTGGGTGATTTCTCCAACGTGGATTTAAGTCTGTGAGTATGGGTTGTTTCTCGGATTTGTTCCTATAACATTAACGGCTTCGGGATTTGTTGGGCAATAGTAAAAAAGATGCTCCTCTCCACAGAGGGAGCAGTTTTCGGCTAGATGAGTTGCAGAATTGACTTGGCCTCTATTTTGGTTCAACACGATTTTTGTTAAGGCCACTAACTGTGCATTCATGGTTTTGAGTGCTTCGGAATCGATGGTGTTGGTCTTTGGTACTATTGCTCTAGGATTGGACCACTCGGTATTGTTGTTGGACACTTTTTCTAAGATTTGATATCCTTCATTGTAGGTTTTACTCGTGAATGTTCCACCGGCTGTTGCATCTAAGATGATTTTGGCTGCATTGGAAAGACCATTGTAAAAGGTCTCCAATTGGATGCAATGTAGGATGCCATGATGTGGGCACTTTCGAAGTAAATCTTTAAATCGTTCCCATGCATCCGAAACAACCTCGTCTTCTTCTTGCCTAAACAAAATTATATCATTTCGAAACCTTACATTCCTCGTTGGAGGAAAGTATTTTTGCAAAAATTTATCGGCAAGTTCTTGCCACATGGTATCGAGTGAGGTGCATATGAGTTCAGCCATGACTTTGCCTTATCCCTTAGTGAAAAAAGAAAAAGTCTTAGTCTTAATGCTTCATCACTCACACCTTGTAACTGAAAGGAATCGGTCATTTCCAAGAAAGATTTTAAGTGCAAGTGCGGATCCTCAGATGGTGATCCTCCAAACTGACCCATGGCTTGGATCATTTGAAACATCACCGGTTTGAGTTCAAAATGAGTTGCAACAATGTTGGGTCTTAAAATTCCGGAGCTAAAATCACCAACTCCGGAAGTAGCGTAGTCCCGTATTTTTCGATCTTTGCTATCGGCAATCGTCACTGTGGTCTCCACTATAGGTGGTGGTATTGCTGCCATGTTTACAGTGGGGATTATAGGGGGTTGTCGATTTGAGTTCTTGTTTTTACGTCTTCTTCGAAAAGTTTTCTCTATTTCAAGATCGATTGGTACCAAAGGTTCGTGTTGTTGTCGTGGCATGCAACACGAACAGCTTAGAAAAATGAGTTACTCGGGCTCGAACAAAAACTAATGTCTTGAGATTTAAAATCACGCCAGTCCCCGGCAACGGCGCTAAAAACTTGGTACGTGCGAAATATGTGTTTTAATTGCAGTGGGTTGCAAACTGTCCACGGTGGGAAGTGCAAGTGTACACTGTCCACTATGATCGTCACAGCAAGTAATAGTTGGTAAAATACCAGAATCGAATCCACAGAGACTGGGCAATCAAGACAATACGATTCTCATGAGCTCCTTTTACAGGTTTCAATAACAGAAGAAGCAATATTTTGGTTTGTTCGGTGAAATAGCTACTTTTAACGATTTACTAAAGATTTAAAAGGAGGAATGTAGGTTAGATTTTCCCTAGATTTTATACTAAATACCTGGTCCTAAAAAGCGATCCTTGTACTTGAGGTAGGCATTTTCGCTAGAAAAGCCTGGTTACAAAATACTCACACCGTTAGATAAAAATCTCATACTCTTAGTAATTATTGTTTTGTCAATGGTAATCTCAAAATGGACCTTTTCAGGCCTCGATGGAATATGTAGAGACAAATACTCTAAGTGTTTTTAGAATACACCAACTAGCTTGGTTACTACTCCAGTGGGTTGAGATTAGCTCACTGTGCCGACCTCACTTTCGTAAGTGTCATAAGAATTCTTTCGAATCCCCTAGCATCATTCAAGCTCGTGTCACTGCGTTCTACTTATTTCTAAGTTAAGAACTAGAATTTAGATCCTTGCAAGTGATCGGCTTGTTCACGTCCTTGGGTAAATATCGAGAATGAATGACCAAAACAATAATTATTCTAAGTATAAATATTACTCAAGCATTTTTAATAAAATCCAGGTACTTCTCCTTTCTACATCCCAAATGATGTTTAGCCCATAACTAAAGTAAAGAAAACAAAAGAGTAGCAGTTACACATAATTAAACTGAAAGTGACTTGAATTAAACCCACAGTGGGGAACGAGAATTCGTCCCTGTCACTGTGTACTTCGAACTACAAGTTATACTAAGGAAATAAAATACAGAAATTTAAAGTTAGCTACTGCAGTAAATGAAAGACTAACACTAATGTATTAGTTGAGAGAATTTAAGACTAAGCCAAGCATATCATAAATGGCACCCAAGTGCTCCTTTATATACTAGGAGAAAGAGTTGGGTATTACACAAAGAGGTGGGTTTTTCTAATGGGTAAAGACTGCAGTATAATGACAGAAATCACCACTTTGGACAATCCTTTTACCCAAAAGACCCTTCACCAAGTCAATCTCTAAGTACAAGAAGGTGTACTTGTTGTCATCTTTAAGGAAACTACTTTGTACTTCTCCAGCCCATATTTCCCTGCCATTTGAACCTTCTAAACTCCAGAATACTTGCATCCCAACTACTAGTTTCTTTTATCTTCTTGCTCTGCTCGAATAGTGGGGAACCGGAGTGGGCACAACAGTGGTCTCTGCAGGATAAATCGTGAAAAACACCCATATTCCACCAAATAATTTATTAAAGACTATGGTTCACTCTTTTTGCTCATTTTCGAGAATTGTTCCAAGAATGGGGGTTTTTAGAAGTGGAATGGCTAAAATTGACAAAATAAAATAGAAAATTCAAGGAAATAATAACTCTAAAAATAGAGTTATCAGGCACCTGTTAAGAATTGAGAAGAGGGTATTCCACAGAGGGGGAAGTCGATTTCTTCTGAAACTGATCCTTTTTCTTAGGGTTGTGTTATACCCCAACATTTCAACAAAACGGCAGAGCTCTTCGTCTGTTGGTTCCTCTACATATGCCTTTATCCCAAGCAGACCTCTGGTGGGTAGACTGAACTCCAATGAGAACATTGTTCTGTTGAATTTGAGTTCAAGATGCTCTGATTTGTCGGGTTTGGAAATGTAGCCTTTGATTTGTCTATCTTCGGGATCAAATCTGCTGCTTTGCCACAATTGATTCAGGTATCTCGCCGGGATTTTGTTGACTGTTTTGGATAAAAGGGGGTAAAGGTAGTGGTTTTTCAGATTGTTAAGAAGGATGGCATGTGCTTTCCCGAATGCAGTTTTTTAGGGTACCAGATAGTAGTTATTGGGTTTGAGGGGAAGAACACTTTCAAAGTGTTCATGAGCGATGAAGTTTTTCTCGTGGGTGGTCGGAGAGAAAGCTACTGTGTCGCCGGAGTTATCTTGTTGCAAGTTTCTGGCTATTTCTTGGTTTTGGGAATGCTCAGAATGAGATGGAGAGTTCACCGGAGCATTGGAGGTGGAAGACATTTGAGATTTCTAGCTAAATGAAGTAAAATGGAGAACTTGCAGGTTATTGCAAGGTTCGCCGGAGAAGATAAAGAGAGAAAGTTCGTAAACTTTTAGAGGTTGTGGTAAGTTTGGTTTTATACTGAAGAGAGTGGTAGAATCTGAAAGGGTAAATATATGAAAGTGAATAAAATTTGGGATCCGTAATTGAGTATATACGGCTGGTTCAACTTTCCAGGAGAACGTGTGCCACACACGTCCAATGGGAGAATGCCACGTCAGAAGTGTCAGAGCACGATTAGATGGCGTGTGCGGCCCATTAATGCTAGGCGCGTGGGTCTTTCCTCTTCCAGGGGTCTGTCACTCGCAGTAAATATCCCGCATTGTTACAAAATTTTCATAAAAAAAAGTCAAGCGTCAGAGTCAACAGAAGCTCTGTAGTGGAGTGAGCTTCTGTGATCTGAAATTTGTCCTTTTGTCTCCTCTGTTGCTTGTACCTTTACCAAAAGTGTGAAAAATACATTGGAGAGGATCGAGAGAACTTTAGTTCAGAATTTTGTACCCACAGAGGTTTTGGAGCTCTGTTGAAGCCAGCAGAAGCTCTATGAGTCCAAATTTCTAATAACTAGAGATCCGTAAAACATTTTGATCATCCAAAGTTTTAATTGTTTTAAACACTGTTTTTAGGATTTGTTTGGAAATTTGTGTCCTTGAAAACTGTTTTGGAAATTGATTTTGTGCGAGACATTTACTTTTGGATTGTCTTGATTTGGTAACAGAGACTCTTTGGTGGAACAAGCTCTTCGACCAACAGACTTTCTTCCAGTATCTCTGTGTGTGCAATTTGTACGTACGAATCTTTTAAAGAAGACATTTGAAGTTGATCGATAGAGGTCCAGTATGAAATTTGTAGTTATAGAGGATCCGGCTTACAGAGGCTCTGTTGAGCTCAACAGAAGCTCTATAAACTTAAATTTCTCATAAAGGAATACTCGAAAATCTTTTTGATCATTTCTTGATTGGTATGTCTTAAACAATGTTTCTAGGACGTTTTTGGAAGTTGATGTCCTAGAAAAATGTTTCCAAAAAGGATTTGTACGAGATACTTACCTTTTGGCTCTTCCTTGTTCGGTAACCAATCTTCACTTCTGTGGTTTATTATAGATTATATCTCTTCTTTGGCTCCCCCTTGAATGATCAACCTATGTAGATCAGTTCAAGGTCTCCTTCTGTTCCCCTTTGACCTATGCTTGGTTCAAATAAGATAAGTAGTGCACAGAACATAGGTTGAGTTCATCAGAGGTTCTGTGAAGAATTGTCCGAGTTTCTGAACAATCCCACAGAAGCTCTGTTGGTCATAGAACTTTTGGTGATTTAAGAATTTACATTCAGAAGTTTGATTATATACATATTTACAGGAAAATCAAATCTAACTTACAGAGGATTTAACCCATGTTAATCATTCCCAACTTACCCACCAAGAAAAGGAATCTTTTCTCATCAAGTGCCTTGGTGAATAAGTCTGCAAGCTGATATTCTGTGGATACAAAGTGCATTTCGATTGTGCCATATTCAACATGATGCTTCAGAAAGTGGTACCTTATGTCGATATGCTTTGTTTTTTAGTGTTGTACTGGATTGGCAGAGATGGCAATGGCGCTTTTTGAATCACAGAAGATGGGTATCTTGTATATGTTGTGACCATAGTCCTTTAGCTGAGTTTTCATCCACAGAACTTGGGAGCAACAGCTAGCAGCAGCAACATATTCAGCTTCTGCTGTAGATGTGGACACATAATTCTGCTTCTTTGAAGTCCAGCTGACTTGTTTACCTCCTAGGAATTGACAACTCCCAGAGGTACTCTTTCGATCAAGCTTGCATCCTCCATAATCTGAATCTGTGTAAGCCTTAAGACCATAACCAGAGTTCTTTGGATACCAGAGTCCAAGATTTTTGGTCCCTTTAAGGTATCTGATGATCCTCTTTACAGCAATATAGTGGGATTCTTTTGGGTTAGCTTGATATCTTGCACAGAGGCATGTGGCAAACATTATATCAGGCCTACTAGTGGTTAAGTATAACAGAGACCCAATCATACCTCTGTAGAGCTTGCACTCCACAGATATGCCATTTGGATCTGCGTCTAACTTATTTCCAGTTGCCATTGGGGTCTTCATTACAGAGGCATCAGAGAGACTGTATTTTGAAAGTATGTTAGTGACATATTTAGCTTGATTTATAAAAATTCCCTCTGATGATTGTTTACTTGGAGTCCGAGGAAGAAGGTTAATTCTCCGATCATACTCATTTCAAATTCACTCTGCATGTGTTTTTTGAAATCTTTGCACTGTTGTGCATTTGTAGACGCAAAAATAATGTCATCCACATAGATCTGTACAAGCAGAATCTCATCACCTTTTCGTTTGTAAAACAAAGTAGTATCGGTTGTACCTCTGTCGAATTCATTATTGAGAAGAAAGGTTGAAAGTCTTTCGTACCATGCTCTTGGAGCCTGTTTCAGTCCATATAGAGCTTTGTCGAGGAAGTACACGTATTTTGGGTACTTGGAACTTTCAAACCCTGGTGGTTGTTGGACATATACTTCTTCTTGGATTTCACCATTCAGAAAAGCAGATTTTACATCCATTTGAAAAACTTTGAATCCTCTGTGAGCTGCGAAGGCTAAGAAGATTCTTATTGCTTCGAGTCGTGCGACAGGGGCAAAAGTTTCATCGTAATCTATGCCTTCTTCTTGGCGATATCCCTTGGCCACCAATCTTGCTTTGTTTCTGATGACCACCCCATCCTCGTCCTTTTTGTTTCTGAAGACCCATTTTGTCCCTATGGCTTGTTTCCCTCGTGGCAGAGGTACAAGAGTCCGTACCTTGTTTCTTTCAAACTGCAGAAGTTCTTCTTGCATAGCATCTACCCAGTTTGGATCATCTAAGGCTTCAGAAATTCTTTTTGGCTCGATCATACTGATAAAATTTGTAAAGAAACAAAAATTAGCAGTGGCTGGTCTTGTCTTGACCTTTTCAGAAGGGTCGCCGATTATAAGGCTTGGAGGATGGCTTTTCGTCCACTGTGTTGTTCTTGGAAGATGGTCATTTGAGTCATCTAGTTGAACTTCTGTGGGTGCACCATGTGGTTCTGGTACACCCTCTGTAGTAGATGGCACTGTAGAGGTTGAACTTGGCTCTTCAGCTTGTGGAAGGATTGGAATGAGAGTTGAAATTTGCTCCTCTGAGGAAGTAGAGACTGAGTCTACCTTTTCCTCTTGTATTGATTCCTCTGTTGTAGCTCCATGTTTGAATGATTTTGGGTGTAGCAAGCGGTTGATACTGCTTCTGCCCAAAAAGTCATTGGTAATCCAGATGCTGTTAGCATAGTTCTTGCAGCCTCCACAAGCGTGTGGTTCTTTCGTTCTACCACGCCATTTTGTTGTGGGGTGCGTGCAGCAGAGAAGTTATGTGATATGCCTTCTTCTGTAAGATAGGCTTCAATGACGGATTTTTTGAATTCTGTGCCATTGTCGCTCCTTAGCTTCTGAATCCTGCACTCATACAGAACTTGGATTCTTTTCATTAAATTTATCAGAATGTTTGGAACATCTGATTTCTTTCTGACAAATTCAACCCATGTAAATCTTGAATATTCATCGATTAAAACAAGTATATATTTCTTGCAACCTAGGCTCTGTGTAGCGATTGGACCGCAGAGGTCTACATGAAGCATGTACAGAGGCCTAGGGCAAGACACATCAGTTTTGCCTTTATGGGAAGCTCTTTTGAGTTTTCCCATTTCACAAGCAGAGCACAAATGATCTTTATTAAATTTAACATTTGGCAGACCTTTGACTAGATCAAGTTTGACAAGCTTTTCTAGAGTATGAAAGTTTAGATGGCAGAACCTGTTATGCCATAACCAGGCTTCGTCGCTTTTGCTGGCAACAAGGCATAGTTTGTCTTCCTTGTTCTTTGCACAGAAGTTCATGAGGTAAAGATCGCCTCTTCGTTCGGCTCGCAGAAGTTCGACTCTTGTGTCCTCACCTTGTAGAGAGCAGAAGGTTCTTTTGAACAGAACGTCGAATCCCGTATCGCAGAGTTGGCTAACACTGAGAAGATTGTGCTTAAGGCCATCCACATATGCAACTTTGCATACGGTTATGTTTTCCTTCTTGATGACTCCGTAGCCTTTTATATACCCCTTCTTGTTGTCACCAAAGGTCACAGATCCTCCATCGAGTTTATCTTTATAGGAGGATAGTTGACCTCTGTCGCCAGTCATGTGCCTCGAGCATCTGGAGTCAAGATACCAGATTTGCACATACCGCTTCTGCAAGACAATCAGAGAGTTTTAGGTACCCATATCCAAATGGGTCCAGTTTTGTTAGGGGTCTTCAAGTTTGTCTTAGCATTCTTGGGTTTGGTTTTTGCTTCAGTTGAAGAGTCATTTTGTTTCTTCTTACCCTTGAATTTAGCATTCTTTTTGGGTATTGAGAGGAAATAGTGAGTACTTGAGAAGTGTTGGCTTAGTTGATGCATAAGATCAAAGCAATGACAATAATTAATGTGCGAAGAGATTTCCTTGAACTTTTTATTGAAAACATTAAATGGGGGCACAGAGGCATTACATTCTATCCTAACATTTGACTTCCTATTACAAGAAGACCTATGTAGGCTGGATTGTTGTTTGCAAATTGCTTTGTTGAGAGCAGCCTTCTGTGGACCCCTTCTGTGGTGAACATCTGCAGGTTTCACTGTCACAGAAGAAAAAGTTTTGTTATTGTCAATCCACTTTCCCTTCTGTTGCCATGTTAGTTGTTCTTTAACGGGTTTTAAGGGCTTCAAAATCTTTGAACTTGTTGGAGTTTTAGTGGATATTTCCTTCTTTAGTTTAAGATTCTCAAGCTCAATAGAAGTTTTGGCTTGTATACACATGTTCAGAAAGTATGGACAGATAGGAACTTTTGTGATTTTCTCTTTGGGAGAAATAGTTCTGTTATGAACTTCAGAGGATGGTTTAAAATCCTCTGTGTGACGAGGTACTATCTCTGACTTGGAGTCAGTCTCAGATTCGTCAGAGGATGAGTCGTCCTCATAAACAGAGGTTGAGTCACTTGGTTCTCTTTCGACAGAGGTTGGACTTTCAGAGCATGTGCCATACTCACTTTCTTCCTTTTCTATGGCACTATCTTCTAAGTCAACAGAAGTATTTGTTAAGTGTTCTTCAGAGAGATTTTGATCATTGGAAGGTGTACAGAGGTTTGGTTCAGAGATATCAAAATTTTCTTTTGTAAGGTTCGGCTTGAACTCAGGTGCCTCTGCTGATAACTTCTTTTCAGAATTCATCATTCAGACAAATGCAACTTGAGTTTGAGTCTCGGGGTTACCAAACTTGAAGATTCCTATCTGATCTTGAGTTTTCAGATACTTCTTTTGTTTGGTTTCTCTTTTGATAGAGATAGAAGGTGACAAATCTGTGTTTTCAAACCACACATTTGTCATCTTCAGAGGTTTCCTCTTGTGAGGTTCCCCAGAGACTTTTTGCCTTTTACTTACAGAGAGTAGATTTGGAAATCCAGGTTTTCTTGTATCTCCTATATGAAATAGAGAAGACAGAGATTTGTCTCTTTTGTTTCCTGTATATGGATCTATATCACAGAAGCCAATTCCCCGTCTCCCTATTTGTGTATTGATTTTTTCGCACACCTTCTGTGCATCTTGAAATTTTTTAATTAAAAGATCTCTTCTGAGTAAATCTTGACAGAGGACTTCTCTTTCCTTTTGAAAATAATGTTTCAGAGCTAGGATGTTCATTCTGTCACACTCAACGTCCATAAGTTCTTTCGATTTTGTTTTTAAAGAAGAATTAAGTTCAGAAATCTTTTCTTTTAAAGGATTTAATTTTTTGTTCCAGTTTGTTTCAATTTCTTCTTTTTCTAGAAAAATTTTGGCTTTTTCTTGAGTGAGAAGTCTAGCTTCTCTCTCATAGAAGGTGAGATTTTTCTGAACACTTTCGTATGTCTGTTTAAGTTCAGTGTATTCAATGTTAAGTTTAAGCAAATCAGCTTCTGCTTGACTAGAGTTAGAGTTAGAAGTGGATACCTCACTATCGGAGTCGGATGAGCTGACCTCTACCATTCCACAGAACAAGACGTTTTTGTCGCCTTCATCAGATGATTCGTCTGACAGCCAGTTCTCCTGATTCACCATAAGCGACTTCTGAGCATAAAATTCCGCTTTCTTTTTGTAGTAAGCAGAGTCCCTCTGAGGGCGGTTTGATTTGCTCCTGCAGTCAGCGGCATAATGGCCTGGCTTGCCACAGTTAAAACATCATTGGTTCTGGGAACCGTTGCCAGCTTTGTCGTCCGACCTCTGTCGGTCACCACCTCTTTCATTTCTGCATTCATTGGAGTAGTGGCCTGGCTTACCACAGTTGTAACATACTTGGTTCTGTGGAGTGTTGCCAGTTTTATCTTCTGACCTCTGTCGGTCACCACCTCTGTCAGTCGACCTCTATTGGTCGCTACCTCTGTCGTTCCTTTCATTTGACCTTTCTCTTCTTCGATCATCTCTTCCATAGCGTTCATTACCAGACTTCTTCTGATAACCTCTGCTGAATTCCCTTGTTAAGAGGGCTAACGATTTAGCAATAGAGGCCATTGATGTCTCCTCTTCTTCCACCATCTCCTCATCTTCACTATCAACGATCAAGATTTTCTTTTTCTTCTCCTTCTTTTCCTCTGTAGCTTTCTCCTTCGGCTTCTCTTTAGCTTATGTGGTCTTACCGACCAGTGCAAGAGGTGCACTGATTTGTGCTTTTACTTGTGCGATTTGTGGTTCTTGTGCTGCCAATGTTCCATAGAGGTCTGATAGAGTCCAGGAGTCTAAGTATTGATTTGTTTGCAGAGACATAGACAACTGGAGCCATTCATCATTGAGACTTTTTAGGAACATGACATTATTTTCCTCAGAAGTTCTGTGGATTCCGAACTTCTTGCACTTGTTGATTAGAGAGTTGAACCGATCATATGTTGTCTGCAGAGGTTCTGTCGGCAGAGCTTTGAATGAGTAATATTCATTGATACATTGGGCTCTGCGATTTTTCTGAGTTTTAGCCCCTCCTTCCAATTGTTCCTCCAGTTCCTTCCATAGATCGTGTGCAGATTCACACGCATCCAAGGATTGGAAAAGGTCATTGGGGATGGCCATTATCAGAAGTCGTTTTGCCTTCTGTGCCAATTCGTATTTTGCCCAGTCAGTATCAGACCATTTAGCTTTTGTCTTTGGTTTCTCGTGCGCAGGAATCTCTGGAGTGTCATCTGTTTGAGGTACACGTGGTACATATAGCATAGGAACAAAAGGAGGATTGTTGATATAGTGAAAAGCTTTTTTGTCAGTACCCTCGAAAAAATGAGTCATTCGTATTTTCCACTGAGGGTACTCATCTATGAGTAGAGTGGGTGGTTTTGTTAAAGAACCGACAGAAAAGTAGTTGTTTGAGTTTGTCATTTTGAGAGAGTGATAATTCCAGAAAATAGGGTATGAATAGTAAGCTTTCTGAAGATGAAGTTTGTACTTCTAATAGTGTTTATGAGCTTTTGAGCAGTGTACTAAAATGGAGTTTTAACCGAAGTAACAGGTTCTATAAGTTTACCAAAGTCGAACAGGTCGAGAGTGGCATAAAAACAGAAGTTGTTTTGAAGAATGAATAATAGGTTAAAATTAGTCCAAGTTTCTACCAAAAATCATTGCAAGAGAGGATCACTTTGATATAGAAAATCAAAGTTTGCTTTGATACCAATTGTTGGTTCCTGTTTTGCTTAACAATGATGTTTATATCTAATAGTTCAAATAAGATGTAATGCGGAAGCGTATTTGACGTACTAAACAAATATATTATGGTAGAATAACACACAATATCAAATACAAGTAATGTAAATAAGACAGATAAATTGCTTAATGATTCACTGTATTTGATATATCAAGAACACCAAGAACACCGAAAGGTTTAACAAGAATCTGTTCTTGTGGTGTGTGTGTTTTTCAAAGCTTAATTGAAGAGCTCACATGAGCCTTCTATTTATACAACTTCTAAAGGGGACAATAAGGACATAAGGTACAAAACACTATTCTGGAACTGTTGTAGATACAACGTTCATTAAATGCTCCGTATTCAGCTTTAGGCGGAAACCTATCAGAGTTTGACACGTGGAGTTGTCAGGTCGCGTCTTTGTACGATTGATCTTTAGAACCTTCGAATGGCAGATATTGTAAGAAGCATGTTCGTCCTTGTTAAGATCTTTTGCGTAGATCTTCTTTTTACCACAGAATCTCTGTCAAGTATGACAGAAGCTCTGTGGCCTTGTCCGCTTAGAAGTGTGTTCTGTTGCTTATTTACTTCGGTCTTCTTGGTTAACCCGGCAGAGCCTCTTTCGAAGACTTCTGTCTTCTCGGTTACTCGGCTACTCGGCAGAGCCTCTGTCGAACACTTCTATACTTGGCCTATTTTTCACTACTTCTATTTACAGAAAGATTGGAGCTAACAAAAACAACAGGGTTTATGAAAGAAATAAGTTTTCATTGAAACTTTTGAACCATTACAAGCATTACAACCATTACAAGGCTTACAACCATTACAACCACCTACATTGGATTAGGTCAAATAAAAAGTACAAAAATAAAGAAAACCCAACTGAGAACCAATAAAAGCTTCAAAATCTTGATTTCCTTTTCTTTTGCGTTGAGGGAAGCTTCAACGCTGTTCTTTGATCTTAGCAAACCAGGGATTACCTCCATAGCTCGTTGACACAACTGTTGATCGTACCAAGCAAAGAAATCGCATTTGGCAGACTTCCTTGCGCACCCATAAAACCTACGGCCCTGGTTTTTAGTTGTCCATGAAGTCTTTATCATCGCTGGTACACCACAATCACAAACCACCATTGTCGATACTGTGGAGGAGAGAAAGGCAGAAAGAAATCGAAAAAGGAAAACGAAGAAGAAGACCAAAGAAGAAAGTAAAGCCGTTGGTTTAAATGAGAGGGAAATAGTGAAATGACCAAATTGCCCATCACGTGAGAAGCACATGAGGCCTTAAACGGCCATTTGTTAGACGACGTTAGAGCTTTGGACCACTTTCATAGCAAAATAAGGAGACCAGGGACGAAAATTGCACTTATTGAAGATGTGGGACCACTTTTGATGATTTTGGTATACACCAGGGACCAAAATTGTAGTTTACTCTATAATCTTTTATGTTATACCATTTATTATATTAATTAGTTAATAACAATTTTAACAAAAAATACATTAAAAATACATATTATATTTTTTAAACAATTTAAAGAAAAATCGCCGGTACCTTTAGAATGAGGTAATTATTGAATATTTTTAAAAAATTCTAATATTGTTCAATAACTAAACTATATTTGAAGTCAAAGTGTTTTCCAAAAGCAAAGAAATGCAAATGAACATTTTTTAGTATAAAATAACGAAAATGTGTGGTTATTAATTGATTATTTATTTTCTGTAACAATAAATTTGTATTGAGATTTTGAAAAAAATAGTTATATCATAATTTTTTATTTGAAACACATTTAAAAAAAACATTTAATTTAATGAAATATTTGAAAACGATATGTTCTTTATTAATAAAAACGGCATACTTTTTGAACTCACTTAAAATAAAAATTTGTTTTTTGAACCGACAAAACTTTTTTAAGTGTAATTTACAAAATAAGATACATATTTATATGTATTTTTAGTTAAAATTCATTAATTAATATAATAAAGGGTATAAATGAAAAGTAAAAAAGAAAAAAGAAAATGATAGAAAACAAAGAAAATGGAAAAAGACAAAACTATAGGGACCAAAACCGTAAATACTATTGATCTAATGAAACAAAAAAGGGAAAAGGTCAAAAATAGTTAACTAATATTTTAACTATAGTTAGACAGAGGGACCAAAGTTGAAATAAAATGGCAACCATAGTGACCAAAAATGTAATTACTTTAAAATAGGGACCACACTTGATAGTAGATGACACCACGAGAACCAAAAATATAATTTACTCTTAAATAATTCAAAAAAGAAAATTACTAAAATGACTAAATAACCTTAAGCTAACTGTTAATCTTTAACAAAATTAGTCTAACGGATTAAAATCGCAACACGTTATAAACCATAGGGATGAAAAAAGTAATTTTGAAACCATAGGGACGAAAATGACAATATTCAACAAACCATAGGGATGAAATTCGTAATTTTCTCTTTTTTTATCTATCTTTTTTTGAGATTCCAACATTAACTCTATTATTAGATATTTAAAAATGTAACAAAAATGCTTTCACTCATTTTTTCCATTTAATTTCTTTGGATGATTGGAGATAAAAAATATTCGAATGACAAAATAAGTTTAAAGACTTCTCCAAATTTGAAGAAAACCTCAATCTCCCTCTCACTTTTTCGATTTTACACAAATTTTTGGAAAATAAGTTGGAGCACAAAAAGGCTAAAAATTGATCAACCATCCATATTTTTTTTCCATTTTGAAGAAGATGTTATTAGAGGGTGAAGGTAGGACATGGGGGTAGTTTGGAACTGACACGTATAGTAACAAAGGATTATGTTATGAGAGATTGTGTGTGATTCTTATATCGTTGTTTATGTTTTTCTATGTGTTTTTTATTTCTTCTTCTTCAGTTACTTAGTCTTTGACTCTTCGTTAGCCTTGTTTTCAACTTTTTCCCCATATTTTTAGACAAATCAGGAGTGTTCACGAAAATATCCTTTAAGACCTTGTCCAATGAAATATACTTGATTTGTTTAGTTTGTTTTGGTTTTTAATAATATTAAGGAATTTTTAATCTTTTTTTGTATATTATATATTAGTTATTGTTTTCATCGCATTATTTTTAGTGCTTTAAATAAAAAATGTTATTTTGGGTCTTTTTAACCATCTCATTTAACATGTTCAAATAATTGGTTCATAATGAACCAATCCACTAGAAAACTCCATAACCAGTTCGCAAATCAGTCTAACCTCAGTTGTCCCAAACATTTCCTTTTGGCCCTCTTAACCGGTTAAAAATGATCATCTCTAACTACTAAGAGACACATTGTGTTACGTGTATATGTCGGTGTATCTTTGTTTTCGTTGATATACTTTATTAACAGGATATTTGGGTGTTTGTACATTGTAACGCCATGAAAATAGGGGTAACAAAAACTTTCATAAAACGAAGAGCGGTATATATATATAAATGCCGTAGCACGAGCCATCCCAAAGGAAATGTTTGTATAATTACAATTGTATTCTAACGGAAAATACATGACAACCAACTAATCTATTTTCTAACATAGAAATAAGATTACAAAATGGGTGTCATCTCTAGTCCATTATAGTCTTCCAAGGTTAGCATCCCAAAAGGTATTTCCCCAAACTCATACGCTTCCGCCTAAGCCTTCTTAATGACGGCTCCACTAAAACCTGTGATACATTTCATCACCAAACAAGTGTTAGGGCAAAAGCCTAGCGAGTTTGAACAATTAATAACACATAATAATAATAATAATAATACGTACAAATAAGAGTCTTTCATCCAAATTCCACAATTAGATTTGAAGTCAATGGGGGATACCCATAGCATCAAGATGTTCCACCCAAAGAGTCGAGATACCTTAGTGTCAAGCCCTTAAAAGCGACACTAAAGGCCCGACACATCCAGGGGTGCAACTAAAGGCATAAACCGAAATGGCGAGGGTCTAGGCGTATACCAACACGGTGGCACCCAAGACTATGTCCTCCTAGTGAACACTTAACTTGATTCATTCAAGAGCTCAATCTAGCCATAAGACACCCAAGCATGTGTAACCAAATCCATTAGTCATCATAGACATCGCATGATTATAATTCAACGATAATACAAAGGATTTTTCATACTCTTCACGATGTTAAGCTACCACTTGCATACATGTCGTGTACACTTAAACTGTAACACCCTGATTTTTATCCCAATTGAAGAAATGATGAATTGGGGGAAATCAGTAATGGAAGAACAATTATGGAGTATGGCTATAGTTCCATGTGACAGTGACATATGTCACAATAGCAACGACGTTACCGAGTGGTTGGTGGTCCCAACGAATGTGTTGTGTAATTATGACAATGGGGTAGCACCGGTAATTTTTGGGTAAGCACAATTTCAAGTTAGTGTAGAAATCGATCTTTTAAGAGAGATGGTGGAAAGAGGATTATGGGCTTAAATCCTACATTTTATGGTCTTGTTGGATGAAGAATTCAAATACGAGCCCAACAGTTCTTTTCGGGGCAAAAACGGAGCTTAAACGAAGAAGTCATGGCCAAAACAGTGTTCGGTACATTCTGTGCTATAGTGCCCGCGATTGTGACTCTGTCACTATAGCATGTCACAATAGCCGGATGCCAAAAACTCTCGGTACGACTTGTGCGATTGTTCCAGCGATTGTGACACTCTCACAATCGCATGTCACAATAGCATGAACGTACCAGAGCCTTAAAAATACGATTTTTCAGCCATTCTTCTCATTTCTCACTTCTAATCTCTTCCTTTCTCTCCCAAGTCGACCTACCACCCTCTCATATGAACCCTAACTCATTTTGGGCTAAGTTCTTGTAAGTCAAAGTGTTCCTTCATCATTTATGCAAGTGGTTTCATCTATTGGTGCAAGATTCAAGTGTTCATCTCCATTCCTTGATATTTCTAGGTTTTTCCACCAAAACCTAAGTAGTGAGTTCATCCTACTAGTTTCTAAACTTTATTATGAGTTATAAATGATCTATTAATGACTTCCTAGTGTTTTAATGTCTTAAATGTCGGTTTGGATGATTTTGGGGAAATTAGGGCAAAATTGGGGTTTTTGGTCAAAGTGGAGGTTTTGAGATAAGATGTTTGAGGAATGATTCTAAGCACTTGAACATATATTTATGGTTGGGAAATTTGTGAATCTAGGTTTTTGGAAGAATTGCTTGTGGATTCAAGTTTCTTCAAGGAGCTCGTATTGGGGTAAAATCTAGATTTATCCTAAATCTAGCAAGGTGAGTTCAAGTCGATTTGTGAAAATGTTGTACATGCCAAAAATGTTATTTTTCAAGTATTTGTGTGTTTTACATAAAACTATCAATTGATTGAGTTATTTGGTAGGTTTTGATCATTTAAAGTGTTTAACTTTATAAACTTTGCAAAACACCCATATTGGGGATTTTTGGATATTTTGATAAGTAAGTATCATAAATTTGTCCTTTAACGATTTTATTGTTCAATTGAGGTCTATTAAAGGGTTCTTGCAATTTTGGTGTAATCGACTTTATAAAATATTTGGAAATGCACATTTTCATACTATGAGTCATGATTCAATTTATAAGGGTATGAGTCCATTTGGAAAATAACATATCTCGACCGATGTTGAGTTTTAGGTTAATCATGCCTTGAGGCATACGTTTACGTAAGTGCCGTTTAAATGCATGTTACATTATGAGAACCGTTATTTATTGGTCTATTGGGTTTTGAGCATTTAGCTCGGCTTTGACTTTAAATGAGTCTTTGAGACATCTTGTCCGATTTTGAATGCTCAATGTAGAGTCCTATTTTATGGGTTGCATTTATTGCAACATATTGCATCTTATTGCATATTATTAATAATTACATTCTCGAGTGCATTAGTCATTCATGTGTAGTCATGTAATCTTAGACTATGTTGCATTGGATCCATAGGCACGTAACTTTGTCTTTATTTGATGGTCTACTGGGTGTTGCGGGATTTGACCCAGGCCCCATGTTTTATGATCTTTATCTTGAGAGGGTACACTAGGAGGGCTGAGTCCGGTTGTGCTATCATGATTGGTGGGCGTTTATGACCTCCGCCATGTCGAGGCAATGTCATGGTTGTAACCCTGCTTGTGTCGGGCCTTTTGTGGTATTCATGGTAATATTCGCTAAGGTCAGCTGTCTCTTTGGGTGTAACTTGAAAGGAGTCGTAGGGACATGTAAAGCCCGTGTTCCGGTACGTTTATTTTAGTAATTTTTTTTTATAATGTAAAATGCTTACCTTTAACTGCTTTAATATCGTTCTTTAGCGAATCTTTCCTAGCGGGGTTAGCAAGTTTGACTTTTTGCGTATTAGATTTTTAAACCGTTTTAGTTCGCGCCAAGTGATACGTTTTTGGGGGACTAATCGTGGAAGTTAGTAAACTTTGGGCAAGGTCCGGCCCATGCAAGGAAAAAGGCCGAACCCCCCCCCCCCCCCCCCCATGCCTCTCGTTTTTCTTCCTTGTATTCCAAGCCATCGAAGCCAAAAACAATCAATAACCCTAAGAGCCTTTCTCCTTTTCCCTGGTGTGGTGCAGCCGTGAAAAAGAAGCGAGAAGAGTGAGGCATAGAGTTGAACCGAGAGAAGGTTAGAGAGAGGGAGAGAATCGACGGTAAGAAGGAGAGGAGTCGGGAGTGAGGACGCCGGAGGTGAAGGACGCCGGAGAAGAGGTGCAGCCGCTGCAGTCGCCGGGAAGCCGCTGCCACCACCGTCTTTCGCCGAGAGGTAAGCTTTACGATCTCGTTTCTTTTCTGTTTAAGTCGCCGGCGAAGTAGCCGCCGCCGCTGCCGCCGCGCACGGCCTTGGCCGGTGCAGGCGGTAGCCGCCGTGGACCGCCTTGTGGGGTGGTGGAGTAGGGTGGTCGAGGTGTGTGTAGTTGCGTGTATGGCGATCGAGTGAGAGGAGGAATGTTGGTGCGAGAGGGTGGTGTGGGCGGTGTGTGTGTGTAATCATCGCCGGAGAGCCGCCGCCGGTCGCCACCGGCGACCGCCACTGCCGGAGATGGCAGTGGGTGGCGCGTGGCGTGACCTGACCATTGTCATTATAGAGCCCTTAACCCGTGACTTAATCGTTTAAGCCGAATAGTTTAAACCGTCGGTTCTAAAATCACTTTTTATGCGAAAATATGGTTCAGCTCCTGTTTTGTGACGGCAATAACTTTTCCGTCGTAACTCCGATTGAGCCGAAACTGGCGCCCACGCTTCGAGCTCGGGACCGGGCACGTTTTCTGTGTTTTAGAGGAAAACTGGTTCGGCCTCGAGTTGGGAGAAAAAGTGGTCACAAGTTCTGCGGTTCGTCATTTCATGTGAAAATTCTGGAATCTGTCTCGGTTTTGCGAAAGGCGTAACCTTTTACTCGTAACTCGTTTTGAGGTGATTTTGGTGGCCATAGTTCCCTATTCGAGTTGGGAAGGTTTTTCATGTTTTGCCGAATGTCTGATTAAACCCGTAGCTAGGCTGTTTTGGACTGTTTATGCAGGCTGGACCGAAAACTGGCAGTTTTGGTAACCGTTCGTATTTAATTCATAATAAATTGTAGAAAAATCGTTAGGAGGCGTATAATATGTCCTTGGAACCCTAACTCAGAGGACTTTCTGGTCATGAAATAATATTGGGATTTTTCTGGGTTAAAGGGGTCGAAACAGGTCCCGAACAGACCTGTTTTATGAGAGCGGAAATTAGTTTTAGTGACGGTTTAAGCGCGTGTCGTGTCATAGGGTCCGTGTCTCGTATTGACACGTTTTAACATGCGTTTAGGTGCTGGAAAGTGACCGTAATTGTGATACGTTTAATACTTTTATTTGTTTTTTAATTGCCTAAGTTCAGGGACCATTATGGCTTTTCTCCTTTTTTATGGGTGATTTTTGTGAACTTGGTAATTGCCCTTGGTTTATTAGTGAATTGATTTCCCTGGAAGCGTATCCAGAGAATTTGCTTATCTTCCTCTCCAAGTTTTCTTAACCCTAACCCTATCAAGGGTATCAGAGCCAGGCCGATCGCCGGTCGGAGCTCTTCTAGTCACCATGACGAACACTCGCAACCAAGATGTGGATAACACTCTCAAGAACCATGATAAGGCAATTTCGGAGATCCAAACGGCCCTGGCGGCCCTCATGAAACAACAGGAACAGTCGGCCAAGCAACAACAAGAAATCTTGAAGGCAGTACAGGAGAAATCTAGCGGCGGCTCATTCAGCCCCGGGTCGGGCTCATTCTCGGGCGGTGATGCAGATTCGCGGGGTACCCGACCCATGCGGATCGGGAAGGTTGAATTTCCACGGTTTTCGGGGGAGGACGTCGATGCTTGGGTTTACCGTTGCGAGCATTTTTTTACAATCGATGAAACTCCGGAGGAGATGAAACTAAGGTACGCCGTTATCCATTTGGAAGGAGATGCAATCCAATGGCATCGTGCGTTTATGCGTACTCGAGGGGCAACTGTATCGGAAATATCATGGGATGATTATGTTCGATCCATCAAGACTCGGTTCTCCAATGCTATGTTTGAAGACCCGTTAGAAGAATTGGCTTCCCTCAATCAGACCGGTACCCTGCATGAACTCAACACCGCATTCGACGCTTTGTTAAACAAGGTAACTCTCACTGAAACGCAAGCTGTTAGTCTTTATCTCAAGGCCCTCAACCCGGACATTCGGGGTCCGGTGAAAATGTTTAAACCAAAAACTCTTCATGAGGCATATGGGTTAGCAAGGATACAATCCTTGAATAATGACAATTTGGAGGGTAAACTGAAAACGGGAAAGGTGGATACGGGGGGCTCGAAGACTAATTTTAACACAAGAATCACACCGCCCATGAATGCAACCAAACTACCACTTTTACCCACCCCCAACCGATCGACTGCCCCAGCGAACAAGCCGATAAACGGACCCCGACGCCTTACTAGCAAGGAGTTAGAACAAAAACGGGCAAAGGGTGAATGTTTTTGGTGCACGGAAAAGTTTGTGCCAGGCCACAAGTGTGCACGTTCCCGCAACCAGCTGTACATTATTGAGGCCGAGGAAGATGAGGAAGAGGTGGTGGATGAACCGATAACCGAGGAGGGGAAAGAACAAGAGCCACAGATTTCGGTTCACGCATTGACGGGCATTCCGTCATACTCAACCATGCGAATACAAGGGTCTATGGGTAATCGACAGCTTCACATACTTATTGACGGTGGGTCGACCCACAACTTTCTTAAAGACCGGTTAGCGAGGAAGTTGCAATGTGATGTCAGGGAAGTAGGACCTCTTAGTGTGGGTGTAGCTGACGGTAAACGTCTCACGGCCAATCAACTATGTCATGATTTTCGGTGGAATATGCAGGGAAATTGGTTCACAACGGACGTACTTTTGTTACCACTTGAGAGTTATGATATGATCTTGGGGGTGCAATGGCTTTTGCCCTTGAATGACATTTTATGGAATTTCCAAAAGATGACCATGAAGTTTGAGGTAGAGGGTAAACAATACGAACTTAGAGGCCTACAAAACAACTTACTTTCAGTATGTACAATGGAAAAAATGGGGAAAGTGTTGAACAAGCATTCAAGGGGTGGGGACTTGCAATTATTTGGGTTGCAATTGGCAAATGCAGAGGCTGACCAAAATTACCATTCGAGAGTTGTTGGTTTTTCGGACGACCCGCAAGACTCTCTACCGTGGAAGTCACTGGTAAGGCAATACTCAGAGGTTTTTCAGGTACCAACGGGGTTGCCCCCGGCACGAGCCTTCGACCATAGAATTGTGTTGAAAGAGGGAACAGAACCTATAAGCTTACGACCTTATCGATACCCGGCCGTACAAAAAGATGTAATAGAAAAAACCACCCGCGAGTTGTTAGATTCGGGAATTATTCAAAACAGCCAAAGTTCGTTCGCGGCCCCGGTCGTGTTGGTAAGGAAAAAAGACGGTCAGTGGCGAATGTGTATGGATTACCTCCGACTCAACGAAGCAACGGTAAAAGACAAGTTTCCGATCCCGTTAATCGAAGAATTATTGGATGAATTAGGCGGCGCGTCGTTTTTCTCTAAACTGGACTTAAGGTCCGGTTACCATCAGGTTCGTATGGCCCCCGAAGACGTTCATAAAACGGCGTTCCGAACTCACGAGGGTCACTACGAATTTCTCGTTATGCCCTTCGGTCTTAGTAACGCGCCGGCAACATTTCAGGCCCTCATGAACCACATCTTTAGACCCTTGCTTAGAAAGGGAGTGTTGGTGTTTTTTGATGATATCCTCGTTTATAGCCGAAGCCAAGATGATCACATTCGACACTTGAACCGGGTCCTTACTATAATGAGGGAAAACAAGTTGTTTGCGAAAGAATCAAAGTGTGTATTCGGGGGGCGGGCCGTAGAGTACTTGGGTCACATTATATCAAAAGAAGGGATGAAGACGGACCCGTCTAAGATAGAGGCGGTGCAAAAATGGCCAACTCCAAAAACAGTTAAACAGCTTCGGGGGTTCTTGGGGTTAGCCGGGTATTACCGGCGGTTCATTCGGTCCTTTGGAATGATTGCTAAACCACTCACAGATCTGTTAAAAAAAGATGCGTTCCGGTGGAATCCTGAGGCTCAAGACGCATTTGATCGCCTCAAGGGAGCGCTCTCTTCAGCCCCGGTACTGGCGCTACCCGATGTAACCAAGCAGTTCATTATCGAGACTGATGCGTCGGCAGGAGGGGTGGGGGCGGTTCTAATGCAGGACCGACATCCGGTATCATTCTTGAGCCGAGCTTTATCACCTAAACAAAATGCTCTTTCGGTCTATGAAAAAGAATTGCTAGCAATCATGATGGCGGTTAAGCAATGGCACTATTATCTCATCACGGGCTCTTTCATTATTCGCACCGATCAAAAAAGCCTCAAGCACCTCCTAACCCAAAAGGTGACCACTCCGTTACAACATAAATGGCTCGCTAAATTGATGGGTTATGACTACTGTATCGAGTATAAAAAAGGAAAAGAAAACATCGCGGCGGACGCCTTATCTCGGGTGCAAGGTACAGATTTGTTTGTCACAGCGGTATCACAAATTGAGCCCCTACTCTTGGAAAAAATCATTGATAGTCAACAAAGGGACATTGATGTGCAAAACATTATTAAAAAATGGGAAACAGAAGGCAATGTTCCAAATTTTAAGTGGAATGGAAAATGGCTATGTAAGGGAAATCGAATGGTAGTAGGGGGTGACGAAAAACTACGGGAGGAAGTAATCAAGCTTTGCCACGAGTCGCCGATTGGGGGCCATTCGGGTGTTCGGGCGACGGTTCAACGGGTGAAGGGGCTGTTTTTTTGGAAGGGAATAACGAAGGTGGTGCGACGGGTATTACGGGGGTGTGATGTGTGTATGCGGGCCAAAAACGAAAATGTCGCCTCGCCCGGTCTACTACAGCCGTTACCGATTCCAGACATGATTTTTACCGACATATCGATGGATTTTATTGGGGGTTTACCGAAGGTTAAGGGCAAGGATACCATTTTCGTGGTAGTGGATCGACTCACGAAATATGGTCATTTTATGACGTTGGGTCACCCATTCTCGGCCAAAGATGTAGCTCAAGTATTTTTAGATAACGTCTATAAACTACATGGCTGCCCGAATTCTATCGTCTCCGATAGAGACCCGATATTCTTAAGCTCATTTTGGACCGAATTTTTACATCTTCAAGGGGTGGAAGCTAAAGTGTCTACGGCGTACCATCCTCAAACCGATGGCCAAACCGAGGTGGTGAACCGGTGTTTGGAAGGGTATTTAAGATGCATGGTGATGGAGCGACCCCATACGTGGGTTAAATGGGTGGCACTAGCAGAATGGTGGTATAACACCTCGTTCCATTCGTCCTTAGGGCGATCTCCGTTCGAGGCTCTTTACGGGTACCGACCTCCTTTGCACATTCCGTACATTCCTAAAGATGCGGTGGATAGAGATGTGGATGAGATGATGCAAGATCGAGAGGCGGCGGTAAAAGTGTTGAAACAATCATTGTTGAAGGCGCAAAATCGTATGAAGCAACAAGCGGATAAGCATCGATCGGAGAGGAGCTTTGAACCGGGTATGTGGGTTTACCTTAAACTACAACCGTACATGCAAAATTCACTGCGGATCCATAAACACTCCAAGCTTACTCCAAAGTATTTCGGTCCGTTCTTGATAGTGGAAAAGGTGGGCTCGGTGGCGTATAAGTTGGATTTGCCGAAAGAAGCTCAAATACACCCGGTCTTCCATGTTTCGTTGCTCAAGGGGGCTGCTGGGCCGCCTACTAAGGTAATTCCGTTGCCGAACGAGTCCCGGTTTATGCTCTACCCACAAGCCGTGCTCGATCGTAAGTTGGTGAAACATGGTAATCGGGCTGCTATGAAAGTGTTGGTGAGTTGGAAGGGGCAAACGGCGCAAGATGCTACGTGGGAGTTCCTTGACGATTTGAAGTTGCGGTTTCCGGATTTCTCCGAGCTCACTCTTGAGGACAAAAGTGGCTAAGGAGGGAGCCTTGATACGTTTAATACTTTTATTTGTTTTTTAATTGCATAAGTTCAGGGACCATTATGGCTTTTCTCCTTTTTTATGGGTGATTTTTGTGAACTTGGTAATTGCCCTTGGTTTATTAGTGAATTGATTTCCCTGGAAGCGTATCCAGAGAATTTGCTTATCTTCCTCTCCAAGTTTTCTTAACCCTAACCCTATCAAATTGTGAAGCTTGATTTGTGTTGATTAAGCTAGGCGCGCATTTGAGGTGAGTTCTCTCACTATATCTAATATTAGTTATTTTATCATTGCTGTAGCACGTGTGTGGTAGCTTTATGTGATTGTATTGTGGGACTAGATAGTGGGGTGTCTAGTTGATACTATGTTGCCATGTCATCTCGGTGGGACCGAGGGTCCGGCGGGGCCGGAGGTTTTATACGCAGGGCGTAGAGACTCGGTGGGACCGAGGATTCGGCGGGGCCGAAGATGTTATCATGTGGTCGGTGGGACCGACCGGTGCCTTTTAGGCGGGTGGTTGTGGATATACATGTTTATGATTTTGTTCGTAGACCTGTATGATCGCTTATGTGTCACTATCTGTTTTAGGGGTAGTGTGGAATAACTGTATTATTAATGGTGTTTGAATTCACTAAGCTTCGTGCTTACCCTTTTCCAATAAACTGTGGTTGCAGGTCCGAGCGGCTCCAAGGCGTGATGAGTACACACTGGCGCGCGAGGAAAGTTGCTTGACTTATGGTTTTTTACAATTAAACATTGTTTCCGCTGGTAGTAATTTATAAAGATATTAAATATTGTGTTTGCAAACGAAACGTTGGGATTATTTATGATTTTGCAGTTAATACGTTGGGGTTATTTAATGAGTTTTTATATATGAAGTGTTTAATTAAAAATTTTAATTTTCTTGAAATTTTGGGGTGTTACAACTTGGTATCAGAGCACAGCTTGAGTGAATCAAACGCACCTCGGTGTGTTTGGTCTCAAGTTGCGGCTGGGAAATTTTCAAATTCTTTATTAAATCTTAATATGCGACAGCGAAGATGGCTTGATGTGGTCAAGGATTACGACTGCGAGATACTTTACCACCCGGGTAAAGCGAATGTAGTCGCGGACGCACTTAGACGACATACGGTTGGGGGACCGCTGAAGGGTCTGTGTCAGCGGTTGACAGTGGTTGCACCTCTTTTGGAGTCGATAGGTGTCGCTCAGGAGGTGGCCGTGTTGGCGGAAAATGCAAAACGTGAGAGAGTTTCGGGAGAAATTCCGAAATTAGTACGGGATAGTCGAGGATTATTGACCCGATATGGTAGAGTTTGGGTCCCATTCACCGGTGGGAACCGACAGACACTATTGGACAAGGCGCATAAGTCCAAGTTTTCGATTCATCCGGGGGCTACCAAAATGTACAGAGACTTACGGGAAGGCTATTGGTGGCCCGACATGAAGCGGGATGTAGCCAAATGTGTGGAGGTATGTTTGACCTGTCGGAAGGTCGAGGCGGAGCACCAGCGACCGCACGGGAAATTGCAGCCTTTGGAGATTCCAGTGTGGAAGTGGGAGCAGATTACGATGGATTTCATCACGAAGCTTCCCAAAACTCAGCGAGGGAACGATACCATCTGGGTAATTGTGGATCGTCTGACTAAGAGCGCTCACTTCTTGGCGATTAAAGAGAGCTTCTCGGCGGATAAGCTCGCGGAGGTTTTCATCCCAGAGATTGTAACTAGGCACGGGGTGCCAGTCTCGATTGTCTCGGATCGGGATACTCGTTTCACCTCCCGGTTTTGGGAGAAGTTTCAGAATGAAATGGGTACGCGGTTGCATTTCAGTACAGCATTTCATCCTCAGACCGACGGGCAGGGTGAGCGTACTATTCAGACACTTGAGGACATGCTGCGAGCATGTGTGATTGACTTCGGGGGTAGTTGGGATCAGTATCTTCCCCTAGCTGAGTTCTCCTATAATAACAGCTATCACGCTAGCATCGGTAGAGCGCCGTACGAAGTGTTGTACGGCAGGAAGTGTCGGACGCCCATTTGCTGGGGCGAGGTTGGTCACAGAGTGCTGGGGAGCACCGATGTTGTGCTAAAGACGACGGAAATGATCCAGATGGTGCGGGATCGGTTAGTCACTGCTCAGAGTCGACAAAAGAGTTACGCCGATAAGAGACGATCGGACTTGGAGTTCCAAGACGGGGATTACGTTCTTTTGAAAGTGTCTCCCTGGAAAGGGGTAATCCGTTTTCGCAAGCGGGGAAAGTTGGGTCCCCGATATATCGGACCGTACAAGGTCATCGCGCGTGTGGGGAAAGTAGCTTACCGATTGGAGCTACCAGAGGAGCTGAGCCTGATCCACAACACGTTCCATGTCTCTCAGTTGCGGAAGTGTGTGATGGATGAGTCTGCAGTAGTTCCCCTCGAAGATATTCAGATTGACGAGCGACTCAACTATGTGGAGAAGCCAATAGCCATAGTCGAGAGGAAGACGAAGACTCTGCGGAACAAAGTCATTGGATTGGTTAAGGTCCAGTGGAAGCACCGAAAGGGCTCAGAATGGACGTGGGAACCCGAAGCCGAGATGCGGGAGAATTACCCGGAGCTGTTTGTGGGCATGGACTTCGGGGACGAAGTCTAATCCAAGCGGGGGAGAGTTGTAAAGCCCGTGTTCCGGTACGTTTATTTTAGTAATTTTTTTTTATAATGTAAAATGCTTACCTTTAACTGCTTTAATATCGTTCTTTAGCGAATCTTTACTAGCGGGGTTAGCAAGTTTGACTTTTTGCGTATTAGATTTTTAAACCGTTTTAGTTCGCGCCAAGTGATACGTTTTTGGGGGACTAATCGTGGAAGTTGGTAAACTTTGGGCAAGGTCCGGCCCATGCAAGGAAAAAGGCCGAACCCCCCCCCCCCCCCCCCCATGCCTCTCGTTTTTCTTCCTTGTATTCCAAGCCATCGAAGCCAAAAACAATCAATAACCCTAAGAGCCTTTCTCCTTTTCCCTGGTGTGGTGCAGCCGTGAAAAAGAAGCGAGAAGAGTGAGGCATAGAGTTGAACCGAGAGAAGGTTAGAGAGAGGGAGAGAATCGACGGTAAGAAGGAGAGGAGTCGGGAGTGAGGACGCCGGAGGTGAAGGACGCCGGAGAAGAGGTGCAGTCACTGCAGTCGCCGGGAAGCCGCTGCCACCACCGTCTTTCGCCGAGAGGTAAGCTTTACGATCTCGTTTCTTTTCTGTTTAAGTCGCCGGCGAAGTAGCCGCCGCCGCTGCCGCCGCGCACGGCCTTGGCCGGTGCAGGCGGTAGCCGCCGTGGACCGCCTTGTGGGGTGGTGGCGTAGGGTGGTCGAGGTGTGTGTAGTTGCGTGTATGGCGATCGAGTGAGAGGAGGAATGTTGGTGCGAGAGGGTGGTGTGGGCGGTGTGTGTGTGTAATCATCGCCGGAGAGCCGCCGCCGGTCGCCACCGGCGACCGCCACTGCCGGAGATGGCAGTGGGTGGCGCGTGGCGTGACCTGACCATTGTCATTATAGAGCCCTTAACCCGTGACTTAATCGTTTAAGCCGAATAGTTTAAACCGTCGGTTCTAAAATCACTTTTTATGCGAAAATATGGTTCAGCCCCTGTTTTGTGACGGCAATAACTTTTCCGTCGTAACTCCGATTGAGCCGAAACTGGCGCCCACGCTTCGAGCTCGGGACCGGGCACATTTTCTGTGTTTTAGCGGAAAACTGGTTCGGCCTCGAGTTGGGAGAAAAAGTGGTCGCAAGTTCTGCGGTTCGTCATTTCATGTGAAAATTCTGGAATCTGTCTCGGTTTTGCGAAAGCCGTAACTTTTTATTCGTAACTCGTTTTGAGGTGATTTTGGTGGCCATAGTTCTCTATTCGAGTTGGGAAGGTTTTTCGTGTTTTGCCGAATGTCTGATTAAACCCGTAGCTAGGCTGTTTTGGACTGTTTATGCAGGCTGGACCGAAAACTGGCAGTTTTGGTAACCGTTCGTATTTAATTCATAATAAATTGTAGAAAAATCGTTAGGAGGCGTATAATATGTCCTTGGAACCCTAACTCAGAGGAATTTCTGGTCATGAAATAATATTGGGATTTTTCTGGGTTAAAGGGGTCGAAACAGGTCCCGAACAGACCTGTTTTATGAGAGCGGAAATTAGTTTTAGTGACGGTTTAAGCGCGTGTCGTGTCATAGGGTCCGGGTCTCGTATTGACACGTTTTAACATGCGTTTAGGTGCTGGAAAGTGACCGTAATTGTGAAGCTTGATTTGTGTTGATTAAGCTAGGCGCGCATTTGAGGTGAGTTCTCTCACTATATCTAATATTAGTTATTTTATCATTGCTGTAGCACGTGTGTGGTAGCTTTATGTGATTGTATTGTGGGACTAGATAGTGGGGTGTCTAGTTGATACTATGTTGCCATGTCATCTCGGTGGGACCGAGGGTCCGGCGGGGCCGGAGGTTTTATACGCGGGGCGTAGAGACTCGGTGGGACCGAGGATTCGGCGGGGCCGAAGATGTTATCATGTGGTCGGTGGGACCGACTGGTGCCTTTTAGGCGGGTGGTTGTGAATATACATGTTTATGATTTTGTTCGTAGACCTGTATGATCGCTTATGTGTCACTATCTGTTTTAGGGGTAGTGTGGAATAACTGTATTATTTATGGTGTTTGAATTCACTAAGCTTCGTGCTTACCCTTTTCCAATAAACTGTGGTTGCAGGTCCGAGCGGCTCCAAGGCGTGATGAGTACACACTGGCGCGCGAGGAAAGTTGCTTGACTTATGGTTTTTTATAATTAAACATTGTTTCCGCTGGTAGTAATTTATAAAGATATTAAATATTGTGTTTGCAAACGAAACGGTGGGATTATTTATGATTTTGCAGTTAATACGTTGGGGTTATTTAATGAGTTTTTATATATGAAGTGTTTAATTAAAAATTTTAATTTTCTTGAAATTTTGGGGTATTACAGGACACTTGGGCTTTCATGTCGTGAAGTGTCATACGATTAACGTTGTATGAGTGACATACTTTTGTGTTCCTTCACTCTCAATGGACACGGGTCTCCCCCGTTGTCGGCCAACACTATTTTGGATATTAATGTCCTTACTTTATTATCGTTGGTCTTGTGCCTTGACTGCAAATGATAACTTTAATATCGGATTCCCTTCCACGTATATTAAGGTTTGAATGAAGCATGTCATTTCCATGTTTTGGTATTTGGAGTTCGCTCCCTTTTATGCTCGCGTGAGTATCGGGTTTTATCCGTATTTTCGGTAATGTTTTATATTTATTTGGATTGATGTCCATGGTATTATTCCTCGCCCATGTTTGAATGATTTGGATAATAGTAATTTATTTACGTTTATATGATTGATAATTAAATGTTTGTTCACGTTTTGAGTGAGTTGGGATCGAAATCCATATTGGAAAATACTATTAATATTTTGGGAACTTTCGTTGTGCGTTGGACAACGAGTTGTTACATTCTTATCATAAACCCTTTTGGAAATCATGATTTCAAGTAGCACTCTTTCATTTAACAAATTATTTTAATCATGATGTAAACTCTTGAACTCACTAGGCGTTAGCCTAACCTTTTTATTTGTCGGCATGTGCAACAGGTTCTTGTTGGGGAATAGTTCTAGTGAAACTGTGAAGAGTGGGGATCTAGATGTGTGTTCAAGAAGTAAGTGGCTTTGTGAAGTCTTCCGCGTCTTGGGAATAGCAACTTTGTATTGGGTCGAGTAGCACCCGACCTTTTATAGTCTTGGTGTAGGACTTAGGATATTGAATTGTTGAAGTTGTTACGTTTTTATTATTGATGTATTTCCAAGGATGGTTTGCATAAGGAATTTTATCCTTATTTGTTTAGTTAATTGAAGTTTTTGTTTAGTGGCTCTTTCCAGTTTTGAGGGTGTTACAAGTTGGTATCAGAGCATAAGTTTGAGAGAATTATGTGTTGAATTCGAATACCTAGACTCAAACTAGCATTTTCTATGTGAAAGTGAGTGAGATTGCACAATTAGACACTTTAAGATAAGATATATTGAGGTCGATAAAGTCATTAGAAACGGAGATCATGTAACACCCTAAAATTTGGAACGAGCAACTAACTTTAAAATTCAATAATCAACCAAAATAGATAAATTCATTTCTACAATTTATTCCTCAAAATACCTTGGAATTAAAAACACTATAATTCCACAAAAAAAACAACCTAAACGGGTGTCACTTAACACAACACAAGTTGCTAGTCCAAACAAGTGCGGAAGACTTCACTAAACACTTCACCTCTCGTGCACACTACTAGCACCCGTCACTTCATAATGTAGCTAGAGTTACCCCAACCTGAGCCTGTTGCACATGCCGACAAATAAAAAGGGTTAGGCTTACGCCTAGTGAGTTCAAGCATTTTATCATGACTACATAAAAATCATAAATCGGAAGGTTGTGGTTTTAGTCATGATTTAGATAAATCTTTCGTTGAAAGTTGCGACAAAGATTATTATTTCCAAAGGGTTTCCCAAGCGGGCATAAATGACTCAATTTCCAACGTACACAAAATCTAGGAAAAAAGTTCCAAAAGTGTATAAAGCGTTTTCTAAAATGAATTCCAACTCCAACTCACTCAAAACATGTTTAGACGTAAATATCCCAAGAATTATAAACATGGACAAAATTCCAATATTTAAAACATCCAAATAAACGAGGCATAAAAACTCTGTCAATGAACCATGAAGACATTTCATATAAATAAAGTACGTCACCGAAAATATGGATAAAAGTAACTACCCAAATACAACTCCTTTCGGTGACGGGGGAGACCCGATTCCATCGAAAGTGACGAGCACACAAAGTTAAGTCACTCGCGATGTTATTGGATTACACCTCAAGTCCCGACCTTAGTTCCCATGCCATAAAGACATCACAACCTCAAGCCCCGGTCATTACTTCCATGCCATAAAGACATCATCAGACCAAAATAAATTGCCTTTATTGCATACCCCGTAGAGTTACACCTCAAGGACTTACAGGGCACCTTAGTGCATATCCAGTCTAGACGAGTTACACCTCAAGGACTTCAATGTCCCTTATTGCCTACTCGCTAGTGGCCCCCACGGCCTACGCATATAACCATGCGTCCCCATAGTCCTCTCCTCGTGCACAAAGAGATAGACCATCAAATAAAGACTGACTCACTTGCCTATGGATCCAATGCAACACAGTCTACCAAAACATGCTCAACCCGGAATGACAAAACACCCAAGCATGCAAATATCAATAATGTGCAATAAAATGCATCTAAACCTCAGTTAGGTAAACAAGTACCACAAAGCCGTTATTAACCCAAAACCTGACACGGTTAAGCAAAAAGGGTTTTCCCAAAAGGACTCACACCTTTACAATTCTCAAAATAACTCTTGACATTAAATCGGGTATTTCCCACATGGTTTATAAAATCAATTTACACTAACATGATTAAACCGTCAAATAAACCTCATTTTGAGCAATTAACCTTTTAAAGACAAAATATGATTTCTAACCATCCAAATATTCAAAAGCCCCAAATATGGGTGTTTTACACATTTATGAAGATAAACATTTCAAAAGAGTTAAATTATCCAAATAACTCAACCACGTATATTTTCAAGTAAAACACACAAATGTTTGGAAAATACTCATTTTGGCATGTACAAAGTTTTCGCAAGTAACTTGAACTCACATTGCTAGATTTAAGCTAAATCTAGAGTTCTCCAAACGTAAGCCCCTTTGAAGAAGTTTGCATCCTCAAGCCAAAACCTCCAAAAACCACTTAGGTTTTGATGAAAACCTAGAAAACCCCAAAATCTCTAGTGATGTGGATGAAACTTGTTCTTGCATCAATGAATGAAACCAATAGCATAAAATGGAGAAGGAACACATTAATCTCCATGAAAAAGCCCTAAAATCAGTTAGGATTTGTGAGAGAAAGAGGGAAAACGATTTGGAGAGCAGATAAGAGATTTGAGAGACTTGCCACCACCCAAACACCCTTGAATCATCCTATGAACTTCAAAACTCTTTCTAGATCCTTGAAGAGCTCTCAAAATCGGAACCATATCAACTTGAATCGCCAAAATCGGAGTTGAAATGAGAGAGATATGAAGAAATGAAGTTTAGGGCTAAAAATCTCGTATTTATGCTCCAGGTACCCGACGGCTAAAGTGACGTGCGAGAGTGACACAAGTGTCACTTTCGCTGGGCACTCTCGCCGTGGTCAAATAGCTCTCGGTACAAAACCGGCGAGAGTGACACGCGAGAGTGACACAAGTGTCACTTTCGCTGGTCACTTTAGCCGAGATTGTACCGAAAGTTGTTTTGGCCATAACTTCTTCGTTTTAGCTCCGTTTTCGCTCCGGAAAGGCCCGTTGGACTCGTATTTGAATTCTTCATCCAAAAAAACTATAAAATTTAGGATTTAATCCAAAATCCTATTTTTCTTAAAGATCGGTTCCACACTGATTCGAAATTGTGCTTATGCGAAAATTACGGGTGTTACAATCCTCCCAACCTTATAACGATTTCGTCCTCGAAATCTATATCCTTTACAACCCAAGGTTAACCGACTCAATGTCGACCATACTTTATCAAGTCTTAACTGAAGTCAAATTTCCCCCACACAGTCTAATAAGACCATTCTTCGAACGATTTCCTACCAGCAAAACCCCTCCAAGTACATTGTACTTATGTCCGGAAGAACACCCTAACCACTGGAATAACTCCTAGTTAGACGACTTCGGTTGTCTCCCAACCTTAGAATGTTCCATACTTCTCGATTTCAATTTCAGACTCTAATTCACCCCAAGGTTTATTCACTAACGAATCCAACTGAATCATCAATTTCGATCATTCCTACCATTAACTGCCGATTAACTCCAACGAGTTCTAATAGACTCCCAAAGTTCATCTCACATGAATCATCAAACCGACGGGTTCATTAACAACACACGAAGGTCATTCCACCAAAACCACTCATCACAAAAGGGCATCTCATGGTTACTACTACCATCACTATCATTCTTTTAAAATCGGCTACAATTCCCCGATTACACTAAAGGTGTTTGGCCTTAAGCCCCAAAAGTTGACACCTAAATATACCCCATACCTCAAATAGGTTACTGCGCATTTATTCTCTTAATTACAAAGGGCATCATCCCCTTAACCGATACCATTCGGCCTACAACACCAACACGCGTGGAATACCCAACCTTCCACCGTCGGCGTGTCACACGCACTCGTTCTTAACTGGGTTACTTAACCTTTCCAAGGTCCTAAGGAGTTCAAGGTTTTCAAGTGCGTTATTCAATAAATATGCCAATTAATCAGACTTTTCACAATATTTTCAATGCAAGGATTTTCATATCAAATACACCGTACGCAAATAAAACTACCATCGTCAAATTGGTAGTTACGTAAAAACGGACACACTCGCCCCACATGTGAAAATCATGCTGAAAATTATTTCATTGCAGTTCAGGTTATTCACAAAACGCAAAAGCGTAATAAACAACTTCTTTAAAATTAACCGCCACGGTTCTAGTATGGATTGACTCATGACATGCACGTAAAGTAACTGCCCGACTTTAAACATGGTGTAACAAAAGGCGTGCACGTATTTCAAAAGAAGTCCAAACGACATTTGACTCCAAAATTTCTTTTCCAACCATAAGATGGCATGGAACAAGATTTACCAATCAAATTCGTATGCGTCAGTTTATTATACAAAACAAGGAAACGATTCCTAATTACACCTCAGTCAAAACACAAAACGACCTGTGTAAGCTCCAAGTTTAAAGACAAAACCGATTCGTTTCCATTAATTGAAAATATCGACTAGAACATCATGAGAAAATTTCAAATTGGGGTAGACATGCAAGCTTGTAACACTTCTTAGAAGTTTCCTTGAAATGAAATAACATGCACCAATTAACTCACACCAAAATTTCAAAATATGGGGTTCTTTAAATTAGTTTCCAAAATTTCCTCAAATGGTCACATAACGACACACGACCAAAATGTATTTGACAAAACTGCACAAAACAATGTATTTTCCAAAAACTAGGAGGAAACAAGTGCTATTAAATGGTGGACACCAAAAAGGGTCAAACCGACTTCAAATCTCGAATTTCACTAACGGTGCGCGTCAATGTTCAAAACATAAGAAATTACACGCACCATAGTTTTATACAAACAATTTTCTAAAATATGCATCACGAAGTATTTCCTCAAGGTTTCGTACTTGGAACATAAAATGTCAAAATGTCGGTGCTTAAAATGTATTTGTAAAAGATATACTCAAAATACACATTTCCTCCAAACCAAAAGGTTTTCAATTTTCCAAAATATTCGGCAATTCAAAATGGACCAAAGTCAACGACTCGTGCTTTCGTGTATTTCAAATATCGCGTATCGTAAACCACCCGTGATCCCCAAACCATTAAAACATACTTTGACCAAATAGCCTTTCATTTAAACAAGGAATAAAGGAAACATTTTCATGCATGACTCGTTTATCAAAGTACCGAGAAACAATGGTTACCAACCTATGCATACCCCTAAGTCGATTTAACGCCTTTACATAAAATGATAATAAAACATTTAACTGACCGAAAGCGCACCAAGCAAATTGTTGTGATATGTCACCCAAAATGTTCTTTCATGCATCACTTAAGCCGCGCATAAATCAATCCATACACTGAACTATATGCAACGAAATACTTAGTAACACAAACCTTTTGCAAGAAAAGTTACGCAACACTAGAGTTCCCAACTCATCTCTTTTTAGTCGCCTTATGGCATAAAATTAATTTTTCTCAACAAAACTCGAGTGGGACCAAATGCCCAACTTAACTCATAAATTTTCACATAATTAAGTAGAGTATGCACATTATAAAATTGTACTCACGCGACCCAAAACGTCGTTCAACAAAACTCCATGAACTTCAATGGACTCAATGACTCCAAGTCAATAAAATAGCACCAACGTTGTGCTTCCAAAGCCAAATTGCTATAAGCAAGATCATGAATGAGACGCCAAAATTCCAAAAATCCCTTTCCATGGTAATACCATATAAACAGCATTATTTAACAACTCACCTTAAACAAATTCCCAAAATAACTTTACATAGACATAATGGAAAATAACTTTCCGTCCAAACTATAACATATGTGGAGGAGATCCAATGTTAAAGTCACAAGCCGTAGTTATTGCCCAACATCTTAAACATCATAAAATATGATTATCATTATATCCAAAACAAATATTGAACAACAATGAAATAAGGCAAAACAAATCCCGGCGGAGTTTGCGACTCTCGCAATAAAGTGGTTTCGTGCACATTAAAACCATGATTCAAAATCTTGTGTGTGTGCCAAACATTTCCCAAAATTCATAACACAATCCATATAAGGATTTGAAACACAAGAAATAATTGATGCAGTTTATTTTCAAAATAAGCTTTGTGCATGACTCAGTCGGCATTCAACGTCTTCACTCATACTCCTCCAAAATTCTCTGATCCACTATTGTCATCCGGATGCTTTAACCTCTTAAGGCAAGGTCGTAAATTACATCAATTATCCTTACGGTTTTTCCTCAAATCAAAGTCGGCTCAATAAGCCTATGGTTCTAGTCCAACCATCAATCTTGACCCGAAACGGTCTACTTAAAGCAAATATCATGCTTATCGTCACTTCAAGTGACTAATACTAGAATCGCCCATCTATTCAAACGACTACTAGCTTAGAATCTCCTTCGCTACCCCCAACGATCATCACATTAAAGTAATTGAAGTATACACATGTACTAGTAGGTTCACCATGGCACTGGCCAGGTGTCACTATGAACGCACCGTACATGATTATCCTTGTTACTCTCGACATGATTCTCGTTTCTAACAACACACATTGACCTCGAAACATCCTATCTTAAAGTGCCTAAACGTGAATTTCACTCTCATTTACTTAAACCAACGCTAGTTTAAGTCTAGGTATCCAAAATCAACACCTAAATCTCTCAAACTTATGCTCTGATACCAACTTGTAACACCCTAAAATTTGGAACGAGCAACTAACTTTAAAATTCAATAATCAACCAAAATAGATAAATTCATTTCTACAATTTATTCCTCAAAATACCTTGGAATTAAAAACACTATAATTCCCCAAAAAAAACAACCTAAACGGGTGTCACTTAACACAACACAAGTTGCTAGTCCAAACAAGTGCGGAAGACTTCACTAAACACTTCACCTCTCGTGCACACTAATAGCACCCGCCACTTCATAATGTAGCTAGAGTTACCCCAACCTGATCCTGTTGCACATGCCGACAAATAAAAAGGGTTAGGCTTACGCCTAGTGAGTTCAAGCATTTTATCATGACTACATAAAAATCATAAATCGGAAGGTTGTGGTTTTAGTCATGATTTAGATAAATCTTTCGTTGAAAGTTGCGACAAAGATTATTATTTCCAAAGGGTTTCCCAAGCGGGCATAAATGACTCAATTTCCAACGTACACAAAATCTAGGAAAAAAGTTCCCAAAGTGTATAAAGCGTTTTCTAAAATGAATTCCAACTTCAACTCATTCAAAACATGTTTAGACGTAAATATCCCAAGAATTATAAACATGGACAAAATTCCAATATTTAAAACATCCAAATAAACGAGGCATAAAAACTCTGTCAATGAACCATGAAGACATTTCATATAAATAAAGTACGTCACCGAAAATATGGATAAAAGTAACTACCCAAATACAACACCTTTCGGTGACGGGGGAGACCCGATTCCATCGAAAGTGACGAGCACACAAAGTTAAGTCACTCGCGATGTTACTGGATTACACCTCAAGTCCCGACCTTAGTTCCCATGCCATAAAGACATCACAACCTCAAGCCCCGGTCATTACTTCCATGCCATAAAGACATCATCAGACCAAAATAAATTGCCTTTATTGCATACCCCGTTGAGTTACACCTCAAGGACTTACAGGGCACCTTAGTGCATATCCAGTCTAGACGAGTTACACCTCAAGGACTTCAATGTCCCTTATTGCCTACTCGCTAGTGGCCCCTACGGCCTATGCATATAACCATGCGTCCCCATAGTCCTCTCCTCGTGCACAAAGAGATAGACCATCAAATAAAGACTGACTCACTTGCCTATGGATCCAATGCAACACAGTCTACCAAAACATGCTCAACCCGGAATGACAAAACACCCAAGCATGCAAATATCAATAATGTGCAATAAAATGCATCTAAACCTCAGTTAGGTAAACAAGTACCACAAAGCCGTTATTAACCCAAAACCTGACACGGTTAAGCAAAAAGGGTTTTCCCAAAAGGACTCACACCTTTACAATTCTCAAAATAACTCTTGACATTAAATCGGGTATTTCCCACATGGTTTATAAAATCAATTTACACTAACATAATTAAACCGTCAAATAAACCTCATTTTGAGCAATTAACCTTTTAAAGACAAAATATGATTTCTAACCATCCAAATATTCAAAAGCCCCAAATATGGGTGTTTTACACATTTATGAAGATAAACATTTCAAAAGAGTTAAATTATCCAAATAACTCAACCACGTATATTTTCAAGTAAAACACACAAATGTTTGGAAAATACTCATTTTGGCATGTACAAAGTTTTCGCAAGTAACTTGAACTCACATTGCTAGATTTAAGCTAAATCTAGAGTTCTCCAAACGTAAGCTCCTTTGAAGAAGTTTGCATCCTCAAGCCAAAACCTCCAAAAACCACTTAGGTTTTGATGAAAACCTAGAAAACCCCAAAATCTCTAGTGATGTGGATGAAACTTGTTCTTGCATCAATGAATGAAACCAATAGCATAAAATGGAGAAGGCACACATTAATCTCCATGAAAAAGCCCTAAAATCAGTTAGGATTTGTGAGAGAAAGAGGGAAAACGATTTGGAGAGCAGATAAGAGATTTGAGAGACTTGCCACCACCCAAACACCCTTGAATCATCCTATGAACTTCAAAACTCTTTCTATATCCTTGAAGATCTCTCAAAATCGGAACCATAGCAACTTGAATCGCCAAAATCGGAGTTGAAATGAGAGAGATATGAAGAAATGAAGTTTAGGGCTAAAAATCTCGTATTTATGCTCCAGGTACCCGACGGCTAAAGTGACGTGCGAGAGTGACACAAGTGTCACTTTCGCTGGGCACTCTCGCCGTGGTCAAATATCTCTCGGTACAAAACCGGCGAGAGTGACACGCGAGAGTGACACAAGTGTCACTTTCGCCGGTCACTTTAGCCGAGATTGTACCGAAAGTTGTTTTGGCCATAACTTCTTCGTTTTAGCTCCGTTTTCGCTCCGGAAAGGCCCGTTGGACTCGTATTTGAATTTTTCATCCAAAAAAACTATAAAATTTAGGATTTAATCCAAAATCCTATTTTTCTTAAAGATCGGTTCCACACGGTTCCACATTAATAGATTTAGTCACAATTATTACTTTGAGATGTTTAAGCATTCGAATGACGGTAGTGTGATTTAGGAAATTGAGGCGTGTAGTTTTGGGACGTTGAGTGCCGACCAAATTTATGCACGAAATGTATCTCTAAAATAAATTGCATCAGTTATTTTCATGTTCCAAATCTTTATGTGGGTTGTATTACGAGATATTGCAAAATGTTTAGCGCGCACAAAACTTTAAACCATGATTTAAAACATGCATAAAGTTGTTTCATTGCATACGATTGCAAGCTTTGTCGAGATTTACTTTATTCCCATTGTTACCAAACGCTATTTTCGGATATTGTGATATCCTTGATTAGGGTCTTGTACAAGTAACTACGACTCATGACTTTGATATTGGATCTCCTCCACGTATGTCAAGGCTTGAATGAAGAGTTACTTCTATTGTTTTGGTGTTTGAGTTTTATGGAGGATTTTATTCCATGCGGGTCCTACTGAGAAGTGTTACTTTATATCATATTGCAAAAAAAGGGAAAATTTTGGAGTTGTGACATTTTAGTCATAACTTTGTCTTATGTGATTTAATTATTGGAAACGAAAATTTTGGCACCATTTGACGGTTTGAATGCCATTGAGTTTCACTGAGTTTTGTGGGAGTTTTATTGAGTCTTATGAAGCTTTATTTTACGACGCGTTGTGATGCATGGATGAACTTTGAAATGCGTAGGCGTGATTTTGGCGTGTGTTAATTTATGGATCTTATTAAGCGTTTTGTCCCATGCAAATTTCGTTGAGAAGTGTACTTTATGTCGTACTGCAACTAAAACGGGGTAGTTTCGGAATTTTGATATCGTTTAGTCTTCTCTTTTGGGTTTTATACTAGTATATTTCGTTGCACACTACTTAATATTTGAATTGATTTATATTCTAGGCGTGAGTAAGCATATGAAGGATCTACGATGGTTCGTGTTAAACTTTTGCTTTATATATTTTTCTATTGACGATTTTGTCGTTATCGTTTCACACAATGCATTATATTGATTTGTTGGTATGCATGACATTATAGCCACTATTTTAGAAAAACATGCATATAGTTTGTACGACTTGAAATTTGAAGTTGATTTAAATTATTTAACGTATCAACCAAACTGCATGCACTTATTGTTTTCCTAAGTTTTAAGAAATACATTAATGTATGTGAGTCTTGTCAGAAAATTTTATTCCATATCATTATATGGCTAAATAAGAAAATTTTGGAATTTTATTTAGTGAATTTCCTCTTTTGAGGTTTTATATAAACCATCTGTTGCATACTATTTTATTTCAGGAAAAATATTGTGGGTGTGTGGCATAAATAAATGCATGCTAGGACTATTGTGGTTCGTTTTAAAAGTTTATTGAGCATACTTTTGTGTTTCGTTAGTAACTCGAGTAGTGATCGAGTAAATTTTCAAAATGAGTTTTCATATGTGGGACGAGTGTGTCCATTTTACACAACTACCGGGTAAGTGGTAGTAGATTATACTGCATACGATAAATTGTTATAAAAACTTTTGTATTGAAAAATCTTATGAAATTTTCGATTGGCATAATTGTTGAGTCTGTCACTTGAAAACCTTGAACTCATTAGGACTTTGGAAGGTTAAGCAACCCGGTTAAGGGTGAGGGCATATAGAACCTTGTCAGTGGAAGGTTGGGTATTCCGACGTGTGATAGTACCGTAGGCCGAGTGGTATCGTTTGCAAGGTCGATGTATTTATGTAACTAAAGGGCGAGGCTCGCGGTATCTTCTGTTAATGCTTGTGGTAAACCGTTCATTTTGGAGTCTAATGGTACTCGTTAAAGTTAATGATAGATCCATAGCGGGAACAGTTGGATTGAGAAACTAGTGGATATTTGGTGATCGTATCTTGTGGCAGTTGAAGTATAATTTGATAAGCATGTACGTCTGAAGTGACCTGTTTAGTAGGAAAGTTCGTTGAGAAAAGGAAGACGAGTCCTTATAATGATGAATATTGGGAAACTTGTAAAGATGTCGAGATAGACTTTAGGTGGAATTCTATTGTTGAAGAGACCTTGATTTCTCAAGACTAAGTTGTCGGTGTGTTAGCGAGTGAGTTCGGTTGCATCCGAATAAGCTTTCGAGAAAAATCTTCGAGATAAGGAATGCTAATGAGATGAGTATTACAGTTGATAGAGGTTGTTAAGAATATTTAATAGTGAACTCATTTGAAGCATCAGTGATAGATTTGTGTAGTTAAAGTTGTAAGTTACCGTTGAGATAGTATGGGTCATCTAAGGTTGGGAGGCACCGAAGTCGTGCGGTTAGAAACTTCTCTAGCGAAACTAGATGTTCACTATAAGTATGAGTATAAGGTATCGAAATAGATTTTAGGAAGTGAAAGTTAGCCCGAAAGTCGACATGGCAGTTTTGTGGTAATTATTTAATGTCGTTTAAGACTAGAATGGGTTAAAGATGTGCCTTTAAAGAAAGAAATGTCGTGCTGGTGGAAACAATGTTATTTGAGGCTTATATAATTAGAATGTTACCTTTTGGAATGAGTATATGACAAGACAAGATTCGGACTGGTGCTCCGTGTTGAGTAGTGTTTTTGGACAATCTCATGTCTCTCACTCAGTTTAAGTGTTGTGTAATATTAAATGTTTTATGTCGAACTAGATTTCGAGAACGAAATCTCTTAAGGTTGGGAGGATTGTAACACCCTGATTTTTATCCCAATTAAAGAAATATTGGATTGGGGGAAATCAATAATGGAAGAACCAATTATGGAGTATGGCTATAGTGCCATGTAGTTGTGACATCTGTCACAATAGCATCAATGGTACTGAATGTATGGTAGTCTCGGTTATAGTGCCATGTGATTTTTACATATGTCACAATAGCAACAGCGTTACCGAGTGGTTGGTCGTCCCAACGGATGTGCCGTGTAATTATGACAATGGGGTAGCACCGGTAATTTTTGGGTAATCACAATTTCAAGTTAGTGTAGAAATTGATCTTTTAATAGAGATAGTGGAAATAGTATTTTGGGCATAAATCCTAGATTTTATGGTCTTGCGGGATGAAGAATTCAAATACGAGCCCAACGGTTCTTTCCGGGGCAAAAACGGAGCTTAAACGAAGAAGTTATGACCAAAACAGTGTTCGGTACATTATGTGCTATAGTGCCCGCGATTGTGACACTATCACTATAGCATGTCACAATAGCCGGATGCCAAAAACCCTCGGTACGACTTGTGCTATAGTGCCCGCGATTGTGACACTATCAATATAGCATGTCACAATCGCATGTCACAATAGCATGAACGTACCAGAGCCTTAAAAATACGATTTTTCAGCCATTACTCTCATTTCTCACTTCTAATCTCTTCCTTTCTCTCCCAAGTCAACCTACCACCATCTCATATGAACCCTAACTCATTTTGGGGCTAAGTTATTGTAAATTAAAGTGTTCCTTCATCATCTATGCAAGTGGTTTCATCTATTGGTGCAAGATTCAAGTGTTCATCTCCATTCCTTGAGATTTCTAGGTTTTCCACCAAAACCTATGTAGTGAGTTCATCCTCCTAGTTTCTAAACTTTATTATGAGTTATAAATGATCTATTAATGACTTCCTAGTGTTTTAATGTCTTAAATTTCGGTTTGGATGATTTTGGGGAAATTAATTAGGGAAAAATTAGGGTTTTTGGTCAAAGGGAAAAATTAGGGTTTGTTTGAGGAATGCTTCTAAGCACTTGAATACATATATTTATGGTTGGGAAATTTGTGAATCTAGGTTTTTGGAAGAATTGCTTGTGGATTCAAGTTTCTTTAAGGAGCTCGTATTGGGGTAAAATCAAGATTTAGCCTAAATCTAGCAAGGTGTAATTGTTCAAATGAGGTCTATTAAAGGGTTCTTGCAATTTTGGTGTAATTGACTTTACAAAATATTTGGAAATGCACATTTTCATACTATGAGTCATGATTCAATTTATAAGGGTATGAGTCCATTTGGAAAATAACATATCTCGGCCGATGTTGAGTTTTGGGTTAATCATGCCTTGAGGCATACGTTTACATAAGTGTCGTTTAAATGCATGTTACATTATGAGGACCGTTATTTATTGGTCTATTGGGTTTTGAGCATTTAGCTCGGGTTTGACTTTAAATGAGTCTTTGAGACATCTTGTCCGATTTTGAATGCTAAATGTAGAGTCCTATTTTATGGGTTGCATTTATTGCAACATATTGCATCTTATTGCATCTTATTAATAATTACATGCTCGAGTGCATTAGTCATTCATGTGTAGTCATGTAATCTTAGACTGTGTTGCATTGGATCCATAGGCACGTAAGTCAGTCTTTATTTGATGGTCTACTGGGTGTTGCGGGATTTGACCCAGGCCCCATGTTTTATGACCTTTACCTTGCGAGGGTACACTAGGAGGGCTGAGTCCGGTTGTGCTATCATGATTGGTGGGCGTTTATGACCTCCGCCATGTCGGGGCAATGTCATGGTTGTAACCCCGCTTGTGCCGGGCCTTTGGTGGTATTCATGGTAATATTCGCTAAGGTCAGCTGTCTCTTTGGGTGTAACTTGAAAGGAGTCGTAGGGACACTTGGGCTTTCATGTCGTGAAGTGTCATATGATTAACGTTGTATGAGTGACATACTTTTGTGTTCCTTCACTCTCAATGGACACGGGTCTCCCCCGTTGTCGGCCAACACTATTTTGGATATTAATGTCCTTACTTTATTATCGGTGGTCTTGTGCCTTGACTGAGAATGATAACTTTAATATTGGATTTTCTTCCACGTATATTAAGGTTTGAATGAAGCATGTCATTTCCATGTTTTGGTATTTGGAGTTTGCTCCCTTTTATGCTCGCGTGTGTGCCGGGTTTTATCCGTGTTTTCGGTAACGTTTTATATTTATTTGGATTGATGTCCATGGTACATGGGCCGGGCATTATGCCTCACCCATGTTTGAATGATTTGGATAATAGTAATTTATTCACGTTTATATGATTGAGAATTAAATGTTTCTTCACGTTTTGAGTGAGTTGGGATCGAAATCCATTTTGGAAAACGCTATTAATATTTTGGGAACTTTCGTTGTGCGTTGGAAAATGAGTTGTTACATTCTTATCATAAACCCTTTTGGAAATCATGATTTCAAGTAGCACTCTTTCATTTAACAAATTATTTTAATCATGATGTAAACTCTTGAACTCACTAGGCGTTAGCCTAACCTTTTTATTTGTCGGCATGTGCAACAGGTTCTGGTTGGGGAATAATTCTAGTGGGGAGCTAGGTGTGTGTTCAAGAAGTAAGTGGCTTTGTGAAGTCTTCCGCATTTTGGGAATAACAACTTTGTATTGGGTCGAGTAGTACCCGACCTTTTATAGTCTTGGTGTTGGACTTAGGATATTGAATTGTTGAAGTTGTTACGTTTTTATTATTGAGGTATTTCCAAAGATGGTTTGCATAAGGAATTTTATTCTTATTTGTTTAGACAATTGAAGTTTTTGTTTAGTTGCTCTTTCCAATTTTGAGGTGTTACATAAACCCACATAATTTCACCGAGGGTCCATATATACTCATTAAGCCAAGTAGATTAGCCAACTTAACCATTAAGACATTTTATCAATATTCAAGCAAGCACATAACTCTTGGGTACAAAACCCAAATTCTTCCATCTCATGTTAAGATAGCAAATAACACTTTAAACCTATCAAGGATAACGTTTCTGTGACACCTCGAATTTTCGATAAGTAATGTATGTTATTTTGGAGGATGTTAATTTCTTGTGGGTTGTGTTAATTTTAGAAGTTATGTTACAAATCGATGTTGAAGGACCAGACGTGGAAAAGGTTATAATTCGAAGTGTATTGGGTTAAATTGGTTAAATAAGTTGGGGTATAAATTGAGAGGGAGAGAGAGAGTCGGTCATTTTTAGTGAACTTCTGATTTGGGAGGTGTTTGAAGACGATTTCAAGACAGAGAGAGAAATTGAATTCTAGGTTTCGTTCGGTAAGGATTTCAATCATCTTCTCCAATTCAGTTTCTTTAAGGATTGGTAATCACAAGTCGAATTGTATTTCAATTAGGTTATTGAAATCAGTTTGGTGGAAAAAGATTTGATTTGATTCCACACCGACTCTGGGTTCTAAGCACTGTGAGTTCATCTCTACTGTACAAATTAAGCTTATATGATTTCAAAAGTGAATATCTGAATTTAAAATGGTCTTATGAACTTACTAGTATGGTTAAGAGGATTGGTGCAAGAAATTTTTATGGAATAGGTGTAAATCGTGAAAAACCAGATGTATATCGAATGAATCTGGAAGATAGCTTTTCCGGTATATCCGGATTTGTGTTTTCCGGATGTGTTCGGATTTGTGTTTTCCGGATAGTTTCGTATTTGATTTCCGGGTGCTTTCCGGATTTGGTTCTGGATTGGGTTTCCGGATGATTCTCTCGGATGGTTCCGGACTTGATTTCCGGATACTTCTCCGGATGAATCCGGGACTGACCCTCCGATATGTTTTTTCGGATTGTTTCCGGAATTGGAATCCGGATATGCATTCCGGATTTGATTTCTGGATATATATTTCCGGATCGTTTCCGGACTTAGGTTCCAGAATAAGTTTTCTTGGATAGTTTCCATATGAGGTTTTCCTGATCTTGTGTTTTTCCGGATATGAAACATTCCTTGATCATTTTGATTTTAACTTTAGCAGTACGAACATAATTATAACTCAACTTTGGGTATGATACGATTTGATATATAGATGTTTGATTTTGTATGTACGTATGCTAGTAAGTGTAATGGATCCATAGGCACTTGCATTATTTGATAAACGTGGAATAGGCAAGGTAAATTGAAATTCCCGTTTATTGTGACGTGAAAACATGGAATAGGCAAGGTAAATTGAAATTCCCGTTTTCTATTTTGGAAATGTGCAATAGGCAAGGTAAACTGAAATTCCCGTTTATTGTGACGTGAAAACGTGGAATAGGCAAGGTAAATTGAAATTCCCGTTTTCTATTTGGAAGGGTGGAATAGGCAAGGTTAATTGAAATTCCCATTTCGTATTGTGACGTGAAAACGTGGAATAGGCAAGGTAAATTGAAATTCCCGTTTTCTATTGGGAAATAAGGGATAGGCATGTTTAATTGTAATCCCTATTTCCACACCAATAAATAGGCATGAATTAATTGTAATTTGTTGGGCATGAGCTGAAACATAGGATCCTCAGTGATTCGTAGTGACGCTCGTAAACATGATACTATGACTTACTTGATGTTCGTCATACTCATGGAATCGGGTATAATTCCCGTCATCGAAAGATGTTATATGTACCGTTATGGAATTTGCGATGAGGTTACTTTTATATGCTTTGTTTACAAATTTGGTTTTCAAAGCTTATAAATGTTCTGATTTTAAAACTGGATGTTCTCACTAGGCGCAAGCCTAATATTTTCCAAAACTAATTTTCTTACCAAGTACTAGTACGGGAAGGGATTTGAAGGGATGAGCGGAGAGTGAGTCTTGAGTCATAGCTTTTGAAGGTTTAAAGGAGAGATTATGTCACATCAAAGATATTTTGGGAGATCCCATAGACAACTTTATAATCTGATCTCGTTTGGATATGATTAGATTAGTAGGTTGTTTATGATATTTCATTTGTAATTATGAATCTTCGTCACTAATTCTCCATTTGTGAATGAAAGTTTTGGAAGATGTTGTTGTAAACTCTATAAAATTTAAGGTTTAAATTTATTCGAAATTTTAGGGTGTTTCAATTTCTCACCACGAAAGTACATGGTTACTTCCAATAAGCCAATATGAAACATCCTAAAATCACCATAACAATTAAACCTTAATTTATCACAATAATTTACAACATCTTTCAATAGAAATCAGGAATTACGATTAAGCCATGCCTATTCCATTATTTCACATCACAATACGAAATGGGAATTACCATAAGCCCGGCCTATTCCTCATTTCAAATAAACGGGAATTACGATTAAGCCACGCCTATTCTACGTTTTTCAAATTACAATAATAAATGGGAATTACCATTAAGCCCGACCTATTCCTCATTTATCAATTAATGCTAGTGCCTATGGATCCATTACACTTCCTAGTATATGTGTGTGTATCAACTCAAAACACATACCAACTCATATCATACCCTCAGTCGAGTTATAATTATGTTTTTACTGTTAAAATCACAATATGTTTCGTATTCATAAAACATTTAAACAGTACAACATTGCACAGAAATATACAGGAAAACTTGTCCGGTAAACTAATCCGGAACCAAGTCCGGTAAACAGTCCGGAATCGTATCCGGAAATCAAATCCGGAACATCTATCCGGAAACATCCAGAAAATCAAAGAATCCGGTAACATCCGGAAAAGTATCTGGACTCCAAGTCCGGAACCATCCGGGAATCACATCCGGAAAACCATCCGGTATCCGAAAGTATCCGGTATCCGGTAAATCCATCCGGACAACTATCCGGAATCCGGTATTATCCGGTATCCGGAAATATCCGGAAAATCATCCGGAATTCAGAACAATCTGAATTATTCATCTTCCGGATTCATCAAATTTTTAACCTGTTTAAATTGTTTTCTACCCAGAATTTCAAAAATTGATTTGTATCCATTTCTCAAAGACAACAACCATTTCAATTCACAGTTAGATTTTATTAAGCAAAAACGGGTAGATGAACTCACCTGATTAATTCAAATTCGATATCCAGGCAAGACAAACTTCCAGACTTTAATCCAATCACTCATTTAGCCGTACGAAAACGAAAAACCCAGTTCTTTCTTCCTGCACTTCTTTGAACCGACTCTCCTGATGTCAATTTGAGATATCTTCCCAATTCAACTGACCTCTAGTTTAAATATCTCAACTTTCCCAAATTACAATTTATCCCTCAACAAATGGCTAACTTTACTTTGATCCTTCGATAAAATTTATAACATAACTTTCAACATAATTTCTCCCCATTATTTTTAAACATTCCACGAACAAAATTATGGAAATATCGAGGTGTTACAAATCTCCCCAACTTGAAAATGATTTCGTCCTCGAAATCAAAGTTAGATAAATAAATGAGGATATCTGTTCTTCATATCCTCTTCAGCTTCCCACGTCACGTTAGCACCTCTATGATGTTTCCATTGTACTTTAACCATGATCACTTCCTTATGTCGTAGCTTCTTAGTCGTCCTTTCTAAAATTGCTTCAGGTTCCTCCACGCAACGACTCTTCTCATGCACTTTTATTTCAGAAAGTGGTATAACATTTTCTTCTTCGGCTAGACATTTCCGAAGATAACAAACATGGAAGGTATTATGAATTCCTTCCAACTCAGGTGGAAGATCTAACTGATAAGCTTGAAGTCCTACTCTATTGGTTATAATGAAAGGCCCAAGAAAACGAGGACTTAACTTTCCATGCTTTCCAAAACTTATAATGCCCTTCCATGGAGATACCTTTAGCATCACCCGCTCCCCAACTTGGAATTCTTTCAGTCTTCTTTTCGGATCGGCGTAACTCTTTTGTCGATCTTGAGCCGCCTTCATGTGATTCCGAGTTTCTTTCACTTTATCAGCCGTTTGTTGTACAATTTCGGGACCATCAAATTGTTTCTCTCCAGCTTCCAACCAACATACTGGAGTTCTACATTTTCGTCCATATAAAGCTTCAAAAGGTGCTCTTCCGATACTGAAATGATAACTATTATTGTACGCAAACTCCACTAAGGGTAAATGCGTATCCAGTTACCTCCAAAATCAATCACACAAGATCTAAGCATATCTTCCAAAGTCTGAATGGTTCTTTCACTTTGCCCGTCCGTTTGTGGATGATATGCAGTGCTCAAATTCACTCTTGTGTCCAATTCTTTTTGTAGGGACTGCCAAAATCTTGAAGTAAATCGGCTGTCATGGTCAGAAACTATAGACACAGGTATACCATGTCTTGACACCACTTCATCAATATATAACTTGGCTAGCTTATCAATCGGTGAATCTTCTTTCATCGCTAAGAAGTGAGCACTTTTAGTTAAACGATCCACAATTACCCAAATAGTATCGTTACCCTTCAACGTTTTTGGTAACTTAGTCACAAAGTCCATGGTAATCTTATCCCATTTCCATTCAGGAATCTCCAAAGATTGTAGACTTCCATAAGGTCGTTGATGTTCAGCCTTTACCAACGAACACGTCACACATTTCTCTACATATTATTCCACATCTAGCTTCATAGATGGCCACCAATAGTGTAGTTTCAAATCTATATACATCTTAGTACTTCCAGGATGTATAGAATATTTGGATTTGTGGGCGTCTTCAAGAAGCAACTCTCGGTTTCCCCCAATTTTTGGCACCCAAATACGGCCTTGAAATAATTTGACTCCACGATTATCTTCAGTCAGTTGGAGACGTTGCTTAACCATGACTTCCTCTTTCAGATTTTTTTCTAATAATGCTTCCGCTTGTGCCACTTTAATTCTTTCAATCAGACTCGATGTCACATCAATCCTGGTGTTAGTCGTTTTCAAACATCCACTGTATTCTTTTCTACTTAAGGCATCAGCCACAACATTTGCTTTACCAGGATGGTAATGCAATTCACAATCATAATCCTTAAGAGGGTGTTTGGATGTGCGTTATAAAACTGTTTATTGACTTATTGGCTTTTCAAGAAGCCAATAAGTTAAAATTAATGTTTGGCAAACTCAAAAGCACTTTTAAAACTCCTTTTTGATTAACTTGAAAACGCCATTTTGAAGAAGTCACAAATTCCTGACTTTTTGATCCCAAAAGTGCTTTTTGATTCAAAAAGTCATTTTTGTTAAATAAAAAAAGCCAAACACTTTAAAAAAAATAACTTATTGACTTATTGGCTTTTCCTACCACAAAAGCTAATCCAAACACTTTTTTAAAAACTCCTTTTCCCACCACCATAAGTCAATAAGCACTTTTGGCCAAAAGCACTTTTGGGACTAAAAAGCACTCCCAAACACCCCCTAAGTAGTTCTAACCAACGCCGTTGCCTCATATTCAACTCTTTCTGATCAAAGACATGCTTCAAACTCTTATGATCAGTAAAAAGAGTGCACTTCGTTCCATATAAATAATGTCGCCATAACTTCAAAGCAAATACTACAGCTGCTAATTCTAAATCATGGGTAGGATAATTGTTTTCATGCTCCTTGAATTTTCTTGATGCGTAAGCAATCACTTTGCCGCGTTGCATCAATACCTACCCCAAACCCATCTTTGATGCATCACTATAAACAACCAAATCTTATGTTCCTTCTGGTAGTGCAAGGACAGGAGCTTCACATAGCTTCTTTTGTAAAGTTCTAAAAGTTGATTCTTGCTTTTCAGTCCATACAAATTTTACATTCTTCCGTGTCAGTATTGTCAAGGCAGAGGTGATCTTAGAGAAATCCTTTATAAATCTCCGATAATAGCCTGCCAAACCCAAGAAACTCTGTATCTCTGATGCGTTCTTCAGTGTCTCCCAATTCATCATTGCTTCTATTTTAGTCGGATCCACTTTAACTCCTTCAGAAGTAATCAGATGACCGAGAAATTGTACCTCTTTTAACCAAACTTCACACTTTGAAAATTTTGCGTACAATTTCTCTTTCCTCAGAACATCTAAGACTTCACGAAGGTGACATTCGTGATCAGCTTCATTCTTTGAATAAACAAGTATGTCATCAATGAATACGATGACTGACTTGTCTAAGAATGGTCGACACACCTTGTTCATTAAATCCATGAACACAGCTGGAGCGTTTGTCAATCCAAAAGGCATCACGAGTAATTCATAATGCCCATACCTTTTTCTAAATGTCGTCTTAGGAACATATTCATCCCTTACTCTTTCTTGGTGATAGCCCGACCTCAAATCAATCTTTGAGAAGCATCTCGCGCCTTAGATTTGATCGAATAAGTCATCAATCCTTGGAAGCGGATACTTATTCTTAATAGTCACCTTATTCAACTCCCTGTAGTCGATGCACATTCTCATAGTGCCATCCTTTTTCTTGACAAATAACACTGGAGTTCCCCAAGGTGAAGAACTTGGCCTAACAAATCCCTTTTCGAGCAGTTCTTGCAGTTGAGACATCATCTCTTTCATTTCAGTCGGGGCTAAATGGTACGATGCACGTGCTATCGGTGCCGCTCTGGGAACAAGATCAATTCTGAACTCTACCTGTCGTTATGGCGGTAAGCCTAGAAGATCATCGAGGAACACATCTGGAAATTCACGTATTATCCTTATATCTTCTGCTCGCTTCTTTTCTACTTTAGCATCCAAAACATATGCTAGATAGAATGAACATCCTTTTACTAGACACTTACGCGCTTTGGCAATAGAAATCAACGGAACTTCCCCTTTTCTCTTTTCCCCATAGATGAATACAACATCATTTTCGGATATGGGAATTCGGATTAATTTCTTGGCACAAAGAATTTCTGCGCGGTTGCTCACCAACCAATCCATACCAACTATTATATCAAACCCACCGATTTCCATCAGAATCAAATCAATCAAGAGATCAGATGCGTCCTTCTAATCTTTTCTACAACCGTGATGCTACAAGTTCGGATACACCTATCTTTAAGCTTGTAAAGATGGTATGGAAAGTAAAAGGTTATTCACCTGAAAAAGATGCTCCTAAATCATCTGTTCCTACACATCCAGTGAACAAAAAGAACAATGCTCATAAAGGTACGTCTTTTGTTAAACCTAATCCTATTTATTCTGCAAATCATTTGATTAGGTTAGCACAAAAGCAAATATGTTGTTCTTATTGTGGAACTCATGATTTTGTTAAGAAATAAAATGTTCAGTACTGGTATGGTACTTACAATATTTCTTCAAATAGAAGTGCACCTAATAAGCCAGGACCCAAGTTCCGTTGGGTACCAAAATCTACTTAATCTGTTTTGCAGGTTCATCATGTGTAGTGCTGAATGTCAGAACTATACCAAACACATGACTGGAAAACCGAAGAGAAGTGTGCAATTTGAAGAAGAGTACCTATGCTGAAATATATGCATAATTTCAGGGGGAGAAATTCTATTTTTTTTATATTTCCTATATGTGCTTATTGTCATATATTTTTATGCTTCTTTGTAGGGGGAGCATACACAATTATGGCTTCTAAACATTTCAGTTTAGAACTCGGATTTCAAAGAGATTATGGCTTCTAAACACTTCAGTTTAGAACCCGATCTTAGAAGCTATTTGACTTCTGAGTAACTCAGCTCAGGACTCGTACTTCAATGTGTTTGACTTCTAAACACATCAGTTTACAACTCGTACTTCATTGTTTTAGACTTTGATTGCTACATATACTGATATTGTTTCGTTAAGATTCTTTGCAGATTTTGAGGGGGGAGTTTATCCGATTTTTAATCAGTCGATCATAATTTGAGGGGGAGTTTAAACATCTGACTGTAAGTATCTTCTAAACTCAATCTGAGATTGTTTGAAAGAAGAACGACTTTCAATCATGAAAAATGTGTTCTTAAATGTTCAAACCACTTCTCTAATTCACACAGATTTTATAATTTTAGAAGTGTGATTTTAAATGATTTTCATGTCAATCTCGGATTATCGCAACATCATTATTTCTGACCGTGTGATTCCAAAGATTAATACTTGTGTATTATATTTTCTATACTTTCAAGTATTCATACACACCGGTTCAGCTTCTTATTGACTTTGTTATTACCATGTCTCAAAATGAAACATTTTTCGATGGTAATACTCTCGTTCGTATTTCAAGTTTGTTGAGCATCATATTCATTTCAGCGTGAGAACTTAAGCGTTTCATTCAAAGATTTTTTATATTTGTTCATATAAACAACATTCAATTATTTGATACCCTAACCATTCATGATTATCTTTCATATTTGATCTGATTGATACATTGTCAGATTCTCAAATAAGTCTTTCGAACTCATTTCATTCATTCAATATCCTTGTTTTGAGAAATCTTCAACGTTCAAATGCTCAAATATTTCTTGATATTATGGAGGAGCATACATTCTGATGGCAATGTTAATCAAATGCCGATATTCATAATTGTTCAAACTAAACTGTTGAACAACACAAAACGTTTAGGATAAAATTTTCATGGGAATTAGTGTGAGTTATTACATAACTTCTATAGATCCACGTTAACCAGTGTTTCATACCCAAGAAGTTATCCTTGAGTGATTGAGGGGTGAGGGGTCGAAATCAAAGAGTGGGGGAGATAACTCATACAGTTGAGTAATCTCATTGTGCTGAGGTAAAATGTAAATGAGAGTTTGGGTAGAAGTGAGCGGATTAAAAACAGAAAGAGGGTGTGAGAACAGAGTTAAAAGAATAAGAAAACTCTGCACCAACCACTTTCTGAGCCGGGAAGCCAGATTACTGATTGGTTCACATTCTTTGGTGACCATCATTGAAACAGGCAGTTAGCCCATGCCAACTCTTGCTTTAACCCCACCAGCTACTCATTTCTTTCGCAACAAAGAAATGTTTCAATTTTCTTGGGGACGCAGCATATAATCTATCTGATCTTCACTCGAAAGGTTTGGATATTGAAAAAGAAGGAAGTTTGCCCCCACCTTCGCACTTCAATCATGCACATTGAGTTCGTGGAAAACTTGTTGTTGTCTCAACAGTTTACACAATTTGAGCCTATTATTCAAGCATAAGTTGCTTCAATCATTTCTACACTTGCACGTACACACAAGGAATGTGTTTTCTTGTCATAACGTTCATAGAAATTCCTTAGTGTTTTTCGATGATTTAATGGAAGCCCTGGAGGAGTAAACATCAAAAAGCTCATTTTCAAAGTGCATTCGTTGTACTAAGTGGCTCCGTGCAACTTACAGGCATTTTAACTGATTCATCCGTTGTTTCAAGGTTACCACGTTACTGTTATCTGAATTTGAAAAGATTCGGATACATATTTTTGGAATTGACGGTTAAATAAATCAAAAGGAGGAGATTGTTATTGGTATATTCAAAGACTGCTGAAATTGATATTGAAGTTTTGATGATCATGATGCTCACGATCATCAAAAAGGGGGAGAACATATGAAAGTTTCAATTTCAAGATAAAGATAAGTTTTTGTTAAAGTCAAGAAGTTCGAGATAAAAAGTCGAAGATGTTTCAAGATGTTTCGAGAAGTTTAGAGAAAGTTCAAAGTTCAAGTATTGTTGTTTTTGAAGAGGTGAAGATACGCAGTTCAAGATACTCAAAGCTACAAAGATTCAACGCCCATTCAAGAATGTTTTCAAAGCTCAAACCCAGTTAAAGCTCAAACCCAGTTCATATTCAAAGATGCAAAGATATTTCTCAAAGATGCAAAGATCAATGCTACAACGATTCAAAGATTAGTGATACGAAGATTCAAAGATATGAAGATTTTGTTTGAAGACTTTGATCAACCTTACAAAGATATGAAGTTTGTGTTTCAAGACTTTGATGACTATTTGATTTTGAAGATCCAGATAAAGATTAAAGCAGTCAAATTGGATTTCTGAAGACAACGGTTATTTGAAGATTCTTCAGAGTTATTTTTCAAAGATTGATATTCCTTCAAAGCGAAGAGGGAGACTGTTCAAAGTGCTGAAGTGTTGAAGATTTGAAGTTTACGAAGAGCTGAAGACTATCGGCATGAATTTTTTTTAATCTTGAATCCATAGGGGGAGATTGTTAGAGCAAAAATGTATTCAAGATTTATGTATAATTGTAAGGAGTCAAAGACATAGTCAAAGTCAAAGTAAAAGGTCTTGAGAGTCAAAGTCAATGTACTTAGAGTGAGAAAGTTAAGGGTATATAATGTGTTTGTAATAGGAGTTTGAAAAGTAGTTCATTCATACGTGAGAGATTGTAATAGATGGATGACTTTCTAGAGAGAGAGTCTAGAGAGAAAAACTAGATCTCATTCTCATTTGTATCTTTCTCTCTCAATCTATTGAAGATCTCTTGGTTCTTATCATTGTTACTTGATTAGATTGGACTCACACACTCTTTCTTAACTTTGGGCAATCTCTTCTGTAATGTTCGGGCTACTTACACTCAAAACAGGTCGGTCCTTGGATGGGATAGTTACCCATAGTGTGACCACTCTTACCACATTTGTAACATTCTGGTGGAGCCACTTGACCCAGACCAAAATGTTTGCTTATGCATTTCTGGCACCAATTCGGTTCTCGTCGAAGCTCAAAACGAGTATTCTGAACCTAAGGTTTGGATTTCTGAGAAGATTCTGATCGACCTTCCCATTTTCTTTTCTCCCCCACATGTGTCTTTTCTTCCTTATCTCTGGCATAAACTTCCTCTATTATCTTGGCTTCCTCAATCGTTTCCCTCAATGTCAAAGCTTTGGAGTTTCTGACTCTAGACATCATATCAGCTGGTAAGCCTTTCAGATATGCCTTGATGTTTTCTTTTTTCAGTTGGGCCACATGCCCCACTAAGTTCAACTTCTTTAAAAAGATGCGAGTGTACTCTGTTACTGACGAATTTCCCTTCTTAAGCCTTCGAAACTCTTCTTCAATACGATCCATTTCATTCTCATTGCAATATTTTCTAATATCTTTCTTTTAAACGATTCCCAGATCATGGCTGCCAAAACTGGAGCCGTCACTGTGGATGTCACGATGTTCCACCAGGTCAGAGCATTTCTACGTAACATTTGAGATCCGAATCTGACCTTTGATTCTTCATCACACTCACAAGCCCTAAATGCTTGTTCCATCTCTCTAATCCAATTCATGCACGCAATTGGATTATCAGAACCAGCAAATTCCGGTGGCTTACAGCTCAAAAACGTTTTATAAGAACAAACTTTCTCCATCCTCCTATTAACATTCAACACTGGGTTAACAGGTGGAGTTACATTACCATTACCCATCTCCGGTCTTTGTGACTTGGCACTTCTGTCATTCATCATTTTCATAAACATCTCATGTTGCTGAGCCAGTGTCATATTCATAACTCGCATCATGTTTTCCATCATACGGGATTCCATAGTGGATTCCGTCGTCACTGGATTATAAGTATCGACATTCGCTCGATGCGTTTGATTTCCTCCTACTCCTAAAATAGGTGGCCTTGGCGGACTCTCATTAGCTCCACCCCTTCAGGCTGATTCTCCGCAAGTTCATTTGCCATTCTATCTTTTGAAGAAGTAGAAGATCGGTTTGGTGTATTCACCATCGTAATCTGCTGTAACATATAAGAATAATCATAAGAAATGGCTATACCCACCCAAACACAAGAAACATACTTTAACGTTCATTAATCACCATAACAATTAGAAACAAGTATGCTTACGTAACAATATATTCATAATAACAGTAGCTAATTGAAATTATGAACATACTACACATAAGAATCCTCATTACCATCATCACAGTTCTTAATTCACGTATTTCCGTCGACTCTAAGATTATTCCCGTCTTAGTATTTCTATCCAATCTCACAAATCATAACTCAATCATCTCAGCTTAAGTCTAGGTATCTCACGATCATACCTAGTTCACTTAAACTACAGCTCTTATACCAAACTGAAACATCCTAAAATCACCATAACAATTAAACCTTAATTTATCACAATAATTTACAACATCTTTCAATAGAAATCAGGAATTACGATTAAGCCACGCCTCTTCCATGATTTCACATCACAATACAAAATGGGAATTACCTTTAAGCCCGGCCTATTCCTCATTTCAAACAAACGAGAATTACGGTTAAGCCACACCTATTCCACGCTTATCAAATCACAATAATAAATGGGAATTACCATTAAGCCCGACATATTCCTCATTTATCAATTAATGCTAGTGCCTATGGATCCATTATACTACCTAGTATATGTGTGTATCAACTCAAAAAACATAACAACTCGTATCATACCCTCAGTCGAGTTATAATTATGTTCGTACTGTTAAAATCACAATGTGTTTCGTATTCATAAAACATTTGAACAGTACAACATTGCATAGAAATATACAGGAAAACTTGTCCGGTAAACTAATCCGGAAACAAGTTCGGTAAACAGTCCGGAATCATATCCGGAACTCAAATCTGGAACATCTATTCGGAAACATCCGGAAAATCCAAGAATCCGGAAACGTATCCGGACTCCAAGTCCGGAACCATCCGGGAATCACATCCGGCAACCAATCTGGAAAACCATCCGGTATTCGGTAAATCCATCCGGACAACTATCCGGAATTCGGTATCCGGATATATCCGGAAAATCATCCGGAATTCAGAACAATCCAGATTATTCATCTTTCGGATTCATCAAAATTTTAACCTGTTTCAATCGTCTTCTACCTAGAATTTCAAACATCGATTTGTATCCATTTCTCAAAGACAACAATAAGCTTATTCAACCATTTCAATTCACAAATAGATTTTATTAAGCAAAAACAGGTAGATGAACTAACCTGATTAATTCGAACTCGATATCTAGGCAAGACAAACTTCCAGACTTTAATCCAATCACTCATTTAGCCGTACGGAAACGAAAAACCCAGTTCTTTCTTCCTGCACTTCTTTGAGCCGACTCTCCTGATGTCAATTTGAGATATCTTCCCAATTCAACCGACCTCTAGTTTAAATATCTCAACTTTCCCAAATTACAATTTAGCCCTCAACAAATGGCTAACTTTACTTTGATCCTTCGATAAAATTTATAACATAACTTTCAACATAATTTCTCCCCATTATTTTTAAACATTCCACGTACAAAATTATGGAAATATCGAGGTGTTACACAATAAACCCATCTTTCCAAAATTAGGGTTTTCATAAAAGTAAAGAAATAAGTAAGAGAACAAGTAAATAACATGTATCTAGTTTGAGAAGAGTTAGAAAACTCATTATCTAGGTTTTTAGAACCAAAACCTAGAAAATGGAAGAAACCCTAGAAGTTGAGAAAGTGGAAGTGAAGATTTGAAGTTGTTGATGCTTAGGTTCTTGAGTGGAATCTTCAACAAATGTTTCCAAGTGTGCAAGTATCCACAATAATTGAGATTCTAACCCTAAATGTGATTTAATGAAGAGAGAGGGTGGAGAGAGGGTAAAAATCGCCCTTGTCTTGAGTGAAATCGGCTAGAACAAGTGTTGGGTAAAAAGTGAAGTAAAAATGCCAAAAATCCAGTTTTTTAAGGGGCCTGCACCCGACGGGCGAGTGTGCCCCGCGATTGTGCCATATGGCACTCTCGCGGGCACTATCGCGAAGAGTGTACCGCAACCCCAAGCCATCCTTCGGCGATGATGACGTGCGATTGTGCCCTAGGGCACTCTCGCGGTCACTATCGCGCCAAGTGTAACGAGAGTTGGTACCAGACCAACGATTGTGCCCGAGGGTACTATCGTCGGTCACTATCGCACCCTCACCTCCAACACGATTCTTCTCACGAAAAGCAAGTCATTTAGGTGACGCGCAAGTATTCACATAAGTATAAGCATGCATGGAACAATTAAAAGCATAAAGATGGAGATTTGGGGGATGGAGCGAAGTTTAGGTATGGTGGTGGGTGCACATGCTTTTTAGAGGCAAGAAGTTTCTAGGGGCACGAGTACTATTCACAACTTTTCAAAAGTTACTTTTCGGCATATTTTCTTTTCCCTAATTTAAGGGATTGTGTCCCTTTTGAAATCATTCTTCTTGGACCGCGAAAATGTGATCACCCTTGCTTGGAAGACTCATCTTGGTCATCTACAAGTTACACCAAAATAACTTTTCAAGCTTACACTCCATTTACTTCAAAATAGTTGGAGCTCCTAAGATAAATTATGAAAATGTTTAGATATCACCCAATTTATTACTTTTATCTACAAATACACACACACACTCACCGTAGTTGTTATTTTATTCGTTCAAGAGCATTGTAATCTTTATCTTTCACTAGTGCGTTTATCTCGGCCGTCTCCTCCACCTGTGGTTTTTTCCCGATTTGCGTTTCCATGTAAATCTCGACATGTTCTTTGACTTTATCTCTTTATTTTGTGTTGGATGCATATTTAGTAGGTGATTCATCACATTTATGGTTTGGGAACTTTGTCATGTACACTAGGAACACCCTTGAGTGTTCAAGCTAGAGATTTATTGGGATCACTAACTTATACCTTGTTTAACTTTGATTTAACTCTTTAATTTGGGATTAAGTTGGCATTATCCCCTCTGTGTTTTACAATAAGGTTTATAACTTTTAGTTCTCCAGTTGACCTTGTTTTTGGTAGATAGAATATTCAACAAGCAAGCTTACGATCATGAGCTAACTAGCTAAGAATAAGGTATTTGTGGTCCCTAAGAATAAGGTATTTGCACTCTTGCTTTGGTCTTGTTTTAGTCTTTCGCAAGAAAATACTTGGATTTTGCAACAAGTTTAGAGAACTTGCAAGTTCATGAAAATTTCCATTACAAATGGCTATATGTTAGGGTCTTACCTCGGCGATACTTGGAGCATTTCTCCTCCTTATATGGTGGGACGTCCCTTTTCTTTTTAATTACTTTTTTGAAAAATAATCAAATGGAGTTTCACATATTCTCACATGGTATCAGAGCCAAAGTTTACAACTATGGGGACTCAACACTCTAGGATGTATTCGTCTAGCCGCCTCTTCAAATTCAAGAAGAATTTGTGCCCGTCTAGCCTCTCTTGAAGAGAGGGCAGTACCTTGGAATTAATGGCAAGGATGATGAACTCCTTATTTTGCAAAAATCTCGTAGTTAGGATTTGGTATTTTTACCAACCATATGATAAACATGCTAATGGTTCTCATTTGGTATACGAAATCATGACCAAGTCCGATGGGTCTTGAGTGCTACAAAGCTCGAATAGTGTCCGAGGGATTTTCAACACATTATAGTACGAATTTTGAAGTTGCATAATTGACTACATTTTACTCTCATGCACGAGTCATGGTAACTATTAGCCCGCAAGTCATCAATAAAAATTTGGTTTGTTCTAAACTCAAATCGTTTTATGCAACACAGAGCTCGTGAGAATACAACAAAGAGCGATCCGTGAAGGTGACATGATGGCGAGTGCATACAAATATTGCTCCTATTTCTTGCATTATATATATAACGGTTTAGATACAACTAATGAACGTCATGTCGAACACTGACCTAATCAAAAATTTGATTCTATTTCTGCAACTCGTATCGTATATTCGTATGGTGACATTTTGGCATGAAACATAACAATGATAGAAAAACTGACTTCTATCATACCATTTCAAAATATAAATAAATAATTTGTTTTTCATTTTTAAAGCTCGATCACTCGTTTTTTGTTAGATTTCAATACTGTGCACTCCATAGAGCTGCAGGATCTTCACCACATCTCTTGTGGACATCTTTGAGTCTTTCGACTGATCTACAGATGCCACTGCAGCTCCAATCGAATGATGCAATGCACACATTGCCTGCTTCTGCCTTCCACTCGCAATCTACATCAATTCGAATGATTTTAGAATCAAAATTACAAAATTGCCCTTCTGACCCAAAAAACAACAAAAAATGAAGGACGTACCAGGAGGGGTCCCACAGCACATGTTGCGGTCATCGATATGCTCAACGTCAAGACCAATGAACCAAGCACCAAGTGACACATCTTCATTTGCATACTTGTGCAAAATGGGCCTGACCATTAAAGTGTTATTGAAGAAGAACCATGACTATTGCTTCATGTTTGACTTTTCAGAGTCAAAATCACTTTAGAACTTCAGATTTTGATATAAATGTATTGGCAACATGCAACAAACTTTGGTTTAGTTCATATGGTGTAAGAAAGATTATTTTTTTCTCAATTGATGAAACAAAGTTTCAAAATTCCTATTTTGTACCCATTTTGATCTTGTAACAATTAAAGACAACGTGGATACCCGTTTACGAAACGGTTACAAAGTGAAGGAGAAACTCGACATGTCAGAAAATGTTACAAGGTTAGCAGGTCAAAATGGTAAAAAATAGAAAATTTTGAAGCATTGTTACATTATATAAGAAATTTAATTACTTTATTAAATAGATTGAAAAAAAAGAATTATTTGTTACACTAACTAGGAATTAAGATAAACTTCGTTGAATTTTTGATTGATTTTTCCCTAAATGTATATTTGATATCTGACATAAAATTGAAACCACACGAGACCATATATAGAGCACCCATTTTTTACAAGATAGATAAAAAAGATTCGTAAAGAATTTCATATGAATTTGAAAAGTATTATGTTTGACTTCCAGAAATAGAAAGCGGAGACTTACAGGTTGGTGGAGATGTATGCAGCAAGATCGTTTGAGATAGCATAAATCTGTCCGGTTGCATGCCGAAAATATTTGTTTCCTTCCTCTCCAAACTTCCAGTATTCAGGTTCATGGTATTTCACATTCCTATCCCCATAAAAAGAACATAGAAAAACTTATGGCTAAATTCATTGGGCTAGAACTATAGACGCACAAAAAGCCCGATCAGGCCAAGTAATTTTTCCATGGCCTGGTTATAGCTCGGCGATCCGTCAATTTTCACACCCCAGCCCGACACCAAGCGGGCTTGGAAGGCCCGGGCTTAGGCCCATAAATAAAGCCTGGGCCTTGTAAGAATAACCAAACTAGCTAGTAAATCCCACTAGGAGGTGGGGTCCAGGGCATGGGATGTACATATAGTGGCGGATCCAGGATTTTTGCATAGTGGGCGCACCTTTAAGGTGGATTAGGCCCGTAAAGTTGTCCGATGTGTTTTTAGCCCATTTTCACCGTTTAGAAGGATTTTTGAAGTTTTTTTTATTGATTTCGATGGATTTTTAAGTTTTTTTTGTCTATTTCGGGAGACTTTTCCGGTTTTTTTTTTAATTTCAAGACTTTTTTGGTTTTTTTGTTGATTTCAATGTACTTTTTTTATCCGTGGGGGCACAGGTGGAAAATTACTGGCGGGGAAACTATGATAAATAGTTAAAAAAATGTTCTTAACCTAGAAAAAAAAAGAAAAAAATTAGTGGGGGAATGGGCCCCCACCTTTTACATGGTGGATCCGATCCGACCTCTACTCCAAAGTTGTATTAAACATAAGATGAATTGAAGTGGTCTTTAGAGCTTACTTTTGGGCGAGAACAGGTCCAGATTTCATGCATCCTGTATAGATCCGCGGTTTTGATTGATGTCGTCCAAGAGTTGTGGCTAACATGCCTGAATCACAAATAAGAATGATCAATAACTCCTATTTACGTAACAAACAACAACGATAAAGAGTAACTGGTACCAACACTTTTTCCTAACAAATCCCAATTTAAGTTTTCATGCATCCAAATTGACATTGCCATCAGTTCTTTAAGTTGGTCATGTGCAAGGGTATTTTAGTCCTTTACAATTCTAATAATGATACATGAGAAATCCATACCCCATTCAACTCAAATAAATAAATAAATAAATACTACTCCCTCGATCCCATGAAAACTACAATGTGAACATGAATAAAAAACGTGTGTGATTTATTTTGACTTTGATAATGAACATATGTTAAAGGAAATACGGGTTTTTGGGACTTGCTATGAGAAATCCTTTCTTTCTCGTCCACTACGAGGGATGTGGACACATTTGTGTATTTGAATATCTTCTAAATGCATAAAATAACCTTTAATGATAAGAAAAAAAAAGACTAGTATCTAAATAAATATTTTTTTGGAAGGGTGTCCTAGGATGTGCCTAGACTAATCCCAACAAATTATGACCGCAAGAAATCAGCCATGAAACTCAGTGGCCATATCTTAATAAATATTGGCAAGAGCTTGTTGAGTGTTCTTCAAGCACTTAGTTGCCTAAGATCAATAAGATGCTTAAGCGGAACGAGTAAGGTTTTCATTATATCATAAAAAATAGAGTAAATTACGTTTTTTGTCCGCATGGTTTGTTGAAAATTGCTACCTTCATCCCTGGTCTTTTTAAAATTACGGAGTTCTTGTCAATAAGATGGACTGGATCAATTCCCTTCTACGCCGCAATTCATGGGAGGGCATGAGATTAAAAGAGATCAAGGGTTCAGATCCACTTCTCACCGTTAACTCAACTACTCACACGATCCTTCGCCTCAATAAGATAAACCCAAATACTCTTGCTTGATAGGATAAACCCGATTAATATCCACCTATCCTGATTAATCCCATTTTATATTTTAAACACTTAAATCAATGGCTAGTTGCTAAACGTAGGCAAGGTTTATAGAAGATTGGCCAACATCAAGAAACCATATGAGCCCAAGCCCATATATCATCATTTTTTGTAATAATGATAATAAACACATAGGTGATTGTAAGAAAATGTTGCGATTTTCATGAAACATCGCCAAGTGGAAATTTCTGCAATTTTCATGGGGCAAAGAAAGTAATACAAATGAAACTCAACATAAAAAAGGTTGAGGAGATGGTACCAAGATTGACATGAACATCATCATCCACCTTGACGTAGAATTTTGCATCCCATTTGGCGAATGCAGTAGAAAAGAATATCCGTGTTTTAGCAGTCAACTCATGATACCCTTCAACGTGTTCCTGTAATGATGATGATGATGATAATAATGTCATTTTCTTCCAAGATTGAAGTCAAATACAATCAAAGATTACTCATATATATATATATATATATACATATTCTTTCGATCTTACAAGCCTAAAGAAATCTTTATGTTGAGCTTCCTCAGAGTCAATGGCTCGATCTAGAATGCTCTTAGACGTTGCGCTGCAGAAGAATACCAAGGATGAGTTGGATTTTGGCATAATAAAAATAAGGTAAGCACATCTAGTTTTACTTGCCGATAACCAAAACATTCTAATAATGGCTTGCAAATATGATATAATGGGAAGCTAACCTGAAGTAGCATTTATAAATAAAGATATACAAAACCAAAAAGAGGAGAATCACCTGTGACCGATCATGAAACGGACAACAATACCCTTTTCTTTTTCGAGCTGAATTAGCTTTTCACCTAATCAAACAACACAAGAAACGATCATTTTCATAAAAGAAAGGTGTAGAAACAGAGAAATATATACATACATCTATATATATATATATAGAGAGAGAGAGAGGGAGGTTCACGGGAAAACCTCAAAAAAATGGAAAACTGAGGAACTCGCTGGTAGCCCTTCATTTGGACGGTATGCACTTGTGCATACAAGCAAATTAAGTTGTTTTTTAGTTTTAATGCACTTGTGCATGCTACAAATTATTTGTATGCACAAGTGCGTATTGTCCAGATAAAGGGCTAATAGGGTGTTCCTCAGTTTTTCATTGTTTTTTGAGGTTATAAACAACTATGGACAGCAGTACCCCTAGGCATCCATGTTTCTCTAATTGAATCACGTCTCTTTCTGCTACTAAAAGCAGTATTAATCCCAATAACCATAAACACTTTCTTCCTTATCCCGCTTTTGTCCCCAGCCGTCTTGTTAGCCTGCATCTCTTCACGATTCATTTTCTCAGATGAACTTTGATTGCCCAATCTCAGCTCTGAAATTGAGTTTCCAAGTGACCTGATAGACCTCCAAGTATCAAACAAATTATATTCAAATAAGAATACAATTCAAACCCTTTTTTTAGATCTTCTAATTTTCAGTATTGTAAAGTTGATCTCGGATGTTGAAGCACATAAAAGTTTAAACATTCTCTCGTTTTTCAAGCTTATCTCATTTGATTAATAAAAGCTAGACCAATCTACACATATTTGAATCTAATATATTACATTACTATATAACTCATTAAGCAAATGTGATATGCTCCAAATTCTCAACACAATCACCCATAAATAAAGCAATATAAATTAAATATAAAACAAAGTACTCACTGGATTGCTTCTTGGGTTTTATGAACTTCTCCCAGTAAGTCATTATCCTGAAGAACACCCGTCAAGAACACATCAGAATGATAAAGATAAACCCCCAAAATCTTGATATCATTAAGATTTTTGTATGAGCTAAAACCTTGTTTGTTATGCAATCATTAGCAATAAAATTCATTTCTTGTTCTTTCCGTCTCATAATCCTTCCATCGGATTCAACAGGAGCCCACACCCTAAAATAAGTCAAAACCACTAGAGATTAGAGAATCAAAGGATCTGATAACTCAATATTCAATTGAAATTACAATTACAATTACAATTACAATAACCCATAGAGGAATTGATCGTACCGATCAGATGGGTTCTCTAAAATCGTTACGAAAATCCCAATTTCAGTTTCAACTCCATGACAGACACAGACACAGACACAAACACAAACCTGTTTGTAAAGAGCATCCCAAAGACGAAACTGAAGATGCTGAAAACGATAATCCATTTCGGTGATACTTTTCCCCCACCGCTTCTGTTGTTCTTCATCTTCTGTTGTTCGCGCGTAAATTTAGAGAGAGGGGTTCAACTATGGAAAGTCGTGGTCTTTCTGTAGTGTCCATATATAAACGTAAAACATGGGTTCTGGTCTTCTGGAAGTCAATCGTTTACATTTGAAAGAATGGTCAAAATATGGACAAAATGAAATTGTAGTCGTAGATGCCAATGTCTTGTCTTCCAATAGATATTACATTTTAGTCCTTATACTTCAATTTTTCATTAATTAAGTACCCTATCTTTCTTCCCAAGAAATTGTAACAAGGGGTGTACAATACCGCTCAACCCATCCAACTCAATCTGCTAACAATCCAATTAAACACAACACCAGGTAAACCTGAACTACTAAACCAGCAATTAAGAAATTTGAAATTGGGTTAGCTTAACTCAATCCAAACTAATCCACCAACTCGTCGCTAATATATATAACTTTGATAAAATTTTATTTATATCTATATCTAATATACTAATCTATCATATATATATACATATAAATGATGTGTAAAATTTATATAATGTTTGTTAAGTTTATGCTTGTATTTCTTTTTAGCTATTTGTATAGTATAGGTTACCGAAAGTGATTCATCACCAAAACTAATGATAGAATCTAATAGGAGAAAATTATTGGAATCGTTTTTGTAGCAACAACAAATGAACGTGTCGGAGAATATGAGTGATTCAACATATACAAAAGAGTGAATTACGGATTTGGTCCATGTGGTTTGTCCATCGTTACGAAAATGGTCCCTAAACTTCATTTATTACATATTATGACTTGTCATTTGAAATTTTGCAACCAATTGGCCCCTCCCTCTAACGGCCATCCAGTTCATCCGTTATCCGTGAGGGCATTTTCGTTCTTTTTTTTGTCTTTACTCGAGGGACTAATTTTACAATAACCACATAAATCACATGGACCAAATCCGTAATTATGTTTGAAAAACAAAATTTGTTAAATTTTTTATACTTTAAGTTTATTAAATTAATTAATTAATTATTATGCTTTAATATATAGGGGGTCATTCAAGGAAGAACTAGTTAGTTTGTGGTAACCGTGAGATCCAATGTGAGCCACATATTAAAACAATAAATTAAGAAATTATTAATTTTGGTAATTTTGTTTGAAATTTAAATTAAAGGTCATTTTAGACATTTTAAAAATATTATCTCTCCAATCTCCTCTCTCCTCTCTCTCCTCTCTCCTCTCTCCGATGATACAAAGATAAAGATGTTGCACACTGTGATATCTTTATAAATCAACAAAAATAAAGATGATAGCACTGTGATACAAAATACGTTATGATAGCCACAGTGATACAAAAAACATTATGATACAAACGTCACTATGATACCACTATGATACATAATACACTATGATATCCAACGTGATACCCAATATACGTACAGGACCCACCACAATACCACTATGATACCACTGTGATACCCAAAAGAAAATTCGTTTTTGACAGATTAAGGAACTTGAATCGAAGAAATTGTATGATATAGACACCATCATTCATGAAGAGATGTTAAATATTCGTGAGAGTTAAGCATCAAAATTATATTTCATATATTTAATATCCTAATTTTTTTTTTGAAAGGCATCAGATTTTATTACCACCATCAAAACCAACACTCAAAGCAACACCGTAGCAGCATACAAAGTTTTCAAACCGAAACAGAACAACAAAACCAATTTCCCAGGTTAAACCAAAGACGAAACAAACCAAATTTGGATCTCGAAGGCCAAGGTGATTTGCGAGATGCAAAACAGCCCCAACGTGGGACAGACCCGACAATAGCCTTACTGCTGAGTACAAAAAATAGCAGCCACCGACAGAAACATCGTTGTGATCACTCCGAGCGAGAATTTGGCGTGACGGACCCCACCAGCCTCTATCACAATCAGTCGATGACGATGGGAGATCACGGAGAAGGATACCACATAACTCTGACTACCATGACTGTGTGTGTGCTCGACCGTGGATGCAGCAACTTGAGAAGATTTTACAGTAATGGAGAATGGAGATGGCGGTGAAATGGTGGAAAAAAAGTAGGTGATACCACCATTGTCGGCTATATTAGGGCTGTTGGTCCCAGCTATGGATTAGCAATGGTAAACAAGTATTGTAGAAGGGGGGTTGAATACAATACACAAAATTTTTCACTTAATTAATTCTTTATTGATTTAAAATCAAGAATTACACATAGAAAACTTAAAGATTGTTGTGGAACAAAACAGATAAAATCTGCTTAAACAATCTAACACAAAGTCACATAGAGAATAAGAACAGTTGTAAAACACTTAGAAAACAAATGAACTTCTGAGAGAGAGTAATGCGCCAGCACTTGAAAGCTTGAGAGAGTTTGTAAACTGGTGAGTTGCAAGGATGAAGATGATCTCCTTTTATAGTGCCTCATGAAATAAATGCAATGGACACTTGTCAAGGAGGGCTTGGAAGGCAGAACGGAAGCAGTCTTCTGAAAAGTGATTTTGTCTTTTCACTTTTGTCTTCAAGCGTTGACCTGCTTGTTGAAGCTGATGTTTCTTGAAGAAGATAAGAAGTCCAAAGAACCTTTTTCTGATCTTAGGATGATGTCTCTGTCAATGCAAGATATCCTGAATATATTCTGCAGATAAAGTTAATATACCTGCTAAAATTTCTTTGCCGAAGACTTCTTTGACGAAGATGTTCCTAACATGTATTTTGCCTAACATGTTATCCTCTTTAAAGATCTTGCCGAAGATATTGTCTTCAAGATTTTGATCTTCTTCAAAGTTTTGCTTCTTCAAAATCTTGCCTAACATTTCATCTTCTTCAAAATTTTTGCTTCTTCAAAATCTTGCCTAACATTTCATCTTCTTCAAAATTTTGCTTCTTCAAAATCTTCAAGTGACCTGGCTAAGACTTTAGGAAAAGTCTTCAAGTAGCAGCTTAATCTTTGGTTGAGAATTCTATCTTCAATCCGCTTTGAAGATATACTTCTACTTTGTTTCTTCGGTTGATCTTCGACTTCACCGAACATTTTTATACAATTAAACTGCTTGTAAAGAACCTAAAAATTATTCTAAGTATGACCGTGAAATTGAGAGACTGAGGTCATCTTCAAATCTTAGTGACCCAACAATCTCCCCTTATTTGAGGATGACATCCATACTTAGAATCTGAGAAGTAAACACTGAATAATTCATTTTTGACCCTTGTTTACTCTTTTGGGTTCTTTTCACATAGTCCATTCTTTTTGGATTTTTTTTTAATTTATTTATTGTATTCGACATTTACAAGTAAAAAAAATGGTAAAGTATACTGTACAAACTATTAACAAAAATGTACTTGTATTAAAAACTTGAAAGAGCAATAATCTTAAGTTTACAAGTACATATCAAAAGCATATAAAGATGATCAATTCATCCTTTTCTGTAGTTCAGCTAGGATGGCATGTTGTAGTGGAGGGATTGCAGTTGTGTCAGGGGTAATGATAAGGATGGCTTCAAGGAAGATAGAGTCAGCCATAGATATCTCCTCATATCGGAAGAATTGTTGTGTGCCTTGGGCATTGTTGAAGAAAATGCCCCGATACGGTCTGTATAACACAGAAGGAGATTTTCTTGTGGGGACTGAGGGAGGCGTTAGGTTCAGGTTCTTGATATCAGGAAGAATTCCTATAGCAGCAAGATCTTGAAAGATGGTTTGGTGGAATTCTTTCCTTATCTTCTTTATATTGTCAAGAAGTCCGCTGATATATATCTTTGCATCAACTAGGTTCGGACTTTTTGAATCTTTAAGACATTCAACGATTTCGTACCATTCTAACATACCATAAGAATCAAGGTCATGAAATCTTACCGGTGTGATGGAGTTGTCAACTCGAGTAAGTATCACATAGACATCATGTGATTCTTTGTGAGTAGCTAGTTTGGCTTTAACAATTTTAGAGATACTGGTCCTTCCAAGTAGCCTTTTCTTGCACCATGCAAACTTTTTGGAGAACTCAGATTGCTCCCCCTCAACTAGTGTACCTGCATTTTCAATGGTTTGCTCCCCCTGAGTTGGTGGATCTGGTTGTGCCGATTTGGATGGGTCAGAAGGATCAGGTGTTACAGAGGAACCCGGTCGATCGCTGGTAAATTTGTCTGAGCTTTTCTCCCCCTCAGCGACAGACATGTAATAACGTTTCACCCATCCAGCAAAGGTGGTGAGTGTGCGAGCCTGATCTTCAGGAAGAGCATCCATCTTGTGATGAAGAGATGTAAGAGAACTGAGAAGCTGAGAGTTGATGTCCTTTTGGCTTTGAAGTTCAGATTGGAGCCTATGAACATCTTGGTCACGAGTATCTGAGGCAGCTTGCATGGCAGTCATGGATAGAGTGAGACTGGCATTTGAGGCTAGGAGAGACTGAACCTGAGATTGTAAGCTTGAGATGGAAGCCTGGATGGAGTCAAGTTTGCGTGCTACATATCTGGTGGTTGAGGCTCCAATAAGTGGAGGACGACGAGGAGACGAAGACCTTGAAGATGAAGGAGAGGATGACACCACCAGCATATTAAGGATAGGATCGTCTGCAGGATCCCCAGAGAGTGGTAGAGTGGTGGATGAACCAGCAACATTAGAGCTTGAATGCTCAATTGAGTTGTCTTTGGAAGAAGACAACTTAACTTCTTCGGTGGCAGTTGCTGAGTGAGAAGGAGGATCACCTGGAGACTCTTCAACAAGAAAGTCAAGTAAACATGTAGGACCCGTAGGGGGTCGTGCAGAAACATCGATCGCAGAGCGATCGGGTGATAGGCCGTGCAGTGAGAAAGCAGTACCTTGGGCTGGAGAGAGACCCAAGTCATCTTCAACCACCAATAAGTTGGTAGAAGAAGGAGCAGTGTAGGTCCCCAAATTTTCAACCGCAACCTGTTGGGAGGAGACGGAGGAGCTAGCTAAGAGGTTAGCAGGTTCCCTGGGCCCGATAGGGACAATTTCAACAGTTCCCGATTTTCGAGAATCGGTAGCTGGACGGTCTGGTTTGGCCCTTAAGGATGTCCTAAGTCTTTTCAGGGAAGACTCAGGAGGGGATTTGGAGTGCCTCCGCTTTGAAGAGGGTTTTATGACTGGGGAAGCCGCCGAAGGTTTGGTCGGCGGCAAAGTCATGGAAGAGAGTGCGGAGGTACCGGAAGCCTTAGAATGTTTTGAAGTGCTCGCCGGTATCACTCGGGAAGAGGGAGGAGGGTCCACTACATTGGAGGGATTTACGGACAGTTGAGAAGGTGGAGTGTCCGGATTATCCCCCCATTGTAGATTGGGAGAGTTAAGGATAGAAATCATACCTGGAAGAAGACCATTGTCAGTTGCCTTTGGTGGACGTTGAAGAATTGCCTTCGTGATGGTAGGTGCAAGAAAATCATAGGTGAACTTTGGGTTTTCCGACTTGCGATCAAGATCAAGTAATTTACCCAATTTATGTTCAATGATGATGGAGAGGAACCTGGGGTAGGCAACATGTGGCCTTTTTGGAGGAGTCACAACTTCAACAATTTCATCAAAAAAATAGCGTGCAAAATCTATTTTTCTTTGAAACATAATGGCATGAGCAAGATTGGTGATATAGGAGGGGGATTGATCATGACCTCCAGTTTTGCGACTTAAGCAGAAAATAATATGAGTGAAGAAGAAATGCCATACCCCACCCATGTATTTGCGCAGGAAAGTGCTAGGGCTTTTGTACTTTGCATCGACGGTGTAGTTCATGGCTTGTACCACATCTTCATGTTCGTTGTTAAGCGGAAAAGGTGCATACGAATCGTAACTGTCAAGATGAAGAGCGGCACGGACATCTTCCACATCAAAGGTAAGATCATGATCACCGGTGTCCGAAAGAATGCACGCGGAAATGGTTTTGGGTTCACCATAATGCACAGAGCAAGTTAACCAAAAGTTGCCAAGTAGCTTTTTGCTCATTTTGAGAGATTTGGAGAAGGCATAAAGTAGAGGGGTTTGTTGTAGAAAGTGAGAAATAGGTAAGTGATCGGGATAGTCTGGATCATTTTCAAATCTCGCAATATGATTGCAAGTCTTGAAGACAAGATCTTCATATCATGTGGGAATGATGAATTTTGAAGATTTGGGGTTAGGATTGGGAGAAGAAGTGGACATGGGAGAAAATTGAAGAGAAGAGATTGGAAGAAATGAGAAGGAAAGTGGTGTTTTTATAGTGGGAAATAGATGAAGAAGGAAGAAAAATGTATGATGGGTAAAAGGAAGTGAAGGGATTGAGTGTATGGGGAAGAGAGAATTATGGGGAGTTGGAAAAGTAGGAGAGAGGGTGTAAGAGAAATTTGAAACAAATGGGTGTTAAGGGTATAGGGAAGTTCGGCAAAAGGGGGGGGGGTCGGGAAGGGGATAGCGGGGGGGGGGGTTCGGGAAGGGGGTAGCGGGAAGGGGGGGGGGGTTCGGCAAGGGGGTAGCGGGAAGGGGGGGGGGTCGGGAAGGGGGTAGCGGGAAGGGGGGTGGGGTCGGGAGGGGGTAGCGGGAAGGGGGGGGGGGGGGTTCGGCAAGGGGGTGGGCGGCAAGGGGTTTTGACAACAATGGGGAGTGAGAGAGTGCCGAGAGGTCTTGTGTGTTCGGTAAAATGGCTTGATGGTAGTGTGGGATTTTTGTGAGATGTGGTTAGAAAGGTTTTGTGGCTAGAAGTATATAGGAGAAAGGATAAGTAGGGGTAAGTTTGTAAGGATTTAGGGAGAATAGGTTGTGTTTGTGTGAAGGTAAAAGGTGTTTGATGGATTGAGAAAGAAGGGTTAGGATGGAAAGTAAATGTAGATTGGTAAGAAAATGGATGGTGAGGATTGAGTTGACATGGATTGAGAAGGGTAAAAAAAATTGTGTTTGTTGGGTGAGAGAAAGTTGGTAAAAAAATAGAAAATGAGAGTTAGAGGAGAAAGGAGGTTGACTTTTCTTGTAACTGATAGAACATCAGTACTTGAGAAGTCAAACTGAAAAAAAAATTATTATATATATATATATATATATATATATATTTTTTATTTTATTTTATTTTATTTTATTTATTTTTTTTTAACCAAACTATATATCTAAATTTAACATACCAAGTTCTCCTAAGAGAAACTTGAACCGAGGTTCTTCAAGAGGCTTTGTGAAGAGATCCGCCAGTTGAAGATCGGTGGGGATGAAATGCAGTTCAATATCACCTTTAGAGATGTGATCTCTTATGAAGTGATACCGAATATCAATGTGCTTGGATCTGGAGTGAAGCACAGGATTGTTTGCAATGGCAATTGCACTGGAGTTGTCACACAGGATTGGGACTTGAGAATAGATCTGATTGTAGTCCCTCAGTTGATTCTTCATCCACAGTATTTGAGCACAACAGCTACCAGCCGCAACATATTCAGCTTCAGCCGTGGAGGTGGAGACTGAGTGCTGCTTCTTGCTAGACCAACTAACAAGTTTACCACCAAGGAGTTGGCAGCTTCCAGTAGTGCTCTTTCTATCCATCTTTGATCCTGCAAAGTCAGAATCTGAATAACCCATTAGATCAAAACCTGAGTCTTTGGGATACCAAAGACCCAGATTCATGGTACCTTTCAGATACCGAAAGATGCGTTTAACCGCATCCATATGAGATTTCTTAGGATTGGCTTGGTAACGCGCACACAGACAAGTAGCAAACATAATATCAGGTCTACTAGCAGTAAGATAAAGAAGTGACCCAATCATACCTCTAAACTTGGTTATATCAACAGATTCTCCATTTGTATCAGCATCAAGTTTTAGAGGTGGTGCCATAGGAGTTTTCATGGGAGAGCAGGTATCAAATTGAAACTTTTTCAAAAGATCACGAATGTATTTGCTTTGGTTTATAAAGATACCTTCAGAAGATTGTTTTACTTGGAGACCCAAGAAAAATGTTAGCTCCCCCATCATGCTCATCTCATATTGGCTCATCATGAGAGAGGCAAACTCATCACACAGTGATTCATTGGTGGCACCAAAAATTATGTCATCCACATAAACTTGAACAAGAATAAGATTACCTGATTTTTGCTTGAAGAAAAGAGTGTTGTCAACCTTACCTCGAGTATAGTTGTTCTTCAGAAGAAAGTCAGCTAGAGTGTCATACCAGGCACGAGGGGCTTGTTTAAGGCCATAGAGAGCCTTATCCAATCTGTACACATAGTCAGGATGAGAGGGATCTTCAAATCCAGGAGGTTGTTTCACATAGACTTCTTCAGCAAGCTCTCCATTTAGGAAGGCACTCTTGACATCCATCTGGAAGACTCTAAAGTTCTTGTATGCAACATGAGCAAGGAAGATTCTGATTGCTTCAAGTCTAGCAACTGGAGCAAATGTTTCATCATAGTCAATTCCTTCTTCTTGCCTGTACCCTTGAGCAACCAGTCTGGCTTTATTTCTGATGACAGTGCCTTCTTCATCCATCTTGTTTCTGAAGATCCACTTGGTTCCGATAATTGTTTTTCTGGAAGGACGAGGAACCAATCTCCAGACCTTGTTCCTTTCAAACTGAGAGAGTTCTTCTTGCATGGCAGTGATCCAACATGGATCAGCTAGAGCTTCTTCAACCTTCTTTGGCTCTATAAGAGACAAAAAGTTTACATAGAGACAGATATTGCCTACTCCTCTTCTGGTTTGGACACCAGCCTGTTGATCACCAGTTATTTGATCGATTGGATGATCCTTGGTCCATTTTATAGCAGGAGGCAAGGCTGGGGGATAGGAAGGTTGTGGATGAGAGGTGGAGGGTAGATCTTCAGGGGGATTGAATGAAGAAGTATGGGGTGGATTTGATGAAGAAGGAATATTTGAGGGACGAGAGAGAGTGGTGTTTTGAAGAGAATTTTGGTTTTGGGACGTTTGGATCGGCAGAGGATTTTCTTCTTGGTTTGAAGAAGGGTGTGAGGATGAGGAAGGATTATTATCTTGAGAGGTAGGATTTTGAGGAGAAGGTATGGGAATAGTTGGGTTAGGTGGAGAAGGAGAAGCATCACCAATGCAAGAGGTGATCCAACTATTTAATTCATCATCATCTGAGGAGAGAGATGATACCTTGAGGTCATCAAACTTGACATGTATTGATTCATCAATACATTTTCTCCGAAGGTTGTAGACCCTGTATGCTTTGGAGGTGAGAGAATAACCCATGAAGATGCCTTCATCTGCTTTAGGATCAAACTTCCCCAAGTTTTCTCTGTCATTCAAAATGTAGCAGACACACCCAAAGACATGAAGAAAACTGATGTTTGGTTTTCTACCATAAAAGACTTCATAGGGAGTCTTATTATGCCTTTTTACAATGATGGACCTATTCTGGGTAAAGCATGCAGTATTAATTGCTTCAGCCCAAAAGTAGGTCGGTAGGTGAGATTCACTCAGCATGGATCTGGCAGCTTCACACAGCGTCCTGTTCTTTCTCTCTACCACACCATTTTGTTGTGGAGTCCGAACAGCCGAAAAGTTCTGAGATATGCCCTTTTCATTGAAGAAGTCATCCAACACACTGTTTTTGAATTCAGTGCCGTTGTCACTTCTCACAGATCTCACCAGCTGCCCATTCATCACTTCAGATCTTTTGATGAACTTTATGATTTCTTCAGAAGCATCACTTTTGTACCTGAGAAAAAATACCCAAGTATAGCGTGTAAATTCATCAATAATAACAAGAATGTACCTTCTTCCACCAAGGCTTGGAGTGCTGAATGGTCCACACAGATCCATGTGCAGCATCTGAAGAGGTTGAGAAATGGAGAAGCATTGCTTGGACTTGAATGATGATTTTGTGAGCTTTCCCTTCTCACAAGCAGCACACAGCTTTTCTTTCACAAAGGTCAGCTTTGGCATTCCAGATACGAGCTCTTTAGAGGAGAGAGAGTTCAAGGTTTTGAAGTTGAGGTGAGAGAGACGCTTGTGCCAGAGCCAACTGATTTTAGCAGAGTTTTCAGAGACAAAGCAGATGTTTGTTTCAGAAGATGAACTCTGTCCCATGTCTATAACATAGACATTTTCTTTTCGGTACCCGGAAAGTACAGCTTTCATGTCTTTGTCAACCACCGTGCAAATGGATAGTTCAAAGATTACTTTATAACCGAGATCACACAGCTGGCTTATGCTCAAGAGGTTGTGCATCAAGCCTTCAACGTACGCTACTTTATTAAAGGTGACAGAACCATTGGAGAGAGTTCCGTAGCCTTTAGTGCTGCCACGAGAATTATCGCCAAAGATAACAGATGGACCTTTAGCCGACACGAAGTTAACAAGAAGAGATATGTTTCCAGTCATATGACGTGAACATCCACTATCCAGATACCAGATCTGTTGATGTCCATAAACCTGCAGTCACAGAAGAATTAGTTCTTTGGTACCCATTTGGATATGGGTCCTTTTGGGTGAGAAGAAGAAACAGAGAGATCTTTAGATGAGTTCCTGTCCATTCTCTCAAGAGGACAATCTTTAGCCATATGAAAAGTGTCACCACAGTTATAGCATTTTCTATAGATAAAAACCTTTTTAACATTATTACCATTGTCCTTGTTTTGACCTTTCGCATTGATTTTTATGATCTTGGCCGAAGAGGATGAGCCAAGAGGTGTGGTTCCTAGGATTCCTTTGTAAGGTATGAGGGTTGGTGAGTGACAGGATTCTTTGGAATCTGACTTTTTCAAAAGCACGGATCGAGGAATGGGAAAGATGGAAGAGTTACCAGAATATTTTTTTGGAGTTTTTCTTTTGGGATGGAACTCGACGACTGATTTTCCTTTGTCAGAAGTGGAAAATCTGTTTTGAAGAGGTTGAGGTTCTCTCTTTAGGATCTTTGAAGGCTTAGGTTCAGAGGAAGAGGCTTCATCTATGTGTAGGGATTTCATCAGCTCATGAACAGGTTGAGGAGGGTCATTAGAGCCTTGGGCTTCTTCAACTTTAGAAGTTGAGGCATCACCTTTAGCTTTTATGAACATCCCAAGCTTTAAGGCTTCAGAAGGATCAACAGAGTTCATTGAATGAGTATCACTTGAATGGAGTTCAGAGGACTCATTGAGTGGAGGAGGCACAAGGGAAGTAGAAGCATGAACAATTGAGGAAGAGTCAATGTCCATTTTGCCAAAGCCAAGACCAGATTTGTCACCACAGTTCATTTGGTCTTTAAAAATCTTTTCTAAATTTTTAGAAGAGTTAGTCCACTTTTTCACAGTTTCTTGTTCCTCTTTAAGTCTTTTGAACAACTTATTTTTCTCTTTAGCAAGTGTGAAGTTTATGGTTTTCAGATCTTCAAGCTCAGCTTTGATTTTGTCAAAATGTTTTAGTTGAGAAAGACAGATTTGAAGTTGAGAGGAAAGAGATTTTATCTGAGCATTTGCCTTTTTCTTAGCATCTTTAGCATCATGGAAGTCAACAGTTAAAGAGTCAAATGCTTCAATCTTTTCAGCATCAGTAAGAGAGTGAAAGGGATGTACCTGAGTGGATGAGGAAGAGCATCCTGTCGAGACTAGAGCAAGAGTGGAAGGAGTTTCCTCACAGTCATTGATGTCATCAATCTTTGCCATGAAACAAATATTGGCCATGTCCTTATCACTGTCAGATGTGGGTTCATCTACCAAGTCATGATACTCAGCCAGCAGACCCGTTCCCTTTTTGGAAATAAGTTCATTTCTCTCCTTTTCTCTTTTGTATTTAGCCTTGTACTTTTCAGCACGGTCAGAGTTCACAGAGGAACCAGGTTGGCCAGATCTTTGAGAAGAGGAGTGATTTGAATCGAGTCTGGATCTGTTAGATTTTGAAAAGGGACGACTGGATAAAGAGTTCTTTGATTTTTCAGAAAGCTTGCTTCTGCATTCAGAGGCAAAGTGACCTTTCTTCCCACATTTAAAGCATTCCTAATTTGATTTATCAGTTGAAGAGTGCTTGGGGAAATTTTGAGAAGATTTTCTAGAAAATTTAGATTTACTAGAAGAGAAACGGGATCTAGGTTTAGAGTAACCTGCCAGCATGGCTATGCCATCTATCAGTTGGTCAACGGGGGTTTCCTCACCTTCATCATCAGCATCACTAAGATATGCCTCCGAATGATCATTGGTATCTTCCTGACTATCATGGTCAGAATCAGAGGGATATGCAATTCTAGGAATGCACACAGATCTTTTGGAAGAGTCACTCACAAGAGCTAGGGAAGAGCTTTTGATATCTTTAATGACGGACTTCCTTTGGAGCTTGGTTTGCTCAAAGTTAAAGAGAGTACCATAAAGAGCTGTGAGAGGCATATGATCAAGATCCTTGGTTGTCTTAATGCATGTGCAGATGTTTTCCCAGAACTCAGGAAGACAATCCATAAATTTGCATAAGACTTCCTCATTGTCATAAATGCGACCCAACAGCTTAAGATCATTAAGCAGGCTGTTAAAACGGTTATAGTAGTCAGAAAGCGATTCTCCTTTTTCATGAGCAAACAGTTCATATTTTCTAACAAGAGCGATTTTTCTGCTCTTTTTCACTTCAGAAGTTCCTTCATAAAGAACACACAGAGTAGACCACATTTCTTTAGCAGTAGAAAAGTTTACAAGAGAGTGATAAACTTCATCGGGCAAAGAGAGGGCAATGATGGCTCTGACTTTAGTGTCAAGAGCTACAAGACGCTTGTCTTCATCAGTGTACTTACTGGGGTCCTGTACAATGTATCTCCCAGTAGCTGGTGTTCGTTCTTCCTCATCAGAAGAAGAATCGTCACCATCCTCATCTTTATTTTTGGCATTATAACGATCCCAAACTCTTGGGACAATAGGTCCTTCATGGAGTATAGTAGGATATCTGCTGTCAACTCCTTCTAGAAAGAGCATCATACGACTTTTCCACAAAGAGAAGTTATTGGGGTTAAACTTTGGTGGTTTGGCTATGGAGCCATTGTCGTATGATCCAGCATTAGCAGTAGAGTTTTGAGAGGAAACATTGTTCAAGGTAGAAGATGAAGCCATTGCAGATCAGATCAAGTTTATTAGATTAAACTGACCTGCTCTGATACCACTTGTTGGTCCCAGCTATGGATTAGCAATGGTAAACAAGTATTGTAGAAGGGGGGTTGAATACAATACACAAAATTTTTCACTTAATTAATTCTTTATTGATTTAAAATCAAGAATTACACATAGAAAACTTAAAGATTGTTGCGGAACAAAACAGATAAAATCTGCTTAAACAATCTAACACAAAGTCACACAGAGAATAAGAACAGTTGTAAAACACTTAGAAAACAAATGAACTTCTGAGAGAGAGTAATGCGCCAGCACTTGAAAGCTTGAGAGAGTTTGTAAACTGGTGAGTTGCAAGGATGAAGATGATCTCCTTTTATAGTGCCTCATGCAATAAATGCAATGGACACTTGTCAAGGAGGGATTGGAAGGCAGAACGGAAGCAGTCTTCTGAAAAGTGATTTTGTCTTTTCACTTTTGTCTTCAAGCGTTGACCTGCTTGTTGAAGCTGATGTTTCTTGAAGAAGATAAGAAGTCCAAAGAACCTTTTTCTGATCTTAGGATGATGTCTCTGTCAATGCAAGATATCCTGAATATATTCTGCAGATAAAGTTAATATACCTGCTAAAATTTCTTTGCCGAAGACTTCTTTGCCGAAGATGTTCCTAACATGTATTTTGCCTAACATGTTATCCTCTTTAAAGATCTTGCCAAAGATATTGTCTTCAAGATTTTGATCTTCTTCAAAGTTTTTCTTCTTCAAAATCTTGCCTAACATTTCATCTTCTTCAAAATTTTTGCTTCTTCAAAATCTTGCCTAACATTTCATCTTCTTCAAAATTTTGCTTCTTCAAAATCTTCAAGTGACCTGGCTAAGACTTTAGGAAAAGTCTTCAAGTAGCAGCTTAATCTTTGGTTGAGAATTCTATCTTCAATCCGCTTTGAAGATATACTTCTACTTTGTTTCTTCGGTTGATCTTCGACTTCACCGAACATTTTTATACAATTAAACTGCTTGTAAAGAACCTAAAAATTATTCTAAGTATGAACTGTGAAATTGAGAGACTGAGGTCATCTTCAAATCTTAGTGACCCAACAAGGGCAACGAGAAGAGAGAGATGTAGAGGCATGGTCCTATTAATTAGGGCAAATTAAATGAGTTAGTTTAGATTTTAATATATTATAAAATATCTAAATTATCAAATTACCATATTGTCCTTTTACTTTATTTGAAAAATAACTTTAATTATTTTAAATTAGTGGTTCACATTGGATCTCACGGTTACCACAAACTAACTAGTTCTCATTGGATTAGGTCCCTTAATATATATATATATATATATATATATATATATATAGGGTCAGGTTCAAGGGAAAATCTCAAAATAACGAAAAACTGAATAACATCCTAGGAGCCCTTTATCTGGACGGTATGCACTTGTGCATACAGGTTATTTGTAACATGCATTTGTGCATATATGCACAAATGCATAATGCACTTGTGCATAAAACCAAAAAGTCAACTATTTACCTGTATGCACAAGTGCATACCGTCAAGATGAAGGGCCACCAGGGTGTTCTTCAATTTTCCGTTTTTTTGAGGTTTTCCCTTAAACATCCCTCTATATATATATTGAAAAAATATTGTTGTACATGTTCATTTAATCACATTTATTGAATCAACTAATCGTGAGATTAAATGAAGATGATTTTCCACTGGACATCACTATATACTTATATATATATATATATATATATATATATATATATATATATATATATATGTATAGGTAATATATTTTTTTGAAAGAGAATATACTAAATAAAAATAAACTTAAAATACAATAATTAATATATATATATACACACATATATTTAAGTATAATAATTAATTTAGTAAACTTAAAGTATAAAAAATTTAACAATCTTTATTTTTTAAACATAGTTAGGGATTTGGTCCGTGTGATTTATGTGGTTATTATAAAATTAGTCCATCGATTAAAGACAAAAAGAAAAAAAGAAAAAAATGCCCTCACTGGTAACGGATGAACTGGATGGCCGTTAGAGGGAGGGACTAATCGGTTAATTTCAAATGACAAGGCCTAATATGTAATTGTTAGGACCAAGATGTCCTAAATTGTATGAAAGCTTTGTAAAGGCTTTGTAATTGTAATGGGCTTGGGCCTTGTAGTATTTGGACTATATGATGTGTTATATGGTCCATTTGTACAGTGTCCATAAATTAGAAAGCTCCAATGTAGAGAGAGAAGGTTTGAGCTTAGAGAGAGAAACATCCTCCATGTACTTTAAATGTTTAGATCTAATATGAGGATGGCTTCCATGATCTAATCTCTCTCTAATATTCTTGAATTGTTGATGATAACGGGACTAACAATTGATATCAGAGCTGAATCGTTGAAGTTTCTTCGATACGATCAATTGCGTCTTGACAATTCAAGAGAAAATGTGTCGGATCTATATGTAAGTGAGTTCTAATCACCTATGCTTTTGAAGATCTGTTCGTTATTCGATTCCAAACCAATTCCGATATTCAGAATCGAATATCGACAATTATTCGGTGATTTTCGAGATTTATGAAATTTTCAGTGTTCTTCGTGAAAATTTTAAGATTCGTAATTTTCTTCATGCATGATTGGATTCTAGTGTTACATATCTGTTTCTATGTTGTTTATGAAGAGTTTCATCGATCAGATCTGAAATATATCGAGAAATCAGTGAAATATGGTTTATGAAAGTCGACAGTTCATTCTTCGCCGTAAATATGCATCTGGCCGGAATAATCGAGAACTTCATCGGAGCTTTGCTATTCTTTCTTCCACAGATCTATTTCTTTTTATGTTTAGAACATATTGCAACAATTAGATCTGATTTTTGTCAAGTATTAAGTAAGATTTCAGTTTTGGAAGTCGACAGCGTGAAATTGGCCAGAAAGTTGTGGTTGGCCGGAAAGTCAAGGTTTTGCCGGAGTTTTTGCTGTAAATTCTTCACAGATCGATTCGTATTGATATATCAATCATATAGCAACTTCCAACAAGAATTCAAGCCTTTAGAGTTGTTGAAAGTTGGCTGCCGGAAAAACGTAAGTCGCCAGAAAATCGCATCTTCGTCGGAGTTACTGTTCAGCTGATTAATGGTTATCACAGTTTCGATCTTTTTGCAAACGTTTTTTGTAAAATACCAGCAAGAAGTCAGATCTTTTGAGTTGTTGGATTACCTCACCGGAAAAAGTAGTTGCTTCGCCGGAAAAATTAGTTGCTCACCGGAAAAACGTGTTTCACGCTGCATGTTCATTTTTTTATGGAAGTCATACTTTAATGTTTGGTAAACCTAAAGGAACAAAATGGAGCTATTTGGTCGTGATTTTTGGAAGATAAGTGAAAGAAGAATCAACAGTACGTGATTGTTGATTGTTGGTGATGATAAATAGTGACTAACGGCAGTCCGTTAGTGGCCAGTTAAATTTTCTAACAATTTTGGTCCAAATTATGTTAGTTTTGTTAAAATTGAAGTGTTTGCCTACGAAACCCGTGTGACATCACTCCTACATTACGTTTGTCACGCATCTCTCTCTACGACATCGATTTTTGATCGAATCCTCATTCTCCTATCGTGTAGTGCATGCTTCATACCATTTCCTCATACGAGCCAAAACGAACAAGCTCTTAAGCCGAATTCCTACTCAACTCGAGGTTTATCGACAAATTCTTGTTATAAATTGAAGATGCACTTTGTTTTGTCACGCAACAACTCTCTCGTTACATTTCTTGTGGGCTTATCGGAATGAGCTCAAGTTTCTACACTTTAAAGATGTATTTCGTGCACTCAGTCGAGGTTATGGTGCACATCGAATCCAGTTTTTCAAGGTTGAATATATGAAGAGTAAGAGCTTCTTTCAAGGGGGAGCCTAGCCTACATTTGAAGAATAGCACCGCTAAAGTATTTTTTCAAGAAATCAAGGGAGAGAGGAGCTAAAGATTTGAAGATGATTTGCTTTACAAAACTTTAGGGGGGGGGGGGGGGGGGAGAATGTTAGGACCAAAATGTCCTAAATTGTATGCAAGTTTTGTAAAGGCTTTGTAATTGTAATCGGCTTGGGCTAAAAGCTAAATGGGCTTGGGCCTTGTAGTATTTGGACTATATAATGTGTTAGATGGTCCATTTGTAGAGTGTCCACAAACTAGAGAGCTCCAATGTAAAGAGAGAGAGAGAGAGAGAGAGAGATAGAGAGAGAGAGAGAGAAACATCCTCCATGTACTTTGAATGTTTAGATCTAATATGATAATGGCTTCCATGATCTAATAATAACATGTCAAAAGCTTCTTTGGAACAAAGCTGGTTATGGCACATGCGTCTATCTCACCTGAATTTTTGATACATTGAAAAACTTGTTAAAGGTGAGTTAGTAAAAGGCCTACCCGTTTTGAAGTTCGAGAAAGATAATCTTTGTGGTGCTTGTGAGAAAGGCAAAATGAAAAGAGTGCCTCATCCGCCAAAACCTGAACCGAGCACGAATAAAGTATTGGAGATTTTACACATGGATCTGTGTGGACCCATGAGAACACAAAGGATAAATGCGAAAAGGTATGTATTGGTTGTGGTTGATGGATTACTCAAGGAATACATGGGTAAAATTTCTACGATCAAAGGATGAAACTCCAGAGTTAATCATTTCTTTACTCAAATCACTTCAAGTTCATCTACAACAATCAGTTCAGACGTTAAGATCAGACAACGACACGGAATTCAAGAATCAAATTCTTGGTGACTTTTTGGAGTCTTTGGTAATTACTCATCAATTCTCTGCGGCTAGACTAGGGGTGAGCATAACCCGATGAACCCAACCGGGCCGAAACCCGATAAACCCGAGGTAATGCCACCCGAATACCCGAAACCCGAAATGGTCCGAACCCATTATTAGCCATCGAATACTTCGGTTCGGTTTGGGTTAGGTTTTTCCATACCGAACCCGTCCGAAACCCAAAGATTTTAAAAAATATATATTTTTAATATAATAAAAATAAATCATAAATATAATTTATAAATATATTATTTCTATTTTCTAATTTAGAATCATATATTCACTATTACTCAGATTCATATTTCATTCCTCATTTCCTCCACAGTTCCACTTCCACCCACTTCGACTAAACCCTAAATCAGAAATCGGACTCCCATCCCACCATCCGACCATCGTGTTCGTGTCCATCAAAGGCAAGCTTCCCAAATCTTGATTTCTTTCATCTCCACTCACCACAGGTTACTCTAATTTGTGATTTATTTCATCTCCACTCACCACAGGTCCATTTGGACGAAGATTAAGGTCGAAGGTCGATCTCCATTCCATAGAAGAAGAAGGGGATTTCACCATCGAAGGCCGAAGGTCGATCTCCAACTGGTAAGTTTCTTTGTTTCTGATTTGTTAAGATTTTAGATTTGTGTTTGAACTTTGAACTCTGAAACTTAGTTTCTGATTTGTTTCCTGTTAAGTGTTAAGAACTGATTTGAACTCCATTAAGTGTTAAGTGTTAAGTGTTAAGTGTTAAGTGTTAAGAACTCATAAATATAGATTTGTGTTTGAACTTTGAACTGATTTGAACTCCATTTAGTGTTTAGTTTATAATTATATTGTTTCCTGTTAAAGTGTTAATTACTACTTTTGTGTTTCCTGTTATATTGTTTCCTGTTAATTACTACTTTTGTGTTGATAATGGTAATTTTGTTTAGTTTTAAATCATACTTTGTTAATTGTTATTGGTAATTTGTTATTGGTAATTTTTGAATCATACTGTTTAGTTTTGAATCATACTTTGTTATTGGTAATTTTTGAATCATACTTTGTTTAGTTTATAATTTCTCCATTTGTGTTTACTGTTTAGTAATTACTATGAACATACTTTTGAGTTATGATGTTACATACTTATAAAATTTTATGTTGGTGACTTGTTTGTATGACTTTAAAATTAAATCTTGAATTCTGCATTTACAACTTTACATCATTAGATTGGCATGTCTATGGCGGATAGTAGTGCACCACCACCGCCTGAAACTAAGAAGAGAAAAGCTATCGAAAAACGGTCGGCTGTATGGGATTACTTTGATAGAATTCTAGATGAAGGGGGTAATTTGGTGCAAGCAAAGTGTAAATATTGTGATAAGACATATGCGGCCGACCCCAAAAAGCACGACACTTCCTCTTTAAGAAACCATTCCCTTGCATGCCTAAAAAACCCTCAATCTAGAGAGACTAGACAAACAATGTTAGCATTCGCTTCAAACTCTGAAAATGAAAGTGTCTTGACTAACTGGGTTTTAATCAAGAGAGAGTTAGGAAAGCAACCGCTAAGATGATCATCATGGACGAACTTCCTTTTAAGTTTGTAGAGGGTAGGGGTGGAGATAATGGGTGCAAGAATCATGTCCAATGTTTAAAATACCGTCGAGATAGACGACCAATAGGGACATAATTGCTATTTTTTATGAAGAGCGAAGTAGCCTGAAAAAGTTCTTTAAAGAACACTCACAGCGGGTTAACTTGACCACAGACACTTGGACATCCGTCCAACGGATCAATTATAAGTGCCTAACTGCACATTATATTGATGTCCAACGAAGATTGAACAAAAAGATTATCTCTTTTGTGCCAATCCAATCTCATAGGAGGGATGCAATATCCAAAGCTTTGGAGGGTTGTTTGGTTGAGTGGGGCGTAAAGAACATTTCTACCATCACTGTAGATAATGCATCTTCAAACGATGTTGGACTTGGGTTCTTGAAAAGCAAGCTAGTTTCTTGGGGGTGTTCATCCGTTAGGGCACAATATTTGCATATGAGATGTGTTGCACATATTTTGAATTTGGTTGTGCAAAATGGATTAAAGATGGCAGATTTGTCGATTAAGAAGCTGAGAGATACTGTTAGGTGGGTTAGGGGATCTCCGGCTAGGTTGTTCAAGTTTAAAGAGCTTGCTACGTTACTTGGGGTAGAAGAAAGAAGTTCACTTTGTCTTGATGTTCCAACTAGACGGAACTAAATCTACATGATGATCAGGAATGCCATTCCTTTTAGAACCGTGTTTGAGGCCTATGACGGACATGATGCCACGTGCAAGATAGATTTGGGTGATTCGGTGCTTGCTGATTATGATTGGGTGTATTTAGAGAGCTTTGTTAGCCTTTTGAAGACCTTCTATGAGATGACACTAAGAATCTCAGGATCTTTATATGTCACGACTAATTGTTACTTAACAGAGATATGTGATTTGGGGTACACGCTTACGGAGATGATTGCTTCTCAGAATTTAACTGAAAAGGTACAAGTTGTTAGTTACATATTTTCATTGTTATTTATATATTGTTCATTGTTATTTATATATTGTTCATTCATTGTTATTTATATATTTATAAACAGAATATGGGTCAAAAAATAATGGAGAAGTTTGATAAATATTGGGGTGATCCGGAGAAGATGAACTTGGTTATTTTCTTTGCAAATATTCTTGATCCAAGAGATAAAGTTGAGTACATGCCATCCCAGTTCAATCAGTTGTTTGGGGAAGAAAAAGGCGAAACATGTTTTAGGAAGGTAAAGTCTCAACTCACTGCCTTGTTTGAAGATTACGTGAAACAATATTCTGAACCTTCCCAACCCCAACCCCAACCCCAACCCCAACCCCAATCCCAATCCCAATCGGGAAAAGGGTATCCCCCCTCTTGGAAGGTCACAAAAAGAATCTAAGTTCAAAAGCTTGTTGAAGAAGCAAATGCTTGAAAGCGGGGCCTTAGATAGCAAACGGAATGAGCTCGACATATACTTAGGTGAGGCCATTGTAGATGATAATGGCAATGAGTTCGATTTGCTTATGTGGTGGAAGTTGAATAGTGCACGGTTTCTTATCCTTTCAAAAGTTGCGAGAGATGTCCTTGTCGTACCCATTTCTACGGTTGCATCCGAGTCTACTTCAGTACGAGTGGGTGGGTGTTGGATAACTTTAGGAGTTCTCTAACTCCTAAAATAGTTGAAGCACTCATATGTATGCAAGATTGGTTACGAGGACCTACTGAACCACTTGCGGTGGAAGAAAATTTGGAGGATCTCGAGAAGTTTGAGAAATGTATGAGTACGACATTAATTTATGATTTTAATAACTTATAAATTACAATTACGACTTTAAAATTTGTTACTTTTTATTTTAAAACTTGCAGAAATGGAAAATTTGAGGATTGGAACTCCTTCGGCCCATGAAGATAGTTCGAGCACTCAAGCTTCAAATGATTTGGGGGATTTTTTTGAAGATGATTCGATTCATGATCTTTGAGAAAGGTACGACTTTTATTATTAATAATTCCCATTTATGATTCATCATTCATGATTATTGTATTGTTTATTCGTTTTTGTTGTTAGTTTGTTATAGGATTGGTTTGGACGTTGGTCGGTTTGGTGGAAGAAAAGGAACTTGGAAGTTGGTTGGTCGGTTGGTAATTTGGAGTGTTGGACATTTGGACATTTGGTAATTAACTGGTAATTTGGACATTTGGTATTTTAGACATTTGGTTTGGTAATTTGGACATTTTGTTTGATGTTTGAACTTTGAACTTGATTTGGTAATTTGGTATTTTGGTTGGAACAATGGAACTTTTAAGTCTTAACTTTTAATGTTGGAACATTTGTTGTTTAGAGTTTAGTAGTTTAGTTAATTAGTTATGTTGTTTAACTTTTAACTTTTAAGTTCATTTAATTTTTAACTTTTAAAATACTTGTTTATTTAATTTTAAGTTATATTGTAATTGTATTATTGTTGCTTACCAAAAAACAGGGCTAAAAACACGAAAAAAGGATAAAAACATGGTCGAAAACTGGGTTGAAAATGGGCTTGGGATCAGGCCCAACCCGCTAAACCCGACCGATCCACCCGAAACCCGAACAGACCCGCCACCAGAAACCCGAACAATACTTTGGACGGGTTTCGGGGCCTGTAGCGACCACCCGAAACCCGATCGATTTGGAGATTTTTGGGCCCGATGTGACCCGACCCGACCGATGCACATGCCTAGCTAGAACACCACAACAAAACGATGTTGTTAAAAGACGAATCGTACATTAGTTGAAGCCGTAAGAACAATGTTGTCTCATTCTGATCTTCTGTTATTTCTATGGGTTGAAGTAGTTTCAACCGCGTGTTATACACAAAATTGGTCAATCATACATCGACGGTTTGGTAAAACTCCATATGCGATATTTAATAATAGAAAACCTAACATTAAACATTTTTGTTCATTTGGATGCGGGTGTTTCGTGCTCAATGATAAAGAGAACTTAAGTAAGTGCAGTCCGAAGGCTAATGAAGGCATATTCATCGGTTATTCGTCTACCTCAAAAGCATACAGAGTGTACTTTAGAACTTCAAGGACGGTGATGGAAAGTATAAATGTCAAGTTTGACGAGGCTGGAGATTTGTCTTCTGTGCAAAGCAGCTCAGAACACGCGATTAATGGTGTTTTAGCGTCGGGACATCTATGTCCAGGACTTGCTAAATCTGATAAAGATCAAACGTTTTCATCTAGTTCTCATTTAACTGAACTTGATCATTTATTTGAAATTTTTTACGATGAATATTTTGGGGTTTATAATCCAACTTGTATTGTTTCTAACAGGAATTCTGTTGCTCAAAGTGCTGAACAAGTAACAATGTCTGGTCCTTCAGTGGAGCAAACCAGTAATGATGTGGAAGCAACAGTTCCTGTACCTGAGTCTTCACCAATTTTGCAAGAAGTTCATTCTACACCAACAATACACCAACAAACACATGATGATGTTTCTTCTAGTGAGACTGTTTCACACATCATTGATCAGAATGAAAGCACTACACATGAGGTGTCTCCTGAGGAAATTTCTGAGGCTGAACCTATTGTATCTAACAATCAAGAATCAGTGCCTCAATCTGAAATTACATTGGTAAATGAGCCACCACCGGAAGAAGAACAATCATTGATTGACCCTAATCAGAATATGATTTCCCCACATCCACACTCAACTAAATGGACAAGACACCATCCGATACATCAAGTGATTGGTGATGTATCTGATCATGTGAAAACAAGATCAGCTACCGCAAATGAGTGTTTATTCGTGGTCTTTCTAAGTAACATTGAACCGACAACTATCTCTCAAGCCTTAGAAGATCTGGATTAGGTAATCGCAATGCAAGAAGAACTCAATCAGTTTGAAGCATTAAAAGTATGGCGTTTAGTTCCAAGACCAAAGGATAAGAGCATAATCGGTACTAAATGGGTCTTTAAGAACAAGAAGGATGAAGATGGCATCTTGTACGGAATAAAGCTACGCTTGTGGCCAAAGGATATCATCAACAAGAGGGGATTGATTACGACGATACATATGCTCCAGTAGCACGTATAGAAGCAATTCGAATGTCTCTTGCATACGCGACTCATCAAAACTTTACTGTATTCCAAATGGATGTGAAGACGGCGTTCCTGAACGGAATTCTGAAAGAAGAAGTGTATGTATCTCAACCAGAATGATTTGTGGACAAAACAAATCCTAATCATGTCTACATTCTCGATAAAGCTCTTTATGGACTAAAGCAAGCTCCTCGCGCGTGGTATGATGTCTTTTCCAAAATTCTAGTGGATTTTGAATTCTCGAAAGGTAAAAGATATACAACTTTGTTTATCATGCATCAAGGTAAAGATATAATCTTAGTACAAATTTATGTAGATGACATTATTTTTGGCTCTACTAATCTGTCATATTGCAAGTGGTTTTCTGAACTTATGGTGACTAGGTTTCAGATGAGCATGATGGGAGAGATGAATTTCTTTCTCGGATTGCAAGTCAAGCAATTCTCTACGGGATCTTTATAAATCAGTCAAAGTACGTGTTTGATATTTTGAAGAAATTCAAGATGGAAAACTGCACTTCGATAAATACCCCGATGGCACCAGGTTCAAAGATCGGTCCCGATCTAGATGGTAAGGATGTAGATCTAAGAAACTACAGAGGTATGATTGGTTCATTAATTTATTTAACTGCAAGTAGGCCAAATATTATGTTTGCTATGTGTTTATGTGCTAGATTTCAGGCTAAACCTAAGGAATCACATCTTGGAGCCGTCAAGAGAATTAGGGGTGTGCAATTGGCGGGTTCGGGTGGACAAGCCGAAAATCCGATCGGATTTCAGATATGAAAATCAAGACCCGAACTTTAGGTTTCAAATTTCGGATTGCTTCTGGTTCGGGTTGGTCGGGTTTCAGGTTAATGTCAGTCGGGTTCGAGTATTATTATAATACACAAAATATATATACATTCAATCGAGTTTGAGGATGAATTCAATCAAACGAGAGATCGATGAAATCGAAATTAAGTTAAAAAAATAAAAAACATTTCGACCGACTATAATTTACGATTTTCTAAAGATAATTAGATAAATAAATATATTTATATAATGTTTAAAATATATATGTATATTATTTCGGGTTTTCGGACAGGTCGGGTGGCCAAAGATCAAACCCAACCCGAACCCAAATATTTCCCAAAAGTCGGGTTTCGGATTTCGAGGTATTCGGGTATTGCAAAAACACCTTATTTTCGGTTCGGGTTCGGGTTTCGAATTATTTGGGTTTTGCACACCCCTAAAGAGAATCTTCCGATATCTTAAAGGAACTCCATATCTCGGATTATGGTATCCTAAAGGTACTGGTTATGAACTAACTGCCTACTCAGATGCATATCATGGAGGGAGTCTTCTGGACATAAAGAGCACTTCTTGTCACATTCAATTCTTGGGTGATAAGCTTGTTAGTTGGGCATCCAAGAAGCATAATTGCGTTTCAACATCAACTGCGGAGGCTGAATACGTTGCAGCTGCCAGTTGCTGTTTACAAGTTCTTTGGATGAAATCCATCTCATGGATTATGGTTTCAAATACGAGAAGATACCCATCTATTGTGACTGTAAGAGCACGATTGCTATTTTAGCTAATCCTGTCCAACACACCAAAACCAAACACACTGATATCAGGTGTCATTTTATAAAGGCCATGTTGAGAAAGGTACGATTGAACTTTACTTTGTAACAATAGAATATCAACTTTCCGATTTATTTACAAAAGCCTTGGATGAATAACGTTTTAACTTTTTGGTATCCAAGCTCGGCATGTTGAACATTAAAATTTAAAGTTCTTTGTGTTGCTTATTTAATAGATGTAAATTTTTGTTATTCAATCTAGATGTAATATCCAGGTTGATACACATAAATTTTCATCATATTAAATCTTCAATATATGCTCTTTAAATTGTTATGATTCTGTAGTTTACAAATTTTTGTTTCAATCTCGTTCATTTCTTTCTTCTCTTTATTTCTTTTACATAAGATACTTGTTTCTGCTTGAGGTGTGTTCATGATTTCAGGAGGAGTTTTTATTTCAATACTCATAAATTTAGGGGGAGTGTATACAGTTAAGTGTTGTTGTGAGTGTAGATGATCTTATCCTTGACAAGAAGACATAAAGGTTAGTACTCTGATTTGTTTTTGAACAAACTCTAGAAGATGAAAACTATTTTGGAAAATCTTTGCATCATTCTAGAGGGAGTAAAATGATTGTTTCAAATCTTGGGAGCTTAACCAATTAAAAGTTGGACATCTTTTAATGTGATAAAGTTTTTGGATTTAATGATTTTTTTTTTGAAAAATGTCTTAGTGTTGAACTTATCGCACAAGGCTTGCACGATAAGAATTTTTAATCGCACGTGCCTTGTGCATTAACTTGGATGAATAGTGCTTATCGCACATGTCTCATTCGATAACACAGTTTATCGCGCATGTGTTGTACGATAAAACCTGGTAAACAGTGTTTATCGTACGTAATGTGTGCGATTAAACATTTTACCCTTTTATTGCACATCTGTTGTTCGATAAAATTTTGGGCTTATCGAACACTTGTGTAGAATCCAGATCCGTGCAACAATACAGAAATCGATGAATGATATGCAATAAGTAATATGATTTCAACTGGTCATCCCTTTCATTAATCTTTCAGAGAGAATTTGCAATACAGTGTTGAAAGTAAAAGAGATGATTAGCTTGTTTTTCCAAGCTAATCAACATTAAATACAATGGGCCCGTGGTTAACAAGCCCACGGCCCGTTCACTAATAAGCTCTATTTTAATCAAATACAGTTTAACCCTTGAACTTTAAATCAACATTAAAACCTGCTTTAACAATCTCCCCCTTTGATTTGAAGTTCGAGTTGGCGCTCTATATCTCTCCAGTTGAAGACATATCTTTTGCGGAGCGCGAAGTGTACCTCGAACAATTTGATGGCGCGGCGATAGTCGATGCGATCTTCAATCATTTCCAAGGCATTCCTAGCAGTTACTTCATTCGGATTTAGAACATAAGAATACCTTGGATTTTCAGACTCGTGCTGAATAATCTTTCGAAGAGCATATCTGACCTTTAGGAGCGTGCCGTCGCAGAATCTTTCCACCTGACTGAAGCGCATAAATTTCTTCTCTTTTTGCTCGTTGAGGTAAACAATCCCGAATTCTGGTTCCAGAAGCATAGCGTTCTCGGGATACATGTTTAACTCAGGTGCTTTCAGATTCGGCTTGATCAGATTTACCTTTTTCGCCTTGTTCTCGATAGCCATTTGGAAGTCCGTTAGATAAGACATCATGATGGTGCGGACCAGGTATCGACGAACAGCTTCGAGTGCCTTTGTAATCTCTAGCGGTCGGATGGTTCTTGTACGTAAGTCTTTCAGAATAACCAGAAAGTCGAGTGGTCGGAGGTTCTTGAAATCAGCTTCTGAAAACTTCCATTCGTTCCCATCTTCACGTCGAACAATGAAAACTGGGTAGACGATCCTCATAATACGTCTTGAATAGATACTGATTACCTCTGTGATTCGAAGTTTGGTTCTGACCTGGTTGACTGGAAGACACCGCTGCATTGTGCTGATATATCGGCGTTGAAATTCTGGGTCAAGGTTGTAAATACCCAGACAGAAGGTCGGCTCGATCGGGCGAAGCTTGTGGACGAACAGCTTTTTCAAAGATTCCTCCAGATGAGGGATAAGTACCATGATCTTCTCCCAACGGATTTGTTGCTGCTGAGGAGAGGGAGCAAGATCAGAAGCTGTCGTGGGAGGAGTAGTTGTCGGAAGATCGGAAGTAGTAGACTCGGGTCTTGTTGATGGTGTTCCGGCGGGTTGAGCATAGTGAACGGGAGTTGCTCGATATAAATTTTGGAGCAGGAATTGATCGTAGTCAATATTGTCGTCCTCATCAGTAGGGAAGACCAAATTTACCTGGAGATTTACGGCCCTGGCGGCTTTTTCGTATCATGCGTCTTCGATCTCCGGGTTGGTCTCACACTCTGTATCTATCATGTCCAGTATCGGTCTGTCTGACGAGTCAAAATCGACCAGTTCCTGTGTTGAACCCTCGGGCTTTTCAACCGTTGGGTCCTCTTCATCTGAAATCTCCATATCTATGACCATATCTGCTAGTGGCAACTCGGCTTCGGGTGCTTCTGATGTAGTTGCCGCAGTTGGGGGTTCCTGTTGAACCACTGTTGAACTTTCGGCAGTCATGATCTGGACGGTCTCGGTTTGGCGTAGACGCTTGTCCCCCTCACGGTGATCTGGATCATCCTGGTCATCGTGCTTGCGTTTGAGACCGCCGGCTTGACTCTTACAAGTGTCTTCAAGTGAGCGGACCCTCTCAGAGAGCGTGGTTAGCGCTTTGTTGTAGTCGTTGAGGGCCGAGTCGATGGAGTCGAGGCGAGAGGTAATGGATGAAGACGGAGCAGTGAACTGTGATCGGAGAACTGAGATCAGGTCTGCTTCTGTAGATGCGGTGGTGTCGGATTCCTGGAGCAGCTGGGCCAACAGCATCGTCTTCAAGGTCTCCACCGAATAGATTGGTTGAGCAAATATCGGTGGATGTGGTGGTGCGGTTTCGGCTTCAACGATCGTTGCTTTACCTTTGATGGCTTTGGCGATCTCGTCGGTGACATGCTGTTCCAGTGCCGCGCGGACAGCCTTGAGGGTGCTGTCCAAGGACCCTTGCGACACAAAGTCGGGGTGAATAACTCTGGGACCACTTAGGTTACCCGTTGAGGCGTCTACCACAGGGGTAGAGCCACCTACGTTCACAGTTGGCGTGATGTTAGCTGTGGTAGGATTTTCCGCCGATCCTTGTGTTCCACCTAGAGGTGAAGACACTACGGTGGTTCCGGTCGGGTCACGAAGAGCCTCAACTTGGTGTTGTTCCCTTTCAAGTGTCCTAGCCAAAGATTGATTTATGTCAAGAGGCTCTAGACTCGATGGTGCACGAAATGAAGTCGAGACCGGGGGCTGCTGGTCTTTTATTTCAACACCAACACTCTCCGAATGAGAGGTCGGTGGAAGTTGTGCTTGTTCCCCGTGTAATATTGAAACATCCGTCTGTCGTGAGACGGATGAGTGGATGAGGGGGTCGTTCAATTGCTCCGCTGGGTCCACGGAGTCTTCTTCAATACCCCGTCCCAACAGATGAGATGGTGTAGTAGATGTGGCTACCCGGATATCACTCGTTTGGGGTCGCTCATGAGCCTCGTTATCTTTACGGCTCGATCTTTCCTGGTTCAGCTTTGAACGCAGTTCTCTCCGTCTCGCATGATCTAACTCCTCTACTTGTTCTCCCTCAGATGTCCTAGTAACAGGCCCGGTTCCAGTATGAGGTGGGGATTCAAGAGGGATTGGGACATTGTAGTTTGGGTTGGGTCCGATACCACGAGGTATGTGTGTCAGGCGTAAGGTACGGGTGGTATCGGAGACCGTGGAGTCAGATTCCACGTCTTCAACATTTTGAGATGGGGAGGGGGGTTCGATGATATATGGCTCGGTCGAGTGATGTAGTATTGTTCTAGAGGATGGACCGGCTTGGGCTGAGCTGGAACCGGGTTGCGATTCCACTGCACCACCTACTTTCGTTCCCCTTCCTCTCACAACTAACGTTCCCCGCCCGACAACCCCTGCTTGTTGGGCCCTTCCACCGCTTACTCTGGGACCCTCACGTCTCTCGGGTCTAAGTCCCTGGGCAGGTCCTTCCGGCTCTGGCTGGACCATGGGATTACCTAACTCACCCCTATATGCAACTACCCCTGGTGCAGTGGGATCGACGATGGCCAGTATGGCTTCAGGGATGGGCATGGCTACCGCATCTGAAGCGTTGCGGATAACCATGAACTGGAGGTGTCTGATGGGGCATACCGGATGGGTAGTACGTCTTGGAATGGCTGGATTCGCATCCATGTGTTGACGAACTGCGAGCGATAGGAAACGCGGGTATGGGAGGAACTTCTTCTGTTTGGTTCCGCCGATGTGTCGAATGGTGGTCACAAGTTCACGCCAGATGATCATGGCGAAGTCGACGTGGCAGTTGTAGCACACGGCGTGAACAAGTCGCAGGAAGTCGCCGGTACATTGATCAATACCTTTCCATTGGGCGGATAGGCAGCGGTTGAGTATGGTGAAGAGCGTGTACCAAATTGGCGCCAGGAACTTGCGATTGAAGACTGATGGTCGCTGAAGGTCGGAGTTGTAACCAAGGGCACGCATTTGTGCGCATAGTGTGGCATCATTAACGGCATGATCGTACCGTTCATGGTTGTTGGCAGTGGCCTCCGGTAGAGAAAGTAGTCGGCGAAAGGAATCGGGCGTCAGAGTAAATGGGTGGTTGTCTATCTGTGCCGTGATTGTCTGTGTGTTGCCAATCGTACGGACTTGGGCCGTCAGCCAGACTTGTAGAATGTAGATCAAAGGAACGTCGGCGGTGCGAGTGAGTGCCTCATGGATGGGATGGCGCATCAGAATGTCCAGAATGACCACGTGTTGTGGGTTGGGTCTGAACAGCGCCGGGTCCAAGTAATGATTGTTCGCTTCCAATTCGATGCCATGGTCAGGGTCAACCAAGGCAGCATCTGCAACTTCGTCGATAATTTCCTCCTCTTGAGGAATATGGTCCTCCGGGTTTTGTTGATCCGCCATGTATATATCTGTCACAATAGCACACAGTTAGGGACTTAGACGGAAGAAGAAGTATCGGTGCGTACCTTTGCGTTGAATGGCTCAATCTGAGACAGATCGAGGACTGGTATGGATGAGACAGGTACGGAATGGAAACAACAGCATAGTTTTCCGGATGAAAATGCCAAGGTGTCCGGACAACACATGGTGTCCGGGTAAATGGGTTTTCCGGATAAGATAAGCAAGTGTCCGGATAAAAATGGATTACCCGGACAGAGGTTCCCTGATATACTGAATTTCCGGATAAGATGGGAGTCCGGACATCACACTATCCGGTAGTTGAACTTACCGGAAACCCTAAGGTCTCCGGACAACTAGGTATCCGGGAGTGGAGTGTCCGGATAGGACATCATAGATGTTGAATGTGTCCGGACACGACGAATGTGTCCGGACGAAACCCTTTATTGAATAATCGACCAAATCTTGGTTCAATGCCAGTGTGAGTGTAGATATATGTGACAAGTATCATTCTAGACTCCACAGTGAGCTTATCCTATCTAAATTACCACTAATGAACCACAAATCGTGTGGACCCGAAACTGGGTTTCGGATCCAAAGAACTCGACCAAATCGGGGACGGTTTGGGATGTAATGTGAACAAAAACAGAGTTGTAATGATCGATAAGGAGGTGCGAACAACATACCTGAGTGTGGGATTGAATGCGGGTGTGAATCGGCGATTAGGTGAGATGTCCGAGCGAGAGAGAAAAGAACGAGGGTTTAGGGTTTTTGAAGCAAATGTCCGGATATCGAAAGGAGAGGGGTCCGGGTGGCTTATATAAACCGGGTGTTGTCCGGGTTCTTGACCGACCCGTATACATCCGGTCCGGATAGTGACCGAAAGAGGTTTGTCCGGATACTGTCCGGATCCCATGGGGTGTCCGGATACTGTCCGGATACTTCAGAACAGCCCTGATTCTGGGAATTTTGCAGGAAACTGAACTGGAAGGGATCTTTCTCTCGCTCCCCTTCAAACTTAGCAGGGGATTTTCATTGCTCCCCCTTGGATAGTGCAGTAGGGTGCAGTGGAGGGTCCGACACACAAAAAATTGTAAGCTTTTAAGAGAATACCAGTGTCGCTCCCCCTCAAATGATGACCATAACTTAGACATAGGAGTGCCCACACACAAAAAACGTTTGACGTGTAAAGAAAAAACTATGTGTGACGCTCCCCCTCAAAGTATGAGGAAACTTACCTGATATTGCATTGTGCTCCCCCTGAACACGAGAACATGTGGTGAAAGCACAGAGATAGTGAAAGAAAATATAGACGGCAGTATTAGAAAATAGAAACACACGGAGAGAGAATGAAAGAAATCGATATCTACCTAATAAATACAGAGACTAAATCTAGCGGTGTGACTAGAACAAGTAGAATACAAGTGCGAGGAAGTGTGTGCTCATGCATCAGGAGGGTAAACACCGGATGATGAGAAGACAGTTACTCGTATATGTATGGAACTTGTAACGGGCACACAGTCGGATTAAGTCTTCAGATTTAGCATACCTAGTTTGAACACAAGAGTTTTAAAGCGTTTTTCGTCCAAGGATTTGGTAAAAAGGTCTGCTAACTGATGTTCCGTATTTACGAAGTAGAGTTCAATTGTACCTCTTTCGACGTGATCCTTAATAAAATGATACCGAACGTCGATGTGCTTCGTCTTGGTGTGTTGGACTGGGTTGCTTGATATGGCAATTGCGCTCTTCGAGTCACAGTAGATCGGGACTTTGACATACGTAAAACCGTAGTCTTTGAGTTGCGTCCTCATCCAAATTACTTGGGAACAGCAACTTGCGGCGGCTACATACTCCGCCTCAGCAGTTGATGTTGAAACACATTGTTGTTTCTTCGAAGCCCAACTTACCAGGCTATCTCCCAAGAACTGAATGTGTCCCGAGGTGCTCTTGCGGTCCAACATGCATCCCGCGTGATCCGCATCAGAGTAAGCGGATAGGCCAAAACCTATCTGTTTCGGGTACCAAAGGCCAAGATCAGCAGTACCACGTAAATAACGAAAAATTCGTTTAACAGCATTGTAATGAGACTCTTTAGGGTTTGACTGATAACGGGCGCAAAGAAATGTCGAGAACATGATGTCCGGTCTACTGGTAGTGAGGTACATTAAAGAACCGATCATTCCCCGATACAATTTGGCGTTGACAGCCTTTCCGCTAGGATCGGTGTCAAGCTTTGTATTGGTTGCCATGGGAGTTTTCATTGGTGAGGACTGGTCCAATTGGAATTTCCGAAGAATATCCCGAATGTATTTGGACTGGTTTATGAAAATTCCTGTCGACAGTTGTTTAACTTGAAGACCAAGGAAAAAGTTCATCTCACAAAGCATACTCATTTTTAAAAATTTTCCCATGAGAGTGGCAAAGTTCTTTTCATATAAAGGACTAGTAGAACCGAAAATGATGTCATCGACATATACCTGGACTAAAATTATGTGGCCCTTTTCGTTCTTGATAAACAGTGTAGAATCAATTGTACCTCGAGTGAACTCGGCTTCTAACAAGAACTTTGATAGTGTGTTGTACCATGCTCACGGTGCTTGCTTCAAGCCGTATAGTGCCTTGTCTAAGATGTAGACATGATCAGGCTTCGAGTCATCCACAAATCCGTCGGGTTGCGACACGTAAACTTCTTCTTGGAGGTCTCCGTAAAGAAAGGCTGTCTTCACATCCATTTGGAAGACTGTGAAGTTCTTGTGCGCGACATAAGCGAGAAACATACGGATTGCTTCGATTCGTGCTACCGGAGCGTAGGTCTCATCATAGTCGATCCCCTCTTGTTGTCGGTACCCTTTGGCCACAAGGCGCGCCTTGTTGCGAACAACGATACCTTCTTCGTCCTTTTTATTCTTGAAGATCCATTTGGTCCCGATTACCATCTTGTGCTTAGGACGTGGAACCAGTCGCCATACCTTTAGAGCCTAGAATTGATTTAGCTCTTCTTGCATGGCGATGATCCAGTCTGGATCTTCGAGCGCTTTGCGTACGCTCGTCGGCTCAATCATGCTCAAGAAGCTGGAGAATAGGCAAAAGTTGGCGGAAGCGCCTCGTACGAACAGGAGTCAAGGGATCACCGATGATCTGATGTAGAGGATGGGCCTTCGTCCATTTGGTGGAGTGCGGAAGCGGCTGCTGAGTAGAGTGAGAGGTGTCCGGATCCACGTATGCACCTGATGGAAGGTCTTGAACTTGTTCAAGAGTCGCAGTCGTGTTTCTTGGAGGAAGTGGGGGAGGATTCATCGATGGTTGAACAACTTCTGGTTCCAGGGAGTTCAGAGGTTGAGCATCGGTTGTAGCAGAAGACGAATCTGTAGGAGCGATTTCCGAGATTACAGGTTCCTCCGGGGGGATTACAGTACCAGGTGTAGTCGTATCAGATGATGACGGTTGAGCTATCTCTATAGATGTTGACGGTGTACTCGTAGACGGGGGCGGACCAGATAAAGCGGCCGAATCCGTATTGCGAGCAGCTTCAAGTCGCGGTTGCGCTGAGACAGATGTGGAAGAATTAATAGTGTCATCATAAAAATATTGAAACAGTAAATCTAAATCAGAAGAGTCAGCATTCGATGAAGATGCATGATTCGGATTTACTGTGGATTGTGCAGATCCCGAACTTGAAGGTCCGAAAGCTAGCACTCTAGTTAAACCGGGTTCTGAACTGAGTTGTTCAGAAGCCAAATCTGCGGCTTCGTCGAATGTCACGTTTATGCTTTCAACAACGGATTTGGTCCGTTTGTTGTAAACGCGATACGCCTTAGCCTGCATGGAGTATCCGATGAAGACTCCTTCGTCCGCCTTGGGGATGAATTTCCTGAGATCATCCTTGTCGTTTAGCACATAGCAGGTGCATCCAAATGCATGGAAGTAACCGACGGTTGGAACGTGATTATTCATGATCTCGTATGGTGTCTTGTTGAACCGCTTGAGAAGGATAGAGCGGTTTTGCGTGTAGCATGCCGTAGACACCGCCTCAGCCCAGAGATACAACGGTAGATTTGCTTGGGATAGCATTGTTCGAGCAGCTTCAACGAGGGTACGGTTCCGTCTTTCCACCACTCCGTTTTGTTGTGGAGTGCGTGCTGCAGAGAAAGTGTGTGTGATGCCTACCGTTCTCAGATAGTCATCCACTTTTTGATTCTTGAACTCCGTCCCGTTGTCAGTTCTGATGGACTGAACGTGTTGAAGCTTATTCTGCTGGACAGTCTTCAGGTGATCAATAATGAGCTCCGGAGTTTCGTCCTTCGAGCATAAGAACCTCACCCAGGTGTAGCGCGAGTAGTCGTCCACCATCACGAGCACGTATTTACGTTTATTGATGCTCGGAACACGCATTGGACCACATAAATCCATATGAATGAGTTCGAGTGTCCGGGTCGTGCTCGGAGTTGCCTTCGGCGGATGTGATGCGCGCGTCATCTTTCCCTTTTCGCATGCTCCACAGAGACGGTCCTTCACGAATGGAAGGTGGGGCACGTGTCTGACGTGTTTGCCTATCACCAGTTGATTGATACTTCTGAAGTTGAGGTGCGAAAGACGTCTATGCCAGAGCCAAACTTGGTCGGAGTCGGCTTTGGACAAGAGACATACTGGTTTGTCTGTCTTGAGAGCGGCGAGGTCAATGGTGTAGAGATTGGTCTTGCGAGTTCCAACCAGAAGTTCCTCTCCGTCGTTGTTGAGGATTCTACACCTTGTGGCTTTAAAGATGACTTCGAGATCCTTGTCGCAGAATTGACCGATGCTGAATAGATTGTGTCCTAATCCTGCGATGTGGGATACCTTCTTGATTGTTATCTTGTCTTGTACAATGTCGCCGTAGCCCACGATCGGCGACTTCTCGTTATTCCCAAATCTCACGTCTCCGCAGTATTCTTCCTTGTAATTCGTGAGAAGCTCCCTTCTTCCGGTCATGTGCTTGGAGCGTCCAGAATCTAAGTACCACACATGACCGTTCTGCAAAACAAGATTAGTGACGTTTAGGTACCCAAATTTGTTTGGGTCCTGGGGGGTAAGATTTGGAACTGCCTAGGGAAATATGCTTTGACTCAGCTTTCCCTTTCGGTGTAGATTTTACACCGTTGGAGGGAACTGGTTTTGGCACTTGTTGCCTCTTGGGTGCAGAATTTACACCTTTTGGAGGAACAGATTTTGGGGCAGATTTCCACCTGGGTGCCGGTTTAACCTCAGTAGGAGCAGCTCATGTAGGAATGGGTCGGGTCTCCCGCGGTGGTTTAACCGTTTGATTGAAACCCCTTTTAAAATGATGTTGTTGCTTGTTATTATGGGGTTTGCGCTTATGAAATAGGTTACCAACAAAGTAAGGCGCATACCAATCATTATTGTGAATATCATCAAAATCATTCCAACCACAATTAGAACAACATAAACAATCATGCGATAACTGAATCAGTTGATTAAGTGATTTAACTTTAACGGGAAAAGAAACATCAAAATGGTTCCAATGATTCCAAGCATAATTGTCTTTGTCTGTCTAGAATTGAAAATAGGTGGGGATGACTTTGACACATCCTTCTCGACAGATTCCCTCTTTAGCCACTTTGGTGTTTCTTTATTAGCGCGACTATTTTTATCTGAAACAGCAGGGATAGTATGACCAGTGACTATTGAGGAAACAAGAGTCTTAGTGGTCGGTCGTTCGGTCTTTTGCTTCGGCTGTGACTGTTTTTGAGAATTGGAAACATTTTTAAGAATCTTGATCACAGTCGGAGTCTTGGGTTGAGAACAGTCGCCCTTTAGAAAATTGACCGGACGATTAACCACTGGAGATAAAAAATCAGGTTGACTTGGAGAAATAGTAGTGTTGGCAGTCAATGGTCCGGTAGCTTGCCTTGGCTGTGATTGCCTTTTGGAAACAGGTTTCGAGGTTGGTTTTGACTGGGAAATCTTGAACACAGCGGAGGCCTTTGTTTGAGAACAACTTTCTTTTAAAGAATTACCCGGATGATTGACCATGGGGGATAAAAAATCAGTGTGACTTGGAAGAGGTTTGTCGAAGGGAACCGAATCAACTCTTCATCACAATTACCTTCAGAGTTCATGTACTCTGAAAAATCTATCTTGGGAAGTAATGGACTGAAAGCAGGTGGGGAAGGCGAGGAATACTTTGTGTTTGTGTGCTTAGGGGAACTTGGTGTGGAAGCGTTTGAAAAATCAGAGTTTAAATTCCTTTGAGCACATTCGTCTTGAGAGACGTTACTTTCTTGAGAAGAGATATTTCCAATGAAGACTTTACACGAGGATGTGTCAGATGAGTTAGAGGAAAGTTCAGGTGAAAATTGCTTCGCAGTTTGGAGCAAGTCAAGCTGCACTCGGAGTTGACTTTTTACCATATGCTCTTTCATCGTTTCTCTTGTCATTTCAGACAGTTTTGATGAGAGCGTATTGATTTTCCACTGAAATTTTTCCTTTTCCTCACTTGACACACCGTCGGTTTTCTCAGATTTGAGTTTCTCAATCTCAGAGATGAGCACTTTCTTTTCGTTTTGAAAGGTGGACCTTTCTTTCTCAATCGACTCCTCCAACTCGACAATTTTTGCTTCCAAGATGAGAGGAGGAACATAGAGTTTAAACTCATCCGTCTCAGTCTTGGTTGCAGGTGTTACATCCTCATCCTTCTTGGAGGAATCCTTGGGTGTAGCTACCTTGTAGGGGTCGAAGTAGTCATTGGAAAGGTACTTTTTGTTCTTTTGATACAAGTAGTTTAAAGATTCATAACAAAATGGAAGTTGAATTCCTCGTTTGTGTGTGCATTTGTGTTCCTCGGTTTCCTCCTCCTTTTCTGGTTCAAGAGGACCAGTCCATTGAATTGCGTACTCTGGATACTTTTTATCTAATCCATAGCAAGCAAAATCATACAGAGTAGGGACTTGATATCTTCCCTTTTTCAGATAATGTGGGTTATCATATCCGATTCCCCATTCTTTGTTAAAGTACGTGAACTCTTTGGGTTTGTTCAAAAAAATGGTTTGATCAGTTTGACCCCTTTTGTGGAGTTTGGTTTCAAGATCTAGAATTTTAGCTACATACTCCTTGTGTTGAATTTGAAGAGAAGAATATTGATAAGTAATGTCTTCTTTCTCATTCAAGCACTGATCAAACTGTCGTTGGAGATCAGATAATCTGGCCCTTAAGTCTTTAGGTGCTAATGAAAGGATTTTGCATCTGTCTTTTAAATCAGCATTTTCAGACTTATACTTCTCAGTTAATTTCATTTGAACATTAAGCTTTTCAGTTATTGAAATAATTTCAAGCTTTTGTTCTTCATTTGCGGCCTTGAGGGAGTTTGCCTTTTCTGTGATGGTTTGCAGTTGAAGTATGAAGTTTTGTAAGCAAGAGTCACATACCTGATTTGCTGTTGCCTTGTCTTCATCCGTAGAGGATTGATATCCCATGAAAGCATCAGCTCCTTCATAATTGTCCTCCTCATCAGATCCGCCTAGCCAGTAATCATTTTCAGCGAACATTGCCTCCCCAGCCTCCTTCTGTCTGGCCAGTGCAAGCTTAGCCTCATAATAGTGAGAGTTCTTCACTGTAGGTTGACGGCAGTCTTTAGCGAAGTGACCTAGTTTCCCGCAGTTGTAGCATTTCACAGGTTCATCTCGCTTCTTCCGGTCACCTTTCTCCGTCTTCTCCTTCTTCTCAGATCTATCTTGCTCTTCTACCTTCTTCTTTCCTTCATACCGATCCTTATAGTCGTGACGCTTATTGGAGGAGGTGGAGTAGCGTTGACTATTGGAAGACGAATTCTTGTAGAACTTTTGTTGTTGAAAAGATTTAGTCAGAAGGGCAATAGATTTCATTAAGTCTGATGCATCATCATCATCATCATCACCGTCTTTCTCGTCTTCAGGTTCTGACTCGGAGGAGCTTTGCTGTGGACCGCGTCTAGATTGACTGCTTGAAGATTTCCCTAGTTTGGAAGTCATGAGGGCAATCGGATCAGCAGATGGTTTTGGCTCATTCTTCTTCTCTCCCAGAAGCTCATTCACTTCATCTTCGTCTTGGAGAAGTGTCTCATACAGTTCATTGATGCTGATGTTCTCTATCAAGTTGTTGTGCTTGACATGAGAAGCATACACTTTCCATTCAGGTAGCAAGTTGTTGAGGAACTTTAGTGCATTCTCGGTATTGGAAAGAACAATTTTATTCTTGTTCAGTTCATTGAGGAGTAGGCAAAAACGTTCATAGGTCTGGGTAAGGGTTTCACCGTTGCGCTGCTTGAACCCATCGAACTTGGTTATCACGCTATTTATCTTCAGCTGATTTCCTACAACGCTCCCTCACATCATTTTGGCTACTTGGTCCCACATGCCCTTAGCCGTGTCTTTGTAACTGTCTATGGCAGTGTAGATAGAATTAGGAAGGGCTTGAATCAGATATCTCTTTACACGCTTTTCACCTTCAGTCATGCCTCTTTCAAAATCTGTCATCTCAGCAAGAGTCTTCTTCTCACGTCGAGCTATTGCAGTTGCAGTTGCAGCTATGTCCTTCATGGGTTGGGCAATTGGGCCATGATCCAGAGCTCTCTTGATGTACTCATAGTTGTCTTTGGACTCTATGAAGATCATGAACCTATCTCGCCATTGGTTGTACTCGTTCGGATAGAGACACGGTGGCTTGGTGTCAGTGCCAATTGCGAGAGCATCACGAGAAGTAGACATCTTCGGTTGCAACGGAGTGATTGTCAGGCGTGTAGATTGATTCAAAGGGTAAACCTAACGCAAGGCACTAAAAGTGAAATCCTAACGCAGGGTCTACGAGTGATTTGACTAACCTGAACTTACTGGATAGGAATCCAAATAATTGATCTGATCTGGAATTGTTCGGATCAGTTTTGATGCAAATGGATCAATAACCAAAAACAGAAGTATCCGTATAAGATGAGGATACCGGATAATAGAATTGTCCGGATAACTGTAAGAGTTCGGATAGTAGAAAGAATCCGGACAGAGTAAGCTTTCCGGATAACAGATATCACACACTTTCCGGATAACTGAGGTTACCGGATGTGAACTGATTCCGGATGTGAAGTTTCCGGGTATAATGGAGTTTCCGGATACTGTGAGGTTTCCGGATACTACGAAGTTTCCGGGTAAAATAGATTTCCGAATACTTTAAGTTATCCGGAACAATAATACCCGGATAGGTTTGAGATTAATAGACTTACCCGGATGGATGACTTACCCGGAAGATTCGAGAGTCCGGTTGGTTGGAAGATCCCGGATGAATTTAACACAATTATCCGGGAACCTAGATCCTATCCGGAAAACGCGGCTGAGTTGTCCGGACAAATCGGCTGTTTGCTCAATTCGATTGGATTTTCGATTAGGGTTGCCCAAAATCAATCCTGGAAGATTAGTAACAATGCCAAACACAAAACAACACTAATCCAATCGATTTCAATGCAAAAAGAACACGTTTTGATGATAAAGATTCGATTTTTGATTAAGAACACTACCAAAAAATTTGAATTTATTTTGCAAAATTGACCAACCAAACGAACGAATTGGGATGTGAAAATTTGCAGAATTACTTATAATTATGATGCTAACACAACCCAACAAGCAAAATTGAACAATTTAAGCAGAATCACAGATTTGAAAAATCAAGAAAAGTCAGACGTGGAAAGGTCAAACTAACCAGAAATCAATGAATTGGACTTTGAATCGAATCCGTCTGTCTGCTCTGATACCAATTGTAGAATCCAGATCCGTGCAACAATACAGAAATCGATGAATGATATGCAATAAGTAGTATGATTTCAACTGGTCATCCCTTTCATTAATCTTTCAGAGAGAATTTGCAATACAATGTTGAAAGTAAAAGAGATGATTAGCTTGTTTTTCCAAGCTAATCAACATTAAATACAATGGGCCCGTGGTTAACAAGCCCACGGCCCGTTCACTAATAAGCTCTATTTTAATCAAATACTGTTTAACCCTTGAACTTTAAATCAACATTAAAACCTGCTCTAACAACTTGTTCGTTCAATAGGTTTGACTCGTTGGCCGGTCACACTTTGGACCAATCCTTGAGTGCCACGTGTCACAAACCCCATGTTCATATATATAGAGCGGTTTTTCAAAATTTATATTTTTTTCTCGAACCCAAAACGCTTCTGTGCTCTCTGAAAGATCGTAATTTTTTTTGCCGGATTGACGTTCATTCCTTTTGCATTCCACTAAGACATCAATCCAGGTTGGTTTTATATCGTTCTTTCATCTATATGTTATTGTTTAGATCCATATTTTTCGATTTTAGGGTTTTATTTGTTCGACTTTATGTGTCTGTTTGAATTCCAGTCTAAAATCACTCTAAGTGTTAGTTTCTTTGTGCAAAACATGATAAGATAGGTCTCTTATAGTAAAACGCATATAGGGTTTGAATCTCTAAGCCTAACTTTCATTATCTTAGAAATATGGATTGAACATATCTTTTAGATCCGAATGTTCATCTTTATCACATACCAAGTGTATTCAAATATTCATAGTTATCGCACGGTTATGTGTTCAATCTTATCGCACATGCCTTGTGCGGCAAAATTTTATCGCACATGTTCCATGCGATAAGAAACTTCATGCGATAATAATGCTTAGTGGCATGCGATAAGACCCAAACTTAGGAAATATTTGGGAAATTTTTCCAAAAGTTCAGAAAGTCATACTTTGGCTAATCTTTAACAATACAGGATTACCATGGCCTTTATTGAGAAATATGATGGCAACTCTTCAGACGAGAACACACCTATGCCATCTCACAAATCATCTCACCCATCTATGAATGCCGGAATTTGGATGAAGAATTAATTCCAAAGTCTCAACATCTGAAGCTTGTTGACAACAACTACACACTTGATCTAAGTGTGAACCTTGATCACAAAATTGTTCTGGAGATTTTGAAAGGCCATCACTCAGAATTGCTTTAACCAAGATAATCACTGTTCCACTGATCTATTTGCAACAGTTCTGGCATACTATCCAATTTCATCCCGTGAATGAAAGAAACCAGTATTTCACTGCTAAAGTACATCATTTTGATGATAAGATAACTCTGAAAAGACCGAGGAATGCTTTGGAACTTCCAAGGCAAGCCAACTTTGAGGATATGATCTCGGAAGTAGATTTATGTAGAGACATCATGTCTCTGGGCTACAAAGACACAATCAAAGGACCACTGACCCGATCATCTTTATTAAAGAGAAAGTATCTACCATTTGTTTGGTACACTCTATTCAGCATCCTGAATAGATGCATGACACCCAAGCACACATGCTTAGACAGATGTAATATCTACGTACTAAGGATGTTCCATGTTGTTGCATTTAATCGGAAGGTTGACTAAGCTATGTTGATTTGGAATGAGCTGATAGAGTTGGTTGGAGATAAATCAAAGGTGACTAAATCCCGAGCATTTGTTCCATTTCAAAGGTTTTTGCAGTTGCTCATTCATGGAATCATGGAGTCTAACCAAGACATTCCAAGACGACAAGGTGCCATTTAGGGTCTACAACAATGGATGAATTTCTTAAAGGTACCATCTAACATTGTTTTTGATCATATTTTCGTTATTCCAGATGCTATTTTAGCATATGCAGAACAACAGTCACAGTTTGTGATAACTTATAGGTTAGAAAATGCATCTATGGTCTAGCCAGAGCCAGAGGGACCTTCTCCGGGTGCAAACCAATTAGGTTGTGAGGGTGGTCAAAATATTGACCAGGGTCAAGAACAAGGGGTTCTTGATCGGGTTGAGATGAGAGAAAACTGTCCAGTGAGGGTAACTAGAGATGGGGGTGCTGTTGGTTCTGCATTTGAGTCATTGTTTTCAGACGATGAATATGCTGATGACACATCTCTCGATTCTCAAGGTGACCCGAACAAAGTCATCTCATCTTTGACTTTCGATGATGACAACATGCCTAATTCTGATGGTAATGATAGTGACTCCCATGGTGACTCAGACTCGGATCATGATATCGATGTTTCCCGTATTCGGTAACATGTTGCCCCGAGACCATATGTAGAAAGTTCCGACTCAGCTTGGAATTATGAGAACACCGGTTCTCCATGAGATATAAGGACGGATGAGGGAGATTTAGTTGAAATATAAATTATTGTGAGCAGAGAGATGGGGAGAAAAGAAAATGCAGAGTGTGAGATAGGATCTAAAAGAATTGAAAATACAGATCCTTCCCAAACCGTGTCCATCCAGGTAACCACATCTATTACCGACGTGCATCCGTTGCCGTCAGGTATTGAAACAAATGTAGTGGACCTAGCTACGCATTGCACAACCCCACTCAGCCACTCATCAACTTCTCAACAAGTTGATGTTTCAGTTTCTCACGGGGATTCAACACAAACACTATCGGTAACACACTCAATATTAGCTGATATTGAAAAAGATAGGCAGTTGCCCCCGCCATCGACTTTCATTTGTACGCACATCGAGTCTAGAACCATTTGGATATACTTCATTTCCTAGGACATGTTCGCCGATTACCACATCAATGGTGACATAATCTATTGGACTTCTTTGTGATCCAATCGGAACACCCCGAGTATTACAATCATCTGTTGGTTTAATACGAGGATAGGGTGGAAGACCTTTCAGTGCTAACACTATACCAACGTTGAGCACATGCCACATGGTTTATTCAACCACTGTGTCAACCGGTAACCTACGTGGACCGGGTTCCCATGTTAGACAATTGATGGGACCGCCGCCACATTATGTGACGGTGGACCTTTGATGAAACGTCCAAAAATCGCTACAAATTTAAACCTTACTTTTACAAGGTCCACAATAACTATTTCCCAAAAACTTCATACATAAATGGAGAAGTCATAACACGGTTTGTATATACATCCCACTTTTATAAACAACCTACTAATCTAATCCATAATGTGTACACTTAGATTATAAAGGTTGTCTACAAAATCTCCAAAACATCAATACTTTCATTAACTTCTCCATCATGCCATCAAAATAATAACTCAGGAACCTATCGATGCTCATCCCAGCTTATCCTTTCCCGAGCTAGAACCTGGTAAGAAAATTTAATTTGAAATGATTAGGCTTACGCCTAGTGAGAACATCCAATTTCAAATTAAAACTTTATAAGCTTTGGAAACCAATGTAAACAAAGCATATAAACAAACCTAGTTTACCATCATTCTTACCGTACATATAAACATCTTGCGATGACGGGATCATACCGGATTCAATGAATATGACAAACACTAAGTCAGTCATAGTGTCATGTTCGAGAGCCCACTACAAACCACCACGGATTCTAGATCATTGCTCATATCCAAGAAATTACAATTAGTCCATGCCTATTTCTTGGAGTGGAAGTAGAGATTACAATTAAGCCATGCCTATCTCTTAACTTCCAACAGAAATCGGGAATTACGACTAGTCCACGCCTATCCCATGATTTCTCATCTTAATACGAAATGGGAATTACGATTAGTCCATGCCTATTCCTCATTTCAATTCAAAGGGAATTACGATTAGTCTACGCCTATTCCACGTTTATCTAACACACGGGAATTACGATTAGTCCACGCCTATTCCACGTGTTCACATAATACTAGTGCCTATGGATCCATTACACTTACTAGCATACGTGCATATTTACTCGAATGCTCAAAACATTTCATATCGTATTCTCAAAGCTAAGGATTCCAAATAATCTAACATACCCGTATTCTCAATTGTCCCCCTTCGGCGACTTAGCACAGGGGTTCCGCTACCCGGTTAGCGGATGGGTCCTGGAGTCAAATCCCGCAACACCCAGTTGACCATCAAATAATAACTGACTTACGTGCCTATGGATCCAATGCAACACAGTCTAAAATTATATAACTACACAGGAATGGCAATTGCACTTGAGCATGTAATTATTATTAATATACAATAAATGCAAATCATAAATGGGACTATATTGAGCCATTAAAACCGGACCAATGTCCTCAAGACTCCTTTAAGTCCAAACCGTGTTAAAATGATCAAAATGCGATAGACCAACAAATAACGACCCTCATATAATAAAACACATTAAAAAGACGTTTATGTAAACACATACCTCAAAGATATGATTACCCAAAACTCATCACAGATTAGGACGAACGATTTTCCAAATGAACTCATACCCTTATATTTACAAAATGCCTCATAACATGAAAACGTGCATTTTCCAAATGATTTATAAAATCAAATACGCCAAAAATGCATAAACCATAGAATAGACTCAATTTGTACAATAAAGCGTCAAAGCACTTTCATTTATGATTCATTAATCAAATTACCAAAAAAATCCCAAATGTGGGTGTTTTACAAGATTTGTAAAGATCACGACTTCAAATAATCAAAACCCACAAATAGCTCAACAATTAATAATTTCATGTAAAACACATAAACACTTTAAAATAAACATTTTTGGCATGTACAACGTTTTTACAAATCAACTTGAACTCACCTTGCTAAATTTAGGCTAAATCTAGATTTCTCCAAACATGAGTTCCTTTGAAAAACATGAATCCACAAGCAATTCCTTCAAACCCTAGATTCACAAGTTTTCCAAACATAAATATACGTATCCAAACACTTAGAATCATTCCCTAAACATCTTATATCAAAATTTTCATTTTGACCAAAACCCCAATTTTGACTTAACTTACCCAAAATCTTCCAAACCGAAATTTGATAAACATAAACACTAGGAAATCATCAAAGGAGAATTTATAACTCTTATGAAAGTTTAGAAACAAGGAGAGGATGAACTCACCACTTGGGTTTTGATGAAAACCTAGAAAACCCCAAATTTTCTTGAAGATGGAGGTGATGATGATGAACTCTTGATCTTTGCTTCCACTCCACCATCAAATACCCTTGTATATTCCCAAAACTAACAATCTATCCTCAAAAATCTCTCAAAAACGAAACCATATCAATTTGAATCGTCAAAATCGGAGTTGAGATGAGAAAGTTATGAAGAAATGAAGAATGGGGCTAAAAATCGGATTTTATGCAGTCTGGCACCCGCGTGCGATTGTGACATGCGATTGTTACAGTGTCACAATCGCTGTCACTATAGCACAGGTTGTACCGAAAATTGTTTTGACCATATCTTCTTCGTTTTAGCTCCGATTTTGCTCCGGAAAGAACCGTTGGACTCGTATTTGAATTACCATCCAACAAGACTATAAAACCTAGGATTTAAGACCAAAAATCATATTTCCTCTATGTCTCTTAAAAGATCGATTTGTACACTAACTTGAAATTGTACTTACCTAAAAATTACGGATGTTACAAGTTGGAGTCCCGACTCTAGTGACCAAGTCTAAGAGTTAGCAATGGTGGCACACCCAAGTGTTGCCTACTAGTATTAGAGTTGGCTCATACCCACACCCAAAGGGGTGTTTAGCTCATAATGAAAGTAAAAGACATGGTAGAAGAAGAAGAATACATAAAGATTACTTGCATTGAGAAATAAACTACAAATAGTGGCCACTTATGTCGCTATAGTGGCCAACAGTACTGGAAATTTAATACAAGAAGGTAAATTACAGCTACAAACTATGTAAGAAAATAAAATAGAAGAGATAGATGAATGAAGTGTTCTACATTGTTGGAGCTCCCATCAAAATTAAATACAAGACCTCTATTTATAAGGGAGGATGAAAACATTGATGGAGGCATTTACCCATAAGGGTTTTTTCAAAAAGCTCAACATCAATTGACCAAGTATTGGTTTGTTTCTTCTTCCATTCTTTTATGAAAGCTCAACCTTTGGTTTATCTTCTTTAAGATTTTAGGTAGACATTTTGAGTAAACAAATCTTTACACCAAGATATGGGTTTTGCTTTTGTCTTTTCTTCGTCTTCTTTGGCCTCTAGAGTTTGGCTTTCAAGAATGTCATAATGCAGCTGAAATGGGCAGAAGAATACATGCAAAAAATGACATTTCTCAGTTGTCCTCGGATTTACGACGCTCACCACAGTGGCGAACAAAGTGGCCAGTTTCTGCAGTCCAACATTTAACCGAAAAATGACGCGTTCAACCATAAAAACACAAACTTTTATCCTCAACAGCTCCAAATGAAAATAAATAAATAAAAAGGAGAAACAAGAAGTGTTGATCCAAACCCTCAGTGATTTGATAATGACCCTCTCTTATATACTTAGTGAAAATTGTAAGTAAACAATATGTATCAGAGTTTCACTATCGCTGATAGGTACTAAGATCTTCCAGTACCGCTGATAGGAACTCTCGCTCTTTAAGTTAAACATTCAGCGAAACTGTTCGTCATAAATGCTCTGAGTCTGTTCAGTCATTATGATGATCGCTGATAAGTTAGTTGTTTACTTATGATCCCTGAAGACAAGTTTCACATCAACAAAGGTTCTACGCTGAAGTCGAAGATCAAACTCAAGAACCAGCGACAAGTCTCCCAATGAACTGATGCGGGTCAGCGAAGACTCAGATTTGTCCACTCAACGTGAAGTATCAAGTACAAGACTTCAGCTATCGCTGAACTCTATCATTCGCTGATATGAAATGATAGATCGCTGAATCAACGAAAGCTGATCATGAAGTCCTCCGTACAAAGTACTTTTGTCTTAACCTCCCTTGCTCGACTCCGTACGAAATGTCAGAAAAGAACCTCCGACTGTCTGAAATCGTACAACCACTCTGATACTACACTGTTCATCCATGCGGCTACTAAGGTTGTCAACCAAGGTCAATGACATGCAACCAACCAGCTGATGACACGTGTAAAGTGTATACTGACTTGCATTAAATGCATGCAGTATATAAAGAGATGAACCCACTTCATTTGAAGTAACTTTCTAACTCTGGACAAGTTCAATGTCTTATCTCAAGATAGGTTATTATTAGTAATTTCCTTATCTCTCTTAGTGCAAGAAACCTTAGTGTTCCATCTTGTTTAGATTTAGGTTTATCCTTAATCTTGTTTCCGCAACAAGCTGTAAATTGTTAATGATTTATCATAAACAATTTAGAAAAGTAAAATCTGTGTGTTTGTATTCAATCCCCCCTTCTACAAACTTGTATAGGCCTTCGGGACCAACAAGTGGTATCAGAGAGGATTTGTTTAATCTCATAAACAAGATCTAATCTAAGATATTTCTCTTCCTTGCTATTATCTGAAAATGGCCACCAACACAAACACAAATTATATAGACAATGGTTCTCTTGCTAAACCTCCCAGATTTTCCAAAGATAACTTCAACTTATGGAAAAATAGGATGACACTCTTCTTAGGAGGTGTAGACCCTACTATGCCTTACTATCTCGAGAATGGTCCATTCATCCCTGTAAGAATTGATGCTGCAGTTCCAGGCGCTGAGAATAGACCTGCTATTCCAGAAAGGCTGGTACCTAAGGAAATCCTTCAATGGACTGACGAAGATAAGAAGAAAGTGGATATAGATACAAAAGCCAGATCCATACTATCCATGGCTCTTCCTGACGAAGTCTACCATTCCGTCATGAATCTGAAAACATCAAAAGCCATGTGGGACACAATATGTGTTCAGTATGAAGGAACGTCTGAAGTCCAGGACTCAAGAAAGATCAACCTGGCAAGACAATACGAAAGCTTCATTTCTGGTAAGAATGAAACTCTCTCTGAAGTTCACCAACGTTTTAATTGTTTAATTATAGATCTGAAAACTGTTGGTAAGGAATATTCTAACTTTGAAGTACTGACAAAGTTTCTAGAATGTTTACCTGAAAGCTGGGACAATTATTCTATGTGTCTCAAGTTGTCAAAGGATCTAAAATCAATGACCCTTGCTACCTTATATGGCACGTTGCTGAATCATGAGCAATCAAGCCATCTTAAGAAGAATCTTGTAAAAGATTCCAAAAGCACCCCTGTTGCTTTAATCTCAGAGGAACTCTCTACTCAGCGACCCTCGGTCACTATCACTGAGTTAGAGAGTAACTCTGAAAGGTCATCAGATTCTGATTATTCAGATAATGATGAATCTTTGGCTCTCCTAACTAAGAAGTTCAGGAGATTTGCCAAAAAGAAAATGTTTAAAAAGAACAAACCTCTTTCCATAACTGACAAGCCTAGATCATTAGCTTTTGTTGATAAGGCTACTGCTACTTGTTTTAACTGCGAAAAGACAGGACATTTCGCTAATGAGTGCAGGTCAAAGAAAGTTTCTAGACCCTCAGCTTTTACAAAGAAACCCTTTGCTCCAAGAAATAAAGATGACAAATATTCAAAGCTGAAAGACAAATATGCAAAGATGAAAAGCTTTAAGAAGAAGAATAAAGGCCTGATGGCTGACTATGATTGGGCTGCTTCTGATGAAGAAGCATCATCATCTGACTCTGAAGATGATGAAGCAAATCTATGTCTTATGGCCAAGATTGAAGAAGAGGAAGAAAGTTCAGACATTCCCTCCACTTCAACATCTGCTATTCAGGTATCACCTTCTTTCTTTACCAATATTGCAAATATTGATGAAGCTGATAGTCTCCGTAAGATCGATCTCTTGACTAGATGTTTATACGAAGCCATGAACGGCAAAACTGTGGTTGAAAACCAAAATCTTGATCTCGCTGAAAAGCTTAAAAACTGCCACCTTCAAATAGAAAAGCTTTCTAAAATTGAAGAAGATTTTAAAGATCAAGTATATTTAAATCAGCTAGTCAAAATCGAACGAGCAGAAGCTATCGCTGCATTAAAGGCTGAAAAAGCTACTGTTGAAGGATGGTGTAATTCTTCAACAAAGATCACTGAGATAATAAAGTCTCAGATTCCCCTGAGTGATAAACGTGGTTTGGGTTACAATTATGAAACTCCAAAAACAACCACTGAGCGTTCAATGCTTAAATTTGGAACGTTCGTATCCTCAGTCGCTGATACTTCATCTTCTCAGTGCTCCTCGTCCGTTACACCAATCCCTGAGGAAACTCCTACCTCCTCAAAAGGCAAGGAGAAAATGGTTTATTCAAAACCTACCTCTGTCTTTAAAGACAAAGGTAAAGGAATTGTTATTTACCAGAATCCTCAGAAGGGTACATTAGTACCAAAACTGAATGCTTCTAAAGCTTCAGTGGCTCATCCATCTGGATCAAGGAAGCAGATATCTGGATTTATTCAGCGATCTACTCCTAGACTCAGATTGGATGTCCTTGGTAAGAAATCTGAAGAACTGAATCTTCGTCCCATTTCTAAAGCCAATAGTTTACTTGGTGCTGGAACTTCTAATTTGAAATTAAAAGCTCAGCATTCAAATGGTCCTAGAACTACTTTTAGATATAGGAAATGTTATCACTGTGGATTTACCGATCATATTGCTAGTAAGTGCCCCACAGCCACCAAAGCTGAAAAGATAGCTAAGGTGAAGATTGCCCCCAAGGCAAAGAAGACCAACCCTGGTGCAAATCAGGTCAAGGTGAATTCTACCACTGAGGTTAAGAAATTAACCAAAGTGAAGAAAGACAAAGCTGAATCTTCAAATGCTGCGAAGACTGCTGAACCTTCCATTCCAACTACTTCCACTGACAAACGTGTATACATGGTTAAGTGGGTACCCAAGAAAAAATAATCTTCCTTTGTATTGCAGGTTAAGAAGGGTATCTGGTATCTTGATAGCGGATGCTCTAGACACATGACTGGAAAGAAAAGCCTGCTCGCTGAATACAAAGAAGAGAAGGGTCCCTCTGTGACTTTCGGTGGAAATGGAAAAGGACATACCCGAGGGTATGGTGTACTTTCAAATGGTATAACCTCCTTCAGAAGAGTCGCATATGTTGAAGGGCTGAAGCATAATCTTCTAAGCATCAGTCAGCTTTGCGACATGGATAACAAAGTAATCTTTACTAAGGAATCCTGCTTTGTCTCTGACAAAAAGGAGAAGAGAGCTCTCAGCGGTTATCGTTTGGAAAATGTTTATGTAATAAACATGGACTCAACAACCACTGAGAACTCCTGTTTCTTTTCAAAGGCCTCATCTGATGTCAACTGGCTATGGCATAAGAGGCTATCTCATCTAAATTTCAAGACACTGAACACTCTTTCTTCAAAAGAGTTAGTCACTGGTCTACCTCAGCATTCATACGCCAAAGAGTCGTTATGTTCAGCGTGTGAAAAAGGGAAGCAGACCAAAGCAAGCTTTAAATCAAAGCAAGTTTCTTCAGTGTCATCTCCTCTACAACTACTCCATATGGATTTGTTTGGCCCTGTTAACAAACAATCCATCGCTGGAAAGAAATATACGCTGGTCATAGTTGATGAATTCTCTCGCTTCACTTGGGTAATGTTTCTCCATTCTAAGAGTGACACCCCTGAAGAACTCATCAATTTTGTTCGGAAGATGGAAACCCTGAACAATCTGACCGTTCGCTCAATAAGGAGTGATCATGGGACTGAATTCAAAAACAGTTCTCTTGATTCCTTCCTTGAGAGTAAGGGTATTTCTCACAACTTTTCTTCAGTGAGAACACCACAACAAAATGGAGTCGCTGAAAGAAGAAATAGAACAATTATTGAAGCTGCCCGTTCAATGCTCAGCGATTCTCACCTACCTACTCAGTTTTGGGCAGAAGCTGTCAACACTACTTGTTTTACGCAAAACAGGTCGCTGTTAGTTAAAAGATTCAAAAAGACAGCCTATGAACTCTATCATGGGAGAAAGCCTTCAATCAGCTTTCTTCACATCTTTGGATGTCAGTGTTTTATACTGAACAACAGAGATGCTCTTGGAAAGTTTGATCCTAAGGCTGATGATGGAATCTTTCTTGGATACTCCTCAGTTTCCAAAGCCTTCAGAGTCTTCAATCGTAGAAGACAAACTGTTGAAGAAACTATTCACGTCACGTTTGACGAATCCAGTTCAGCGAACTCTAGACCGTCCGCTGATACTGAAGAACTGAATCAATAGATGTTTTCTCATCTTGGTGATTCGAAAAGATATTCCCACTAATGCTCATCCAGTAGAAGATGATAGTCCTATCATTCCAAATATGCAGAACAGTGAAGCTGAAACTTCTTGGGTCTCAGCTGTTCCTATACACACTATACCTAACGCTGAACCAAATGTCTCAGACATTCCATCTACTTCTCAGCAATCAGTGAATATAATGACAACTGCATCCATTCCTCTCTTGGCTAATACTCCTGACATTGCTGAAGCTTCATCTTCAGCTCCTCCAGTTCAAGTTGAGTCAGCGTCTCACGCTCCGGCTCAGCGATGGACTATAAATCATCCAATTAATCAAATTCTTGGTGATCCAAACGCTGGGATTCAGACTCGACGACGTGCAGGTAATATTTGTTTATTTGTACATTTTATTTCACTAACTGAACCAAAGAAAGTAGATGATGCCCTCAAAGATCCAAACTGGGTGATCGCCATGCAAGAAGAGCTGACTGGATTCGAAAGAAACAAAGTTTGGAAACTTGTTCAGAGACCAACTGATAAAACAGTAATAGGCACTAAATGGGTCTATCGAAACAAGTTGGACGAACATGGTACTGTAACCCGCAACAAAGCTCGACTTGTTGCTCAGGGATACAGACAAGAGGAAGGTATAGATTATGACGAAACATTTGCTCCTGTAGCAAGACTTGAATCTATTCGTCTATTCTTAGCATATGTTGTACACAAAAACTTCAAAGTACATCAGATGGATGTTAAGTCAGCGTTTCTGAATGGAAAGCTGAATGAAGAAGTGTATGTGGAATAACCTCCAGGATTCTCAGATTCTAAGCGTCCAGGTTATGTTTATAAACTGGATAAGGCACTTTATGGCTTGAAGCAAGCTCCACGTGCATGGTATGACACTCTTTCCACTTATCTCCATTTTGAAAAATTTGAGCGAGGTAAGATTGACAAAACTCTATTTTTTAGAAAAGTGAAAGGTCATATCATTCTAGTTCAAATATATGTTGATGACATTATATTTGGTTCTACTAACCCTGAGCTTTGTAGTCGTTTCGCTGATAGAATGAAAGATGAGTATAAAATGAGCATGATGGGTGAACTAACATATTTCCTTGGTCTTCAGATTAAGCAAACTGAGAAAGGAACTTTTATAAACCAGGGAAAATATGTTAAAGATATGCTGAAGAAATTCGACTTAACTGAAAGTTCAGCTATGAAAACCCCTATGGCACCACCGCTGACACTTGATAAGGACACTAAGGGTGTTCCTGTCAATGTCACGCTGTACCGTGGGATGATCGGCTCTCTATTGTATCTAACAGCTAGCCGACCCGATATTATGTTTGCAACATGCTTGTGTGCACGATATCAAGCTGAACCTAAGATATATCATATGAAAGCTGTAAAGCGAATCTTTCGATATCTTAAGGGTACAACGAATCTAGGTCTTTGGTATCCCAAAGATTCAGGATTCGATCTAACCGCCTATTCAGATAGTGATTTTGTAGGTTGCAAAATGGATAGGAAAAGCACCACAGGAGGATGTCAGCTCCTGGGTGGAAAGCTGGTAAGTTGGACAAGTAAAAAGCAAAATTCAGTGTCCACTTCCACAGCTGAAGCTGAATATGTAGCTGCTGGAAGCTGTTGTTCTCAAGTCTTGTGGATGAGAAATCAGCTACTAGACTATGATCTTCAGCTCTCCAAAATTCCAATCTATTGCGACAGCACAAGTGCCATCGCTATAGCAAACAACCCAGTACTACATTCAAAGACCAAACATATAGAAATCAGATATCATTTTATCAGAGATCATGTGATGAATGGTGATATAGAACTTCACTTTATCCCAACTGATTATCAGGTAGCTGACTTATTTACCAAACCTCTTGATGAGACAAGATTCAACTTTCTCATCAACGAGCTTGGAATGCTGAACTTTGAAGGATAAAATCTTCAGCGGTTCACTTTGATCAGCGAAAGGATAGAATCAACTTGTATAACCCATTCTATCATCTTGTCTCTGAATAAACTTGATTCACTGATATCAAGGTATGTTTACTCTCTCTGACAATCGCATGAAAATGCAAGATTTCAAAACAAAATGCATCGCTGAATATCTCTTCCTTAACAGCGATATTTTTGAAATTTCTTAAAACCTTAACTGAATATTTTCATTTAGTGCTTCATGTTTTCAAAAGTATCTCTGAGTTTTTCAAAACCTCAGAGACAACCAAGAATATGAAAGGACAGTTGTGACGTCATTACAACGGATAAAACCCCGGCACGTTTTCTCTTCCTGACACACGTTTGCACGTCTCGTTCAAACTTCCAATCAAATGCAAACACGTGTCCGTGTCATGATGAAAATCTTTTCCCGCTCAAGATTTTCTCTTTCTAAAATCTCTATATAAACAAATTCTTTGTTTATATTTTTCTTTTACGCGATCAATCTTCCTCCGCAAGAAAGAATTCTCTGTTGCATTTGTGATTTAAAAAAAACTTCAAGAACTGTTCATCATCTTCTTCATCAAACATCAAGGTTAATATGTTCTTATTTATTACCGAATGCGTATAACTTGTTTCCGATCTTCTCATTGTTTTAACAAGATCAAACAAAAGAACTTCGTAAAATGAAATAATTTTTCTTTCGTGGTTTTATGAACACAACCATTTCATGGTTGTTCTTCAAGTTTAAATGCAAAATCTTAAACTTGTTCTTCATTCGTTTCCAGAATCTATTTCTTCATAGAAAACTGGAAAACAAGAAAATGGGTTTTACATTTCGTTTCAAAAATCAAGAAAAACCCTAATCTTCATTAAGACATTTGTGTCTGAATGAAATGGATAAAATTCGAAACATCTTAATGGAAAATCTTTCCATATTAAGATTATTCTTATTTGTTAATCTTTGGTTGAACTGATAATACAGGAAATGGCAACGTCTAACATTCCTTCTACCGCTGAGAACATCTCTTCTGACAATGAGGAAATGGAAATCATCAAGGCTCCTCAGGTTAAGTTCTCTCTGGATCAACTAGACTGGACTAAGATAAACAACCTTTCTGCGCTTCTCGAGTTTCCTCCTCGAAAGCAAGTCACACATCTGACATATGCTGTGAATTTCCTGAAGAATTGCTGCATTTCAACAGCCCTGACCATTTCACCTCCTGCAAGTCAGCTGCTACTATCTCAGTTCTGGTACTCTGCCAGACACTCTCAGCTACCATCCGCCAAAGATCCATCCAAAACAGTTGATTGTATCCTCTGCGATACTAGATATGGCTCGATAAAGATCACACCTGCCATCATTCGCAAAGCTCTGAAATTTCCCATCGCTACAAAGGAAAAACCTTTTGTTCCTTTCCCTGACCATAAGAAGCTCGCTGACAAAGACGCTCTTATTGCATTTTTTGATGCAATGGCTATGTATGGGAAATGGGCAGAGACAAGAAGCCTGAGAAGAAGCTAACACTGCTGAAGAAATCGAAAATGCCCAGCGGGATGAACTTCATCTTCGCTCACCTTATCAGCTGCATGACTGCCAAGACCGGCTCTTCTGATCAAGCCGCTCAACCTCAGCAAGCTATGGGATACGCTCTGCTGAAAGGTCTACACATTGACTGGGCATCTCTCATCTATGATGACTTGCTGCAAAGAATAGACTCTGCCGCTGACAGGCCTGCTTGGGTTCCCTACCCCCGATTTATCAGCGCTATCTTTCAATATGGCCTAAAGGACAGCTACCCGCAAGAGGGCGATCTGAAACTCTCTCAGATTGGCCCTAAGGTACTCGACTTCAAACCTGTTGAAAATGAGGTACGTCTTTCTACCCTCTTAACTCTTCTCAACCCTTCTTCTTCTACTTCTGTGGCTCCTTCAGCGACAATACCCATCGCTGATACCCTGGCCACAAAATCCTCTCCTTCTAAGAAAAGGAAACATTCATCTACCCCACTTGATTCTAAAAGGATCAAGAAAACAAAGGAGCAACCCCAGCAATCTCATGCTGAAGACTCCTCAGCTCTTTCTGCAGAGCTGAAGGAACATTCAGTGGTACGCTCTGCCACACCTGAACAAGCCATCCCTTTTATCCCAACTTCAGCGTCTCTAAACGCTGAGGTTACAAACTTGGAACCTACCCAACCTCCTTCAGTCTCTCAAAAGACTGATGAAGTGATTGTCAGCGAATCCAACGCTGAACTCATAACCCAACCCCCATTCTTATCCTTCGCTCCTCCCTCCACTCATTTGGTCTCTACTCCAGATCTAACTGGAGCTGCCATCATTTCCTCGGAACATAAAGCTGATTCTCCAGGAATGATGAAGACAGGACCTGCAGAAAAATCCATGGGCACTTTTGAAGATGACATGGAACTTTACTCAGGAACCCATGATTTCGATGAATTCACCAATCCTCCTGTAGGTAAACAACAACCCATAAACACTGTGACTAAACCCCAAACTTATGAGCTTTCCTCTGTTCACAAGTTTTTATACGTTACAGGTCCTAATTTGGGAGATATCAATGCCTCTCTGAAGTCCGTGGAGACAAAGCTGACAGGTCTCACCACTACTCTCTCCAATAACTCTACAGCTGTAACAAACGCTGGAGAGAATCTGAACAAGCTGACAACAGTGGTAGAGAAGAAGGCTTCCACAGATGACATGAACCAAGTTGATAAAACTCTCAGCGACTTCTCCAAGGTGCTTGCTGATATCTACACAGACTACACCTCTCTCAAAAACTCAGTTTCGTCCATGTCCAGCGAATTTACAACGCTGAAGACATCGGTTGGAACACTAGAGGGAGATATGTCTGCTGTGAAGACAAATGTCAACACTCTGACGACTGACTTAAGCTCTGTAAAGACTGACGTTGGTTCGATGAAGACTATGATCGAACAGCTGCTGCACAAGGTGAATACTCCTGCTCCTGCCCCTATCCTTGAATCTGAACATTTTACAGCGGCAGATCGCATTGAGCTCGGGAAGATCAATCCTGCTATTTCTGGCCTTGAAGACAGATTAGCAAAGATTGAAGTTTGTGTAGGTCTCTCTGGCCAAGAAGACAGAGAACCTACCAACGCTGCTGAATCCAGCCATTCCTCCCCAGTCATCATGAAAAAGAGGGGGAGAAGAGCGCTGAAGATCTCGCCAAGAGCGCTGACCTTTCCCATGATGAATCTATCAGGGGAGAGAAGACGAATGCTGAAGAAACCACCGCTGGACCTCAGGGAGATGAAAACCCTGAGGAAACCGAGAAGCTCGCCTCTGTATCTAAGGGGGAGCAACTCGAAGAAAAAGCTGAGAAAACTGAATCTGAAGCAGAAGATGATGAAGCCGTCGACATCCCTAATGATGAACCATCTTTTTCTCCAAAGAATGATGATGATGATGACGAAGATGACGATGACTTCTTTATCGTCAAACCTGCTCAAAAGATCAAAGCTCTTAAGGGAATCTCGATAAATGAACCTTCAGGGGAGCGGACAAAGACAAAGCCCTCAGCCTCTGGAGCTGAGAAAGGCAAAGGCAAATGCGTGGCTGAAGATGACAATCTGATGATCTTGCTTGAAAAGCCGGTTTGTCAGGTATGCTAAACATCTCACTCCATCCCTCCTCTATCATACCTATCAGTTCTACTACCCAAGCCTATACACTTGAACCAATTCTCTCTATCTGATTCTACCCAAGTTCTTACTCGTAAGATCGCTGTGTTTCAGCTAGTCCTCTCCCCTGTTTGAGGATATCGCTGAAGGCTCCACAACTGCGACTTCAATAATACCAGCTGCTGCTGAAGAAATAATCCCAGTCTTAGATTTAATTTCTGAGACTGATGAACCAGAAGAACAGCTACTCTCGCACAGAGGCAGACCTTCCTTAGCTCCTCAAAAGCTAAGTGAAGAGGATCAGAAAAGAAGAGAGGAGATAATAAAGCGCTTCGAGGATCAGCGAATCATTCTGAGGCGTGATCAACTTCCTTCAGTTCCTCCAAAGTTCAGAATTTCAAAAGCTGAATACCAGGAACACCTCAGAGCTGAACGCCTACTCGCTGAAAGAAAGGAAGCTGAAGAAAAAGACAGAGAATACGCCATCAAACTTACTCAACGATCAATAAAAGACCCCAAGCTGAAAAGAGTTCCCATTGATGTTCAACGTCAGCTATGGGATGATGCTCAAGAGATCGTTAGAGAAAAGACCAAGGTCTCTGATACGACTTTGGAATGGGCTAAACAAATGCTGACCTATCGATCTAGACCATCCAAAATCGTCAAGGCAAACATCAGAGGAAGACTGTACGCTGAAGTTCCTGTTGTTGAAGTGGACGTCTACAGAGATGACGAAACCAAGCAAACTTTCTATGCTACTACCTTAGAAAAGTTTGGTCTCTCTGAATGGTTAGAAACAAAATTAGCCATTCAGGGATCGCGCTCAAAGTTCAAAAGCCATGTCGAGAAGATCTTAAACAAACAGATCGACCTGCTTTCATCTGCTGTGGATATTCCTCCTACTCTTCCTCAACCAAGAAAAGTCCCTGATAAGAAAAAGAAAGCCTCTGGTTCAGGTCCTCATATTCGGAATGAAACGGGCATTGGTTTCTCTCGTGCTGAAATTGTTGGCCCTGATGCCGATCTCTCAATGCTTGACACCTCTCTACCTCCTGGAGAAACATTCATTCTTGGCACAGTTGTAAGTGATCCCTATGGTATATTCTTTTTAGACTACTATGGAAATCATCACTTTCAACGTATCTCTGAGCTAGACATCGCTCCCATCGAACAACTTAGAGATCTCGTATACTGGTGTGAAGTCAGACGCAACATCAAAGCTAGACACCTGAAGCCCTTGATTTTTGAAGCAACTCTGAAGAAAAAGAATCAAGGAGAAGATGTCCCTGACTGGATGATCCCTACATCAAAGACCCTTGATGAACTTCTCATTAAGGAAGAACCTTTATAAGCTGATATGATCTCCTTTTCTCTATTGTATCAGTTATTCTTTTGTACTTGTAATTTATTTCGCTTGTACTTGTAATCTTTTCATTTCTCTTTGTATCCTGATTCAAAGTTTTAAAGAAAGATTTCAGCGAATGTACTTTACTCCATCAGTACTGAAAAGATCCCAGAAAACAGTAAAAGGGACAAATATTTTATGAGTTCTTTTTATCCTTATGTTTTCATTAAATAGCAATTTTCTTTGTTGCTATGTCATATTCAAATAGGTGGAGATTGTTGATCCAAACCCTCAGTGATTTGATAATGACCCTCTCTTATATACTTAGTGAAAATTGTAAGTAAACAATATGTATCAGAGTTTCACTATCGCTGATAGGTACTAAGATCTTCCAGTATCGCTGATAGGAACTCTCGCTCTTTAAGTTAAACATTCAGCGAAACTGTTCGTCATAAATGCTCTGAGTCTGTTCAGTCATTATGATGATCGCTGATAAGTTAGTTGTTTACTTATGATCCCTGAAGACAAGTTTCACGTCAACAAAGGTTCTACGCTGAAGTCGAAGATCAAGCTCAAGAACCAGCGACAAGTCTCCTAATGAACTGATGCGGATCAGCGAAGACTCAGATTTGTCCACTCAACGTGAAGTATCAAGTACAAGACTTCAGCTATCGCTGAACTCTATCATTCGCTGATATGAAATGATAGATCGCTGAATCAACGAAAGCTGATCATGAAGTCCTCCGTACAAAGTACTTTTGTCTTAACCTCCCTTGCACGACTCCGTACGAAATGTCAGAAAAGAACCTCCGACTATCTGAAATCGTACAACCACTCCGATACTACACTGTTCATCCATGCGGCTACTAAGGTTGTCAACCAAGGTCAATGACATGCAACCAACCAGCTGATGACACGTGTAAAGTGTATACTGACTTGCATTAAATGCATGTAGTATATAAAGAGATGAACCCACTTCATTTGAAGTAACTTGCTAACTCTGGACAAGTTCAATCTCTTATCTCAAGATAGGTTATTATTAGTAATTTTCTTATCTCTCTTAGTGCAAGAAACCTTAGTGTTCCAACTTGTTTAGATTTAGGTTTATCCTTAATCTTGTTTCCGCAACAAGCTGTAAATTGTTGATGATTTATCAATAAACAATTTAGAATAGTAAAATCTGTGTGTTTGTATTCAACCCCCCCCCCCCCCCCCCCCTTCTACAAACTTGTATAGGCCTTCGGGACCAACAAGAAGACATAAAGAACACTTTGAAATGGAAGAAATACACACACAAACAATGGGTAAATAACACTCAGATGAGAGTTATCAGGTTCACATTGATATGAATGAATGAGTTCCCGATTCATCTTGGTAGATTTTTCGATCTATCTCGATAAAAATTAAATATGATAGATTATGGTTTTACACAAACAAACACACAATAAATTAATCAATAGGTTCTCAAATCGATCTTGATGAAGTATGAAGGTATTAAGTTATGACTTTAACACACAACCACACCCCAAGTCAATGGATGAGTTCTTGATTAGTCTCTATTGAGGTCGATCGGTCCCAATGGGTTCTCGATCGATCTCGATGTGCTCTTGATTGGTTTTGATGGGCTAATTCCTACTAAAAGATGTTCAACATTTCACAGCAAAATACATGTATTTGAAACAATGGTTAAACTTTCTGTTGGAATATCGCAGAGTGGGATAAGCAGAGTGAAACTTAAAAATATGTATTCAAAACCCACACTTGTTAGTTGCAGAATGAGAAGTAGATCGATAACAACACACAAAACGATCCCAACACATGTATTTACAGAAGTAGATCGATTGAAGGTCAAGCCGTCAAGTGGATTGAGTAGGTTTGATGCTGAAGTTAGATATTACTCGATAGTGTATTCAAAATCGGCGTGTAATTGTTTTGTTTGTGAAGTAAACTTGAAAACCCCCTAAATGATAATTCACAAAAAATATTAAATATTATAATTTTTTAAAAAACAACGGGTACCTGGCGATTCCGGTTCTCGATATCCAGTGGGACTGGGTACCCGGTCCTAGCGGGTACGCAACAGATAACGGTTCCAAAAAATGAGAACCTTAACCGAAACGAGTCTTAATCGGTTTCGTATTTTAGGAATCGATTCCGGTTCCGGAACCGGTAGTTCTGGAGCGGTTCTAGTTCCAGAGTCGGGTACCCAGTTCTGATGCTCACCCCCATTTTACCCTTAATAATAATGAGAGAAACTTTCTTCACCTCATAATTAAGGATATAATAGAAAATTAAACTTACACTTATTTTGGGACAAACTAAATTAGAAATGTGGACACTTAATTTGGGACGGAGGGAGTTGTAATTTTTAAGATGATTTATTTTAAACTTGAAGGGTGTAAAAATTTCAAAAAATGGGGGAGCTTACTTATCCATTTCGAGATAGTTGCTATCTATATGTTCTGCTTCATTTACTACAAGAAAGCCACTATTCCAAGTGTAGGTCGAGATTGAAAGGAAAAAAGGAGTGTTCAAGCTTAATTGAAAAAGAAAAGAGAAAATCACATAAGGTAGGTGTGAGATTGAAATTAACTTCATTTTTTACTCATAATCACCTTAATTAATAATTTTAGTTAAAAACTCTACTTAATGTGAGTTGTTAGATCAATATAGATGGAGTGTCAAGATTAGTTCTCATGTTCACAATGAAAATTGAGTTTGCATTTGAACTTCCTCTCTCTCTATATATATAATACTTAAATATTTGATGAACTTGTATATTCATTTGAATAATTGATTGTATTTGAAAGGAATGTTTCATTTACTTTTATGTTCTTAATGATGACTTTTATTATGTTTTAACACAACCGGACTAACCCGGATGGGTTGGGTTGGGTTAGGTTGAACATTTGTTTGGGTTGGTTGAAAATTGTAGGTTCCCAGATTCAAGTTGTCTCATATAAATAGCATAAACACAGATAGCAGAAGCATAATATAAAGCTACTAAATACGAGTGATTGTGTAAACGACAATGTAACAGTGAGAGTATCAACAATGAACAGTAAATGATAACAAGATCAAGTAAATAAGCTGCTCGTATATTGATATATTTGAATGACACCAAGAACACGTTCAAGTGTGTGTATTCTGAAATCTCTCAGGAAACAAATTGTACAGTGGTAGTGGAAAGGAATGTTGCAGTGTGTGCTCTCACAAATGTGGAAAACAATTCTTCCAAAAGCTTACAAATGTGTGTTCCACTACCCTTCTATTTATAGCCTGATAAAGTGAAAGGCAGTGTACTATCTAACCCTGGAATGACACGTGGAAAGTGTGTCTTCGTCCTTTTAGGGCTGACGTGGAAAGTACGGACACGTGTCTGACACTTAGAGATTTCTACGAGACTTAAGCTTCACAGAGGTCTTCATTCACCAGAGATTTTACGCCAGAGCTCTGATGGTCTTCTAGTGTGAACAGTTCTTCTTGTGGAACAAAAGAAGTCTTCTGCCAGAGCTCTGTCGAGCTCTGATGGTCTTCTTGTTGATTTTCTTCTAAGTCTTCTGCTGGATCTCTGGTAGTCTTCTGACTTGTGATATTTTCAATACTTTTACATCTTGTATACTTGGGGCTAACAATCTCCCCCTAAGTATTGAAAATACAAATAATGCTAAGTGCATAGATGTAAACAAAAGACAAAGAGGAGAAAGTCATCCTCTGTGAAACTTGATACTATTATTTAAAATAGTTACATTACAATACAAAGAAATAATATACTAATCATAGTACTCTCCTCTTAGAATTATGTCGAATTTTCTGATCAGGTCTCTGAATTCTAACATGAGATCTATCTGGTTGATGTAACTCCTCAATGCATCTTCTGGACATTTTTCCCTTGGAAGGTTCAGAATGACGTTTTTGAGGTACTGCAACGACTCACTTGAGTACTTGTGGGTTTCAGCAGATCTGATGGCCTTCTTGATGCCCTTCTGTCGACAGATAAAGATTAGAGGATTTCCAACCACAATTACAGTTCTGTAATGGCCATATCCCTCAATATTTTCATTTGGAGGTGCAATCGCCAGTCTCTCAACTTCAAACTCTATGCCTAGCTGAAAATCAATCTGTGTTTGGAGGTTGATGTGCTCTTGCATAGCATACTGAACTTCGGGCACATCTGTTCTTGCTGCTCTGTATCTGTCGTGGAAATTTACGGAGTAGCCGTGAAGAGTTACAAGATCATATGGATTCAAAAGCACAAGATCATTGTCGTTGAAGGAATCTATCTTCTTGTTTTTTGATTCCACAATGTACAGATGGTACAAAATTCTCTCATAAGCAAATTTTCTTTCTTCTATCTTCAGAATTCTGCTGATCCCAAACGAGGAGTTGATAGCTTTGTTCAGATGTGACTTCTTTTCAATGAACCTTCTCCTATCGTCGTTAAGTCTGTTTGCTCTGATCGGGTTAAGGTATTGGTTGATGGGTACGGCATTTATAGGAATTATATCTCTGTCAGCATAGAGATATGCAAACACTTCTTCTAGGGAAGGGTTTTCGGTGTGTCGGGGTGCAGATTCTGGGTTCTGCTCTGGTTGGTTTTGGGTTGGGTTCTGATCATCATGAGTTTCAGCCATAAGGATGTCAACTAGGTTTTCAGGCTCTTGTGCAGTTTGGGTTTGGGTTTGGACTTGGGGTTGGTTTTGGTTTATTTGTTCATCAGCAGAGAATGGTTCTATTCTCTCTGGTTCAGTCCTTGGAGATTCAGGAGGAGTGTCAAGGATAATGATCTCTGGTGGTTGAGATGTCGACGCTTCTGGTGCTCTGATAGTTCTGTTTTTGAACATGTAATCGAACTCTACCATCATCATCTCTGTTGGAGTTTCCTCTATCTCCTTCTCCCCTTGTGTTTCTTTTTCTTTCTCTGCCTCTGTCTCTGTCTCTTTCTCTTTCCCTTTTTCTGTCTCCCCCTTTTGTTGCTCTGAGGACTCTCCTGCTTGATTATCTGAAGGCCCTGCGACATCTCTGTGGGTGTCATTATTATCACCATCAGCATCATCATCGTCAGAGGTTGCCACAGTACGTTTGGGAGAGTCAGGGGCAACAAACTTGGCCTTTTTCTTTGAAGGTTCTCCCTCTGGGGTCTAATCTGCAGGCCTCTTGTGTGACACGGTCTGTAGAATTGCATCTGTGAAGGTAACTGTTGGTCCCGAAGGGTTATACAAGTTTGTAGAAGGGGGGGTTGAATACAAACACACAGATTTTACTTTTCTAAATTGTTTATTGATATTTATCAAACAATTTACAACTTGTTGCGGAACAAGATTAAGGACTAAGCCTAATCTAAACTGTGAGTCCATGATCTTTCAGCAAAATTCCGTCTGAAAAACGTTTTTCCGGCGATGCTTCGGCGAACTCCGTTTTTTCCGGCGAGCAACATTTCAGATCACATATCTCACTCATTTTTAACTAATTTCGATTCTAAAAGATGTAGAATGCTCGAAATCACGAGATAAACAAATCTGTGGAAGAATTCTTGATCAAAACTGTTGGTTCCCGTTTTGCTTATACAAGATAATCCGATCTATTAGTTCGAGTTTATGTTTGATGCGGAAGCGTATTTGAAGAACTAACAGATATGTTTGATAGATTTAGAACACACAATATAAAGAAACGGTATAAAGATGATATCTTGAAGATTACTGTTGTTTTATATATAAGGCAAGAATAGATTTAAGAACAGTTGAGTATGCAAAGCTTTAAGCAGATATGACTCTCGATGTGCATAAGCTATGTGTTCTTGTGTGCCTTTTTGTAAAAACAGTTGTGTATTTTCTTGTTATTGTTGTTGGGAAGAACTCAACATGAGTCTTCCTTTTATACTACTACAAGGGGACCATAAAGCATAAGCTTTTGTTGATCGGATGGTATGAACAGTTGAACGTGTTGTATTTCATTTAATGGCACAGACGTCTATGTTGTACTAAGCCCTATTGAGTCCACTCAGAGTTTGACACGTGTTAAAGTTGGACAGGGCAAGCTACCATGCAAGTTGATGAACAGGTCAGGAACAGTAGCAAGATATTTCTTCAACAGTGGCAAGATATTATAAATATCTTCCAAGTCTTCAGTCTGAACCGCAGAGGCTATGTCAAGGGTGGCAGAGGTTCTGTGGTTGGTTCCTTGGTGAGCATTCTTCTGTAGATCCTTCTTTGGTCCTTTGTGAGTAGTCTTCACTGGGTTCCTTGTCTTTTGCTGTTGTCCGCAGAGGCTCTGTTATTGATAACAGAGGTTCTGCGGTCTTGGTCTTTTGAAAGCGTCCTTCTGTAGTTTCTTCGGTCTTTGATTACTCGATCAAACTTCCTTTGATTCTTCTGAGATGCCCGGCAGAGCTTCTGTTGCACTCAGCAGAGCTTCTGTGGAAGTTCTTCTGTACTTAGCCATTTTTCAATACTTCTAATTTTTCAGAATATTGGAGCTAACAATCTCCCCCCTAAGTATTGAAAAATAAAAGATTGAATTTATGCATTTTATCTTAAGTAATAAAAAGAGGTTAAACAATACCTCAGAAGATTATTTCTTTCATTTGGAATTTATGCCTGAGGCATTTACATTTGAGTACATTAAATGAACATAAATAAACGTTGACAGAGGTTCTTTGAAGAGACTCAGATTTTTGCATTTAGGAAGTCGTCGAACTTTCTGTTGTCTTTCCCTACTTCCTTGAGTTCTTCATAGAATTTGAGGCAGAGATTTCTTAAGCCTAGTGTAGCATCAATCTCTTTGATAATCATCAGAGCAGATTCTTCGTCCATAAGCTCTGTTGCTTTGTTCTCCTCTAGTATTTTTCTGAACATATTCAGAGTATGGGTTGTGTACTTCTGACAGTCCATTGTCACAAACAGTTTAAGTTGATCAGCAAGATTCTTGAATACTAACCCGTACCTTGGAGTTTTGATGATAGAATTGGGTATTGCATTGGGTGGGCAGAAATCCTCTGGTGGTCTGATACTTAGAGTAGTTATGCCTAGATCGATGGCTAGTTGAAAGTCGAGCATGCTGTAGATTAGGAGCTTTTCACGCATCGCCTTTCGGAGAACTCGATAAGACCTTTGGTGGCAGTTGTCATTGAAGTTGTCTTTCGTCCATTGCAGAAGGTCAGGTAAGTCATAGGGATTGAGGTTTCGGATATCAACATCAGAGAATTGATTTTCTGATCTGTCAGACCTTTTGACTTTCCAGATTGTATACATCATATGAGGATAAGTTCTCATTTTAGAGTATTTACAATAGATTACCTTCTTTATTTTGTGAATGGAGTAAACTTGGTTGACCGGTTTTGACTTTGTAGAGGTGAATATGGCATCGAATTCCTTTCTGAGCTTCTGATCTCGGACATGAGCTGGCAGATTGCTCTGGAAGTGTTGTCTGTAGAGATAACTGTAAACTTGCTCTTTCATTTGTTCAATGGTTGGAGTAGTTCTTGGAATTGGTCTCCTTAGCTCATCCATTTGTCGAGTGATGTCTGCTACTTTACCTTCTGTTACATTAGCTGTGGGATCCAGGGTTGGATTTTCTGGCAGAGGATTCAAGTTGAATGCCCAGTCTTCCTCTTCGGGTTTAGGAGTGACGAAGGCATTAAAGGCACCTTTCATCAACTTCTCTGTAGCAACTGGCATCTTCTTCTGTCATTATTCTCTTGCCTTTATCTTTTGGTTTTGAGGTTTCAGAGGTTGGTTTTTGGATTTGTGTGGGTGGAACCTTTGTAGATTTAACAGTTGGAGGTTCTGTGGGTTTTGGGGTTGGATGCTCTGATGTTTTGGTTGTTGCCTCTGAAGGTTTTGATACTTCGGGTTGTGAGGACTCTGTTGGTGAAGAGTTTTTGGGTCTTGGAGGTGGGATGTCAAAATGCTTTGCTGATTGAAAAGCAGATACAAATTCCATTATGCGAAGAATGAACTCTGCAGTGCGTTTTGGTCTTTGGGGTTTTTGAGCTATGGATTTGACTCTAGTTTTGCGCGGGATTGGTTGTGAGGTTGGTGTTGATTCTTTGGGTGAGGGTGGAGTTTGTTCTGAGGAAGAGGATGCAAGATTGATTACCTTAGGTTTTGTGGTTGGTGCATCCTCTGCTGAGATAGAGGTGTTTTGCCTCTGTTGTGTTCCCTTCTGGGTTTATGTCGTAGAAGGTTCTGCAGTTTTCTATGTAGTTTTTGCAGCAGCAGCCTCTGTTGTTTCCTTTGTTCTCTACCCCTCAGGATAACCAGATGCTCCATCATCAGGATCATCCTGCCTTCTTTTAGCAGCAACTTCTGTTCTGCAGGTTTCTTGAGCTGCTTGCCTTGCTGCATGTTTCTACATTGTTTCAAGGTAGATTGCGATCGAAGTCTTGAAGGCTTTGGTCGCACTTTTATCGAACTCTGCAGCTGTTGTTTTGGCAATGTTAGTGGCAGAGGCGATGGCAGCAGCAGCATAAGTTTCTGTAGTTGACTTCATTTCTGCAAGGGCTTTTTTAACCTCTGTGGATTAAGGTATCCACTTTGGTACTTAATCCTGTAAGCGAGCCTGAAGTCGAATCTGTAAACGTTGTGAATGAGCTTTGCAACTTATTCAATGTTTGAGTTACAGAGGTTACAAAGACTTGGAACTCATCCTTCGTAACATGTTCCTCTTGGGTAACCTCTGGAGGAACAACCCCTTCTCCAGAGTGAGTCCCTGTTCCTGGGACACCTTCTTTCACCCTTGTTTGTACGTTGGGGGTGGAAGGATTTCCATCTGATCTTTGAGAAGAAACATGAGTTTCAGTCTCTACAGAAGTTATGTGAAGAACAGTGTCCAAATCCACTCCAGAGGTGGGTATCGGAATATTCTTCTGTTGACTTGGAGACTTGTCTAGAGTCTCTTCGTCTTGGTGCTCTCTACTTCTCTCTGAAAGACGTTTTGGCCCTATATTGTGCGTGGCAGAGGAAACGAATTCCTCTGTAGGGTTTTCTAGTGTGATCTGGGGCGATGGATCACGAACTATAGGTGAGTATCTTCAAGGAGACTCCCTAGGAATGGATTCCCCTGTTTCTGTGGGGGCAGAAGTCGAAAGAGTGACTTCTGGCTGTTTGGTTTGGGTAGGGATCGAGTTGTGCGACTCTTTTTTCAATAACTCCTTCTGCAGCTAGACCTGCGGAGTTAGATGTGTGGGTTGCACTGGGAGGGGGTGAGGGATGTGTGCCTTCTGCAACTTCGGTATCTTTTTCTTTTTCATTTCTTTTCCTCCAGACGTTTCTACCCTATCCTCTAACCTATTTTCTGTAAATTTACCTATTTGGACCTCTTCTTCTGCAGTCTCTTGTCTTGGCAGAAGTGAATCAAGAACCTCTGTGAAGATTGGGGTTTGCAGAGGTGGAACTTGATCCTTTTTTATTCCCTCTGTAATTGATTGCAGAGGGGAAGATGGTTTCTTCTTCTTTGATTTCCTTTTCTTCGGTTTTGGTGCCCCTCCTCTGTAGATTTTGACTTTCTTTTTCTTTTGGAAGAGGGAGGGGCAGAGGGTGGAGAAGATGGTTCTGCAGGGGGTTGTTGGATAGCAGAAGCAGAGGCAAGTGGTTCCTCTGTAGGGTTCTTCGATTTCTTTCCCTTTTTCTTCTTCTTCTCTTTAGATCCCTCAGAAGACTTCCTTTTTAAAGGATAGAGGTCTTTCCTTATATTTCTGAAGTTCTTCTGGTTGGCCTTGTGTTTAGCCAACTTTATCTTCCATTCTTCCTCTGTAAGTCTCTCTATTACACTAACTCCTATGGGCATTCCTATACGCGGGGGTGTTACAGAACTGGGTTCAGGAGTTCTGTAAACGCGCGTGTACTCACTAACTAGTTCTTCATCACTAGCGACAGTGGCTTGCTGTGCGGGTAGCCGTCCTCATGTTCTGTAGGAGTGTTCTTTGACATAGGAAATTGCTTAGGTTTGGGACCATCCATTGGCCATATTTGGATAAGGAGTAGGGGTTCGAAAAGTACACTGAGGATTCGCTGGAACTGCAGAGGGGGCAACCAGTTGTGATCAGACATTTTGGCTTTCTGGGAGGCGATTTTGCGATCGATGGTGTTGATGATCTCTTGCATCATTATGGTGGCATAATCTAGGGGTAGATCATAGTACACACCATACATGATTGAGAGAATTTGAGGTGAGCTTTGATCGATGCTCCCGATTTTGCCCGTGAGGCAACGATTTAGGATGGAGAATAAGGTATTCCACAGAGGGGGTAGTTTTGCTCTGCGGAAATCGTTCCTCTTTTTCAACTGTTGGTTGTACCCTAACATGTGCAGAAAGTCGACAAGTTCTTCATTTGTTGGTTGGGGGGCATACTTTTTGATTCCCATGAGTCCTCTTGTTGAAAGGCCAAATTCTAATGAGAACATGGTGCGGTTGAACATCAGTTCAAGGCTCTTACTTTGGTCAGGTTTAGAAATGTAGCCTCTGATCAAATCGGTGTCAGCGTCATAACGACAAGATTGCCAAAACTGATGTAGGTAACGTACATGTATTTGTTCAACGACTTTGCTCAGAAGAGGGTAAAGAAAGTGGTTCTCTAGGATGTTTAGCAGGATGGCATGTTCTTTGCCAAATGCCGTAGGAGAAGGAACAAGATAACAATTGTTTGATTTAATGGGAAGGGTTTGCTCGAAATGGTCATTTGAGAAAAATTGTTGCAGGTGGGTAGTGGGTACAAAGGATGCCTCGTCGCCGGAGTCATGTCTGTTGGCATCGGCGGCGGTATGTGAGTTGTGGGAGTGCTCAAAATGTACCGGAGAGAGTGGCGGAGAGTTCGTTGGTGAAACGTGAGTAGCTTTGGAACTGGAAGCCATTTGTAGGTTTGAAAGTTCTAGGTTTTCAGAAAGAAATAAGCAAGTTCGCCGGAGAAGATGAGAGAATAGTAAAGTTTTGAAAGTGATTTTTAACTTAGGTTTTATACTGTGGTAACGGATAGAATTCGGAACGGTGAAAATGTGAAAAAGTTAATAAAATTTGAGGTCCGCACTCGAGTTCATTCGGCGTGATGCAAGTTTCCAGGACGACGTGATATGTACATCAATGAAAACTCGACACGTCATCAGAGTCAGTGACGACGAGACGTCGTGGGCGGCCATATTAAATGAAAAGCGCGTGGGTTTACATTTTCACCACAGAAAAGTTACCGTTACAGATACATAAATTTCGAAGTGGAAATCTTTACAGAGGCTCTGTGGGTACAGAAGTTCTGTGATTTTGGAAAACTTTTATCTCTGTATATTGTATCTTTAATGAAAAATCGTTTGAAAAACACGGAGAGGATCAATAAATCTTTAGTAGAGAGAAATTATCCTACAGAGGTTTTTGGACCTCTGCCAGAGCCAGCAGAGCCTCTGTGACAGGAGATTTCTAATAACTAAAAATTTATAAACGTTTTTAATCATCCAAGTTTTTGATAAGTTTTAACAATGTATTTAGGACCTATTTGAAAGTTGGTGTCCTAGAAAATTGTAAATATCAAAGATTTTGTGCAGCAGAAGTCATTTGAATGATTTGAGTGATCTACATAGGTTCTTTGGTTGAAAGAACTCTGCGGCTTATGACTTCTGTAGCATTGTGTGAGTGCAAGATACCAACTGTTAGCTTCAATCTTCCTAATCAAAGAAGTATTTAGAAGTAGTGAAAAATAGGCTAAGTGAAGAAAGCCTCTTACAGAGGCTCTGCCGGACTTACCGAGAGATCAAGATCAAGAATCTACAGAAGCTAAAGAGGCGCGCTACAGAAGCTCTGTCATACGCGCAAAGAAGATCAATAACTCGGAATCCGGGGAAGACTGCTCCACAGAGGACCAGACCGTAGAACCTCTGTAACTTATTATAGAGCCTCTGTGGTCCTCACAATCAGACTTGAAGATATTTACAATATCTTGCTACTGTTACAGGACCTGTTCATCAACTTGCATGGTAGCATGCCCTGTCCAACGTCGACGTGTCAAAATCTGATTGGATTCAATAGGGCTTAGTACATAATAGACGTCTGCTGCATTAAATGCAATACAGCACGTCTGACTGTTCATGCCACACTTGAAACTGTTCACGACATTCGTTCAACTATTCATCAGTACCTTCTAAATAGTAGCATATGCTTTATGGTCCCCTTTAGAGTAGTATATAAGGAAGACTCATGTTGAGTTCTTCCTTATCACCTATAAATCAAACATCACAAGAACACAAAAGCTTATTCACCTTAAAAGTCATATCTGTTTTGAAGCTTTTCTTACTCACAGTTCTTAAACCTGTTCTTATTTTATATATTCAGTAAACTTTAAGATATAATATTATGTTCATTGTTTATTTATATTTTGGTCTAAATCTATCAAACTTATCTGTTAGTTCTTCAAATACGCTTCCGCATCAAACATCAACTTGAACTAATAGATCTGATAATCTTGTTTAAAGCAAAACGGGAACCAATAATTGGTATCAGAGCAAAGCTTGATTTTCAATATCAAGTGATCCTCGTTTTACAACTTTTATCTGATAGATTATTTTCTCTCTTCATCACCATATTTCTGGATATTAGCTGTACCCAGAAAAACTTTCAGATCTTCATACTCATAAATCCTCCATCAGATTATCCTTTTCTCAAAATGACAAATACCAATAACTTTTTTACTGCTGGCTCATTAACTAAACCTCCTACTCTTCTTAGAGATGAGTATCCTCAATGGAAAATAAGAATGGTTCATTTTTTTGAGGGTACTGAAAAAAATCTCAAACAATATCTTTATAATCTTCCTCCGGTTCCTATGATAACTATGCCACGTGTACCAGCTACTGATGAATCTCTTGAAATCCCTGAACATAAAAAACCTAAACCAAAAGTAGACTGGTCAGATGAAGATAAGGCAGAAGATGAAGTTGCACAGAAAACGAAAAGAATATTAATCATGGCTATCCCCAACGAAATATTTCAATCTTTAGATGCATGCGAAACAGCGCACGATCTTTGGAAAGAATTAGAAAGACAACTGGAAGGGGGTGCTAAAACACAGAAGAACCGAAGAGCACAATACATAAACGAGTATCATGCCTTCAGAGCCTCTGCAGCAGAATCTCTGCAAACAACATACGATCGGTTCAACTCTCTCATAAACAAATGCAGAAAGTCTGGTATTCACAGAACCACGGAAGAAAATAACGTCATGTTTCTGAAGAGCCTGAACGATGAGTGGCTTCAGTTGTCTATGTCTTTACAAACAAATCAAGATCTAGACTCCTGGACACTCTCTGATCTCTATGGAACACTAGCCGCACAAGAGCCTCAAATAGCTCAAGCTAAAACACTAACCATTGCACCATACGCATTGGTTAGTAAATCAACAGAGGCTACGGACAGACCAAGAAATGAGAGATCTACAGAGGAGAAAAAGAAGGAGAAAAAGATGGTAATGATTGATAGCGAAGAAGACGAGATGATAGAGGAAGAAATAACTCTTGCATCATTAGCTAAATCAATGGCTCTATTGACAAGAGAGTTTAGAAATAACCAAAGGAATTCTGGTAGAAGAGATGATGGAAGAAGAGAAGAATCAAGTAACCAACAGAGATCAGGTGACAAGGTAGGCCACACACAAGAATGCTACAAATGTGGTAAGCCTGGTTATTACGCAAACGAATGTCGAACAGAGAAAGATGGAGACCAACAAAAGTCCGAAGATCGAACTGGAAACACCTCCCAAGGTTGTTTCAACTGCGGCAAGCCAGGTCATTTCGCAAAAGAATGCAGAAGTAGACAAAATCGCCCACAGAAGGACTCAGCTTTTTACAAAAAGAAGGCTGAGTATTATGCGCAAAAATCCCTAATGGCGAACAGAGGGCATTCTGAGGCAAACAAGGAGGACTTCGAGTCAGACTCTACCTCTGACGATGAATTCCCCACCAATGCCCTGTTCTGTGGCATGGCAGAAGTTGACTCCGGCACTGACACTGAGGTATCCATTTCAAACTCTACCTCAAGTATTAATACTGTAGATGATGATTTATTTAAACCTAACATTGAACTGAAAGAAGTAAATAAAAGCATTCAGAAAAGGCTAACCTTTAATGAGAGAGAAGTAAGGCTTCTCACTCAAGAAAAAGCCAAAATCTTTGAAGAAAAAGAAAAAATCGAAAAATATTGGAGCAAAAATGTAGATCCTTTAAAAAGGCAAATTTCTGATCTAACCTATGCTTTAAAAAGTCAAAACAAAAGAACTTTCAGTTTCAAGAAGTGAAACAACAGACATAAGAGCTCTCAAAGAATACTTTCAAAAAGAAAGAGAGGTACTTTGGCAAGATCTTTTAAGAAGAGAAGTTTTACTTAAAAACTATAAAGATGCACAGAAGGTGTATGAAAAGGTAAACTCTCAAATAGCAATACGAGGTATAGGGTACAGTGATATTACCTTAGGAGTTGAAAATAAACAACTAAAACCTCTGTCTTCTCTATTTGTTTTGGGAAAAACTAACAAATCAAACTTTCCAAACTTACTTTCTGTAAGTAAAAGGGTTAAAATCTATGCAGAACCTCACTTGAGGAAACATACAAAGATGATCAATGTATGGTTTGAAACACAGATTCATCATCTTCAACCTCTGTTAATAGAGGAATCAAACCAAAGAAATATCTGAAAACACAAGATCAGATTGGTATCTTTAAGTTTGGTAAACCAGAGACTCAAACACAGGTCGCTTTTGTCTGCATGATAAACGATGAAAAGAAATTATCAACAGAAGCTCCTGAGTTTAAACCCATCTTTTCAGAAGAAAAACTTGAAAAATCTATTGAAAAAGAAATTTTGGAAGTTTTGAAATCAAATGTTTTAGAAAGTCTCAGTACATCTTCTATAGATCAAATTCTCGCTGAAAAGATCTCATCAGATACCTCTGCCATCTATGAAAGTCATTCTACAGAGGAAGAAAGCTTGTACGATACTTGCTCAGAAAATCCAGCCTCTGTCGAAAGAGATGACTCAACCTCTGTATATGAGGACGATTCAACCTCTGACGACTCAGAGACTGATTCTAAATCAGGGATAGTTCACTATGACACAGAGGATGTTAAAATCTCCTCTGAAGTTCTTAACAGAACTATTTCTCCAAAAGAGAAAATCACAGAGATACCTATCTGCCCAGATTTTCTGAACATGTATTTAAAAGTCAAAACCTTTGCTGAACTTAATATATTAAAGAAGACCTCTGTAGATCCTAAAAGTTCAAAATTTTCAAAACCTTTAAGGAAAATTAAAGAGAATCCCACTTGGCAACAAAAGGGAAAATGGCCTGAAGCTAACAAATACTTTTCCTCTGTGACAGTGAAGAAAGATGTTCACCACAGAAGAGAGTCACAGAAGGCAGGAACTAAACAAAACTTTTGCAAACAACATTCTAGTATTCATAGATCTTCTTGTGATAGGAAATCTATTGTAAAGAAAGAGTGTAATGCCTCTGTGGCTCAGTTCAATGAATTCAATGAAAAGTTCAAACGAATCACGTCTCATATTCAATATTGTCATTGTTTTGATCTTATGTTCAAATTGAATAAACACTTCTCAAGTCCAGATTGCTTACTCTCCACTAAAACTCCAAAGTCAAAACCTAGAGAGAAACAATCTGATCTTTCTACAAAGGATAAAATGTATTTCAAGAATGCTAAGGCAAACTTGAAAAAATCTAACAATATTGGACCCATATGGATATGGGTACCTAAGTCTCTGTGATTATCTTACAGAAGCAACATGTGCCAATTTGGTATCTTGACTCCGGATGCTCAAGGCACATGACTGGCGACAGAAGATTACTATCCACATACAAAGAAACACACGATGGTGGATCTGTAACTTTTGGAGACAACAAGAAGGGACACATCAAAGGCTATGGAGTCATACATAAAGAAAATGTCTCTGTATACAAAGTTGCATATGTGAATGGCCTCAAACACAACCTACTAAGTGTAAGTCAACTCTGTGATACAGGATTCGATGTGTTATTCAAAAGAACTTTCTGCTCTCTACAAAGTGAAAACACAGGAATGGAACTTCTGCGAGCTGAAATAAGAGGTGATCTATATCTAATGAACTTTACTTCAAAATCCAAGGACAAAGTTTGCCTAGTAGCCTGCAAAAGTGAAGAATCTTGGTTATGGCACAACAGGTTCTGTCACTTAAACTTTCACACCTTGGATAAACTAGTAAAACTCGATCTAGTTAAAGGTCTGCCAAATGTTAAATTCAATAAGGATCATTTGTGTTCGGCCTGTGATATGGGAAAACACAGAAGGGCTTCCCACAAAGGCAAAACAGACGTGTCTTGCACTAGGCCTATGTACATGCTTCATGTCGACCTCTGCGGTCCCATTGCTATACAGAGCCTAGGTGGAAAGAAATACATACTTGTCCTAATTGATGAGTATTCACGTTTCACATGGGTTGAATTTATTAGAAAGAAATCAGATGTTCCAATTATATTGATAAATCTAATGAAAAGAATCCAAGTTCTTTATGACTGCAGAATACAGAAGTTAAGAAGTGACAATGGCACAAAATTCAAAAACTGTGTCATTGAAGCCTATCTTTCTACAGAAGGAATATCACAGAACTTCTCTGCCGCTCGCACTCCACAACAGAACGGTGTAGTCGAAAGAAAGAATCGAACACTTGTGGAGGCCGCAAGAACTATGCTATCAGCATGCGGATTATCAATGAACTTTTGGGCAGAAGCAATTTCTACTGCGTGTTATACACATAATCGTTCAACCATTGTGAAAAGACACCTCAAGACGCCTTACGAATTGCTTCACAAAAGGCGGCCAAACATCAAGTTTTTCCATGTATTTGGATGCAAATGCTTTGTTCTAAACGACAGAGATTCGAGAGGAAAGTTTGAAGTAAAAGCTGATGAAGGCAAATTCATTGGATACTCTGCCACTTCCAAAGCCTACAGAACCTTCCTTACAAAGTCTCGCAAGATTGTACAAAGCATTAATGTTTCTTTTGACGATTCATTCCAAATGACTTCTGAGCAAATCAGTCCAGAACTCGGAATTAAAGGGAAATCCTCTGGCATCTCGCAAACGAAAGAAGACTTGAATCGTCTATTTTTAGAGATGTTCCACGATGACATTGATCCTTCTGTTGGAACCATCAGAGTTTCTGAAGAACCATCATCTGTCGGACAAAATCCTACAGGTATGACTCTAACTGGTCCAAATAATGCTTCATCTTCTTCTATAAATACTACAGAAGCAAATGCCGAAGAAGAAAATGCAGAAGATGAAACATCAAGAAAAACGACAACAGAAGCTGCTGAAAAACAAACTCCACAGTCCACAGAAGAACCAATTACAGAGGAAATCGAGGACCAAGACTATACGTCCTCAGAGGAACAAACTCCACCACCACTCATACCAATCATTCCACAAACGGTAGAATCAACTACCAAGGCACAAAGAACGACAGAGGCTACACAAGAAGAAACACAAGAAGCCTCTGAAGAAAGGTTCGATGACATTGATGATCATCTTCCACGCACAACTCGGTGGACCAAAAGCCATCCTCCAAGCCAAATAATCGGAGAACCTTCTGACTCAGTAAAAACCAGGTCTGCCACTGCTAATTTTTGTTTCTTACTAACTTTATCAGTGTGATAGAACCAAAGAAGATTTCTGAAGCCCTAGATGACCCAAACTGGGTAGACGCCATGCAAGAAAAACTTCTTCAGTTTGAGCGTAACAAAGTATGGACTTTAGTACCTCTGCCACGAGGGAAACAGGCCATTGGGACTAAGTGGGTCTACAGAAACAAGAAGGATGAAGATGGAGTGGTCATCAGAAACAAAGCACGATTGGTAGCCAAGGGTTATAGACAAGAAGAAGGCATAGACTACGATGAGACTTTTGCCCCTGTCGCACGGCTCGAAGAAATAAGAATATTCTTAGCCTTCGCAGCCCACAGAGGTTTTAAAGTCTATCAGATGGACGTAAAATAAGCTTTTTTCAACGGTGAAATCCAAGAAGAGGTTTACGTAAATCAGCCACCAGGGTTTGAAAGCTCAAAGTTTCCAAGGCATGTATACTACCTTGAAAAGGCTCTATACGGACTGAAACAGGCTCCAAGAGCATGGTACGAACGACTTTCTACCTTTCTTCTAGTCAATGGCTACAACAGAGGTACAACAGATACTACCTTATTCTATAAACATAAAAAAGGTAAGATAATGCTTGTACAAATCTATGTGGATGACATAATTTTCGGGTCTTCTAATTCAGAAGAGTGTAAAAGTTTTGAAAAACTCATGCAGAGTGAGTTTGAAATGAGTATGATGGGAGAATTAACATTCTTCCTCGGACTTCAATTCAAACAAACTTCAGAGGGAATTTTTATAAATCAAGCCAAATATGTCTCTGACATTCTGTCAAAATATAACCTCTCTGATACCTCTGCAATGAAAACTCCAATGGCCACTGGAAATAAGTTATTTTTAGATCCAAATGGTATCTCTGTAGAATGCACTCTCTACAGAGGCATGATTGGATCTCTGTTATACTTAACAGCGAGCATACCTGACATCATGCATGCCACATGTCTTTGTGCACGTTATCAAGCTAATCCTAAGAAATCATATTATGATGCTGTGAAGAGAATCTTTAGATACCTAAAGGGGACCAAAAATCTCGGTCTCTGGTATCCACAGAACTCTGGTTTCAGTCTTAAAGCTTATACAGATTCAGACTATGGAGGATGCATGCTCGACAGAAAGAGTACCTCTAGGAGTTGCAATTCCTAGGTGGTAAACTAGTCAGTTGGACCTCCAAGAAGCAGAATTGTGTCTCAACATCCACTGCAGAAGCTGAATACGTTGCTGCTGCTAGCTGTTGTTCTCAGGTTCTATGGATGAAAACTCAGCTAAAAGACTACGGCCACATCCTATTCAAAATACCCATCTTCTGTGATTCCAAAAGTGCCATTGCTATCTCTGCCAATCATGTGCAACACTCAAAAACCAAGCATATCGATATAAGGTACCATTTCTTGAAACATCATGTTGAATACGGTACAATTGAAATGCATTTCGTACCAACAGAATATCAACTCGCTGACTTATTCACCAAAGCACTAGACGAGAAAAGATTCAACTTCTTGGTGGGTAAGTTAGGAATGATAAACATGGTGTGACAATCCTCTGTAAGTATAGCTTTATATTCTGTAAATATGTACAAATTTCCTTTATTTTTGCTTTAAATTAATTTATTTCTGTATGTAAGTTCTCAATCTTAAATAGTTCTTAAAATCACAGAGCTTCTGTAAGTCAACTCAGAACCTCTGACGACCCCTACAGAACCTCTGGAAAACATGACCTATGTTCTATGCAAAACTTATCATTCTTTGATCCAAGCATAGGTCAAGGGGGAGCAAAAGGAAATTACTTGATCTACAGAGGTGATTAGATCAAGGGGGAGCAAAAGGGGACCCTGAAATGATCTAAAGAGATAAAACTTTCAAGGGAAAGCCAAAGAAGAATGTCGATGACTCCATATCGACAGAAGTCAGACATCACTGCCGAGAAAAGAAGAACCAAAAGGTATGTCTCTCGCACAAAAGGTATTATAAAATAGTTTTCTAGGGCAAGAATTGTCAAATATGTCCTAAATATACTGTGAATAACATTTCAAAAATCAAAAGCTCAAAAAGTTACACAAAATTCGAATTAGGAGAAATTTAAGGTCATAGAGCTTCTGCTGAGCTCAACAGAGGTTCTGCAAGAAATATGCGCTGTAATCGCAAATTAACCCTCTGTCGATCTTTTGGAATGTTATCTCGGAAACCGAAAACACAAACCATGACCTTCTCGAACAAACCGTTCTTTCATAACAGTTTTCTCGGACACAAACTTTCAAATATGTCCGAAAACATCTCTTAAACCAAATCAAAAATTGGATGATCAGAAAATTTAATAAAATTTTTGTTATGAGATTTTTTCCCTCATAGAGCTTCTGCTGGCCCTCACAGAACTTCTGCAAGTTCCAACAGAGCCACAAAACCTCTGCGAGCAAATTTCTTGACTAAAAATCCTATTTGATCCTCTCCAATATCTTTACAAACGTTTTGGTTAAAGAAGAACCCCACAGAAGGCATGATAACAATGAGATATATGAAAAAGGGATAAACATCAAAGATTTTCAAGATCACAGAGCCTCTATAAACTACAGAAGCTCTGTCAATCTGTTACTTGGGCATCTCTGTAGTAATAACGGTTACTTTTACTGAGAGTGAATTACATGTGGCTAAGAATAACCCCACGCGCCTAGCATTAATGGGGCGCGCACGACGTCCTGTCATCCTCTGACATGGCCTACGTGTCCTATTTTCATTGGGCGTACATGAAACGTTTTCTGTGGAAAGTTGAACCCGCCGTTCTAACTTGAGTACGGATTCCAAATTTTAATCCATTGCCATATATTTTACTCTTTCGAATTCTACCGTTTTACCCTCATATAAAAACCAAGCTTACCCTCTCATAAACTTTTTACAAACTCTCATTCTTCTCCGGCGACACCCTGCAAAAACCTGCAAGTTTCTTATTCTCAATACCAAATGGCTTCATCTTCTCAAGCTATCTCCCCTGCACAATCTCCGGCGACCTCACCAGAACATTCACCGGCTCATTCTGAACATTCAGAAAACCCCAACCCTGCCCAAAACATTGAACTAGAAGATTCCGGCGACTAAGCAGACTTTGCTCCGACAACACATCTGCAAAACTTCATAGCAAAGGATCACTTCGAAAAGGTACTACCAATGAAATCCAACAACTGCTATTTGGTCCCCTCACCCACTGCTTTCGGCGAAGCCCATGCCATTCTTCTGAACATAATGGAAAATCACATCCTCTTCCCTCTACTCTCAAGAACCCCAAACAAAATACCAGTCAGATATCTGAACCAGTTTTGGCAAAGCTGCCGATTTGATAAAGACGATTCTATTATCAAAGGGTACATTTCAAGACCCGACAAATCTGAACATCTTGAAATCAAGTTCAACAGAACAATGTTCTCACTTGAGGTCAACCTACCCACACGGGGTCTTCTTGGTTTGAAGAAATATGCAGAGCAACCAACAGACGTCGAGATCTGTCGCTTCGTAGAAATGCTTGGGTACAACACACAACTACGGAAGAGAAATGACTTCCGCATAGGAAGATTACCACCTCTGTGGAACACTTTGTTCTCTATTCTTAACAGATGCCTGACAGGGAAGATAGGCAGTATTGACCAGAGCTCATATCAGATATTAACCATCATGTATGGGGTTTACTATGATCTACCATTGGATTACGCGACCATAATGATGCAAGAGATCATCAACACCATCGACCGAAAGAACAACAACAGAAGGGTCAAAGAAAATGATCCTAAGTTTCTACCACCTCTGCAATTCCAACGAATACTGGGAGTCTTGTTCGAACCTCTGTTGCTGATACAGGAATGGCCAATGGAAGGGCCACTTCCCAAACAGTTCCCAAGGAGCAAAAATACCCCCACTGATCATGTAGATGGTTACTCACACTGCAGACCTCTGTCAAAGAAACTTCTGCGGTATTCCTCGAATAAAACCCTTAAGAAAGAGTATATACGCGATCATAGAACTCCTAAACCGAGTCCTATGACACCCCCGCGTTTAGGTGTCCCCCTAGGAACAATGATTGCAGAACCTCTTTCCACTCAAGAGGAAAAAGATAACAAATTAGCAAAACACATGGCTATTCAACTCAGCTTCATAGCCAAACGTGCAGAGCTCATGGGAAAGAAGTCCTCTTCAAAAACCTCTGCATCTACTCCAAAAGCAAAGAAGAGAAAAACTGCAGAAGGCACCTCTACAAGCGCTGCAAAAGATCAACCTTCACCTCCTCATGCCACAGAAATTGGCTCCTCTGTTCCTCCATCTTCCCCAAAACAGAGGAAGAAAAGAAAATCAAAAATCACAGAGGAAGGGGCACCAAAACCCAAGAGGAGGAAAACCAAAAAGAAGCATGGTAAATCACTTGAAAAGTTGGTTACCATTGCAGAAGAAGAAGAAATCGCAGAAGAAAGAACTGCAGAAGAAGACGCAGAAGAAGGGATGGCAACAGAAGAATATCAATCACCCTATCAATCTCCAGATAGATTTGCTCACCAAGGAGACCTGAACGACTTCCTACAGAACCGTGACATTGCCAACACCCTAAATACAGCAGGGTGGACGGCACAACCTCTCGACCACCACTCCCCAGAAGAACAATATTTCTCTATTTCTGGCATTGACACACATCTGCAAGAAGATGACACAACACCCAAAGATCAACCAGCTAACACACCTATTATCCTACAGAACCCCTTCATTCAACAAGGATTGGACGTCCACAGAAAGATTCCAAGCACAGCTACAGAAGAAGAAATAGATGAAATAGACATGTCAGAAGAAGCTATCAAGGAACGGAATCAAAAGAACGCAACTGAGTGGAATAGAGAAAAGGTTAAGGAAATCATATAGAAAATGGGAGAAAAAGAAAAGGGAAAAGAAAAAGATGCCGAAGTTGAAGAAGGCACAAATCCCTCACCCCCTCCCAGTGCAACCCACATATCTAACTCCGCAGGTCTAGCTGCAGAAGGAGTTATTGAAATAGAGCAGCACAGCTCGATCCAAACCCAACCCAACCAGCCAGAAGTCACTCTTTCGACTTCTGCGCCCACAGAAACCGGGGAATCCATTCATAAGGAGTCTCCTCAGAGAGACTCACCTATAGTTCGTGATCTATCTCCCCAGATCACAACAGAACACCCTACAGAGGAATTCGTTTCCTCTGCCATACACACACAACTAGGGCCAACACTTCTTTCAGAGAGAAGTAGTGAGCACAACGACGAAGAGACTCTAGATAAGTCTCCGAGTCAACAGAAGGATAATCTAGTACCCACCTCTGAAGTGGATCTAGACAATGTCATTCACAGAACTTCTGTAGAGATTGAAGCACTAGATGCTTCTGCTCAAGGATCAGATGGAAATCCTTCCACCCCCATCGTACAAACAAGGGTGAACGAAGGTGTCCCAGGAACAGGGACTCACTATGGAGACGAATGTGTTCCTCTAGAGGTTACACAAGGAACACAAGTATCAAGGGATGAGTTCCAAACCCTTGTCACCTCTGTGAACCAAACAATGAAAGAGTTGCAAAGCTCTTTCAAATCTTTTGCAGAGACAACATCGACGGCTATCCTGAAACTAAACACCAAAATGGACAATCTGTCCACAGAGGTGAAATCTGCCATCTCAGCGATGAAGTCTTCTGCCGAAACTACTGCCAATGCAACAGCCACTTCTGCCGCTCAAGAATTCAGAACAACTGCAACTTCTGCGTTCAAGGACTCTGTCAAAAACTTCCTTGAACAAATGAATACGCAATTCAACAGAGCAGAGGGCATTACTCCTGCAGATCTACAGAATGCCCTAAAACAAGTACAAGCAGAGGCAATGCGCAACACGACAATGATGCAGCCAAAAGACTACATGACCAGAGCACAGCTAACAGAGCTAGGACAGAACGTCATAAACCAGGTCACAGAATTCATTGTCTCCTTCACAACAGCAAATGCAAACTTTGTCAAGGATTTCAGAAGAAGTGTTGGCAGAATGCGTTTTAAAACAGAGGCAGAGCTTGCGACTCTACTTGGCCTCTGTGATGACGTATGTGAAAAGTTGATAGCAGCAGGAGCAGAATTACCGAAGAAAACCAAAGTTTCTTGCAGAGCAGAGGGTAGTTCTGATAAGAGTCAGGATGATTCTGATGATGACCATCCTGGTCCATCAGATAATCCTGAGGGGGAGAATACAAGGGAGAAAGCTACGAGCAGAGAAGGTTGCAGCACGTTCGGTCGTTAACTCCTCGCGCCGCTGCCGCCGTTTCTAGGACCGGCCGACGCCTCACCTGCACAGGTACCTACCTAGTGTCGGTCGCACATTCAACATAGCGTTCGGACTCATGTGCCTTCCAGAACCAGGGGTCTTCGAGCCTGCTGCGTACGATTAGCCAGCCTTGCGGCGGCAAAAGGATTCTAAGCCCTGTACTTTGCCAGGCAGGAAAGCCTTTTCAAGCACCCCTTTCCCTTTGCCTATAGACCTATTATTTAGCCTTTTTGTTTCCAGAACGAACAAGATACGGGTTGAGAAGGGGGAGTTAGCAAAGTTAGACAAGATTGGAATGGGCAGCCTCAGATTTTTCTTCAATAGGCTAACGGGGAGGTGAGAAGAGAGCCTATAGCTATTATAGAAGGACTTAACAATGAATGGCATGAATTAGAGTTGAAGGAAGAAAGACATGAAATGCTAGAAAGATGGAATCTATGAATGAGCTCTTTCGTCTAAGCCTAGAACTAGGCAAGAGCAAGGAATGGACTTTAAGTGAGTTAAACCGGAAGGAGGGGAGAAAGGAAGTTAGACGACACAGTTCTTATTACTATGACTTTCAAAAAGAGTTGCCATATCTCGGTAATGGGGTCTGTTGATTCGGAACAAACTCCACCAATCGCAGCAGAACCAATCAGTCAAGCTCCTCCAGAACAAACCCAAGATCAACAACAAACTCAACAGCCCACAGAGACAACACCCATCTATGTGGAATCAAGTCCTGAAGAAACAAATATTCCAGAAGCTGATCAGCAACCCACAGAGGCAACAACCACCCCTGTGGTAATCATTTTGGAAGAAAGTCCTTCAACAAAATCAACAGAAAAACCCCCAACCATACCGAGAAGAAAGTCAATTGCCACCAAACCAAAAAGAGCAACGACCTCTGCTTCTTATATTCTGAAAAAGATGCACAATACAATGACTGATCGAATGTCACAGAGAGAAGAAGAAAGGCACAGGTTCACACTAGCTTTCAAAATGGCAAGAAGATTCGACATACCTCAATCCACAGAAACCGAGCTTACAGAAGAAGTCACCAAAGAACCTCCTACAGAGGTTACAGAGCAAAGAAAGCCAACAGAACCAACGCCACAAAAGTCCTCTAAAAAACAAGTGTCAAAACCTACAGAGGCAACCCCCATCAAGCCAACAGAAGCACCAACCTCCAAACCTACAGAAGAAACAGGTTCTGCACCTCCAAAAGCCAAAGATAAGGGCAAAGCAATACTGACAGAAGAGCCAAAGAAAAAGAAATCATTGCCCAAGCCTACAGAGAAATTGATGAAGAGCGCCTTTGATGCCTTCCAAACTCCAAAGCCTGAAGAAGAGGACTGGGCATATGGATTGAAGCCTCTGTCAGACATTCTTCTAACTGGTAGAACTGCAGAAGTTGTTCAAAAGATGGAGAGTCTCAGAAGACAAATACCACAACCTAGTCCAACACATGAAGAGATGGAAGAAGTGGTATACAAATACCTCTATAAACAATCCTTTTAGACCAATCATCCTACAGATCATGTGACAAATCCAAGGATCAGAGAAGAATTTGAGAACATCTTCACAAGGACAAAGCCAAGAACCAAAGCAGATGTCTTTTCAATCCACAAGATCAAAAAGGTAATCTTCTGCAGGTTCTCCTTTACAAGAACCTATCCAAGGGTCCGGTACAATCTTTACAAAGTCAGAAGAGAGAACAATTCAGAAACCACCTTCGCTGATGCTGACCTAAGAAATATCAATCCTTATGATCTACCTGACCTTCTGCAATGGACAAAAGACAACTACAACACAGAGCCAAACACCAGAGCCTATCAAGTGTTGAGAAAAGCGATGAGGGAAAAGCTTCTGCTCTACAGCATGATAGATTTCCAGCTAGGAAAGGATCTTGGTCTCAAACATCTGGATTTACGACCACCAGAGGATCGCTGCCCACCGGACGCCGTACCTAACTCAATCATCACAGAACCATGGTTTGGGTTAGTATTTCAAAACCCACAAGGTGAAGTTAAACTGTTTGTGTGCATGGACGGTCAGAAGTATGCAACTAGTACTCTGAACAAGTTCAGAACAAGCCTTGTAAAATACAGAGGTACAGAGAAAATGGATAGAGATGCTGCAGATACTTTCATCAGAGAGATTGATGCCACAATCCGCCTAAGAGAACTCTGCATCAGTTTCTACAAAGAGATCAGAAGAGTCGGAAGAGACAACAGAAGCTACAACGATTTCAAAGATTCCAAAATCTGATTATCAGACCTCCAATCTCTGCAAACCAAGTCAAAGTTTATCTTTCATTGTACTCAAATGTAAAATGCCTCTGGCATATTTCTAAATGAAAGAACTTTCGAGGTATTGTTTAACCTCTGTCTTATCTAACTTAGCCTAACTAAACTCAAGTTCAATTTTTTATTTTTCACTACTTAGGGGGAGATTGTTAGCTTCAATCTTCCTAATCAAAGAAGTGTTTAGAAGTAGTGAAAAATAGGCTAAGTGAAGAAAGCCTCTTACAGAGGCTCTGCCGGACTTACCGAGAGATCAAGATCAAGAATCTACAGAAGCTAAAAAGGCGCGCTACAGAAGCACTGTCATACGCGCAAAGAAGATCAATAACTCGGAATCCGGGGAAGACTGCTCCACAGAGGACCAGACCGCAGAACCTCTGTAACTCATTACAGAGCCTCTGTGGTCCTCACAATCAGACTTGAATATATTTACAATATCTTGCTACTGTTACAGGACATGTTCATCAACTTGCATGGTAGCATGCCCTGTCCAACGTCGACGTGTCAAACTCTGATTGGATTCAATAGGGCTTAGTACATAATAGACGTCTGCTGCATTAAATGCAATACAGCACGTCTGACTGTTCATGCCACACTTGCAACTGTTCACGACATCCATTCAACTATTCATCAGTACCTTCTGAATAGTAGCATATGCTTTATGGTCCCCTTTAGAGTAGTATATAAGGAAGACTCATGTTGAGTTCTTCCTTATCACATATAAATCAAACATCACAAGAACACGAAAGCTTATTCACCTTAAAAGTCATATCTGTTTTGAAGCTTTTCTTACCCACAGTTCTTAAACCTGTTCTTATTTTATATATTCAGTAAACTTTAAGATATAATATTCTGTTCACTGTTTATTTATATTTTGGTCTAAATCTATCAAACTTATCTGTTAGTTCTTCAAATACGCTTCCGCATCAAACATTAACTTGAACTAATAGATCTGATAATCTTGTTTAAAGCAAAACGGGAACCAACACCAACCTATTTTTCTTTTTGATCGGCGAATGTGATCTCTTCTGTCGCATTCTTAGCTCCCCCTTGACTTATGAATCTCTGTAGATTCAGCAAGGTCTCCTTTTTCGCTCCCCCTTGATCTAACAACCTCTGTAGATCAAGTGTCTTCTTCTGCTCCCTCTTGACCTATGCTTGGTTCAGAATAAGATAAGTTGTGCACAGAACATAGGTCAAGATCATCAGAGGTTCTGTAGAGGTCGTCAGAGGTTCTGAGCAGACTTTACAGAAGTTCTGTGATCTTAAGAACTATTGAAGATTTAAGAATTTACATACAAAAATAATAATACAAATATTTACAAAGTATACAGTATCTATGTTATACTTACAGAGGTTTTGGGTACCCATATTCGTATGGGTCCTATTGTATGAAACGCCTTTATGAATTTGTCATACATACCAGAAATGAAAGACTTTTTGTCTTTTTGAGCATTTTGAACAGGTATAGAGCCTTTCATTATCCAAACCTTTTTCACCTTTTTACAAGTTTGATTAACTAATTTGTCCAACCTATGATCATGCAAAAATTTCGATGTTGAGGTCTGAAGTTTTGAAAACATATTTGGCTTAAAAGATCCTTTAAAATTAAATTTCTTGATCCGTTTAGCAAAAATATTCTTTTTCCTTAAATTTTCCTCAAGCATCTTTTGGAGATTAGATTTGCATCTTTTCTCCAACATGATTTCAGGTCTTAAATTAGAGAGTCTTTTTGTTAGTTTGGATATTTCTGTTTTAAAAATCCTTCTCTCTTTTTCAAAGTCATTTTTTGACTTAAATCTTGAAATCTTTGAACCTTTAACTATTCGGATTCTTTTCTTTCAGAATCAAGGATATTCTGCAATTCTGAGATTTTACATGTAAGCTCCATAGACTTTGTTTCAAGAATAGTTTTCTTCTCTTCATAATTTCCTCTTTCATTTGCCACAATCTTTTCAAAATTGGAAATTAGTTTAGAGAAATTTAAACATTTTAGTTCAAGTCTTTTCTTTTCTTCATCTGACATAGATAAGTTCCTTTTTAGTTCAAGATTTTCACAGTTTAAGATTTTAACAGATTCTTCAAGTTTAGCAATTTTATCAGAGATAATAAAAATGCTTTTGTTCTTTTCATCTAGTTCTTTTTCAAGAGAAGGAATTATTTTTCGAAAATTTGTGCTGAGTTTTGAATAAAAAATTGAATCAGCATCACCACAAAATTTCGTTCTAGACATTTTAAATGAAGTTTTTAACGAAAGAAACAGTTTCTATGATGTTACCAGATCGAATAGTTCGAAAATGGCAGTAAAACAGAATCTGATTGAAGGAATGAAGAACGGGTTAAAAACAGATAATTTCTATCACAAATCTTGTAAAAACGAGGATCACTTAATAAAAAAAAGCTCGGCTCTGATACCAATTGTTGGTTCCCGTTTTGCTTATACAAGATAATCAGATCTATTAGTTCGAGTTTATGTTTGATGCGGAAGCGTATTTGAAGAACTAACAGATATGTTGGATAGATTTAGAACACACAATATAAAGAAACAATATAAAGATGATATCTTGAAGATTACTGTTGTTTTATATATAAGGCAAGAATAGATTTAAGAACAGTTGAGTATGCAAAGCTTTAAGCAGATATGACTCTCGATGTGCATAAGCTATGTGTTCTTGTGTGCCTTTTTGTAAAAACAGTTGTGTATTTTCTTGTTATTGTTGTTGGGAAGAACTCAACATGAGTCTTCCTTTTATACTACTACAAGGGGACCATAAAGCATAAGCTTTTGTTGATCGGATGGTATGAACAGTTGAACGTGTTGTATTTCATTTAATGGTGCAGACGTCTATGTTGTACTAAGCCCTATTGAGTCCACTCAGAGTTTGACACGTGTTGAAGTTGGACAGGGCAAGCTACCATGCAAGTTGATGAGCAGGTCAGGAACAGTAGCAAGATATTTCTTCAACATTGGCAAGATATTATAAATATCTTCCAAGTTGTTAGCTTCAATCTTCCTAATCATAGAAGTATTTAGAAGTAGTGAAAAATAGGCTAAGTGAAAAAATCCTCTTACAGAGGCTCTGCCGACATTACCGAGAAATCAAGGTCAAGAAGCTACAGAAGCAGTAGAGGCTTCCTACAGAAGCTCTGTCATACGCACAAAGAAGACCAAAGACTCAGAATCCGGCGAAGACTTCTCCACAGAGGACCAGACCGCAGAACCTCTGTAACTCATTACAGAGCCTCTGTGGTCCTCACTGAGACTTGAAGATATTTATAATATCTTGCTACTGTTCCAAGACCTATTCATCAACTTGCATGGCAACTTGCCCTGTCCAACTTCAACACGTGTCAAACTCTGAATGGACTCAACAGGGCTTAGTACATAATAGACGTCTGCGCCATTTAATGCATTTACCAATAGTACATCTTCTCCATTAAATGCGCATGGCTCAAACAACTGTTCACACCATCCAGTTCACTATTCATGTCGTAAAAGGAACAGTGACCTACTTCATAGTCTTCTAAGAGTAGTATAAAAGGAAGTCTCATGTTGAGATCTTCCTAAGGACGATTACACAAGGAATAACTAATACTCTCAAGCTTTATTGTCAAATATCTGAGTGTTATATTCTCACACACACCAACAGTTCTTAATCTGTTCTTCGTGTTGTTATTATATATTGAATAACAGTAACTGTTCAAGAAATCCTTTTCATTCTTTACTGTTTTCTTTATATGTGTGCGTTCTAATATCTATCAAACATATCTGTTAGTTTAATACGCTTCCGCATCAAACTCTAAACTCAACTAATAGACTGTTAATATTGATTAAGTGTATCTGGGTTCCAACAATTGGTATCAGAGCCTTCCTTGATTTTCAATATCAAGTGATCCACTTATCAAGATTCGTGATAGATATTATTGAGATTTAAAATTGTGTCTGGAAACTGCTTAAACCCATAAAATCTTCAAGTTCATCGAAGTAACTCTTTAGTCATACTTTCTTTCTAAAATCTTCAAAAATGACAAATACAAATAATTTCTTTACTACTGGTTCTCTCACTAAACCTCCTACTCTCCTTCGAGATGAGTATCCTCAGTGGAAAATAAGAATGGTCCATTTTTTCGAGGGCACTGAAAGAAATCTAGTACAATATCTGTACAATCCTCCTCCTATTCCCATGACAGTAGTACCTCGTGTACCTGCTACTGCTGAATCTGCCGAAATCCCCGAACATCAAAAACCAAAGCCAAAAGGGGAGTGGTCAACCGAAGATAAAGCAGAAGATGAAGTTGCTCAGAAAACCAATAGGACATTAATTATGGCAATACCCAACGAACTCTTTCAATCCTTGGATTCATGTGAAACAGCGCATGATCTGTGGAAAGAACTGGAAAGACAGTTGGAAGGAGGTGCTAAAACACAAAAAAACCGAAGAGCACAGTACATCAATGAATATCATGCATTCAGAGCCTCTGCAACAGAATCTCTGCAAACAACATACGACAGATTCAACTCTCTAATCAACAAGTGCAGAAAATCAGGCATTGACAGAACTTCTGAAGAAAACAATGTCATGTTTTTAAAAATTCTAAATGAAGAATGGCTCCAGCTGTCTATGTCCCTACAGACAAATCAGGATCTAGACACCTGGACTCTCTCTGATCTTTACGGAACATTAGCCGCACAAGAACCTCAGATAGCACAGGCTAAAACACTAACCATTGCACCATATGCATTGGTTAGTAAAACTAAAGAGGATGCACAGAGACCAAGAAATGATAAAGCCACAGAAGAGAAGAAGAAGGAGAAGAAGAAGGAGAAGAAGAAGATGGTGATAATTGACAGTGAAGAAGAAGAGCAAGCAGAAAAGGAAATAACTCTTGTGTCACTAGCTAAATCTTTAGCTCTATTGACAAAAGAGTTCAGAGGAAACAGAAGAGGTTCCGAAAATGAAAGATATGATAGAGACAACCAGGATGACAGAAGAGATAACAGAAGAGATGACAGAAGAGGAGAAGAATCAAGTGGCCGACAGAGGTCAAGAAATAGAAATTACAGAGGGAATGACCGACAGAGGTCAGATGACTCGGTAAGCCACACGCAGCAAGAATGCTACAAGTGCGGCAAACCTGGTCACTATGCAAATGAATGTAGATCAGAGAAAGGCGGAGACCTACAGAAGTCCAATGATCGAACAGGAAACACTCCTCAAGGGTGTTTTAACTGCGGAAAACCAGGCCATTTTGCGAATGAATGCAGAAGCAGATCAAATCGCCCACAGAGGGACTCTGCTTTCTACAAAAAGAAAGCCGAATATTATGCTCAAAAATCCTTAATGGCAAAAGGACATTCTGAGGAGAACACAGAAGACTTCCAGTCAGACTCTACTTCTGACGATGAACATACCGCCAATGCCCTCTTCTGTGGCATGGCAGAAGTCGACTCCTGCACTGACTCTGAGGTATCTACTTCAAATTCCAACTCTTGTATTACCCCTGTAGATGATAATACACTTAGAATTAACATTGAATTAATTGAACTAAAAGAGATAAATCAAAGTATTCAGAAAATACTCACTTTCAATGAGAGAGAAGTACGGCTTCTCACTCAAGAAAAAGCAAAGATTTTTGAGGAAAAAGAGAGAATAGAAAAGAAATGGAACAAAACTCTAGATCCTTTAAAAAAATAAATTTCTGAATTAACCAATACTTTAAAAGATAAAACAAAAGAACTTTCAGTTTCAAGGAGCGAAACTACTGACATAAGAGCTCTTAAAGAATACTTTCAAAGAGAAAGAGAGGTATTATGGCAAGATTTACTCAGAAGAGAAGTTTTGCTTAAAAACTATAAAGATGCACAGAAAGTTTATGAAAAAGTAAACTCACAAATAGGGAGACGAGGTATAGGGTATGATGATATCACCCTAGGTGTTGAAGGCAAAAGAAACAAACCTCTGTCCTCTTTATTTGTGATTGGAAAAACGAACAAACCAGATTTTCCAAATCTAATCTCTGTAAGCAAAAGAGTGAAAATCTCTGTGGATCCTTACTTGAAGAAACATAAGAAGATGATTAACGTGTGGTTTGAAAACACAGACTCATCATCTTCAACCTCTGTCAATAGAGGTATCAAACCAAAGAAATATCTGAAAACACAAGATCAGATTGGTATCTTCAAGTTTGGTAAACCAGAGACCCAAACACAGGTTGCTTTTGTCTGTTTGATAAACGTTGAAAAGAAGTTATAAGCAGAAGCTCCTGAGTTTAAACCCATTTTTTCAGAAGAAAACTTTAAAAATTTAATTGAAAAAGAAATTTTGGAAATATGGAAATCAAGCGTTTTAGAAAAATTCTGTACATCTTCTATAGATAAAACTCTCACTGAAGAAATCTTATTAGAAACCTCTGCAATCTATGAAAACTATTCTACAGAGGAAGAAAGCTTGTATGATGCATGTTCGGAAAATTCAACCTCTATTGAAAGAATTGACTCAACCTCTGTATACGAGGACGATTCATCCTCTGACGACTCAGAGACTGATTTCAAATCAGGGATAATTCACTGTGACACAGAGGATGTCAAATTATCCTCTGAAGTTCCTCACAGAACTATTTCTCCAAAAGAGAAACTCACAGAGATTCCAATCTGCCAAGATTTTCTAAATTTGAATCTACATATCAAAACCTCTGCTGAGCTTAAAATGTTACAGAAGACCTCTATTGATCCTATAAGTTCTAGATTTTCAAAACCCAAGGTTAATAAATCTTTTTCTTCTGTGACAGTGATGAAAGAAGTTCACCACAGAAGCAACCCACAGAAGGCAGGTCCTAAACAGAGCTTTTGCAAACAACATTCGAGTATTCATAGATCTTCTAGTAATAGGAAATCTAATGTAAAGAAAGAATGTAATGCCTCTGTGGCTGAGTTTAAAAAGTTCAATGAAAAGTTCAAGCAAATTACATCTCATATTCAATACTGTCATTGCTTTGATCTTATGTCTAAACTTAATAATCATTTTTCAAGTCAAGTCTGTTTACTCTCTACGACAATTCAAAAGTCAAATCCCACAAAGAAACAATCTGACTCTTCTGCAGAGAACAAAATGTATTTCAAGAATGCCAAGGCAAACTTGAAAAACTCTAACAATATTGGACCCATATGGATATGGGTACCTAAATCTATGTGATTGTCCTGCATAAGAAGAATGTGCCAATCTGGTATCTAGACTCCGGATGCTCAAGGCACATGACTGGTGACAGAAGTGCACTATCCACGTACAAAGAAACACAAGATGGTGGATCTGTGACTTTTGGAGACAACAAGAAAGGACACATAAAAGGCTATGGAGTCATAAGGAAAGAAGACGTTTCTGTATACAAAGTTGCATATGTGGATGGCCTTAAGCACAACCTACTCAGTGTAAGTCAACTTTGTGATACAGGATTCAATGTGTTGTTCAAAAGAACTTTCTGCTCTCTACAAAGTGAAGAAACAAGTATGGAACTTCTGCGAGCTGAAAGAATAGGTGATCTATATCTAATGAACTTCAACTCAAAGAACAAGGACAAAGTTTGCCTTGTTGCCTGCAAAAGTGAAGAAGCCTGGTTATGGCACAACAGGTTCTGTCACTTGAATTTTCACACATTGGAAAAACTGGTCAAACTTGATCTAGTTAAAGGTTTGCCAAATGTTAAATTCAATAAGGATCATTTATGTTCTGCCTGTGAGATGGGAAAACTCAAAAGAGCTTCCCACAAAGGCAAAACAGATGTGTCTTGCACCAGGCCTCTGTACATGCTTCATGTCGACCTCTGCGGTCCCATTGCAATACAGAGCCTAGGTGGCAAGAAATATATACTTGTCTTAGTTGATGAGTATTCACGTTTCACATGGGTTGAATTTATCAGAAAGAAATCAGATGTTCCAATTATATTGATAAATCTAATGAAAAGAATCCAAGTTCTTTATGACTGCAAAATACAGAAGTTAAGAAGTGACAACGGCACAGAATTCAAAAACTGTGTCATTGAAACTTATCTTTCAACAAAAGGAATTTCACAGAACTTCTCTGCAGCTCGCACTCCACAACAGAACGGTGTTGTCGAAAGAAAGAATCGAACACTTGTGGAAGCCGCAAGAACTATGATGTCAGCATGCGGATTATCAATGAACTTTTGGGCAGAAGCAATTTCTACTGCGTGTTATACTCAAAATCGATCAACCATTGTGAAAAGACACCTCAAGACGCCTTACGAATTGCTTAACAAACGGCGGCCAAACATCAAATTTTTCCATGTATTTGGATGCAAATGCTTCGTCTTAAACGACAGAGATTCAAGAGGAAAGTTTGATGTAAAAGCAGATGAAGGCAAATTCATTGGATACTCTGCCACTTCCAAAGCCTACAGAACATTCCTTACAAAGTCTCACAAGATTGTAGAAAGCATCAATGTTTCTTTTGATGATTCATTCCAAATGACTTCTGAGCAAATAAGTTCAGAACTCGGAATTAAAGGGAAATTCTCTGACATCTCAAGAACAAAAGAAGATTTGAATCTTCTATTTTTGGAGATGTTCCACAATGACATTGATCCTTCTGTCGGAACCATCAGAGTTTCTGAAGAACCATCCTCTGTCGGACAAAATCCTACAGGTATGACTCTAACTGGTCCAAATAATGCTTCATCTTCTTCTATAAATACTACAGATGCAATTGCCGAAGCAGAAGAAAGTGCAGAAGATGAAACATCAAGGAAAACGACCAAAGAAGCTGCACAAACCACAGAAGAACCAATTACAGAGGAGATCGAGGACCAAGACTATACATCCTCAGAGGAACAAACTCCACCACCACTCGTACAAATCATTCCACAAACGGTAGAATCAACTACCAAGGCACGAAGAACATCAGAGGCTTCACAAAAAGAAACACAAGAAGACTCTGAAGAAAGTTTTGATGACATTGATGATCATCTTCCACGCACAACTCAGTGGACAAAAAGCCATCCTCCAAGCCAAATAATTGGAGAACCTTCTGACTCAGTAAAAACAAGGTCTGCCACTGCTAATTTTTGTTTATTTACAAATTTTATTAGTGTTATAGAACCAAAGAAGATTTCTGAAGCCCTAGATGACCCAAACTGGGTAGACGCCATGCAAGAAGAACTTCTGCAATTTGAGCGTAACAGAGTATGGACTTTAGTACCTCTGCCAAGAGGGAAACAGGCCATTGGGACTAAATGGGTCTACAGAAACAAGAAGGATGAAGATGGAGTGGTCGTCAGAAACAAAGCAAGATTAGTAGCAAAAGGATATAGACAAGAAGAAGGCATAGACTACGATGAGACTTTTGCCCCTGTCGCACGTCTCGAAGCAATAAGAATATTCTTAGCCTTCGCAGCCCACAGAGGTTTTAAAGTCTATCAGATGGACGTAAAATCAGCTTTTCTAAACGGTGAAATCCAAGAAGAGGTTTACGTAAATCAGCCACCAGGTTTTGAAAGCTCAAAGTTTCCAAGGCATGTATACTACCTTGAAAAGGCTCTATACGGACTGAAACAGGCTCCAAGAGCATGGTACGAACGACTTTCTACCTTCCTTCTAGTCAATGGCTACAACAGATGTACAACATATACTACCTTATTCTATAAACGCAAAAATAGTGAGATAATGCTTGTACAAATATACGTAGATGACATAATTTTTGGGTCTACAAATTCAGAAGAGTGCAAAATTTTTGAAAAACTCATGCAGAGTGAGTTTGAAATGAGTATGATGGGAGAATTAACATTCTTCCTCGGACTTCAAGTCAAACAATCTTCAGAGGGAATTTTTATAAATCAAGCCAAATATGTCTCTGACATACTTTTAAAATATAATCTCTCTGATACCTCTGCAATGAAGACTCCAATGGCCACTGGAAATAAGTTATTCTTAGATCCAAATGGTATTTCTGTAGAATGTACTCTCTACAGAGGCATGATTGGATCTCTGTTATACTTAACAGCAAGCAGACCTGACATTATGCATGCCACATGTATTTGTGCACGTTATCAAGCTAATCCAAAGAAATCACATTATGATGTTGTAAAAAGAATCTTTAGATACCTGAAGGGGACCAACAATCTTGGTCTCTGGTATCCACAGAACTCTGGTTTTAGTCTTAAAGCTTATACAGATTCAGACTATGGAGGATGCATGCTCGACAGAAAGAGTACCTCTGGGAGTTGTCAATTCCTAGGTGGTAAACTAGTCAGTTGGACCTCCAAGAAGCAGAATTGTGTCTCCACATCCACTGCAAAAGCTGAATACGTTGTTGCCGCTAGCTGTTGTTCTCAGGTTCTATGGATGAAGACTCAGCTAAAAGACTACGGCCACATTCTGTTCAAAATACCCATCTTCTGTGATTCCAAAAGTGCTATTGCTATCTCTGCCAACCCTGTGCAACACTCAAAAACCAAGCATATCGATATAAGATATCATTTCTTGAAACATCATGTTGAATACGGTACAATCGAAATGCATTTCGTGCCCACAGAATATCAACTCGCTGACTTATTCACCAAAGCATTAGACGAGAAAAGATTCAACTTCTTGGTGGGTAAGTTAGGAATGATTAACATGGTGTGAAAAACCTCTGTAAGTATAGCTTTATCTTCTGTAAATAAGTATAAATATCTATTATTACTAAGTTATTGCGTTGATAAATTTATTTCAGTTTATATTTTTTATATATATAAAATAATATGTTTACAGAGCCTCTGTGGGTCCGCTCAGGTCTTCTGATAACCCTTACAGAACCTCTGGTAAACATAATCTATGCTCAATACAAATCTTACCATTCTTTGAACCAAGCATAGATCAAGGGGGAGAAAAAGGAAAATTCTTGATCTACAGAAGCGATTAGATCAAGGGGGAGCAAAAGGGACCCTGAAATGATCTACAGAGGTAAATCCTTCAAAGGAAAGCCAAAGAAGAATGTCGATAATTCTCCATCGACAGAAGAAAGACAAAACTGCCGAGAACAGAAGAACCAGAAGATATGTCTCTCGCACGAAAGGTTTTTAGAAAACAGTTTTCTAGGACAAGAATTGTCAAATATGTCCTAAATATACTATGAATAACATTTCAAAAATAAAAAGTTCAAAAGGTTTAACAAAATTCGAAATAGGAGAAATTTAAGGTCATAGAGCTTCTGCAGGAAATATGCTCTGTGATCACAAATTAACCTTCTGTCGATCTTTTGGAATGTTATCTCGGAAACCGACAACACACACCATGACCTTCTCGAACAAAACGTTTATCAAAATAGTTTTCTCGGACACCAACCTTAAAAAATGTGCGAAAAACATCTCTTAACACAGATCAAAAATTGGATGATCAGAAAGTTAATAGAATTCAAGTTATAAGATTTTTTCTCTCATAGAGCTTCTGCTGGCTCTCGCAGAGCTTCTGCAAGTTCCATCAGAGCTACAAAACCTCTGTGAGTAAAATTTCTTGACAAAATCCTATTGATCCTCTCCAATGTCTTTACAAACGTTTTCCTTCAAAGAAGAACCTTCAGAGTCATGACAACAATGAGATATATGAGAAAAGGTTAAAACTCAAGATTTTCAAAATCACAGAGCTTCTGTAAAACACAAAAGTTCTGCCATTTTGTTATCTGTGGTAATAACGGTTACTGTTACTGCGAGTGAAACTCATATGGCTAAAATCAACCTCACGCGCCTAGCATTAATGGGCCGCGCACGACGTCCTGTCATATTCTAACAAGGCCTACGTGTCCCATTTTCATTGGGCGTACATGGAACGTTTTTATTTGGAAAGTTGAACCCGCCGCTCAAACTCGAGTGCGGATTCCAAACTTTAATCCATTGCCATATATTTTACTCTTTCGAATTCTACCGTTTTACCATCCTATAAAAACAAAGCTTACCCTCTCATAAAACATTTTACAAACTCTCATCTTCTTCTCCGGCGAAACCCTGCAAAAAGCTTGCAAAAATCTTATTCTTAAAATCAAATGGCTTCATCTTCTCGAGCTACATCCTCTGAACTCTCTCCGGCGAACTCACCGGAACACTCCCCTGCACATTCAGAACATTCTGAAAATCCAACCTTGCAAGAAATATTGAACAACAAGATTCCGGGGACTCAGCAGACTTTGCTCCGACGACACACTTGCAAAACTTTATAGAAAAGGATCATTTCGAAGCCATTTTTCCTATCAAATCCAACAACTGCTATTTGGTCCCCTCACCCACTACTTTCGGCGAAGCCCATGCCATACTTCTGAACATCATGGAGAATCATGTCCTCTTCCCTCTACTATCAAGAACCCCGAACAAAATTCCAGTCCGTTATTTGAACCAATTTTGGCAAAGCTGCCGATTCGATAAAGACGATTCTCTTATCAAAGAGTACATTTCGAGACCTGATAAATCTGAGCATCTTGAAATCAAGTTCAACAGAACAATGTTCTCACTTGAATTCAACCTACCAACAAGGGGTCTTCTGGGATTGAAGAGTTATGCAGAGCAACCAACAGACGAAGAGCTCTGTCGATTCGTGGAAATGCTTGGGTACAACACCCAACTACGGAAGAGAAATGACTTCCGCAGAGGCCGATTACCACCTCTGTGGAACACTTTGTTCTCTATTCTTAACAGATGCCTGACAGGAAAGATAGGCAGTATTGACCAGAGCTCACATCAAATCTTGAGCATCATGTATGGGGTTTACTATGATCTTCCACTAGATTATGCGACCATAATGATGCAAGAGATCATAAACACCATCGACAGAAAGAACAACTCGAAAAGGGTCAAAGAGAACGATCCAAACTTTCTACCACCTCTGCAATTCCAAAGAATATTAGGAGTACTGTTCGAACCTCTGCTGCTAATCCAAAATTGGCCAATGGAAGGGCCAACTCCCAAACAGTTCCCGATGAACAAGAATACCCCCACTGATCATGCTGATGGCTACTCACACTGCAGACCTCTGTCAAAGAAGCTTCTGCAATACGCATCGAATAAATCCCTTAAGAAAAAGTACATACGCGATCATAGAACTCCTAAACCGAGTCCTATGACACCCCCGCGTTTAGGTGTCCCCCTAGGAACAATGATAGCAAAACCTCTATCCACTCAAGAAGAAAAGGATCAGAAGTTAGCAAAGCACATGGCTATTCAACTCAGCTTTATAGCCAAACGTGCAGAACTAATGGGAAAGAAGTCTTCATCAAGAACCTCTGCATCTACTCCAAAAGCTAAGAAGAGGAAAACTGCAGAAGGCACCTCAACAAGCGCTGCAGAAGATCAACCCTCACCTCCTCATGCCACAGAAATTGGCTCCTCTGCTCCTCCCTCCTCCCCAAAAATGAAGAAGAAAAGATCAAAATCAACAGAAGAAGGGGCACCAAATCCTAAGAGGAGGAAAACCAAAAAGAGGCATGGTAAATCACTTGCAAAGTTGGTAACCATTGCAGAAGAGGAAACTGCTGAAGAAGAAGTTGCAGAAGAAGAAATGGCTACAGAAAGGTATCAATCACCCTATCAATCTCCAGATAGATTTGCTCACCAAGGAGACCTGAACGACTTCTTACAGAACCCTGAAATTGCCAACACCCTAAATACAGCAGGGTGGACGGCACAACCTCTCGACCACCACTCCCCAGAAGAACAAGATTTCTTCATTTCTGGCATTGACACACATCTGCAAGAAGATGACACAACACCCAGAAATCAACCAGCCGAAACCCCTGTTATTTTACAAAACCCTTTCATTCAAGGATTGGATGTCCACAGAAGAAGTCCAAACCCAGCTTCAGAAGAAATAGAACAAACTGAAGCTGAATGGAACAGAGGTGAAATTACAGAGGCTTCTGAGAACATGATGGAAGAAGAGAAAGAAAAAGGGGCTGAAGTTGTACAAAAAGAGGGATTAGCAACAACGGAGACAGAAATAGAGATCTTAGAGACAGATTCAGATGAAGAAGAAGCTGTCTGGATACGTAAGGGTCTTTATCATCCACATGTCATGAGATTATTTGGATCTCATCAAATGTATGACCTCTTACGACCAGAGCAAGGAACTTCCACAGAACTTAGGGAAGAAGCACCAAGCCATAGGATAGTTACAGAGGATGATATGATAGAAAATGAAGTAGTGCTTGGATGCTTAACAGAGAAAGATGCAAGAAAAGATGCCTGGATAAATAGAGGCACACAACCAAAACCAACTCCCAGTGCAACCCACATTTCTAACTCCGCAGGTCTAGCTGCAGAAGGAGTTATTGAAAAAGAGCAGCACAGCTCGATCCTAACCCAACCCATCCAGCCAGAGGTTACTCTTTCAACCTCTGTGCCCACAGAAACCGGGGAATCCATTCCTAGGGAGTCTCCTCAAAGAGACTCAACTATTGTTCGTGATCAGTCGCCCCAGATCACCCTAGAACATCCTACAGAGGAATTCGTTTCCTCTGCCACGCACACATTAGGACCAAAACTTCTTTCAGAGAGAAGTAGTGAGCACAGAGACGAAGATACTCTAGACAAGTCTCCCAGTCAACAGAAGGACATTCCAATAACCACCTCTGGAGTGGATTTGGACACTGTTCTTCACAGAACTTCTGTAGAGATCGAAACTCAGATTTCTTCTCGAGGATCAGAAGGAAATCCTTCCACCCCCATCGTACAAACAACGGTGAACGAAGGTGTCCCAGGAACAGGGACTCACTTTGGAGATGAATGTGTTCCTCCAGAGGTTACACAAGGAACACAAGTATCAAGGGATGAGTTCCAAACCCTTGTCACCTCTGTGAACCAAACATTGAAAGAGTTGCAAAGCTCTTTCAAATCCTTTACAGAGACAACATCTACGGCAATCCTGAAACTGAACACCAAAATGGACAATCTGTCCACAGAGGTAAAAACCGCCATCTCAGAGATGAAGTCTTCTACCGAAACTACTGCCAAAGCAACAGCCACTTCTGCAGCTCAGGAATTCGGAACAACTGCAACTTCTGCTTTCAGGGACTCTGTCAAAGATTTCCTTGAACAAATGAATACGCAATCCCACAGAGCAGAGGGCATCACTCCTGCAGACTTACAGAATGCCCTATCACAAGTACAAGCAGAGGCAATACGCAACTCGACAATAATGCAACCAAAAGACTATATGACCAGAGCACAGCTTATAGAGCTCGGACAGAACGTCATTAACCAGGTCACAGAAGTCATTGTCTCCTTCACAACTGCAAATGCCAACTATGTCAAGGATTTCAGAAAGAGTATCGGCAGAATGCGTTTCAAAACAGAAGCAGAGCTTGCGACATTGATTGGCCTCTGCGATGATGTCTGTGAAAAGTTGATGGCAGCAGGAGATGAATTACCGAAGAAGCCCAACACTTCTTGCAGAGCAGAGGGTACTTCTGATAAAAGTCAGGATGATTCTGATGATGACCAACCTGGTCCATTAGATAATCCTGAGGGGGAGAATCTAAGAGAGAAAGCTACGAGCAGAGGAATACAAAGTCCACCAATCGCAGCAGAACCAATCAACCAAGCCCCTCCAGAAGAAACCCAACAACAAACCCAAAAGACCACAGAGACAACACCCATCTCTGTGGAATCATCTCCTGACGAAACCAAAACTCCAGAAGCAGATCAGCAAGCCACAGAGGCAACAACCGCCCCTGAGGTAATCATTTTGGAAGAAACAGATGAACAAACCACAGAGAAAACACCCACCTCTGTGGAAACACCCCAAACCATACCCAGAAGAAAGTCGATTGCCACCAAACCAAAAAGAGCAACGACCTCTGCTTCTGATGTTCTGAAAAGAATGCACACAACAATGAGTGATCGAATGGCACAGAGAGAAGAAGAAAGGAACAGGTTCACTTTAGCTTTCAAAATGGCAAGAAGATTTAATGTCAATACTTCATCAACAGAAACTGAGCTCGCAGAAGAAGTCATCAAACAACCTCCAACAGAGGTTACATAGCAAGTCAAGCCAACAGAACCATCGCCACAAAAGTCCTCTAAATCACAATCGTCAAAATCCACAGAGGCAACCTCCATCAAACCAACAGAAGTGCCAACCTCAAAACCCACAGAAGCAACAGGTTCTGCCACGACAATAGCAAAAGATAAGGGCAAAGGGATACTGACAGAAGAGCCAAAGAAGAAGAAAACATTGCCAAAGCCAACAGAAAAACTAATGAAGAGTGCGTTTGACGCCTTTCAAACCCCAAAACCCGAAGAAGTTGACTGGGCACATGGATTGAAGCCTCTGTCAGAAATTCCTCTAACTGGTAGAGCTGCAGAAGTTGTTCAACAGATGGAGAGTCTCAGAAGACAAATTCCACGACCTGGTCCAACACATGAAGAGATGGAAGAAGTGGTATACAAATACCTCTACAAACAATCCTATCAGACAAATCATCCAGTAGATCATGTGACAGATCCAAGGATCAGAGAAGAATTTGAGAACATCTTCACAAGAACAAAGCCAAGAACCAAAGCAGATGTCTTCTCAATTCACAAAATCAAAAAGGCGATCTTCTGCAGATTCTCCTTCACAAGAACCTATCCAAGGGTCAGGTACAATCTTTACAAAGTCAGAAGAGAGAACAATTCAGAATCTACCTTCGCTGATGCTGATTTAAGAAACATCAATCCTTACGATCTACCTGACCTTCTGCAATGGACAAAAGACAACTACAACACATAGCCTAATACCAGAGCCTATCAAGTGTTGAGAAAAGCGATGAGGGAAAAGCTTCTGCTATACAGCATGATAGATTTTCAGCTGGGAAAGGATCTTGGTCTCAAACATCTAGATCTACGACCACCAGAAGATCGCTGCCCACCAGACGCTGTGCCCAACTCAATCATCAGAGAACCAAGATTTGGGTTAGTATTTCAAAACCCACAACACCAGGTTAAACTTTTTGTACTCATGGATTGTCAGAAGTACGCAATCAGTACTCTGAGCAAATTCAGAGCAAGCCTTGTAAAATACAGAGGTACAGAGAAAATGGATAGAGATGATGCAGATACTTTCATCAGAGAAATAGACTCAACAATCCGCCTAAGAGAACTCTGCATCAGATTCTACAAAGAGATCAGAAAAGTCGGCAGAGACAACAGAAGCTACAACGATTTCAAAGATACCAAAATCTGATTCTCAGACCTCCAATCTCTGCAAACAAAGTTAAAGTTTATCTTTCATTGTACTCAAATGTAAAATGCCTCTGGCATATTTCTAAATGAAATAAATTTCGAGGTATTGTTTAACCTCTGTCTTATCTAACTTAGCGAAACTTAACTCAAGTTCAAATTTTTTATTTTTCACTACTTAGGGGGAGATTGTTAGCTTCAATCTTTCTAATCATAGAAGTATTTAGAAGTAGTGAAAAATAGGCTAAGTGAAGAAAGCCTCTTACAGAGGCTCTGCCGGACTTACCGAGAGATCAAGATCAAGAATCTACAGAAGCTAAAAAGGCGCGCTACAGAAGCACTGTCATACGCGCAAAGAAGTAGTGAAAAATAGGCTAAGTGAAAAAAGCCTCTTACAGAGGCTCTGCCGACATTACCGAGAAATCAAGGTCAAGAAGCTACAGAAGCAGCAGAGGCTTCCTACAGAAGCTCTGTCATACGCACAAAGAAGACCAAAGACTCAGAATCCGGCGAAGACTGCTCCACAGAGGACCAGACCGCAGAACCTCTGTAACTCATTACAGAGCCTCTGTGGTCCTCACTGAGACTTGAAGATATTTATAATATCTTGCTACTGTTCCAAGACCTGTTCATCAACTTGCATGGCAACTTGCCCTGTCCAACTTCAACATGTGTCAAACTCTGAATGGACTTAATAGGGCTTAGTACATAATAGACGTGTGCGCCATTTAATGCATTTACCAATAGTACATCTGCTCCATTAAATGCGCATGGCTCAAACAACTGTTCACACCATCCAGTTCACTATTCATGCCGTAAAAGGAACAGTGACCTACTTCATAGTCTTCTAAGAGTAGTATAAAAGGAAGTCTCATGTTGAGATCTTCCTAAGGACGATTACACAAGGAATCACTAATACTCTCAAGCTTTATTGTCAAATATCTGAGTGTTATATTCTCACACACACCAACAGTTCTTAATCTGTTCTGCGTGTTGTTATTATATTTTGAATAACAGTAACTGTTCAAGAAATCCTTTTCATTCTTTACTGTTTTCTTTATATGTGTGCGTTCTAATATCTATCAAACATATCTGTTAGTTTAATACGCTTCCGCATCAAACTCTAAACTCAACTAATAGACTGTTAATCTTGATTAAGTGTATCTGGGTTCCAACACAAGTCTTCAGTCTGAACCGCAGAGGCTCTGTCAAGGGTGACAGAGGTTCTGTGGTTGGTTCCTTGGTGAGCATTCTTCTGTAGATCCTTCTTTGGTCCTTTGTGAGTAGTCTTCACTGGCTTCCTTGTCTTTTGCTGTTGTCCGCAGAGGCTCTGTTATTGATAACAGAGGTTCTGCGGTCTTGGTCTTCTGAAAGCGTCCTTCTGTAGTTTCTTCGGTCTTTGATTACTCGATCAAACTTCCTTTGATTCTTCTGAGATGCCCGGCAGAGCTTCTGTTGCACTCAGCAGAGCTTCCGTGGAAGTTCTTCTGTACTTAGCCATTTTTCAATACTTCTAATTTTTCAGAATATTGGAGCTAACAAAAACCTCCAAGAACTTTAGATCGATTGATGAACGTCGTTAAGATCCAAACCGAAAAAAAAACGAATTCTATGAATCGTTGATGAAATTCAGATCTGAACGTTTTATTTCACTCTAAATCCACATGCAAACAGATCTTGTGAAGCTCAAAACAATTCATCCACATAAAAAATTTCGGATCTTGAAAATTCTCGCGAAGAACACTGAAAAACTCTCGAAATTTTCAAAAATCGTCAAAACTTGTCGAAATTCGATTCTAAAAATTAGAGATGATCTGGAAACGAATATCGAGCAAATATTCAAGAGCATAAGAGATTTGAGCAAACTTACATGTAGATCGGGCAAATTAACTAGAAATATCGAGATCCGATGATCGTATCGAGAAATGTTCATCGATTTGGCTCTGATACCAATTGTAGAAATCAGGATTCAATCTTACAATCAATTAAGATCAATCAAACAGTAAATGATAGAGAATTGGATCCAAAAGTATTGTATTCAATCAAGAACAGATTACAAATCTAGAGAGAGAATCTCTCAAAGATTACAAAAGTGAATACAAAGATATGCGGAAAGTTATGCGAAAGATTAGTTAGCTTAAGGTTACTAACAACTATATATACTGTAAGGAAATACTAAAGATACAGTACATATATGTGAAAGACTAATAGAACTTCTGAGTCTTCAGTCCATATTCCAACACTTAGTGATTTGACAAAACTTTGGATCTAACATAAACAAGTTAAGAACACTAAGTTTGTTGCACTAGAATTAAGATTGAAAGGAGATAAGAATATTAAAGATAAATATTCTAACACTAAGAGAGAAAGAAGAAGATGGCCGAGCACTTCATTTCTGAAGTAGGGTTCTTCTTATATACTGCATGCATTTAATGCAAAGCAGTATAACTTTACACGTGGCAACAACTGATTAGTTGCATGGTTTGACCTTTGTAGACAACCTTAGTAGCCGCATGATGTACAGTGTAGAATCAGAGTTGGTTGTACGATCCTGGACAGAAGGGATGTCCGTTCTGACAGTTCGTACGGAGACGTGCAAGGGGGTAAGACAAAAGTAACTTGTAGAGTAAACCTCATGATCAACGTTCGTTGAACAGTACTTTATCAGCGAGTGATAAAGCTCAGCGATTGCTGAAGTTTTCTACTTGATACTTCACGTTGAGTGGGCAAGTCTTGGCTTCGCTGATATCCGCATAAGTTCATTAGTAGACTTGTCGCCGTTCTTGAGCTTGATCTTCGACTTCAGCGTATAACATATTTGACGTGAAAACTTGTCTTCAGGGATCATAAGTAAACAACTAAAACTTATCAGCGACCACCAATAGGACTGAACAGGCTCAGAGCTTTATGGGTGAACAGATTCGCTGAATGTCTAAACTAAAGAACATGAGTTTCCTATCAGCGGTACTGTAGAGACATAGTACTTATCAACGATAGTGAAACTCTAATACATATTGTCTACTTACAATTTTCACTAAGTGTTTCTTAAAGAGTCATTATCAAATCACTGAGGGTTTGGATCAACAATCTCCCCCTATTTGATTATGACATAGCAACAAAGAAAATTGCTATGTATAAAAACATAAGGATAAAAAGAACTCATAAAATATTTGTCCCTTTTTACTGTTTTCTGGGATCTTTTCAGTACTGATGGAGTAAAGTACATTCGCTGATTTTTGTTAGACCCAGATTTAATAGGTAACAACGATTCAATGAGGAATAACAATAACAAATAACGATTTCAATCTGTCATCCCTCTCGTATTCATAAATCAAGATAGTTTACAAAGGTTTGAATGAAAAACAACTATCTCTCTCTAAAACAATTAAGCTCTCTGAATAACTAATGAATCGTCTTCGAACGTCTAACCTAATTCCTAAGGTTAACATAAACTTATATACTAAGGCTTTAGACAATAAGGCCTAAGCCCGTTAAACACAAAGCTAAGCCCAAATAACCTAATCTAAGCCCTTTTATAATTACAGGATTTTACAATGAATTAATTAAACTCTAATTAAGCTCTAATAAATTATTTATATATCTTTCTAATATGTAGGACATTTATGGTCCTAACAAACTCCCCCTAAAGATATATAAATAAAAATTGGTCTTGAAATCTTCAAGTCTTGATCTTCTCTTCCTTTTGAGTCATTGAAACACTTCGGCGTTGCTTGTCTTCATGTCTTTTACCGCTCCCCCTTGAATAAAGGTCTTAGTCTTCAAATCTTCAACTTTAAGAACTTGTAGAACCAGTATGCTCGAAGGAGGAAACAATTTGAAGCGAACACCATTTGATAAACGATGAGAAGAGTTGATCACTTGTAAGCACTTTGAAGTCTTTTCGGATTTCGGAACTTAACTGTTACTCCCCCTCGATTTTTGCATGGGGACTTCAGTTACTCCCCCTCGGCTTTAGCTAACTCCCCCTCAACTTGATATGTGGTGTCTTTGAATCTGTACCCTTTCTCCCTCTCATGATGAGTAGGATAATCCGGAGCATCATGTATGATCAAAGACAATAGTAGCGAGTAGCAAAAAATGCAGATAAAACAATAAGTAACCAGAACGGGGTAAAAAACTAACACAGAAACACGTTAGTAACTGTTATCACAACAATTTTAAAAATTGTGTGGCCTATGTTCAGAGTTGGCTATAGGGTATCTCTGATAGGACTTCCAGTTATCACTGAAGTAAAATGTTAAAAATTACTTCTCAAACTGTTCCGGCAATATCACGAAGATATGCGAGTGGAATCACAAAGACTCGTGCATGTGTGAAAGAAATAAGATAAATCTGTTGGGCTCAAATATTGACTTAACCTGGGACGCAAGTTAAAATCAATCAGACACATTGATTAGAATATGAAGTTCGGAGACCGGAGCTGATGTCTTCCTGTTTCAATATCTAAGACCTCCGAGTGAGGAATAGATAGAGTATGTGCTAAATCTCCGTGAATATATAAAACAAGCATCTGTTGAGAGATACTTGAGTAGCTGGGTGGGGTGACACGAGTTATCGACACTGGGTCCATGTCTGTTTCAATATTCATCTCCAAAGAACGAGAATGAATAGATTGTGTGGTTACCCGGATAACTGACTCGGTTTGGTAAGGACCAATAATTCTTTTAAGTCCTGTCACAGCCTCACCATATTCTTTTCTCACCAAACTCATCTATCAATCTAGACCCCTCACTGTTGTCTATAAAGGATGTGTTTCTTGGGTAGGTCCTTCCGGTTCTGGCTTGACCATAGAAACAATGTAAGACCTAACACTCCTTTCATGCATCGAGTATAAAAGTTTAGTAAAACAGTGAAGTACGAGTTCTAAACTGAGGTGTTTAGAAGTCACAACGTTTAAGAACGAGTCCTGATCTGAGATGATCAGAAGTCAATGTTGAAATACCAGAATTTCAAAAAACAACATCAAGCGCAAAATAGAATGACTTAGTAAGCACAGTGTTTGCAAGAAAGAGACAATGATCAGAAAGTTTAATTGTGAAGAACAAGTCACAATTAACATATCAGATAAGAATTGAATCATTTGACAAGAAATAGCGAACTTTGAAAACAACTGGGAATTCAAACGAATGTATTTCCATCGAAAAATCAACAAATAGGAGAGACATGGAAATAACTAAGTCGAGAAAATGACACGTGGCAATCATGGAAGTTAAAATTGGAAAATAACAAACACAAGTTAGTTATTCAGAATTAATTGCCACGGTCTTTGAATTCAGTTGAAGTTCACTTACCTTTCATATGATAGTACTCCCCCTCAAAATTGGCATAACCTTTGAATGATGTCATGTGAAAAATTGTTCATAACTGAGCGCACATGACATACCTGCAAAACAGATTAGACAGATTTTGGTATCCATCCATTGATGGATCCTTGATGGTTAGATGCCCTATGAGGACCTGGGATACTATAAGTACCATACCAATACTTAGCATGGTCTTTCCTCACAAAGTCACTTGTTCCACAATAAGAACAACACAGCTTTTGCGCAGATAAGCTGATCAGTTTATTAACAGAATAAACACGATCAATATTCACAAAAGATTTAGCATGGAAAGCTATGTTATTCTTGGCATTCTTTACAGGGACGGATGACTTTGGAGTAGGAGTGGTTCCTTTAACTCTCCACTCCATTTTTACTTTCTTGAAAGATGGATTATCATTATTATCAACACGAGAATTATAGAAAAGATTTGAATGTCGAATCTGATCTTTTGAAAAATCATTTGATTTGACAAAAATCTTTGAATCAGATTTAACCTTTTGTTTCTTCAAAGACTCGGTAGTTAATTAAGATAATCTCTTTGTAAGCTTGGAAATCTCGGACTGAAAAACCTTCCTCTCTTTTGAAAAATCATCTTTTAAACATTTGGCTCTAAAACCTTCAACTTTCCCTTTCTTAGACTCCTTGATTAGAACGTCTAATTCTTTCTCCAAATCGGATATTTTCATAGAAAGTTCTCCATTCTTTTTGGAGAAAGAATTGCGTTCTATTTCAAACTTCTCTCTTTCTGAAATTAAGACCCTTTCAAAGTCGGAGATCTGTTTTGAAAGTTTTAAACACATAAGCTCAAGTCTCTTTTTCTCTTCAAGAGAGGTGGATGAAAAACCAGATTGCTTTTGAATAAGCAATAGTCTTTCTTTTTCAAAACTTTCCTTTTCCTTTTTAAAAAACTTTTCAAGAGAGGATAATTTACCTTTAAGTTCAAGGTTTTCACGGTTCAGGAGTTTACTTTTCCCTTCTTCTTCAGCTAGCTTCTCAGAACTGTTCCAGATTTGAGATTTCAATTCCTTCAGTTCTTTGACGTACTTGTTGATCAAATCATCTGCTTGTTTGACATTCTTTTCATGTCGTCTTTCTTGCTCTTTATCAGTCTTTCTGATATCATCTCGTGATGATAAACCAGATAGCTTCCTTTTCAGCACTGTGTTTTCAGATTCTAGGATCTTTGCCTTTTCTTCAAGGGATCGAATCTTCTCTTCTTTGGCTTCGAAATCTGCAACTCTTCGTTTAAGTACAGAAGCTTCAGCACTTGTTGATTCACTTTTCTTCAAGTCAGCTTCTCTTTCAAGATCATAGATTTGTTGCTGGAGATCCAAGTTGCTTTTCTCTAGATCAGAAATTGTTGCCTCCGAAGCTTTTGTGTTCTTCTGATAAGTTTCACAACTTTCCCGAAGAGCATCTCTTTCTTTTATCAAGGTCCTTGTGTTATCAACGTAGTAGTTGATTGTCATCTGAGAGCAACGGGTGAGTTCTTCCAACCTTTTTATTTTATCCATTGGATTCTCAGGCGGAGGAGTATACAAATCTCGAATTCTTGACATTGTTACCTGAAAAGGTATGATCGTTAATCGGTGTTAATTTGAAGAATAAAACTTGCGGAAGAAAATCAAAAATTAAATCAGAAAAACAAATTTATAAAATAAATTTGTTTTCAAAAAAATAAGATCTCATTATTATCGAATTCGAACGAACAAAATCACTCTTCGAGAATAAAATCTGCAAGATAAACAAACCAAGTTAGATCAAGAACGACAACTAAAATCACATAAAATGATAATAGTCTCTAATAATAGCAGATCGTCGCAAAAAGTCTCAAACGTCACAAAATAATTGCAAATCGATCGTTTAAGAAAAATCGCAACTTTTGTTGAAAAACTTTTAATCACGAGACGTGCGGTAACTCGGGTACCGACGAGAACTTACCAAAACACAACTTACCGGGTGAAGTGGAATTTACCGGACGAAGAATGGTTTACCGGACAATGTACTTTCCGAACAAAAGAACACTTACCGGGTGAACAAGAACTTACCGGATGAAAGGCGTTTTCCGGACGATATTACTTTCCGGATGAGATGCGATGGTCATAGATATGTGATAAAACAAAAGTAAGCTCAATCAACACACAAAAATAATTAAGTGATCCTACCAGCTGATAGATACAGCTACGAGATGCTATGTATGTGGCAGTGAGTGAGAAGAGTGAAGTGAGATGAAAAGCATGCAACTTAAGTTGTGGTTTATTATGTGTATGCATGTGCTTCACGTAGGGTTCACTGGAAATATGTATGGTCAACGAGAAAAGGAGAAAGTCAAGGAAGGTAGGCTGGAAATGAAGTTATCTGGAAAAGGCTTGCGGGAATTAGAGTGTCCGGAAGAATGAGGACGTCCGGAAAATTCCTCTTATCCGGAAAGATTAACTGGAAACCAAAAGTGTCCGGAAAAAAAAATTTATCAGGAGAATTTTGTTTTATCCGGGTACAATTTTATCCAGGAAATAGAGGGTATCCGGGAACCAGAGACATTCCGGATGGATTTGTCCAGATAGTGGTGAAAATTAGGAAACTTACCCGGAAAGATTAGAAACGTCCGAACACTGCGTCTGGTTGTGAAATTCGGATAAGGATTCGATAGGGTTGCTTGATTCCACTCCTGTATGGTTAGATTTTGACCAAAAACACAAAAACAAACACACCCAAATCGATTTCTAAGCAAAATATATCCTATTTTCAATAACCCCCACAAAAAGATTAAGAACACCAAAAGATTCAAGAATTGATTTTTTTTTAATTGAAAGATTAAACCTTTTGGGAATCGATACAAGCACAAAAAAACCCACAGATAAACGCAAGTAATCAATCGAGATCAAACAAACGAATTAATAAAACAACGAAAAAACTTTGCAAACCCGATTGACGAACGTTTTCTTCAATAAAAACTGCTGTATTTCGAAAACAATCTGGGAGCTTTCTGGACGTCGAATGATTAATCCCACCGGTCAGAATGTAAAACAATATGTCCCGAAGCTACTGTCCAAAAATCGCGACGATCCGACGGTTCAATCTCCGGGAATAGGCGAAACGGCTGGCTGTGATTTTCCAGAAAATTCAACTACGAAAAATTTGATTTTTTCTTGTGTTCGTTCGATTTCTTTCGTATCTTCAAATCACCGATTCGGCTCTGATACCAATTGTTAGACCCAGATTTAATAGGTAACAACGATTCAATGAGGAATAACAATAACAAATAACGATTTCAATCTGTCATCCCTCTCGTATTCATAAATCAAGATAGTTTACAAAGGTTTGAATGAAAAACAACTATCTCTCTCTAAAACAATTAAGCTCTCTGAATAACTAATGAATCGTCTTCGAACGTCTAACCTAATTCCTAAGGTTAACATAACCTTATATACTAAGGCTTTAGACAATAAGGCCTAAGCCCATTAAACACAAAGCTAAGCCCAAATAACCTAATCTAAGCCCTTTTATAATTAAAGGCTTTTACAATGAATTAATTAAACTCTAATTAAGCTCTAATAAATTATTTATATATCTTTATAATATGTAAGACATTTATGGTCCTAACAATTTTTTTTTGAACTTCGTATAAGGTTACAAAGGGAAGTGGAAAAATTACAAGTACAACAAATAACATTACAAGTACAAAAGATATTAGCTGATAAAGAAAGAGGAATTACAGGGCAATCCTATCAGCTATGAGGTTCTTCCTTAATGAGAAGTTCATCAAGGGTCTTTGTTGTAGGGATCATCCAGTCAGGGACTTCTTCTCCCTGATTTCTTCTTTCTTGGGCTTCCTTGAAGATCAAGGGTTTCATGAAGTGTCCGAGAAGATCATCTCTGAATCCACACCAATAGATGAGATCCCTGAGCTGTTCGATTGGAGTGATGGCTAGCTCAGAGATACGTTGAAAGTGTTCTCGTCCATCATAGTCATGAAAGAATATGCCATAAGGATTGCTTATGACTTTACCAGGGACGAAGCATTCACCAGGTGGCAGAGAGGTATCGAGCGCTGAGAGATCAGGATCATGACCAAGTACTTCATCGCATGAGAAACCAATACCTGTTCCGTTCCGGATAGGAGGACCTGAATTTGAAGGTTTTAACCTTTTCTTTGCAGAGGCCCTTTTTCTTTTTGGAGTAGGAGCAGCAGGAAGAGGAATATCCACAACAGAAGAAACCAAGTCAGTCTGTCGATTTAGAAGTTTTTTGACATGATCTTTGAATTTAGAACGTGAATGCTGAATAGCTATTCTGATCTCCAACCATTCAGAGAGACCGTACTTCGTGATAGCATCAGCATAGAAAGTTTCCTTGGTACCGTTTTCTCTGAATATCTCGACCTCAACAATTGGTACTTTGATGGTCGATCTTCCAGTGATGTGTACCTTGTTAATTCTGGTAGCTCAATATCGAAAGTGTACTTTCTCTTTGCACCATTTCCAGGTAGATTGAGATACCTTGGTCTTTTCTTCGACAATCTTCTGGGCGTCTTCCCATAACTGACGTTGGACTTCGATGGGAGTTCTTTTCAGTGCGGGGTCTTTCATCGATTGTTGGGCAAGCTGAATGGCGAGAGCCTTATCTTTTTCTTCAGCTTCCTTTCTTTCGGCGAGTAACCTTTCAGCTCTGAGGTGATCAATGAATTCCTTCTTTGATAACCTGAACTTTGTAGGAACATGAGTGACTTTGGAGCGAGGGAGGATGATTCGCTGATATTCGAACTTCTTGATTATTTCTTCTCTCCTTTTCTGATCCTCTTCACTTAGCTTTTGAGGAGCTAAGGAAGGTCTGTTTTTGCGAGAGAGCAATTGTTCTTCAGGTTCATCGGTCTCAGTGATTAAATCCAAGACCGGGATTATTTCTTCAGCGTTAGGAGCTGGAATTATTGTTGATGAAGTTGCAGCCATAGGAACTTCAGCTGGATCCTCAAACAGGGGAGAGGACTAGCTGAAAAATAGCGATTGTTTAAGTAAGAAGAGTTGGGGAAGAAAGAGATAGAGAAAAGAATATGGTTAAGTGTATAGAGGTTTTATGGAGAGGAGAACTGAGATTGAGAAGGGGTAGAGAAGGGATGTGGAGTAAGGGAAGGGGAGATATTGTACTTGACAAACTGGCTTTATTTGAAGGATTGATAGATTTCCTTCTGCAGCGAGGCCTTTGTTTTTGCCTTTATCAGTTTCAGATGCTGCAGGTTTTGTCTTAGTCGTCTCCCCTGATGGTTCATTTATGATGACCCCTTTTTGAGCAACTACCTTAGGCTGGACGAAGAAGTCGAAATCATCATCATCGTCATCATCATCGTTTTTAGGGGATGATGATGGTTCTTCGTCCTCAAGGTCGAGGTCTTCATCATCTTCTGCTTCTTCCTCAGCTTTAGTTTCCTCCTCGTCAGCGTAGGGTATGGTAACATCAGCATCAATTTCTAGATGCTCTTCGAGTTGCTCCCCCTCAGATACAGAGGGAGGTTTCTCGGTTCCCTCAGGGTTTTCAACTCCCTGAGGTTTTTCAGTTATAGTAGCAACAGCAGTAGTAGAACTCGTCTCCCCCTCAGCTAGGGGAAGGTCTTCAAGAGTTTTCTTCTCCCCCTCAACGTTATGGGGAAGGTCTTGATCCTTCTCCCCCTCTTCCACATGATGGATGGGGGAGGATACAACATTCTCAGCAGCAGCAGCAACATGCATTAGGTCCCTGTCTTCCAGGCCAGAGATCCCAACATAGGTTTCAATCTTGCTTAATCTGTATTCTAGGCCAGATATAGCAGGAGTGAGTCTTTGAAGATCTTCTCGATCCACCTGAGTAAAGTGCGAAGGAGCACAAGTGGCAGCATTCAGGCGGTCGAGGATTTGCTGCAGTACATTGGTGGCGGCGCTGACGTCGGTCCTTAAGAAGGACACTTCTCCCTTAAGATCTCCAAACTCTGTCTTCAATGATGTGACTTCATTGGACAGAGAGGTGAAGTTTGTGGAGAGAGTGTTGTTGGTAGTGGAGTGGTCAGCAAGAGTAGTAGCGAATTGGGCAATGTTGCTTTCCACTTTCTCCAGATCAGCACTGGAGGCCTTCTTTCCGACCTCTATGGTCAGCGTTTTTAGAGCGTCTCAAGCGTTTGTAACCGCTGAAGAGTTGGCAGTGAGAGTGGTGTCGAAGGATGCCATCTTTGTTTCCAGTGCCTTCAGGGAGGTGTTGATATCCCCCAAATTAGGACCTGAAACAGTTAAGAACTTGTGAACAAAGGAAAGCTCAGAAGTTTGGGGTTTTGAGAGAGGAGTATGTGGAGTTATGTGTATACCTGCGGGATGGTTGACGAAGTCCTCAAAGTTTCGATGACCTGTAAATGTTTCCATGTCATCTTCCAGTGTACCTTTACGCTGGGAAGTTTCTGCAGGTCCTTTATTTAGATCCTGTATCCGACGTAGTTCGTCAGCAGATGAGTCACTCAAATTAATGATCTTTGTTGTGGAGAATGGAGGAATAGATGGAGTGACCAAAGAAGTAGAGGGAGGAGTGATGGTTAAGAAGAGGGTTGTGGAGCGGGGTTCAGCGATGGATTCGCTGAGAAATACTTCTTCAGTCCTTAGAATGTCTGAAGAAGGGGGGTTCTGTTCCAAGTTTATAACCTCAGTGTTTAGAGACGCTGACGTTGGGATTGAAGGGGTGGCTTGAGTAGCTGTGGCAGAGCGTACCACGAAACTATCCAGCGACTCTTGTATAAGGTGAGTCGTGGAGTCTTCAGCCGTTGATGGATTGGAGGGTTGCTCCTTGGTTTTCTTGATCGTTGCGGATTCAAGTTGGGTAGTAGAGTGTTTCCTTTTACGAGAAGGAGTGGAGGGTGCAGCCTGGGTATCAGCGGGGAGGATTACCACTGAAGTAGCCACAGAAGTAGAAGAAGGATTAAAAATAGATAAGAGTGTAGAAAGACGTACCTCGTTTGGCAGGGGCTTGAAATCTAGAACTTTAGCGCCAACCTGAGAGAGTCTCAGGTTTCCTACCTTTAGGTATTCATCCCCAAGTCCGTGTAGAAAGATAGCACTGACAAACCTTGGATATGGAACGCAAGTTGGTATGTCATCCATGTTCACCCTGAACGCCAAATCGTCGTATATGATTGACGCCCAATCGATGTGAAGTCCCTTCAGCAGAGCATATGTTGGGGTTGGGATGCTTGGTCAGTTGACCAAACTTTTGCTGTTATGGAGCTAATCAGACGAGCGAAGATGAAATTCATCTCGCTGGGCATCATTGACTTCTTGATGGCAGTTAGCTTTTTGTCAGGGTTTTTGTCTCTCCCTGTGTCCCATGTGTAACCCATTGCATCAAAGAATGCAATCAGGGTTGCCCTGTCAGCAGGGTTCTTTTTAGGATCTGGTAGAGGGACAAAACGGTTTTCTTTGGTACTGGCAGGAAGGTTTAGAGCACGCCTGATATGAAACGGGGTGATCTTGGAAGTACCATGGTCTGTGTCACAGAGAATGACATCGACCATTTTCTTGGGATCTTTGGTTGCGGGCACCTGAGCTTGTCTGGAAGTATACCAGAACTGAGCTAGAAGAGAATGATGAGCAGGGGGTGCAATGGTGAGAGCGGTTGAAATGGGGCAAGTTTTAAGAAAGTTCACAGCATCATCAAAATGTGTGACAGGTTTCTTTTCAAGGAAGTCGAAGAGAGCATAAGGATTATTGTGTTGAAAGGTAACCTTCTTGAGATCGAATTTAACCTAAGGAGCCTTTGTGAACTCAGTTACTTCAGCAACAGTGGAGGTTTTATCAACAAGAGCCTCAGTAGTAGATGCCATTTCTGTTTATCACATATAAACATGAAGAAGATGAACAAAAACAATCTTAATGTGGAAAGATTTGCCAAACAGATGTTTTTGAATTTTGTCCATTTCATTCAGACAAAAATGCCTTAATGAAGATTAGGGTTTTTCTTGTTTTGAAAAAGAAATACAAAACATAGAGAGCATTTGTTTTCCAGTTTCTGTTTGAAGAAGAGATTCTGGAAAAACATATGAAGAACAAGTTTAAGATTTTGAATTTAAACTTTAAGAACAACCATGAAGATTGTGTTCATAAAATCATGAAAAGAAAATGATTTCATTTTAAAAAGGTTTCTTTTGTTTGATCTATTAATAACAAGAATAAGATCAAAAACAAGTTTATAAAAGGTAAATAATAAGAATATTAACCTTAGATGATGAAGACGAACAAGTTCTGGAAAATGAAGAGTTCGAAATGCAACAATGTTCTTTTCTTGAAGAAGAAGTTGTTCGCGTAAAGAAAAAAATATAAACTCGAATGGTTTATATAGTGAGAGTAGAGAGAGAAAAACTATGAGCGGGAAAAGTTTTTCATGATGACACGGATACGTGTTTGCATTTGATTGGATGAGAAAACGAAACGTGCAAACGTGTGTCAGAAAAAGAACGTGCCAGGGTTTATTCGTTTGATTACGTCATAAACGTCCTTTCATATTTTAGGATGTCTCTGAGGTTTTTAAAAGCCCAGGGACACTTTTGAAAACGTGGAGCACTGAACAGAAATATCAATGTTGGTTTTTAGAAACTTCAAAGTATCACTGAAAGGAAGAGATATTCAGCGATGTAATATGTTTTTGAAATCTTGCATTCATATGCGAAAGTCAGCGAGTAAAGAAAACATACCTTGATATCAGGGAATCAATTTTGTTCAGAGAGAAGGTGATAGAAATGGGTTATACAAGTTCATTGTTATCGCTTGATCAAATGTGAACCGCTGAAGATTTTACTCTTCAAAGTTCAGCATTCCAAGCTCGCTGATGAGAAAGTTGAATCTTGTCTCATCAAGAGGTTTGGTAAAAAGATCAGCTAACTGAAAGTCAGTTGGGATAAAATGAAGTTCTATATCACCATTCATCACATGATCTCTAATAAAATGATACCTGATTTCGATGTGTTTGGTCTTTGAGTGTAGCACTGGAATGTTGGCTATAGCGATGGCACTAGTGCTGTCGCAATAGATTGGAACATTCGAGAGCAGAAGGTCATAGTCCAGTAGTTGATTTCTCATCCACAAGACCTGAGAACAACAGCTTCCAGCGGCTACGTATTCAGCTTCAGCGGTTGAGGTGGACACTGAGTTTTGTTTCTTACTTGTCCAACTTACCAGCTTTCCACCCAGGAGCTGACAACCTCCTGTGGTGCTTTTCCTATCCAATTTGCAACATGCAAAATCACTATCTGAATAGGCAATTAGATCAAACCCTGAGTCTTTGGGATACCAAAGACCTAGGTTGGGAGTACCCTTAAGGTAACGAAAGATTCGCTTTATAGCGATCATATGAGATTCCTTAGGTTCAGCTTGATATCGTGCACACAAACAGGTTACGTACATAATATCAGGTTGGCTAGCTGTAAGATTTAAGAGAGAGCCGATCATCCCACGGTATGTCGTGCCATTTACAGGTATTCCAGAAGAATCCTTGTTTAGTGTCAGCGGTGGTGCCATAGGGGTTTTCATAGTTGAACTCTGAGTTAAATCAAATTTCTTCAGCATATGTTTAACATACTTTCCCTGATTAATGAAAGTTCCTTTTTCATTTTGTTTTATCTGAAGACCAAGGAAATATGTTAGCTCACCCATCATACTCATTTTATACTCTTCTTTCATCGTTTCAGAGAAACGAGTACAAAGGTCAGGGTTAGTAGAACCAAATATAATATCATCGACATATATTTGAACAAGAATGATATGACCTTTTACTTTTCTGAAAAATAGAGTTTTGTCGATTTTACCACGCTCAAATTTTTCGATAAGGAGATAAGAGGATAGAGTGTCATACCATGCACGAGGAGCTTGCTTTAAGCCATAGAGTGCCTTATCCAGTTTATAAACATAACCTGGATGCTTAGTATCTGAGAATCCTGGAGGTTGTTCCACGTAGACTTCTTCATTCAGCTTTCCATTTAGGAACGTTGACTTAACATCCATCTGATAAACTTTAAAGTCTCTGTGTACAATGTAAGCTAAGAAAAGACGAATGGCTTCTAGTCTTGCCATTGGAGCAAAGGTTTCGTCGTAATCTATACCTTCCTCTTGTCTGTATCCCTGAGCAACAAGTCGAGCCTTGTTGCGGGTTACATTTCCATGTTCATCCAACTTGTTTCGATAGACCTATTTAGTGCCTATCACTGACTTGTTAGATGGACGAGGAACAAGCTTCAAAACTTTGTTTCTTTCAAATTCAGTCAGGTCTTCTTGCATAGCACTGACCCAGTTTGGATCTTGGAGGGCATCATCTATTTACTTTGGTTCAATCAGAGAAATAAAGTTAACAAATAAACAGATATTACCTGCACTTCGTCGAGTCTGAACACCAGCGTTTGGATCACCAAGAATCTGATCAATAGGGTGATTAATAGTCCATCGCTGAGCCGGAGCATGAGTCGCTGACTCAACCTGAACTTAAGGGGCTGAAGATGAGGCTTCAGCAACTTCTGGTATATCATCCAAGAGAAGAATACGTGCATATGTCATTTCATTTACTGATTGCTGAGAAGTAGATGGTATGTCTGAGACATTAGGTTCAGAAGCAGGCATAGTGTCACGGACTTGTCTCTACAAGATCGCGTGCGGCCTTAGTTCTCGAACTAAGTCAGCCAAACTCCCGAAACAACCAACGATTAAGGCAAGTAACGAGAACACAAGAGACTATTAGAATGCAAAGGAACTTGTATTGCTTGAGAGAACTTACAAGAGAGCTTAGAAGAATACTTTGAGGTGTCTTGTGCCAAATGAGGCCACTACCTATTTATACTACTCTAGGGAACATTCTAGAGAATATCTATCTAGATATGTACATGGATCATTCTAGATCTATCAAGAGGGATTCTATATACAAGAGGCTTCTACCTCCTTCCATGGAGAGTCTTCTAGAAAGCTTCCACAAGGTCCTCCATGCTTCTTGAGTAGTGTAGAAGGTTCCGGATTCCGGTGAACCTTCGGGAAATCCGTCTCACGTTTGGCGGGTCGTCACATTCTCCCCCACCTAAGCTCGCGACGTCCTCGTCGTGCCATCTTCATGATATTCCTTGATCTTGTCCGCGAATTGCCACAATGTGTCTTGAGCTTCCCAACTTGCTTCACTATCGGGCATGTTTCGCCACTTGACCAAGTACTCTGTGTAGCTCGGCACTCCTCGTCTTGAAACCTTTCGATCCGAAAGAATTTCCTCAACCTCCCGATCGAAAGAAGTCACAACCGCAGTCGGTGCCCTTTTGGACACTCCCCGTTCCGGGTCTTCCATATCCTTGTGATAAGGCTTGAGAAAACTTACATGGAAAACCGGATGAATCTTCAACTTGGGCGGTAGTTGAAGTCGGTATGATACCTTCCCAACACGTCCAATCACTGGGAAGGGGCCTTCGTACCTTCGTATCAACCCTTTGTGCACTTTCCTCAATGATTTGAATTGTTGAGGTAGGAGTTTCACCATCACTTGGTCCCCAACCTTGAACTCGACGTGTCTCCTCTTTTCGTCCGCCCATTTCTTCATCTTCCTTGCCGCTTTATCTAATGAAGCCCGCGCCATATCCGCTTGCTCGTGCCATTCCTTCATGGTCTTGTACGCGGCCGGACTATTCCCATCGTAAGACGCGGCTAAGGCATTCGGGGTTAGCGGTTGCCGCCCCGTAACCAACTCGAAGGGACTCTTCCCTGTAGCCTCGCTTCTTTGCATGTTGTACGAGAATTGTGCAACATCAAGAAGTTTCGCCCAATTGCTTTGGTTGGCGCTCACGTAGTGTCGAAGGTAGAGCTCCACCAACGCATTTACTCTTTCCGTTTGCCCATCGGTTTGGGGATGGAAGCTCGTAGAGAAGTTCAAATCTGTCCCCATGATCTTGAATATCTCCGTCCAAAATCTTCCCGTAAACCGTGGGTCTCGATCGCTCACGATCGTATGTGGCACACCCCAATACTTCACCACATTCTTGAAGAAGAGCTTTGCCGTCTCTTCCGCGGTACAATCGGGTGGTGCGGCTATGAAAGTTCCGTATTTTGAGAATCGATCCACCACCACGATTATGCTTCCATAACCTTCCGTCTTTGGCAAGCAAGTGATGAAGTCCATGGAAACACTCTCCCATGGTCCCTTGGGTGTGGGTAATGGCTCTAATAATCCTCCCGGTTGTCGTTGCTCTATCTTGTCTTGTTGGCATACTAGGCACGTCCGAACGAATGTCTCTACATCGTCCCCCATCCTTGGCCAATAGAACGTACCTTCCACCAGTGCCAGTGTCCTCTTGATTCCTGGATGACCGGCCCACTTCGAATCGTGGCACTCCTTCAAGATAGTCCGCCTAAGGTCGCCCCACTTAGGCACGTACAACCGATCTCCTTTGGTGAATAAAAGATCTCCTTTGAGCCAAAATCTTCTTGTCTTTCCGTCCCGAGCCAATGCCACAAGGTTCTTGGCCATAGGATCATGCTCCAATCCCTCCTTGATTCGGTCTTGAAGAAAGAATTGGGGCTGAGTGATAGCCGCAAATTCCGCCTTGCGACTCAATGCGTCCGCTACCACGTTAGCCTTCCCCGGCTTATACTCCAAGTGGTAGTCAAACTCAGCTAGGAAGTCTTGCCACCGTGCTTGCTTAGGACTTAACTTCTTTTGGGTTTGGAAGTAACTTGTCGCCACATTGTCTGTCTTGATCACGAACTTCGACCCCAAGAGATAGTGTCTCCATGTCCTCAAGCAATGTATGACCGCCGTCATTTCCTTCTCTTGCACAGTGTACCTCCTTTCGGTATCATTCAACTTTCGGCTCTCGAACGCTATCGGATGTCCCTCTTGCATTAGAACTCCTCCAATGGCGAAATCTGAAGCATCCGTATGTAACTCGAATGGCTTGGTCACGTCCGGTAGTCTCAACACCGGTTCCTCGGTCACCGCATCCTTTAACTCGTCAAAGGCTGTTTGGCACCGCTCATCCCACTCCCAAGCCTTCGTCTTTTTCAATAGGTCAGTCAAGGGTGCCGCCTTGGCCGAATATCCCTTGATAAAACGCCGATAGTAGTTTACCAAGCCAAGGAAGGACCTCACCTCCGTAACCTTGGTTGGCGTCTCCCAATCCCGGATAGCTTTAACCTTTGCTCCATCCATCATTAGGCCACCGTCTTTGATCTTGTGTCCCAAGAATTCCACCTCCTCTTGAGCGAACGAGCACTTCTCCAATTTGACATAAAGCTCATTGTCTCGTAACACTTGGAACACTTGTTTCAAATGAGACACATGCTCCTCCAAGGTATGACTATAGACGACTATATCGTCTAAGTATACTACCACAAACTTGTCAAGAAAGGGGTGAAAGAGCTTGTTCATCAAAGTACAAAATGTAGCGGGAGCATTGGTCAAGCCAAATGGCATGACTAAGAACTCGTAAGAGCCATACCTCGTGACGCAAGTCGTTTTTGCTTCGTCTCCCTCGGCTATCCGTACTTGGTAGTATCCCGATCTCAAATCCAACTTGGTGAAGTATCTCGCCTTCCCCAATTGATCAAACAAATCCGCAATAAGAGGAATTGGGTATTTGTTTTTGATAGTTACCTTGTTTAGCGCCCGGTAGTCTATGCACATTCTTAAGGACCCGTCCTTCTTCCTTTGAAATAGTACCGGTGCACCATAGGGAGCTTTAGAGGGTCGGATGTACCCCGCATCAAGAAGCTCCTTGAGTTGCCTCCGCAACTCTTCTAACTCCGGTGGAGGCATTCGATATGGGGCTTTGGAGGGTGGCTTCGATCCCGATTCCAACTCTATCGCATGGTCCACCTCCCTCCTAGGTGGAAGTCTCTTTGGTAACTCTTTGGGCATCACGTCCTTGTACTCAACAAGAACCTTCTCGATCTCTTCCGGTATCTCCTCCGTGTTTCTCCCACCATCATCCCCTTGCCTTGTAACCGCCAAGTAGCAAGGCTCGTTCTTGTTGTATCCCTTCTTGAATTGCATGGCTGATAGGGACTTGGCACTACTCTTAGGCCCGCGTTCCGTACCCACCATACAAGTCTTTCCCCCATCTAGGATACATAACGAATTAGCGAATGGCATAGGGAAAGCACGTACCTTATCGAGGAAGTCTAACCCGAGCACCACTTTGAAGTCATCCATGGGAACCACCGAGAAATCGATATCTCCTTCCCACCCACCAATCTTTGCTCGTACATCTTTGGCTACACCATGGATTGGTTTGGCCGTAGAGTTCACCGCTTTGATAGTACCACTCCCTTTTGTCGCCTTAATCCCTAGCCTTGCGGCTTCCTCAATGGACATGAAGTTATGAGTAGCACCCGTATCGACAAGAGTACGTACCTTATTTCCATTGATGATAGCTTCAACGAATTGCAACCCCTTGTTGGCTATCTTGGCCACCTCAGTTTTGCCTTTGATTGCGTTTAAGATCCGCATCGACCCCATGCATTCATCCCCGTCTTGAGAGCAACCCTCATCTCGAGTTATGGCATGAAGCTTAGCTTTGCTTGGGCAATCTCGGGCTCGGTGTGGTCCATCACAAAGGAAACACCTATTGTTCTTGTAGGTCGTCCTCAAGTCTTTGTTCTTCCCGGTTGGTGGCTTTCGTGCATCATCATTTCTTGCTTGGGTAGACTTCTCTCCCCCACCTTTCTCATGGTTACCCCTCCGATCCTTTGGCTTCGACGGTTCCTTCTTGCTAAAATCGATCAAGGCCTCTGCCTCAGCAATAGCCGTTGCGAGATCTTGTACCCCACGTCGCCTCAACTCCGTCTTGGCCCATGCTTGCAAGCCATCAAGAAAGTAGAAGAGAGAGTCTTTGTCGGAAAGATCCGGGACCTCCAAGACAAGATTGGTGAAGTCCTTCACATACTCCCGGATCGTTCCGGAATGCTTTAGCTTACGAAGACGACTCCTCGCCTCGTCCTCGGCATTCTCCGGATAGAATTGCTTCTTAAACTCGCGAATGAAATCACCCCAAGTAGAAATGTTACACGTTCCTTTTTCGATATCTCCATATCGACGTCGCCACCACAAAGCCGCGGTATCCTTCAAGTACCTCGTGGCCGTCTTGATCTTCATCGCATCCTCCACGATGTTGACCCCATCCATGTATTGCTCCATTTCCCATAGAAAATCATCAACCGCCCTAGCTTCCCGCTTTCCCACAAACGGTGATGGTTTCGGAATCTCAACCTTTGGAGCATGGTTGCTAGTGTTGCCACCTCCACTAGCCATGGCCCGTTTAGCCAAACTTAAGTCGGCTTGGATCTCCTCCAAGCTTTGGTGAATCGTGGAGATCTCTTCTTCCACTTCACCTCGAAGCTTAGTTAGCTCGCTCATGAACATACCTCTTAAGTCATGAAGCTCGCGTCTCAAGTCGCCACCCAAGACATTGAGGGCGCTCTTGAAATCATCCCGCATATCGGCAAAGTCGGAGTCCAAACCTTCCACATGTTGGTTTACCTCCTCAACTTGTGTCTTTATCTCGGCCACGGATGTCTCTACACCCGTCATCCTCATTTCCAAGCTAGAGAGTAAATCTTTGGACTTACCTCGGTTCTTGTTAGCTCCTTCTTTGCGAGACTCTTCTCGGCCACGGTTCTCGTCAGCAACGGATGCAGTAGCAACGTTCTTATCGGACTCCTTTGCCATGCCTTCAATCGACCCGCTCTGATACCAAATGTCACGGACTTGTCTCTACAAGATCGCGTGCGGCCTTAGTTCTCGAACTAAGTCAGCCAAACTCCCGAAACAACCAACGATTAAGGCAAGTAACGAGAACACAAGAGACTATTAGAATGCAAAGGAACTTGTATTGCTTGAGAGAACTTACAAGAGAGCTTAGAAGAATACTTTGAGGTGTCTTGTGCCAAATGAGGCCACTACCTATTTATACTACTCTAGGGAACATTCTAGAGAATATCTATCTAGATATGTACATGGATCATTCTAGATCTATCAAGAGGGATTCTATATACAAGAGGCTTCTACCTCCTTCCATGGAGAGTCTTCTAGAAAGCTTCCACAAGGTCCTCCATGCTTCTTGAGTAGTGTAGAAGGTTCCGGATTCCGGTGAACCTTCGGGAAATCCGTCTCACGTTTGGCGGGTCGTCACAATAGTGTTTAAAGGAATAGCTGAGATCAATGAAGTTTCAGCTTCACTAGTTTGCATGTTTGGGATGATAGTAGGACCATCATCTTCAACGGGATGAGTATGAGGGGTGGGAATATCTTTTGAATCACCCAGATGAGAAAACATCCATTGATTCAGTTCTTCAGTATCAGCAGAAGGTCGAGAATTTGCTGAACGGGATTCGTCAAAGGTGACGTGAATAGTTTCTTCAACAGTCTGTCTTCTTCGATTGAAGACTCTGAAGGCTTTGGAGATAGAAGAATATCCAAGAAAGATTCCATCATCAGCCTTAGAATCAAACTTTCCAAGGGCATCTCTGTTATTCAGTATGAAACACTGACATCCAAAGATGTGAAGAAAGCTAATTGAAGGCTTTCTCCCATGAAAAAGTTCATAGGCTGTCTTTTTGAATCTTTTGACTATCAGCCATCTGTTTTGCGTAAAACAAGCAGTGTTGACAGCTTCTGCCTAAAACTGAGTAGGTAGATGAGAATCGCTGAGCATTGAACGTGCAGCTTCAATGATAGTTCTATATCTTCTTTCAGCGACTCCATTTTATTGCGGTGTTCTCACTGAAGAGAAGTTGTGAGAAATACCCTTACTTTCAAAGAACAAATCAAGAGAACTGTTTTTGAATTCAGTCCCATGATCACTCCTTATTGAGCGAACGGTTATGTTGTTCAGGACTTCCATTTTCCTGACAAAGGTGATGAGTTCTTCAGGGGTGTCACTCATAGAACGGAGAAACATTACCCATGTATAGCGAGAGAATTCATCAACTATGACCAATGTATATTTCTTTCCAGCAATGGATTGTTTGTTAACAGGGCCAAACAAATCCATATGGAGAAGTTGTAGAGAAGATGACGCTGAGGAAACTTGCTTTGACTTGAAGCTTGCTTTGGTCTGCTTGCCTTTCTCACACGCTGAACATAAGGACTCCTTGGCGTATGAGTGTTGAGGTAGACCAGTGACTAGCTCTTTAGAGGAAAGAGTATTCAGTGTCTTGAAGTTGAGATGGGAGAGCCTCTTATGCCATAACCAGTTGGCGTCAGATGAGGCTTTTGAGAAGAAACAGGAGTTCTTAGTAGTTGTAGAGTCCATGTTTATAACGTAAACATTTTCCATACGATAATCGCTGAGAGCTATCTTCTCCTTTTTGTTAGTGACAAAGCAGGATTCCTTAGTGAAAATCACTTTGTTATCCTTGTCACATAGCTGACTAATGCTTAGAAGATTATGCTTCAGTCCTTCAACATATGCAACTCTTCCAAAGGTTGTTGTACCAATAGATAGTACACCAAACCCTAGGGTATAGCCTTTTCCATTTCCACCGAAAGTCACAGAGGGACCTTTTTCTTCTTTATACTTAGTGAGCAGATTCTTCTTACCAGTCATGTGTCTAGAGCATCCACTATCGAGATACCAGATACCCTTCTTAACATGCAAACAAGGAAGATTAGTTTGACTTGGGCACCCATTTCATCATGTTTACACACTTGTCAGTAGGGATAGAGGAAGTGGAAGGTTCAGCAGTCTTCGCAGCATTTGAAGATTCAACTTTAGTGTCAGTCTTCACTTTGGTTAATTTCTTAACCTCAGTGGTCTTCTTTGCCTTGGGGGCAGTAATCTTCACCTTAGCTAACTTTTCAGCTTTGGTGGCTGTGGGGCACTTACTAGCAATATGATTTGTAAGTCCACAGTGATAACATTTCCTATAACTAAAAGTAGCTTTAGGACCGTTTGCGTGTTGAGCCTTAAATTTTAAATGAGCAGAGCCAGCACTAAGTATACCCTTGGCATTGGAAATAGGAGGAACTATCAGTTCTTCAGATTTCTTACCAATAATATCCACTTTAATTCTAGGAGTAGATCGCTGAATAAATCCAGGGATCTTATTCTTAGAAGCAGAGGGATAGCTCACTGAAGCTTTAGAAGCGTTCAACTTTTGGATAAATAATTTTCTCTTTACCTTTAGAAGTTAAGGTAGAGATTTCCTCAGGGATAGGAGGTTTTGAAGAGGAACACTGAGAAGATGAAGTGTCAGGAATAGAGGAGACAAACATTCCAAACTTAAGCATGGAATGGTCAGTGGTTGGTTCTTCAGCGTCAGCTTTGTAACTAAGACCACGTTTGTCACTCAGAGGAATCTGAGACTTGATTATCTCAGTGATCGTTGTTGAGGATTTATACCATCCATCAACAGTAGCTTTTTCAGCTTTTAATGTAGCGATAGCTTCTTCTCGTTCGATTTTGACTAGCTGATTTATATGAACTTGATCTTTCAAGTCTTCTTCAATTTTAGAAAGCTTTTCTAGTTGAAGGTGACAGCTTTTAAGTTGTTCAACGAGATCAATATTTTGATTTTCAACAACAGTTTTGCCATTCATGGAGTCATATAAACTCATAGTCAGGAGATCGATCGTTCGAAGACTATCAGCTTCATCAATATTTGAAATATTGGTAAAGAAGTAAGGTGATACCTTAGTAGCAGAGGTTGAAGCAGAGGGAATGTCAGAATTTTCTTCCTCATCTTCGATTTTGGCCATGAGACAGAGATTGGCTTCATCATCATCTTCTAAGTCAGATGATTCTTCTTCGTCCGAGGCAGCCCAATCATAGTCAGCCATAAGGCCTTTACCTTTCTTCTTAAAGCCTTTCAGCTTTGCGTACCTATCTTTCAGCTTTTGGTACTTGTCATCTCTAGACCTGGGGTTAGAGGATTTCTTGGAGAAAGCTGAGGTTCTAGAAACTTACTTTGACCTACACTCGCTAGCAAAATGTCCTATCTTTTCGCAGTTATAGCAAGTAGCAGTAGCTTTATCAACAGGAGTTGATGATCTAGGCTTATCAGTGATAGCAAGAGGTTTGTTCTTTCTGAAATTTTTCTTTTTGGCGAATCTCCCGATCTTATTAGATAGGAGAGCCGTAGATTCATCAAGATCTGAAGAGTCAGGATCTGATGAGCATTCAGAGTTAGTCTCCAACTCAGTGATAGTGATAGTAGATCGCTGAGTGGAAGGAGTCTCTGAGATTAAAGCAACAGGGGTGCATTTGGAATCTTTTACAAGATTCTTCTTAAGATGACTCGATTGCTCATGATTAAGCATCGTGCCATATATGGTAGAAAGAGTCCTAGATTTAAGATCCTTTGACAGCTTGAGATACATTGAATAACTGTCCCAGCTTCAGGTAAACATTCTAAGAAGTTTGTCAGGATTTCAGAGTTAGAATATTCCTTACCAACGGTTTTCAGATATATTATTAAACAGTTAAAGCGTTGGTGAACTTCAGAGAGAGATTCATTCTTACCACAAATGACGCTTTCATATTGTCTTACCAGGTTGATCTTGCGTGAGTCCTGGACTTCAGACGTACATTCATACTGAACACAGATTGTGTCCCACATGGCTTTGGAGGTTTTCAGGTTCATGACGAAATGGTAGACTTCGTCAGGAAGAGCCATGGAAAGAATGGATCTGACTTTGGTGTCGAGAGCCAGTTTCTTCTTATCCTCATCAGTCCACATATGAATTTCCTTTGGAACCAATCTTTCTGAAATAGCAGCTCTATTCTCAGAGGCTGGAACCTCAATATCAATTCTGACAGGGATGTATGGAGCATTTTTGATGTAATAAGGTATAGTTGGGTCTACACCTTCTAAGAAGAGTATCATCCTATTTTTCCATAAATTAAAGTTATCTCTGGAAAATCTAGAGGGTTTAGCAAGAGAACCATTATCAATATAGTTAGTGTTTGTTTTGGTAGCCATTTTAAGAAATAGCTAGGAAGAGAAAAGATTAGTATAGACAAGATCTTGTTTATGAGATTAAACAAATCCGCTCTGATACCACTTGTTGGTCCCGAAGGGTTATACAATTTTGTAGAAAGGGGGGTTGAATACAAACACACAAATTTTACTTTTCTAAACTGTTTATTGATATTTATCAAACAATTTACAACTTGTTGCGGAACAAGATTAAGGACTAAGCCTAATCTAAACAAGTTAAGAACACTAAGTTTCTTGCACTAGAATTAAGACAGAAAGGAGATAAGAATATTAAAGATAAATATTCTAACACTAAGAGAGAAAGAAGAAGATGGTCGAGCACTTCATTTCTGATGTAGGGTTCTTCTTATATACTGCATGCATTTAATGCAAAGCAGTATAACTTTACATGTGGTAGCAGCTGATTGGTTGCATGGTTTGACCTTTGTAGACAACCTTAGTAGCCGCATGATGTACAGTGTAGAATCAGAGTTGGTTGTACGATCCTGGACAGAAGGGATGTCTAATCTGACAGTTTGTACGGAGACGTGCAAGGGGGTAAGACAAAAGTAACTTGTAGAGTAAACCTCATGATCAGCGTTCGTTGAACAGTACTTTATCAGCGAGTGATAAAGCTCAGCGATTGTTGTAGTTTTCTACTTGATACTTCACATTGAGTGGACAAGTCTTGGCTTCGCTGATATCCGCATAAGTTCATTAGTAGACTTGCCGCTGTTCTTGAGCTTGATCTTCGACTTCAGCATAGAACATATTTGACGTGAAAACTTGTCTTCAGGGATCATAAGTAAACAACTAAAACTTATCAGCGATCACCAATACGACTGAACAGGCTCAGAGCTTTATGGGTGAACAGATTCGCTGAATGTCTAAACTAAAGAACACGAGTTTCATATCAGCGGTACTGTAGAGACATAGAACTTATCAACGATAGTGAAACTCTAATACATATTGGCTACTTATAATTTTCACTAAGTGTTTCTTAAAGAGTCATTATCAAATCACTGAGGGTTTGGATCAACAGTAACGACCGCCTTTTTTAGAACCTCTTCCACCTCTGTCGCAGCAGCTCTGACATCTACTTAACTCTCAAAGTTAAATTTGTGAGAGTCAAGAGATGTTTGAACATGTCTCTCTGTCGCTTGAGCTTTCATGACGAATTTGGACGAGATGGTCATCATTTTGCTCAGAATATTTCTTTGGAATTATCCCATCTGGCCAACTGTCAGAGGTAGTTCATTGGGGCTTGGACCAAAGGCATTGAGTGGAGTGGCAGAAGATGTCGTTGCCTCTTTGATTGCATCCTTGACAGAGTTGTTGATCATCTCTGTCAAGGTTCTGATGTTGGAGTCAGAGAGGAGAATGGAAGGCATGTGCAGAGTTCTGTTCATTGCCGCAGTGTGGTTTTCTGCCATGGTTATCTTCAGATCAGCGAGCTCTGTTGTCAGTTTCTGTGTCTTCTCTGCTCTGGCCCTTTCAGAATCAGCAAATTTCTGAGAAGTCTCTGCATATTTTCTTGTAATTTGTTGCAGCTCTTCTTTAAGAGAAGCATTCTCCTTGCGGATCAGCTCCTCTTTGCCATCATTGATAAGTTTATACTCATTCAAGGAGTTGCTAATATTGTTACAGGAGCTTTTGATCTCTGCTCTGGTGACAGTGTCAGCGGGGGTATCCTTGGTTCCAACACATGGATCCAAGTCAGTCTCGAGCTCAGAGACGCCTCCCTCAAGAATTGTTTTAATGTTGGCTCTTGGAGGACTTCCACCCGATCCTTGATGTTCCTTTTCAGGGGATACATCTATTGGCGTTCTGATCAGAGATTCCTCTTCCAGCTCAGGTTCCGGAGAAGGAAATCTGATGTATTGGGAGGACCTGGGATCATGACAGGTCTTCCCTTGTGATACTAAGTCATCCCACTGCCCCTGAGTTAGACAAAGCCTACGCGAGATTCTGAAAATCTCAGGACTACTTTGTGTCAAGTCTATGCAAGCCACAGAGGCTTCAGCGTGTGTTTCTATCCTATGGATGTCCTGGGGCGATGGGACATCATTTCCAAAAATGGATTCCCCGGTTTCATGCATACCAGAGGCATGCAGAGTTACCTCTAGTGGTTCAGTCTGGTTAGGGTTCGAGGTGTGCACCTCTATTTCAATATCCATTTGGTCTTGATCACCAAGGATAGGTTGTGTGGTAGCACTGGGAGTTGGGCTAGGGAAACGCACATATGTGTTCATTCGAACATCTTCTGCTAAACTCACATTTCCCTCGGCTCTTAGGGATTCAGAAGACTCAGATGTCTCTCCCTCACTACTGCTAGAGGAGGACGAACTCTCTGCCACCTCCTCTGCAGTTTCCCGTAATTCCTCTTGGACAGCCTCCAGAGGGGATGCTCTGTCCACTACTTCCTCCTCCTCAACATTTGCAGAGGAAGACCCCACTTCGGGTACTCTTACCTCTGGTCTTTGTACTTCTTCCTCTTATCTTACAACACTCACAGACTCTAACGATGGCTCAAGGCCTAAGTATGCTGGGGATCTCACCTCAGGTTCTTGAGGTTGAGCAACATGTCTATAGTTTTGTAGAGAAATGTAGGTTGGTTGTATCAGAGATAACATGGTTTTTGGGACTCTCTTGGTGTTAGGATACTCACCCGTGGTTGTTGGACTGAATCTGGACATTACCCATACATGAGTTGGATTTCCATGTTGAACTAGTTGCAGAGTTGGGAATGCTTCTCTGATGACAAGGCTAATGAACCTTGGAAATATGATGTGCTTCAGATTCCTGTGGTCTCCCACAACACCTCCTCTCGCCAGAGTTGTGGTCTTTGTATTTACAGCGGCCAGAAGCTCTTTGTAGAGGATGTTGGCATAATCAAAATGCCTGTGGAAGTATAGTCCGTACATGATTTGAAGGATTTTAGTGCTAGCTTGGTCTTGGCTACCACTTTTGCAGGTTAGGGTTCTGTTGAGTGTGGAAAACATGAAGTTCCACACAGGGGTAGACTTCCTCTCTTGAAATCACCAATCTTGTTTAGGGTTTTGTTGTAGCCCAAGAAATGAATAAAGTCAAGAAGAACAGGGACCTTTGGGGGGTTTTCATATGCAGGAATCCCCAACTGTCTAGTGGTCTGCATTCCAAAAATTATTCTGAGGGTCTTGTCACGAATGTGAACCATTCCTGCTCCTCCTTGTCTTCCTGAATCTACGTTCCCAATAATACCGTTCCTCTCTGGAATGTACTGACAAGTTGTCCACCATTGTTGGACATAAATCTCTGGAAGGTCATCGTCAAACCTTGTAAGGGCTTGGAAAATTTCAGAGTTTCTGAAAAACTCCACGAACACATGGTAGATAGGAAAATAATTTGCTGGATTGGCGTCGAATCTGTAGTTGTTATCTACAAAATCGTAGGGTTCGATCACGATTTGATGTACAGGCACTATTCGGCTTGATTCTGCTGAGTTTGCTTGTTCTGCCATTGTTGCAGGTTTTAGGTTTTTGAAGAACACAAGGATGTTTGAACAAAGGAGGGAAGGTTTGAATACTTAGAAAGCGTAAGAAATTAAATGGGTCACGGGAATGGGTATTTATACGCAAGATATGTGGTTGGATGACCATCGTAGGTACTGTAGGTACTCGAGTTTCAGATAGTGGAGTGGCCTCTACAGTAGAACGTGGGAATAGCTAACGGTTGGTCTTTCAATCAGAAGATGCCACGTGGGTTTTGGTTCTGACAAACCTTCGGCTATAGAACCGTCACGGTTAGAGATGTGTGGGTGACCTGCGGTTGACTGTAACGCCCCAAAAATCCGGGCTAAATTAAACCTCAAGTTACAACAGGTTATGACAATAAAAATTTCAACTTATATAGATAGCCAAGGAATTAACCAGCACGAGTGTAATTACAAAACAGGATACTTCGAATAACCTATCAATCTAATCATGTCACTATAATCAGATTAATTGAGTTATCTAAGCTATCCTTCAAAAATCTCCTCTTTGTTAATTGCCACTTCTGCTATTCCAAAAACACTCGTCCCACAACCCTTTATTTGCCTGAGCCTGCACCTGGTAAGAAAACATCATATGAAACGATTAGGCCAACGCCTAGTGAGAACATTCGTTTCAATAATAACATTTGCAAAATCAATGTAAGCAAGTTATGACAAACCTGGTTACCCCTTTTCTTATCGTATGTATAACTTTATTCCAATACACAATTTTATCCACTCCCATGACTATGACTGACAACAATTCCATCAGCATATCATACCCCAGAGCCACACTACGAATCTTCTCAGATTCTAGATCAATGCTCTCCACCAATAAATCGCGATTACACACACCCATTTATTAGTAAGGAAGCAGAGATTACAAGTACTTATGTCAACCTCACTCTCTTCCTTAGAAAGCAGGAATAACGATTAATACCACACGCCTATTCCATTATTTCCCACACACACTAGAATAACGATTAAACGAGTAATACCACACGCCTATTCCATGTGATTACCAAACTTTGGTGCCTATGGATCCATACCACCTATTTGTACTCGTACAGGTATTTACTAAATATAGATTCCTCATATCATTCAGTATGAGCAAACCTTTTCATTACAGTTAACACATTACTGTCTAGCATTATACTAGCGCAGTCTATTAACCTAACATACTACTATTCAAGTACATATGTTCAAGTAACATAAAAATATGCCAATTCTTAAATCGCACCTTTCCACGATTAACGAAACTATACTTTCCAATTTCTAGAATAATACAGATAATACAAAGTATATGGATACTTTGACCATTATATTCTTAAGTTCAATTCCAAGATCTATTACCAAAATCTGTAAACTGACTCTTTTTATCCAACTCCCGGTATTCCCAACTCCCGGTATTCCCCAACTCCTGGAAGTCAACACATGTACCGGGACTTCACCGGAACTCATAAGTACCGGGATTTTCCTCTACCGGGACTTTCCACTATCGGAACTTACCACTACCGGGACTTACCACTACCGGGACTTACCACTACCGGAACATTCAAGTACCGGGACAATTCAGTACCGGGACTTTCATCTACCGGGACTACGTACAGTTTATTGCACCAAGTCCACAAATCGACTTAACTTGTGAAATCAGTTCAATCTATGTATTCCATTCAGTCCTCAATCAATTTATACAGCTATATTAAGGTTAGTATAACTTAAAAACATTGATTTGTACAACGAATCGAATGAACTCACCTTTTGTAGTAAAAACCCACTTCTGCACAAAATTTGAACTTCAAACTGATGTTTATGATTCTGCAATTCAAACCCAAGGTACAAATTCGTTCATAATCTATCAACAACAACAAACATGCCAGAAATTATGACCAATTTCCTTACCAATTGATGACAATTCTAGCTTTCTTCCTTTCTTTCTCTTTTCTTCCTATTCTTCTGCTTCTTGCCGACTCACAACAGGGAAATGAGATAATATCTCATTCCCTTAACCCTTTATCCATACACACTTTTACTTAATAACAAAACACACCCTCAAGTTTCAATATTTCTAAAGTACACTAAACTTTCATTCTTAGTATTATAACCTTAATTGGATTATAACATTTCCATACAATCCCAAGGTTTCACAAAATACACTTACATCTCAATTCTTATTAAAATACTAATAACGAAAATTCAGGATGTTACATTGACGCTCAGAAATAACCCGCACCTCTGATGGCCATTATAAGAGAAAAGGCAGAGCTCTGGTGGAACTCTTAGCACATTTTCCCTCCGGTGATTGATTTTTGTCCATTCTTTCAAGTATCCCAAAGTATTTCACCTTTACCCAAAAATCATTTGCAAATCCTGTATCTGATGTGAGAATAGTCAAAGAACAAAAGCAGAACTGTCTCAGAGATTTCACAGAGTTCTGGTGAATTTCATCAGAGGCTCTTGTGAAATGTCAGAGTTCTGGTAAGTTCTTGACATTATCAGAAATGTTTTCATCAGAACGGGTTTTCTCTTCCTTAAAAAGATTTTCCTTTTTGTTCAATCGAGCAAAGTCAATTAGATTTGAAATTGTTTGACTTGCTCCCCCTTAAACCATGCTTATTTTCCTTTTAAGCTCCCCCTAAAATGGTGAACTTAATTTGACAGATTTTTCTTTCATCTTTCTCTTTTCTTGCAACTTTTTGAAGAAAAAAAATATTTACAAAGAAACAAAGTATATTCAGATTTGAAATTCACAGAAGAAAATGCTGAAAAAGTATGCTGGCAGAGCTCTGAGATGAACATCAGAGGCTCTGTTGATGTATCTTACCCAATTATTTTGACAGAGCTCTGGTATGATCACCAGAAGCTCTAGTGAATTTTAAACAAAGTTAGGAGGACATGTTCAGCATACCCATCTTGCTGATTAAGAAGTTAAATCTCCTTTTATCAAGGGCTTTTGTAAACAGGTCAGCAAGTTGGAGGTCGGTTGAAACAAAGTACATTTCAATCGTCCCTTTTTCAACATGATCTTTTATAAAGTGGTACCTTATGTCGATATGTTTTTTCATTGAGTGCTGGACTGGATTAGCTGTACTTGCTATTGCACTCTTGGAGTCACACAGAATTGGGACTTTGTTGAACTCCAAGCCATAGTCCTTGAGTTGTGTTTTCATCCAGATTACTTGAGAACAACAACTAGCAGCAGCAACATATTCTGCTTCTGCTGTGGAAGTTGATACACGGTTCTGTTTCTTGGATGTCCAGCTGACTAGCTTATCTCCAAGCAATGGGCAGCTACCAGAAGTACTATTTATGTCATTCCTGCATCCTCCATAATCTGAATCTGTATATGCTACAAGCTTAAAACCAGAATTAAGAGGATACCAGAGACCCAAAATTTAGTCCCTTTGAGATATTTAAAGATGCGTTTGACAACATACAAATGGGATTCTTTAGGATTTCCTTGAAATTTGGCACAAAGACAGGTTGCAAACATTATATCAGGTCTGCTTGCAGTTAAATATAAAAGTGACCCTATCATGTCTCTGTAGTTCTTGACATCCACAGATTGACCTTGAGGATCATGGTCAAGTTTAACTCCAGTGGCAATAGGAGTTTTCATAGGATTTGAGTTATTGAGCTTATACTTTTTCAAAATATCAGAGATGTATTTTGATTGACTTATAAAAGTGCCTCTGATGGATTGTTTAACTTGTAAACCAAGGAAGAAAGAAAGTTCTCCCATCATGCTCATTTTAAATTCACTTTTCATCAAATCCTCAAACCTATCACAATATTCCTGCCTTGTAGACCCAAAGATAATGTCATCAACATATATCTAGACCAGAAGAATGTCATTCTTATACCTCCTAATGAATAAGGTTGTATCGACAATACCTTTCTCGAAATGGTTAGTCAACAAAAAATTTGACAGAGTTTCATACCAGGCTCTGGGGGCTTGTTTAAGGCCATACAGAGCTTTGTCTAGCTTGTATACGTGGTCTGGAAACTCTGAACTTTCAAAACCTGGTGGTTGCTGGACGTAGACTTCTTCTTGGAGTTTGTCATTCAGAAACGCAGATTTTACATCTATTTGATAGACCTTGAAACCTGTATGGGCAGCATAGGCTAAGAAGATTCTGATTGCTTCTAGCCTAGCCACTGGTGCAAAGGTTTCTGATGATAACACCATCTTCATCCTTTTTGTTTCTGAACACCCACTTGGTTCCAATAGCAGCTTTGTTTTCTGGAAGTGGAACCAAGGACCAAACGTTATTTCGTTCAAACTCCAGAAGCTCCTCTTGCATGGCTTCAATCCAGTTTGGGTCTTCCAAGGCTTCAAAAATCTTCTTCGGCTCAATCATACTTAGAAAATTTACAAAGAAAGCCTTATTATTTGTTGCCGATCTTGTCTTGACACCATCTTCAGCAGCACCTATAATCTGATGATGGGGGTGATCCTTTGTCCATCTGGTCATTGGAGCATGGACAACAGGTGGAGTCTGTGCTTCTGATGGGAAAAGACGTATTTCCGCATCAGAGCTCTGAGGATTGGCACCAGGGCTCTGTGGCACACTGCTCTGGAGAGTGGCCTCATTGCTCTGTGATGTACCAACAGGGCTCTGAGAAGGTGAGCTTTCATACAGAGAACTTCTTCCAATATGAGTCAGAGGGGGTGATGATGGCTCTTGTTTAGGTTCTCTTACATCTGATTGTAGTCCCTCATTTCTCTGAATTACACCTGTAGACAGAGAAGTAGATGGTGAAGAATTGGAGGGGCATGTTAGAGATGTACCTGTTAGGTTCTGTTGAGATGAGTTCTGAGCCTGAGTGCCTCTGGTGATGTTGTCAGAGGAATCATCATCTTCGAAGAAATGGTTGAATATTAAGTTGATATCTTCTTCCCTTGACTTTGAAGAACTAGGCTTTTCTTTAGTATGTATCCTCTCTGGTGATTTGCAATCAGAGGATCTTGATGAATTTTCATCGAATGACACATTTATGCTTTCTTGAATGACTCTGGTTCTGGTATTGTAGACTCTGTAGGCTTTAGAGGTTAAGGACTAACCAATAAAGATTCCTTCGTCAGCCTTCTTGTCAAACTTGCCCAGCTGATCTCTGTCATTCAAGATATAACATTTGCAGCCAAAAACATGAAAATATTTCACATTTGGCCTTTGGTTGTTGATGAGTTCATAAGGAGTCTTTTTGAATCTTTTCACAATTACAACTCTGTTTTGGGTAAAACAGGTTGTTGAGACTGCCTCCGCCCAGAAGTTAATAGGGAGAATAGAACCTGCCAACATAGTTCTGGCGGCTTCTACAAGAGTTTTGTTCTTTCTTTCCACAACCCCATTCTGTTGGGGGGTTCTGGCAGCTGAGAAGTTCTGGGAGATTCCTTTCTCTGATAGGTTGGCATCAATTCTAGCATTCTTGAACTATGTCCCATTATCACTTCTTAACTTTTGGATTTTAAGACCTAACAGAACCTGTATCATTTTCAACAAACTTATCAGAATTTCTGGGACATCAGATTTTACTCTGATGAACTCAACCCAAGTATATCTAGAAAATTCATCTATAAGAACAAGAATATACTTTTTACCAGATAGACTTTGCACAGAAATTGGACCACAAAGATCCACATGAAGCATATGCAAAGGTCTAGGGCAATTGTGATCACTCTTTGTTATGTGTGAAGCTCTTTTCAGCTTACCCAATTCACATGCAGAACAAATATGGTCTTTGTCAAACTTAAGTGAAGGCAGACTTTTCACTAAGTTAAGTTTCACGATCTTGGCAAGGTTTGAAAATTTTAGATGAGCAAATCTTTTATGCCAGAGCCAGACATCTTCCTTTTTCAAAGAGACTAAACAGAGTTTTTCTGTTGTAGAACTTTGATTTGGATTAAAATTCATTTTGTACAGATTGCCTTTTCTGTCGGCTCTTAAAAGCTCTTGACCAGACTCAGAAAGCAACAAAGAACAATATTTCTTCTTAAAATTGACATCGAATCCATGATCACACAGTTGACTTATGCTGAGCAGATTATGATTTAAAACTTCAACATAAGCAACTTTTGAAACTGAAACACCACCATTATTCAAAATACCATAACCTCTAATCTGTCCCTGTCCATCTCCTCCAAAGGTTACTGCACTTCCCATTTTGTCTTTGAATGAAGTCAGCAGCTCCTTATTGCCTGTCATGTGCCTGGAACATCCTGAATCTAAATACCAGATCTGCACATGAGGCTTCTGCAAGACAGATTAGTTCTTTTTAGGTACCTATTTCATAATGGGTCCTTTCTGGTTAGGCTTGGGGGTGTTAGACTTACCTGCTGGCTTTCCATTATGTGATGGTGTGCCAGAGGATTTTCTCTGTGTATTTTGAGCAGTCTTAGGATTTTTCCTTTCAAATGACTGATTCAGAATACAGTGAGGACCATTCAGGTGATTTTGCAACTTTAACAGAAGTTGAATGCAATTGCAGTTGATAGAACATGAAGATTGATGCGTATTGCTGTTTCTTTTCAACATCTGTTGATTAAATGGCACTTGAGATTGAAAAACTTTAGGACCAGATGTTTTCACATACATTCTGTCCTGGTTTGGTTTCTTGAAATTGCTATTGTTCCTTGGAATAGATTCTTTGGACCAAAAAGAGTTTTTCCTTTGATTTACTGTAGAGTTAGGGATAGGTTGGTCATTGACTTTCCATTTTCCCTTTTGCTCTGGAGTAAATCTGATTGGTTTATACGCAAAGGGAATAGAAGTGTGATTCTCAGAAATACTCTTGCCTTTTTCTCTTCTCTTCTCTTCTATCTCATCAGAAGAAAGAATTCTTAAAAGGTGTGACAGTTTTTGAAATCAGGGACTGGTGGGGCTCTAGATTGGTTCTTAAAAGGTGTGACATTTTCAAAATTCCAGATCCAACAAGTACCTGCTTGGGTTTGTGCAAGATGTTCTCTTGAGCATAGAAAATCTGCTCATCCACCTCAGAATCAGAGTCACTATCAGAGTCTAGAAAGTCTCTGGTAGCTCTGGTAGAGGTGTAAGACTCTTTGGGTAAGTCAGAGATATTTGCTCTGGTGGATTTGAACTTTCTCAATTTTGGTTTCAAATCTAACTGCTTTGAGGTCATTTTCCATTTTCAGCTTTTCTTCCTCAGTAAACCCAGTGGTTTTAACCTCGAAGTGAGCAGGAACCTCATAAGTAGTTTCTGTTGCGGGTACACGTGTAACCAAAACCATAGGTTGGAATGGTCCATCAGTGACAGATCGCATTAAGTCTCTATCCATCCCATCAAAGAAGTTAACCATCCTAATCTTCCATTGAGGATATTCATCCCTCAGAAGAGTAGGAGGTTTGGTTAGAGAACCAACTGTGTAGATAGCATTGATGTTGTTATGAGCCATCTTTTCAGTAAACAGAGTACGAAGGATTCGAAAGATTTTAAAATGGTTTTAAACTGAAAGTAGATGAACAGTAACCAATGGAACAGTAACTTAAGTAGAGAAGATATTCAGATTAACTAGAAAGCTTAAACAGGGATTAAAAGAACTCTGAAAACTTGTTTTAAACTTTTGAACAGGAAAAACAGAGTATACTTTGAAGCATTTGAAAACAAACACAATCAACAACAGTGAATCAACCTGGTTAGATTGGATCCTTTTGATTTGAGCAAATCAATCAGCTCTGATACCAATTGTAGGTTCCCAGATTCAAGTTGTCTCATATAAATAGCATAAACACAGATAGCGGAAGCATAATATAAAGCTACTAAATACGAGTGATTGTGTAAACCATAATGTAACAGTGAGAGTATCAACAATGAACAGTTAAAGATAACAAGATCAAGTAAATAAGCTGCTCGTATATTGATATATTTGAATAACACCAAGAACACATTCAAGTGTGTGTATTCTGAAATCTCTCAGGAAACAAATCGTACAGTGGTAGTGGAAAGGAATGTTGCAGTGTGTGCTCTCACAAATGTGGAAAACAATTCTTCCAAAAACTTACAAACGTGTGTTCCACTACCCTTCTATTTATAGCCTGATAAAGTGAAAGACAATGTACTATCTAACCCTGGAATGACACGTGGAAAGGGTGTCTTCATCCTTTTAGGGTTGAAGTGGAAAGTACGGACACATGTCTGACACTTAGAGATTTCTATGAGACTTAAGCTTCACAGAGGTCTTCATTCACCAGAGCTCTTACGCCATAGCTCTGATGGTATTCTGGTGTGAACAGTTCTTCTGGTGGAACAGAAGAAGTCTTCTGCCAGAGCTCTGATGGTCTTCTGGTTGAATTTCTTCTAAGTCTTCTGCTGGATCTCTGGTGGTCTTCCGACTTGTGATATTTTCAATACTTTTACATCTTGTATACTTGGGGCTAACAAAAATTTTTAAATCGCTAACATTGGGTTGGGTTATTCAAATGTCTTCAACCTGATCAACCTAACCCGTGAGCACCCTACCGACGGACGCGTGGATTTTTTTTCTTATTCTAAAACAGAAAATCATAGACTTTGTCCTTAATCCATCGCTATTATCCATGGATACATGTATGTCGCTAATCTATCGTTAGTTAATGATTTGCGGCGAACATGAGTTGCGATCGACAATTATCTACAAACACGTGTATCAATCGCTAATTAATGATTTGCGGAGGACATGAGCGACGGGTCGAAATAATCTACGAACACGTGTATCAATTGCTGATTAATGATTTACGACAAACACAAGCTGTCACTATCAGCACAGATATAAACCGTATGTCGGTCATTATTGCCCCACTTCCAAAGAAATAATACAAGTTAAGATCATCTTCACTAAATACACCAAATCTCTCACTATACCTTGTTCTATAATTATGTATGCATTAATCCGAAATTTTTTAAGTTCATAATATTTATGGTCCTTCAGATATTTGATATAAGTATTCAATTAGTTTTAAAGAATACTACTTTATAATTTTACGACCCATTAGTATATGTAAATAATTTGATAAATTTCATGTATGAATGGAAGGAGTTATCAACAAAAGAGGCTTGCAAATGGGGCAGGTTGAATAGGACTGCTAATATATCTAACCAAATCCCCACCAAATAATATTATTATGTAATTAATTCGATTTAATGTAAATACCAATTTTATGTATGTTAGAGTTATGGTACATATGTAAATGTATAAGGGATAGTTTTGTATTTCTTTGTATCTTGCTAGTATATATAGTTGTCAATGTTTTCCTTATTAGTTTAGCTTTTCCTTTGTAACCCTATATTCAATATATTCAAGAAAGATGCTTTCAGCCGTATCAAGCTCTCCCATAATCATTCTTGATTGTTCTTCATTCGATTCAAGTATCGTTTCTAACATGGTATCAGAGCAATAGGTATGTTTCATCTGTTCTCTTGATTGATCGATTCGTGTAACACCCGTCATTTTCGGACAAGTACAACTTCGAATCAGTGTAGAATCAATCTTCTAAGATAAATATGAAAAATAGGATTTTGGATTAAATCCTAGATTTTATGCTCTTGTTGGATAGGGAATTCGAATACGAGTCCAAAGGTTCTTTCCGGAGCGAAAACGGAGCTAAAACGAAAACGTTATGGCCAAAACAGTGTTTAGGAAGAAACCGACGACCAGTGTCTCGTGCGGGTTGTGGCGCTAGTGTACCCGCGCGGAGCATTTGATCAACATAAAACGCGATTTTCAACCCCCAAACGTCATTTCTTCATATCTCTCTCATTTCAACTCCGATTTTAGTGATTCAAATTGCCATGGTTTCGTTTTTGAAAGCTCTTCAAGGATCTAGAAAGAGTATTGAAGTTTATTGGAAGATTCAAGAGCATTTGGTGGTGGTAAGATTCTCATTTATCACTCCCAAACTTCATCTCTTCTCTCCCAAATCATTTTCTCTTCTTCCCCCTCAAACCCTAACTGATTTTGGGGCTTTTCATAGAGATTAAAGTGTCCATTCTTCATCAAATGTTAGTGGTTTAATCTATTGATGCAAGAACAAGTTTTCATCTCCAACACTAGAGATTTTTGGGGTTTTCTAGGTTTTCCTCAAAACCTAAGTGGTAAGTTCATTTCCGCTATTTACAAGCTTCATTATGAGTTATAAATGTTCCATTGATGATCTCCTAGTGTTTTGTTTCTCCAATTTCGGTTTGGATGATTTTGAGAAAAGTTAGGTCAAATTGGAGTTTTGGGTATAAATGAAGATTTTGATGGTTGGTGTGTGGGGAACAATTCTAAATGGTTAAATGTGGTTATTGATGGTTGGAAACTCATGGATATAGGTTTTTGGAAGGTTTGGTTTGAAGATTCGTGTTTCTTCAAAGGAGCTTACGTTTAGGGAAAAATCTAGATTTAGCCTAAATCTAGCAAGGTAAGTTCAAGTTGATTTGTGAAAACGTTGTACATGCCAAAATGTCATTTTTTAAAGTGATTATGTGTTTACATTAAAATTATTCTTGTGGAGCAATTGGGTGGGTTTTGATTATGAAAGTGTTTTAACTTTATAAAATCTTATGAAACACCCACTTTTGGGATTTTGGACACTTTGTTAAGTAAATCATGATTGAAGGTGTTTCTTCAACTTATTTTCACAAATGGAGGTTGTTGGGTAAAAACGTATTTTTAGTGTCGTCTTGATTATGCACAAACCATGATACGGTACGTTTTGGAAAATACAAATGAGTAAGTTGTTAGAGTTTGGTCAATTTCGACTTTATGGACATGTGTGAGTTGTAAATCTTTTAGATTCGGGCCGAGGGCCAATTGTGTTTATGAGTCAAATATTTGAGTAAATATAAGTTTTGGTTTATATAACCGTATGGGCTCGTGTAGTTAGCCAAACGTTGTTTTGCCTTTTTAGGCTTGAATCATACTCAAATGAGTCTCGGGCCTTCTGCCCAGTTTAAATAGCTCGAGATGGAGCTTTGGTTGTGTACCCATTTACTTGCATCTTTTTTGGAGGTTACATGTTTTGAATGCATTAGTTCATTCGTTTTAAGTCATGTAACGTTTTAGACTGTAATGCGTTGGATCCATAGGCATGTGAGTTAGTCATACTTAATAGTGACGAGTCTTGATATTCTCGCTTTGGGGCTTACGCCAAACTAGCTTTGTTGAGGTCTCGTTCCTTTTGTGGAGAGGAACCGTTATGGGTTGTACTTCGGGATTATGAGTTATTTTGGTGCCCATCTACTTGTGCACGAGGAGTGGACTATTGGAACACATGGTTATATAGGTCGTTCAGGGCCACTAGCGAGTAGGCAGTGGGAGACATTGAAGTCCTTGAGGTGTAACTCGTCTGTATTGGATAGGCATTATGGTCCCATAAGTCCTTGAGGTGTAACTCGACGGAGTAGGCAATAAAGGCATGTATATGGTTTGAGGTTGTGATGTCTTTATGGCATGGGAACTAAAACCGGGACTTGAGGTGTAATCCAATAACATCATACGTAACCTAACTTTATGTGCCTGTCACGTTCGATAGAACCGGGTCTCCCCCGTCACCGAAAGGTGTTGTTTTTGGGTATTTACTTTTATCCATATTTTCGGTGACGTATCTTATTTATGTGAATTATTTTCCATGGTTTATTGGTGGGGTACTATGCCTCATCCTTATTGGTTGTTTTGTATATTGGAGTTTTATGCACGTTTATATTACTTGGGATATTTAACGTCAAAGCACATTTTGAGTGAGTTGTGGAGTAAGTTTATTTCTGGAAAATGTTTACATAAGTGTTATAAATTATTTTGGGAAAATTATGTTTTCAAGCTACATCCTCCTCGTTTATTGATTTACACAATCATGATAAAACTCTTGAACTCACTAGGCGTTAGCCTAACCTTTTTATTTGTCGGCATGTGCAACAGGTTCAGGTTGGGATTAATTCTAGTGACACTATGAAGAGATGAGTGCTAGTAGTGTGCTCGTGGAGTGAAGTGCTTAGTTAAGTCTTCCGCGTTTATTATGGGAATAGCAACTTGTATTTTTGTTAAGTAATACCTGTGTTTATTTGGTCTTATTGTGAGACTTAGATTATGAATAATGTTGGAGTTGTGATGTTTTAAATTTTGAGGTAATTTCATGGATGGTTCGTAGTAAGAATTTCATCTCCTTTTGTCTTTTAATCGAAGTTTTTATTTAGTTGCTCTTCCAATTTTGAGGGTGTTACAATTCGTACTCTTTGTGCTTTCCTGTTCTCGACCTGAATCAGTATTGATTTGATTCACAAATCGATATACTCGTGTTCTTTGTAATCAAGTCCGTTTTCAGGAAACTGAATTACTCATAATCGTTGGCTCTCTTTTGGAACCACAATCTTTCGAGAAACTCATCTCTTAAACCCTAATTTTTCTTACGGCAGAAAACCACACCCGAATTTCTCATATCCGGAAACCAGTTCCGGACTTTTCATATCCGGACATCATAATCCGGAATCTATTCGGAAAACCACACCCCCGGATTACCTTATCCGGAAACCATCCAGACAACTATTCCAGACCATCTTTTTCGGGAACCACCCGGATTCTGGGACCTTTCCCGGATTACCTTATCCGGAACCTATCCGGACACCTATTCCAGATCGTCTTTATCCGGGAACTACCCGGATTCCAGAACATTTTTCTTTTAATCAGATACTTTCTATCCGGAATCTCACCCGGATCTTCCACCTCAGATGGCTCACACCTCAAGTCACTCTAACCTATCTCTGTAGTTCTCGATGGCAATAACTATTTTTTGTGGCATCATCATATGACTATACTTCTCAAGTCTCATGGGTTGTATACCTATCGGGTGCTACTCAAACTCCAGTCCAAGGTGCAAATGAGAATGCGACTGATTTTGCAAAACGCATGAACGAATGGGACATTATGAATGCTTGTATCTTAGGATTAATAAATGCATCCAAAACCGCTGAAATCAATCAACAATTTCTTGGTTATACAACGGCTAAAGGACTTTGGGACTTTCTCGCCAAAAGGTACACTTCTGTAGGCCTATCACATCAGTATCAACTGTGGACTACCTTTCAGAACAAAAGACAATTACCTGATCAGTCGGTTAACTCGTACATCTCTGAGATGCAAGCTCTTAGGGATCACTTGAGACTGGGTACACCTCAAATTTTTGATGACACTGCTCGAAAATTTACAGCATATTTCAGTCAACTGCATCTGATCACCATTCTAATGGGACTCACTGATCGTTTTGAGAATGTTCGAGCCTCATTGCTACACAGGCATCCATTACCTACACTTGAAGACGCTATCATGGAACTGCTGAGTGAAGAAACAAGACTTCAACAGCGTTTCCCTCTGCCTTCAGACACTGTTCTGTATACTCTCACCTCAGTGAAGTCTTATGAGCCCAAATCCAAAGGTAAGTGGAACAATAACGAACACTCTAAATCTGTAGGCAAGTGGAACAACACTGAATGCACGTTCTACCACTCCACATCTCACCTTCTACTCAACTGCCCAATTCGGAAATGTAGTTGGTGTGGGATCACACACCCATGACACTATGGGTCCGACTGTCCAAAGAATCCAAGGAACTCAAGTAACTAGAGACAACAATTCCGCTCCCAATCTGTTGTTGGTTCAATCACTTAGGATATGCCCACACCTGCATCTCAAGCACCGCAACCCACCACTCCATCTCCTGATCCTATGGAACTTAATGCGAACAAATCAAGAGCTAATGGAGCAAATTATGACATGTTCTATGGGTATGAATACTCAATCCAACACCTCCTCTCCAGGTAATACTTGGCTTTTGGATTCTGGCTATTGTAATCACATGACACCTTATGCTGACGTGTTTGCTTCTAAGCAAACTCCCAAGTCTTTCTCTTCAGTATGCACTGTCGATGGTATACGTTTGGAAGTATCATTCAATGGGACAGTTTCTACATCTCATATACAATTGCCTAATGTGATTCATGTTCCTAACCTATCTCCGAGCCTTATATCCGTCACTCAGCTTATGGAATCTAGTCTAACCGTTATGTTTCATTCCTCTGGTTGTGTTGTACAGGATCCAAAGACCAAGCAGATCCTTGGAGTAGGCCGTAAAGTTGGTTGGATGATTGAAGTTGTCTATCTTCGTCTACCATCGTCTTCGTCAAATTTTGTTGCCTCTATCTATAGTATCTCTTCTTTTGATTTGTGGCATGCTCGTTTAGGGCATTTGTCATCAGCTAGAATAAAATTGTTAGCTAGTTCTGGATTTGTAGGGAACACTACTTCAGAACATGTTTCTTGTTTATCTTGTCAACTTGGCAAACAACATGCTTTACTTTTCAAATAAATGAATTTTAATCTGTTTCTCCATTTGATCTTATTCATTCTGATATGTGGGATCCAACACCACACCCTACTATGGGGGGTGCTCGATACTTTGTTATATTTCTTGATGATCACACACGGTTCACTTGGATTTATCTCATGAAACACCGCTCAGAATTACCTCAAATATACATTACTTTTGCTCGCATGATATTAACCTAATTCTCTAAGCCTATAAAGATTCTCCGAGCAGATAATGCTATGGAATATAAAGAATCCTCCCTCATCTTCTTTCTTCAATCTCAAGGTACTCTCTCTCAGTACTCTTTTCAAGGTACTTATCACCAAAATGGTCGTGCCAAACGCAAACACCGACACATCCTTGATACTGTCTGTACACTATTAATCTCAGCCCAGTGCCCGAAACGTTTTTGGGGTGAAGCTGCCTTCACTCTTGTCTACACTATCAATCGACATCCGACTCCATTCTTAATCATAAATCTCCCTATGAAGTACTTCATGGATTATCTCTTGTTTCGTTCAGTTGCAACCTCATGAACACACCAAACTCGAACCTCGCTCTCGCTTTTGTTGTTTTCTTGGCTATGGAATTGAACACAAAGGTTACCGTTGTTGGGATCCAATCTCACGGAGACTTCATATATCTCGTCATGTTACATTCTGGGAACATCTCACATTCTCCTCGTTGTCCAAATTCCAGGTAACAACCATTTCCTCTACACCTTTCTTCACCGACACCTCTATCTCCTTGGACTTACTCCAATTAGATCCCATACCTACACCCGAGTGTCCAAATGACGTACCACCCTCATCTGACTCGCTTCAATCTGTACCTTCTGATCATGACCAATCATCTGTGCCATCTCCAACGACTACTTCTGAGCCATCTGCCGAGTCTATGGATCGTAGCTCTTCTCAACCGCAGGACCTACGATGGTCAGATCGGGTAAGACAAGTTCCTCCCCACCTTCGTGATTATCATTGTTATGCTACATTGTTATCCAACCATGAACCTACTTCCTACTAGGAAGCTTCCTCTAATCCCGTTTGGCAGCAAACAATGACTGAGGAACTTCAAGCTCTTGACAAAGACAATACATGGGAGATTGTTCCTCTCCCTCCTGGTAAGTCTCCTATTGGTTCTAAATGGGTCTTCAAAATCAAGACGAAATCTGATGGATCTATTGATCGATACAAAGCCCGTCTTGTGGCAAAAGGTTTCAATCAAGAATATGGTATCCATTACGAGGAGTCTTTTTCTCCTGTGGACCGCGTCACATCTGTTCGTAGCCTACTTGCCATAGCTGCTACTAAAAGATGGCCACTTTACCAGATGGATGTCAAAAATGCGTTTTTAAATAGGGATCTTTCAGAGGAGGTCTACATGAAACCCCTCTAGGTGTGACTTCTCCACAAGGCCAGGTATGTCGGCTTCACAAAGCCCTCTATGGACTCAAACAAGCACCTCGTGCTTGGTTTGAAAAATACAGCACTACCGTTATCTCATTGGGGTTCTCTCTGAGTAATTATGACTCTGGCCTGTTTACTCGCACCACTGACGCAGGTACCATTCTACTTTTACTGTATGTTGATGATATGATTATCACCGACTAACTCTACAGGCATTGCTCATCTCAAACATTCTCTCATTCCACTATTTCCTTGGTCTTGAAGTCCTATCCGACACCTCCGGCATCTATCTCTGTTAGGCCAAGTACATTTCAGACCTTCTATCGAAAGCTGGTAATACTGACAACAAAGTTATATCTAAACCTCTTGAGCATAATTTACACCTCGCTCATAGTGTCGGAACTCCTCTGTGGGACCCTACATTATATCGTCAGTTAGTTGGATCTCTTGTCTATCTGACTGTTACTCGCCCAGATCTCGCCCATGCGGTCCATACAGTCAGTCAGTTCATGTCTGCTCCGTGCTCTGACCACTATGCAGCCATTCTTCGCATTCTTAGGTTTCAAAGCCTACACTTCTCATCCACATCGTCCTTGACTCTTCGTGGATTTTCTAATGCTGACTGAGATGGATGCATAACAGATTGTCTCTCTACTACCGGATACTGTTTCTTCCTTGGTGACTCTCTTATTTCTAGGCGCGGCAAGAAACAATCTCTGACAACTCGATCTAGTACTGAAGCTGAGTATCGGGCTTTGGCTGACACTACGCAAGAACTCGTGTGGTTGCGCTGGTTTCTATTTGATATGGGGGCTCCTCAGACTTCTCCGACACCATTGTGGTGTGATAACAATAGTGCCATTCAAATTGCCCACAATGATGTCTTTCACGAACGTACGAAACACATTGAGATTGACCGTCATTTTGTTCGTCAACATGTGGTTCGCAAGACTGTTCAACTTTTCCCGACCTCTACTATCGAGCAGACTGCAGACATCTTCACCAAAGCTCATCTCCCGGGACGGTTCCGGGATCTTGTTTACAAACTCAACGTAGCTCACTCGTCCCCAACTTAAGTTTGAGGGGGGGTGTTAGAGCTATGATACATCACTTGAGTTTGAGGGGGGTGTTAGAGTTATGATACATATGTAACATGTATAAAAGCTAGTTATGATTGTTCTTCATTCGATTCATGTATCGTTTCTAACAATATAAATAATAATTTGTACAACTAATAGATATATGGTCTTATTGAAAAAATATGTATAACGTACTGCAATAAATTTTTCTTTCGACATTTCAACAATTATTGTACTATTAATGTTATATTATTAATAATATACAATAAAGTAACAAATGGAAACAAATTATTAATAATATACAATAAAGTAACAAATGGAAACAAATACCTTATTGTTTCATGGTAGTTCTCTCCATCATTTCCCGTAATTGATGATGCCATTTCAGTCTTACAGAACGACATCGTCTACCACTACAAGAAATAAGGTCATCACTGAACAAATGATTCAGTCAACTTTATGGGTAGATCTATGGTTTGTTTTTTTTGGGAGGGGGGGGGGGGGTGTTTTAAATTTTTTGAAAAATTATAGAACTTTATATCTTTTGACTCTTAAAAAATAAGGTTTGATCCCATAAAATATTTTAGCCAATTATATTAATAATTTTTAATATAACTAATTTTATTACATATATATATATATATATAAATATATATATATATATATATATATATATATATATATATATTGTTAATCATGAATTCTTAGGGTTAGAATTTGTTAGTTAATATAAGATAATTAGTTTTGTGTTATTAGTTGTTAGGGTTTGTTTGTTAATATCAAATTGTTAACTTCTTTTTTGTTAATTTATGGTTAGTTTTTATTAGCCGACCCCAAACCCGTTTCAGGTATGAAAAACAATACCCATCCCCGTCCCATTACCCGATTAGCCGGGGAATCCCGGCCCCGTTAGGGTACCCGTTCCGACGGGAAAAATCTCCGTCACTAATCACTCTAATTAAAAAGAAAAATAAGACAAAAATTTTAAAAACCGTGTGGCCATTACCTAAAATCCGACCCCATTATCAAAAGTTTTGTACTTCAAGACATGCATGGATTATATATAATCCCATTACATACAATAGTTTAACACTGTAGCAACCTAAAAGTACGGAAGACATAAGTAGGTTTCTTGACTAGCTCCAAGGTGATCAAGCAAACGGTAACGGAATATCCGGCGGCTTAGGAGGAACCTATTCGGGTGTTCTCGGTGGAATCACTTCAGGACCACCTGGAGTATTTGGAAGCACCGGCATATCTGGCCTCGGTGGTTGGATCTCCGGATCCGGCTTTGGCGGCCCTGGAAACTCCGGAGTTGGATTTGGCGAAAGTGGTAGAGGATCGGAAGGTCTTTCCGGTGGAATGGGATCGAAGTCTGGCACGTTTGGCGTTCTTGGCACCTCTTGTGGCACGCTGAACTGATCATGCTCCGGTACTGATGGCCGTGAAGCTGGGAACTCCGGTGGGGTTTTCAAGGTGATCTCCGGTGGGGTTTTCAAGGTGATCTCCGGTGGATCGTAAGCTAGTTTTAGGGAGGAAAGAGGTGGGGGAAAGCTGGTGGTTTTGGCCATGTTGGTCAGTGAATGAATTCCAGATTTTCGTGTATATGATATCTTGATGAGATTAGATGAAATTGAAGACATTTTTTTTGTTGGATGATGATAAAAAAAATACAGACGGTGAAGATGTAGATGGACGAAAGTTTATAGATATGTGTTGGTGAAATGACACTTGGGAATCATGCAAGAGATTGGTGGACACGTAGCATAGAAGGGATTGTTACAAATTTTAGTATACTATTATCGACTTATTTCACACTTATTTTTTTATTGGTTTATTTGCACGATATTATTATAGGACACAAATTTGCGACCTGTCCGCTACAGAGCAGAGGGTTTTATATTGAAAATTTTGTTGGTAATCCGTTGATAAAAGTAGAATATTTAGATGATAGTCGATAAAAAGCGTCTAACATGGTAGGTAGGGTTATTACCGGCAGATTTCATCGATGGACAACTTCAATTAACTGATGGATCAGCAGTGAGCCGATGACCTGAGGTTGCCGACTACATTGATTATTGAGGGCAGGAATCGATGGATCGATGACGGTTATTACCAATAGATCACTCATGACAGTTACTATTGATGGATCATTGACGAGTACCTTTGCAGACTGATTACCGAGGGTTATCACTGACGGATCATCGTCGACCCTTTTCATATTTACTGATAGATTTTCGTTGATGATTTGTTGGTATTTTTGATGTTTTTTGTAAAAATAAACCTGTCACACTAGGATAAAAATACAAATCTATTTTTACGATTCAAAATTAATATTTATTAAAAGATGTTCGTAATCATATCTAGTACAGGGAGGGTTAACAAAAGTAGAAAATTGTTCCATTAACTCATTTTTCCCAATTTGCTCATCGGTTGTCTCTTTTTGTTGTTGCTCCCGCGTTGCCCTCTTTTTCTGTTCAGTCTCAGGTTGTCTCTGAAACTTCTCGTGATCCTCTTCATACTTCGCCACCTTCTCTTTAACGAAGGAAAATATCACACGACAAAAGTCTTGAAAGTCGCCGACAAACGTTTAAAACCTTTTGCCTTCCGTCGCCAAAAGTTTTCGTGAAAAGTTGGGCGCTACAAGGATTTTTTCCGACCAACAACATGGGTAGCCGATAAAGATTTCTTTGCCTGCGAAAGATAGTCGTCGATAAAAAACTGAAGTCGTCGGCAAAAACGTCTCTCAAGGAATCGTATAAATGTTTTCCAGACGAGTGAATGCTTTTGCCGGCGTAATCTCTTCCGTCGGAAAAGTTTTCTTTGACTTTTTGGTCAAACATTTATCGGCCCTAAAATCCGTTAGCGAAAGTTTTTTTAACTTTTACACGTAATTTTTACCGACGCAGAAACTCGTCGGTAAAAGTTAAGTTTAACTTTTTTGGTCAAGTTTTTGCCGACACAAAAACTTGTCGGCAAAAGTTAACTGTATTTTTTGGTTATCCTTTTTACTTGCGCAAAAACCGGACGACAAAAGTTGTTGACCTAATAATGAAACATTTGTCGACACGTTTGGACGAATTTTTGTCAATAAAAATAATTGATAACCAAATATAAAAGCAACTTAAAACACTAATCGGCTAATTAATAAGAAAACATCACAGAAATATCTTTTAAAATAATCCCAACCACATCAAAAAATCATTTCAACATATATAAGAAATAAACGTAGATAAAATGTAGTAGTCAAGATTTTCTGCAACATTATCTTCCTCATAGGCTAACTCGGATGGTTGACTAGTAGTTGCATCGTCAAAGATAACCGACGGTGGAGGCGGAGCTTATACAGTCGATAACAAATGTTGTGGCACATTTAATCCTCGTATAAGGCCCTGAATCTGTTGAAACAATTTTTTCATCTCATTCATATCTTCCGTTTGTTGCATCAAAAACTCATGTTGGGCAGTCGTATATTGTCTAAGGTATTTGTGTTCCTTTAGGGTACGTTTGGTACACTGGACAGGATGGGACTGAACAGAACAGAACAAACTTGTACCATGTTTCGCGTGTCTTTACGTGGAATAAAGTAAAACTAACTAGAACAGATGTCGAACAAAGGTGTTCCATCTTACCCCCTGGAACTAGACGGAACAAGATAATATTTACCAATATACCCTTAAAAATTTACAAAACCTAATACATAATCTCTCCATCCAGTTCACGCCTCCTTCCTCTACTCCCCTCCCTTCATCGGTACGTTGTTTGATCGATCCATCCCCAGGTGTAACACCTCGGAATTTCCATAATTATCGTACATTTTGGGAGAACGTTTAAAATAATGGGAAAGTGTTATTTTAAACGGAATGTTGAAAGGGTTGAAAGTGTAATTGACCAAAGTTTAAGCTAATTATGGATTTACGAAACTTCGGGGTTGATTTGGTCTTTTGAAGATAGTTGCTTTGGTATAAAGAGTGGGAGTCGGCTACAATTGAGATTTTATCTCAATTTGGTAATTGTGAAGGCGGTTCCAGAAAGAAAAGAGAAGAGAGAAGAGCGCAGTCGACATTGGAGGAAATTTGGTAAGAAATTGATGATCTTTTCCAATTCCAGTTGATTAAGATTTATGGTATAAGTAAAGTTTAGATTCTGGTTTGGTTTTGAATCTTTGAAATTAGGCTTAAATTTGGATTATGCAGAAGACTCTGGGTCGAACTCTGTCCAGGTGAGTTCATCTCACTCTTGATATTATAGATATTGAAATTGGACGATTTCTGTGTTGTTAAATTATCTATGTGTTTTAGAAATGGTGTAGTGATATATATTTGACTGAGAATTGAACTATTGAGGAAAACTGATGGTAAAAATCGAGTACAGTTCGAAGTTATCGGATAAAAGTGAAGTATCCGGTAAACTCCTATCCGGTGGTGTTCGGAAAATGAATAAGTGTCCAGTAAGTGCTGATTCCTTAAAGTATCCGGTAAAATTATTATTTCCCGGACAGTTAACTTTTTTCGGATGATACCGGAATACTTTGGTTTCCGGACGTCACCCGGATTGTTGGGTATTCCAGTATGTCTTCTGTTAGCTCCAACTTCTGAGTCTAAGATGTATTGAAAAATAGGCTAAGTGAAGATCACCGACAGAGCCTCTGCCGAGAGCAACCTTCACTTGATCGTTCACTAGAAGACTTTCAGAGGACAAGGCCACAGAGCCTCTGTCACCCTTGACAGAGCCTCTGTGGTATGAAGACTTGGAAGCTTGAAGTTACTTGAAGATAAAGACAAAGACAATCGTGCCTCTCACATTCCTCTGCTGTACGAAGATTCTGAAGATCATTCGTACAAGGCGTGCCCTACACTTTCCACGTGTCATCCTCTGATGGGTTACAGCCTTTACAGTAGGCGGCGCACTACATCAACGTGTACCAGGATCTGTCCCACGATGTTGTCTTTTGTACCTTAATACTTCTTGTCTACTATTTGTCCCCTGTAAAGTAGTATAAATAGAGGGTCTCTCCAGACCTTTTCTGTTAACTTTCGCACTACATACACACACCAAATTAGAGCATATTCTCTTGTATTACACACACTTACGGTGTTCTTGGTGTTCTTGAAGAATCAATTGAAAGTGAATCATTGAGCTAAACTCTTGTCTTATTATTTTACTTGCTTGATTCTGTGTGTGTTATCTACCAGATTATTCTCTTTAGTTCTATCAAAAACGCTTCCGCATATAAATCTGTTTGAACTATCGAGATTAATATCATTGTTGAGTCTTATTGTAGGATCAACAATTGGTATCAGAGCAAACTTTGATTTTCCATATCAAAGGATCCACTCTACAATGATTTCGACTCATTTTGGTAGATTTATGGACTGATTTAGGCCTGTTTTTCACTCGTTACAAAACAGCCCCTATTTTTCTGCTATTCTCGACCTGTTCGACTTTAGTAAACTAATAGGCATTGTTTCTTTGGTTAAATCTTTCCATTTAAGTGCATTGTTCAAGTTTTTGAAGCTCTAAACTCATTTCGACAAGTCTGTCCCATCATCTGAAGATCTTCTCTTCATACTCTGTTTTATGATATTTTTCAAAACTGCTCAAAAATGGCGAATGCTGCCAATTTCTTCACTGTTGGTTCTTTAACCAAGCCCCCAACTCTGCTCAGAGATGAGTACCCTCAGTGGAAAATCCGCATGATCCACTTCTTTGAGAGCACTAACAGAGAACTCCTAACATACATCCACAATCCTCCTCATGTTCCCATGGTCACAGTACCAAGAGTACCCGCCACAGATGATACTCAAAAGGTTCCTGAGTATGACAAACCAAAGTCGATGGACAAATGGTCTGTAACAGACTGGGAGAAATACGAACTTGCACAGAAGGCCAAGCGACTTCTGATAATAGCCATTCCAAATGACCTCTTTCAGTCTTAGGACGCATGTGAATCAGCCCACGATCTGTGGAATGAACTAGAAAAACAGTTAGAAGGCGGTGCTAAGACTCAGAAGAACAGAAGAGCCCAATGTATTAATGAATATTATGCCTTCAAAGCTCTGCCGTCTGAATCTCTGCAGTCTACCTACGACATATTCAACTCGCTGATCAACAAGTGCAAGAAGTTCGGGATCCACATAACCTCTGAGGAGAACAACGTTATGTTCCTTAGAATCCTAAATGACGAATGGCTCCAGTTGTCCATGTCCCTCCAAACAAATCAGGATTTGGACACCTGGACTCTATCAGACCTCTATGGCACGTTAGCCGCACAAGAAACCCATATTGCTCAGACGAAAGCCCAAACAGGTGGACCTCTGGCACTGGTTGGAAAGGCTACAGGGGTGAAGGAAAAGCCCAAGAAGGAGAAGGTTGTGGAAGAGAAAAAGGAGAAAAAGGAGAAAAAGAAGAAGGTATTGGTTGTGGATAGTGAGGAAGAAGAGATGGTGGATGAAGAGAGCGCAACGATGGCCTCGGTAGCCAAATTTTTGGCTTTGTTGACAAGAGAGTTTGGTAACAGAGGTTACCGGAAGAAGACTGGGTATGAACGAGAGGGAAGAGATGATCGGGGTGAGAAATATGAACAGAGGAACCAGGGAAGAGAAGGTTCAAACGACCAACAGAGGTCAGCTGACAGAGGTGGTGATCACCAGCAGAGACAGGGTGATAGAGCTGGAAAAGCACCGCAAAACCAATGATGTTTTAATTTTGGCAAGCTAGGCCACTATGCAGCAGACTATAGAAGCAAACCCAATCGCCCACAAAGAGACTATGCCTTTTATAAAAAGAAGGCAGAGTACTACGCTCAAAAGTCTCTCACGGTTGAGCAAGAAAACTGGCTGTTCGATGAATCTTCTGAAGAAGGAGAGAAAAAGAATGCCCTGTTCTGTGGAATGACAGAAGTTAGTTCTTCACACTCTGATAGTGAGGTATCCACTTCTGACTCTACCTCTAATGAAAACGAAGCTAATCTGCTTAAACTGAAAGTTGAATACGCTAAACTTAAAAAGACTTGTGATGATATTCAGAAAACGCTTACCTTCTTTGAGAGAGAAGCAGACTTCTCACTCAAGAAAAGGCAAAAATATCTTTAGAAAAGGAAGAGACTGAAACTAATTGGCATAAAACCCTAAATTCTTTAAAAGAAAAGATTTCAGATCTCAACTCTACCTTAAAGGCCAAAACAAAGGAACTTATGGATAATGAGAGTGATAGACTTAATACACTTGCTCTTCAAAACGTCTTCTAAAGAGAAAGAGAAGTCCTTCACCAAGACCTACTCAACAGAGACCTTTTAATCAAAAAGTATCAAGATGCACATAAGGTGTACGAAAAGATAAACACACAAATAGGAAGAAGGGGATTTGGCTTCTGTGATATAGATCCCTATACTGGAACCAAAAGAGACAAATCCCTGTCTTCTCTGTTTTGTGTTGGAACTACACGAAAACCAGGATTTCCAAATCTACTCTCTATAAGCAAAAGGCAGAAAATCTCTGGGGAACCTCACAAGAGGAAACCTCTGAAGATGATCAATGTGTGGTATCAAAACACAAATTTGTCACCTTCAGCCTCTGTCAAAAGAGACTCCAAACCAAAGAGATATCTGAAAACTCAGGATTAGATAGGAATCTTCAAGTTTGGTGACCCTGAGACTCAGACCCAGGTTGCCTTTGTCTGCATCATAGACTCTGAAAAGAAACTATCGGCAGAGGCACCTGAGTTTATGTCTGCTTCTTCAGAAGAAAAACTGTAACATATTTCTGAAAACGGGTTAATGGAAATTGGTAAAAGCAACTTTTATGAAAACCTTGGTACACCCTCTGTCAAACAAAATATCTGTGAGGAAATCTTGATGAACACTTCTGTTGCTTTAGAAGATATTCCCAAAAGAAAGGAATAAAGTGAGTATGGCACATGCTCAGAAAGTCCTGCCTCTATCGACAGAGATCTCTGAGAGTCAACCTCTATATACGAGGACGATTCATCCTCTGACGAGTCTGAGACTGACTCTAATGAGTCTGAGATAGTTCCTTGTGAGACAGAGGGATTTAAACTTCCCTCTGGAATTCTTACCAGAACCATTCCTCCAAAAGAGAAAATCACAAGTGTTCCTATCTGCCCGGACTTTTTGGATATGTGTATACAAGCAAAAACCTCGCTTGAGCTTGAGAAAATTAAACAACAAAAGGAAAAGTCCTCTCAAAGTTCAAAAGGTCCAAAACCTTTTAGGCCATTTCAAGAAAAGTTAACTTGGCAACAAAAGGGAAGATGGGTGGACAATAACAAGTCTTTTGCTTCTGTGACAGTGAAATCTGCAGAAGTTCACCACAGAGGATGGGCACAACAGAAGGCTACTCCCAAGAGAGAATTTTCAAAAAATCAATCTAGCCTATATAGGTCTTCTTGTAATAGGAAGTCTAATGCTAGGAAATATTGTAATAATAAAGCCTCTATGCCCATATTCAACGCTTTTAATGAAAAGTTCAAGCAAATTTCTTCGCATATCAATTATTGTCATTTATTCGAACTGATGTATCAACTGAACCAACACTTCTTCAGCCATCACTGTATCCTCTCTAAACCCAAAAAGAATGCAAAATTCAAGGGTAAGAAGAAACAAGATGGTTCTTCGAAAGAAGTTAAAACCAAACCTAAGGATGCTAAGGCAACCTTAAAGACCCCTAACAAACCTGGACCCATTTGGAAATGGGTACCTAAAAATCTCTGATTATGTTGCAGAAGCAGTATGTGCCAATATGGTACCTAGACTCCGGGTGCTCAAGGCATATGACTGGCGACAGAGGTCTACTATCCTCTTATAAAGACAAACTTGGTGGAGGATCAGTTACCTTTGGAGATAACAAGAAGGGGTACATAAAAGGCTATGGAGTCATTAAGAAAGAAAATATAACCGTATGCAAAGTTGCATATGTGGATGGCCTTAAGCACAATCTTCTCAGTGTAAGCCAACTTTGCGATACAGGTTTTGATGTTATGTTCAAAAGAACTTTTTGCTCTCTGCAGAGGGAAGATACAGGCGTATAACTTCTACGCGCCGAAAGAAAAGGTGATCTGTACCTTATGAACTTCAGTGTCAAGAACAAAAATGACAAGCTCTGTCTTGTCGCTTGCAAGAACGAAGAAGCTTGGCTATGGCATAACAGGTTCTGCCATCTAAACTTTCACACTCTAGATAAACTTGTCAAGCTCGATCTGGTTAAAGGTTTGCCCAATGTCAAATTTAACAAAGATCATTTGTGTTCTGCCTGCGAAATGGGAAAACTCAAAAGAGCTTCCCATAAAGGCAAGACTGATGTGTCTTGTCCTAGGGCTCTGTACATGCTCCATGTTGACCTATGCGGTCCCATTGCTACACAGAGCCTAGGTGGCAAGAACTACATGCTAGTGTTGATCGATGAATATTCTAGATATACATGGGTGGAATTTGTCCGAAAGAAATCAGATGTTCCAAACATCCTGATAAATCTAATGAAAAGAATCCAGGTTCTTTATAAGTGCAGGATACAGAAACTAAGAATCGACAATGGCACAAAATTCAAAAACTCTGTCATTGAAGCTTACCTTACAGAAGAATGCATCCCACAGAACTTCTCTGCTGCACGCACCCCACAACAGAACGGCATGGTCGAACGCAAAAATCGCACGCTTGTGGAGGCTGCAAGAACAATGCTCACAGCATTTGGATTGCCCACATCTTTTTGGGCAGAAGCTGTTTCAACTGCTTGTTTCACCCAGAATCGATCAACAATAGTGAAGAGACACATCAAAACTCCATACCATTTGATCAACCAGAGGAGACCAAACATCAAGTTCTTTCATATTTTGGTTGTAAATGCTTTGTCCTCAGCGATAGAGAAGTTAGAGGGAAGTTTGATGTGAAAGCAGACGAGGGAATGTTCATCGGGTACTCTGCCACTTCTAAGGCATACAGAGTTTACGTTCTGCGGACCCGATCAATCATAGAGAGTATCAATGTTTCTTTTGACGACTCTTTTTAGAAGACTTCTGAACAAATCAGTTTAGAACTCAGGCTGAAAAAGGAATCCTCTGGCATTTCCAAGACAAGAGAAGCAGAACTAAATCTGCTATTTGAAGAAATGTTCAACGATGATATTGATCCCTCTGCTGGAGCCACCAAAGCCTCTGGAGAGACATCCTCTGCTGACCAGACTGATTCAGGTATATCTCTAACTGGTCCCTCAAATACTTCACCCTCTTCCATTAATAATGCAGATGCAAGTATCGAGTGGGAGCAAGCAGAGGATAACGTGAGCAAGAATACCACTACAGAGGCACTGGAAATACCAACTCCAGTAACAACAGAGGAAGCAATACCAGAGGAGAATGAGGATTCAGTCTCAATATCCTCAGAGGATTCAGTCCCAACCCTCATTGAAATACCACCTCAAGCTGAAACACCATGTTCTAGCACAAAAGTACCATCTACAATAGAGGTTGCACCAGAACCATCGTGTGCAACCACATAAGTTCAACTCAATGATGCAAATGACCATCTCCCAAGGATGAAAAAGTGGACAAAGAGCCATCCTCAGAGCCAAATCATCGGCAGTCCTTTCGACAAAGTGAAGACGAGATCAGCCACTGCTAATTTTTGTTTCTTTACAAACTTTATCAGTATGATCGAGCCAAAAAGAGTTTCTGAAGCCCTAGATGATCCAAATTGAGTAGAAATAAAGTGTGGACCTTAGTTCCTCTGCCAAGGGGGAAACAAGCTATAGGGACAAAATGGGTCTTTAGAAACAAGGAGGAGGATGGGGTGGTCATCAGAAGGCAAGATTGGTGGCTAAGGGATACTGCTAGGCAGAAGGAATAGATTACAATGAGACTTTTGCCCCTGTTGCACGGCTCGAAGCGATAAGAATCTTCTTAGCCTTCGCAGCCCACAGAGGTTTTAAGGTTTTTCAAATGGATGTCAAATCCGCCTTTCTGAATGGACAGATTCAAGAGGAAGTATACGTCCAACAGCCACCGGGGTTCGAAAGTGCTAAGTACCCAAACCATGTCTACTACCCTTAAAAGGCTCTGTATAGACTAAAACAAGCTCCAAGAACATGGTAAGAACGACTTTCAACCTTTCTCCTTGGTAATGATTTCGAAAGAGGTACTACCGATACTACTTTGTTTTATAAGAGAAAAGGTGAGGAGATTCTGCTTGTGCAGATATATGTGGATGATATTATATTTGGATCTACCAATGCACAATACTGTACTGATTTTGAAAAACTAATGCAGAGCGAGTTTGAGATGAGTATGATGGGAGAATTAAACTTCTTCCTAGGACTCCAGGTCAAACAATCAACAATGGGAATTTTCATAAACCAATCAAAATATGTCTCTGACATACTTTCTAAATTCAAACTCTCTGATGCCTCTGTTATGAAGACCCCCATGGCCACTAAATCTAAGTTACACTCAGATCTAGAGGGAAAGTCTGTAGAGTGCAAGCTCTACAAAGGCATGATTGGGTCTCTTTTATACTTAACTTCCAGTAGACCAAATATAATGTATGTCACGTGTCTATGTGCAAGATATCAAGCTCACCCTAAAGAATCCCACCTAGTTGCTGTAAATAGGATCTTTAGATACCTAAAAGGAACCAAGAATCTTGGCCTCTGGTATCCAAAGAACTCTAGCTTTGATCTCATGGCTTATACAGATTTAGACTACGGAGGATGTAAGCTTGACCGAAAGAGTACCTCTGGGAGTTGCCAATTCATGGGTGGTAAGTTAGTCAGTTGGATTTCAAAGAAGCAGAATGGTGTGTCAACATCTACATCAGAAGCCGAATACGTTGCTGCTGTTAGCTGCTGCTAGCTGTTGCTTCCAAGTTCTGTTGATGCGAACTCAGCTAAAGGACTATGGTCTTGATATTCAGAAGATCCCCATCCTCTGTGACTCAAAGAGTGCCATTGTGATCTCTGCCAATCCCGTACAACACTCTAAGACGAAGCACGTTGATATTCGGTACCACTTCTTGAAGCATCATGTTGAACAAGGCACAGTCGAGATGTACTTTGTGTCCACGGAATTTCAACTTGCAGACTTATTCACCAAGGCACTTGATGAGAAAAGATTCCTTTTCTTGGTGGGTAAGTTAGGTATGCTAAACATGAGCTGATCCCTCTGTAAGTGAGACTTAATCTTCCTGTACATATGCATATATTTCAATCATTCAGTATGTAAATTCTTTATCATTAACAGTTTTGTACCCGACAGAGCTTTTGTGGATTTGCTCAGAGCCTCTGACAATTCACACAGAACCTCTAGTGAGTTTGAGCTATGTTTTATGCTTTACTTATCACATCTGATCCAAGCATAGGTCAAGGGGGAGCAGAAGGAGACCTTGAATTGATCTACAGAGGTTGATCATTCAAAGGGGAGCCAAAGGAGAGTATTGGTCGAACATATCAACAGAAGTCAGGGACTTTGCCGAACAAAGGAGAATCTAAGAGTGAGTTTCTCGCACAAAACCCCTTTCCAAAGCATTTTTCTAGGACACCACTTTCCAAACATGTCCTAGAAACACAGTTTAAAACAGTCAAAACTTTGGATGATCAAAAAGTTTTATGAGTTTTCGTAAATAGAAATTTTTGGTCATAGGGCCTTTGCTAAGCTCAACAGAGCCTCTGTAACTACAAATTTTGTACGGAAACTCTATCGATCACTTCCACTGTCTTTTCAAATATTTTTGGTAAAGGTGCAAGCACAGAGATAATGGAAGAAGGTTTCAGATCACAAAGCTATTTCCACAACAGAGCTTCTATTGATTCTAATACTTGGGTATTCAAAAGGGTTTTGTAGGTACGGGTTATTTACCACAGTGATAGACATCTGCGTATATTGACGCCCACGCGCCTAGCATTATATGGGCGTCGCACGACGTCTCATTGTGCTCTGACACCTCTGACGTGGCACGCTTCTATTGGACGTGTCAGTTAAACGTCGATACTGAAGCGTTGCCCACAGCTGTATAAACTCGAGTGTGGACCCCAAATTATATTGAATTCACTTTTACTGTGCAAATTCTATCCGTTTCTACCCCATGCTATAAAATCCCATTTACCCTTCTTCTTCATCCTTTACGATTTTATCTCATCATTTACTCCGGCAAACCTTTGCAAAACCTGCAACATCTATATTTCTACTCCATTTATTCAAGATATTATAAATGGCTTCCACAAGAAACTCTCCGACGAACTCCTCTGCTCAGTCTGAGCACTCACAGCATCCATCAATGGCCAGAAATCTGAAACAAGAACACAGCGGTGACTCAGTGGACTTTGCTCCGACCACCCACCTACAAGATTTTTTAGACCATGGCTAGTTCGAAAACTCCCTTCCCCTTAAACCCAATAACCATTATCTTGTTCCCTCAAGAACTGCATTTGGGGAAGAAAACGCTATACTGATGAACATTCTAGAAAACCATCCATTAAGAACCTTACTGACTAAAAATGTGACTAGAATCCCTGCCAGGTACCTGAACCTGTTCTGGCAGAGCTGCTATTACAACGAAGAGAACAGACAAATCACCGGTTATGTATCCAAACCAGACAGATCAGAGAACCTTGAGCTAAGGTTCAACAGAACCATGCTCTCCATGGAATTCGATTTGCCTACCAGAGGCTTATTGGGCATCAAGGATTATGCAGAAAGCCCTTCTGACAGAGAGCTCTGCGAATTTGCAGAGATGTTGGGCTATAACATCCATCTCAACAAGAGAAACGACTTCAGGAGAAACCGATTCCCCCCTCTATGGAACACTCTGTTCTCAGTGCTCAACAGATGCCTAACGGGCAAAGTGGGTAGCCCTGACCAGAGCTCTCACCAAATATTGGCAATCATGTACGGGGTGTACTATGATCTGCCTCTGGATTATGCCACCCTCATGATGCAGGAACTTGTGAACACCATCGACCACAGAATCTCTACATAAAAGGCAAAGGGCCCCAAAAGGACCCAAGTGCCGTTGGGTACCAAAATCTGCTTAATCTGCTTTGCATGTTCATCATGTGTAGTGATGAATGTTATAAGTATAACAAACACATGACTGGAAACAGTAGAGAAATTTTGCAAAATTTTGAAGAAGTGTTGAATGTGCTTATAAGGGGGAGTAAAAGATAATTTACTTCTAAATACAAAAGTTCAGAACTCGTTCTTCAAAGATAATAGACTTCTGAGTAAATCAGCTCAGGACTCGTATTTCAAAGTTTAGGCTTCTGAATAATTAAGTTCAGAACCCATGCTTCAATGATTTACACTTCTGAACAAAACAATTCAGAACTCGTTCTTCAAAGATAATAGACTTCTGAATACAACAGTTCATGACTCGTACTTCAATGTGTTTGACTTCTGATCCTATCAGATCAGGAATCGTTCTTCAACGACTATGACTTCTGAATTTACTTTCAATCCTAGTAATTCAGAACTCGTTTTAATGCTTATCGATATTTTGATCCAAGTCTTGTTATTTGTGCAAATTTAGATAAAGATCTGTTGCACATGTTAAGGGGGAGCTTATAAGATTTTAAATCATTTTCACATGATTTGAGGGGGGGCTCAAACATCGTTGAATGTAAGTATCTTCTGAACCTAATCTCTCAGATTGTTTGAAAGAAGAACGCATTTCAAGCATGAAAAACTTTTTCTTAAATGTTCAAACCACTTATGTATTTCAAAAATATTTTATGAATTTAGAAGTGTGATTTTAAATGTTTTTCATGGAGATCTCGGATTATAACATCATTTATGACCATGTGTTTCCAAAAGTTAGTACTTGTGACTTATCTTTTCTATACTTTCAAAGATTCATGCACACCGGTACAACTTATTATTGACTTTGTTATTACCATATCTCAAAATGAAACAACTTTTCGATGGTAATACTCCCGTTTGTATTCCATTTTGTTGAGCATCATATATTCTTTCAGCTTAAGAAATTAAACGTTTCTTTCAAAGATTGTTTATATTTGTTCATATAAACAAAATCCAATTCTTTGATACCCTATCCATTTATGATTATCATTCAAGATATTTGATCTGATTGATACATTGTCAAATTCTCAAACAAGTCATTCGAATTCATTTCATTCATTCAATATCTTTGTTGTGAGATTTCTTCAAAGTTCAAATTATCAAATATTTCATGATATTATTGAAGAGCATGCATTTTGATGACATTGTAATGCAAAAGCTGAGATTCATATTTGTTCAAGCTAACATCTTTTTAGGACAAAATTTCATGGGATCAGTGTGAGATTATTAAACTTCTATGGATTCATGTTAACCAGTGTTTCCTACCCAAGAAGTTATCCTTGAGTGATTGAGGGGTGAGGGGTCTACATCAAAGAGTGGGGAGATAACCCATCCGGTTGAGTAATCTCATTGTGCTGAGGTAAAATGTAAATGAGAATTTGGGTAGAAGTGAGCGGATTAAAAACAGAAAGAGGGTGTGAGAATAGAGTTAAAAGAATACGAGAACTCTGCACCAACCATTTTCTGAGTCGGGAAGCCACATTGCTGATTGGTTTACATTCTTTGGTGACCATCATTGAAACAGGCAGTGAGCCCATGCCAACTCTTGCTTTAACCCCACCAGCTACTCATTTCTTTATCAACAAAGAAATGTTTCAATTTTTCTTGGGGATGCAACATATAATCTATCTGATCTTCACTCGAAAGATTTGAATATTGAAAAAGAAGGAAATTAGCCCCACATTCGCACTTCGATCATCCACATTGAGTCCGTAGAAAAATTGTTGTTGTCTCAACAGTTTATACAATATGAGCCTGATAAAGCATAAGTTGCTTGAATCATTTCTTACACATTCACGTACACACAAGGAATATGTTTTTTTGTCATAACGTTCATAGAAATTCCTTAGTGTTTTTTGATAATTATTTGCAAGCCCTGGGGGTGAACATAAAAAAACTCCTTTTCAAAGTACATTTGGTGTACTAAGTGGCTTCGTGCTACTTACAGGCATTTTAACTAATTCATTTGTAGTTTCAGGGTTACCACATTCATTCTATCTGAATTTGAAAAGATTCGGATAATTTTTTTTGGAATTCACGATTATTCATATCAAAAGGAGGAAAATGTTGCTTGTGGTATTCAAAGACTGTACTGAAATTGAAGAAAGTTTTGATGATCATGATGCTCACAATTATCAAAAAGGGGGAGAAATAACATACTAAAAAAAAGGGGAGATATATTAATGAAAGATAAAGGGGGGGAAATATCATAAAGATTTGTCAAAGTTAAGAAGATGTTTCGAGATGATTCAAGAGAGATCGATGTTCAAAGACAATTCATGTTCAAAGAGATGAAGATACAAAGTTCAAGAAATTGTAAAGAGTTTGAGTTCAAAGCTTCAAAGACTAAAGTTGCAAAGATCAAAACTGCAAATATCTAAAATTTGTGTTCAAGACTTGATGACAATTTGTTGAAGATTACAATTCAAGAATTTGTGACTTTACAAAGAGAAAGACGAAGACTTTTCAAGTTTGTCTGAGGATTCTTCAAAGCTTAAAGTTTGAAGATTGTCAAAGCATCTAGTTCAGCGTGAACTTATGAAGATACAGATGTTTGAAGATTGTCAGAGCTTAAAAGTTTAAAGCGGCCAGAGTTAAATTTTTGAAGATCAAGAGCTGAAGATTGCTGCTATATTTTTTTTAAATCTTGAATCCAAAGGGGGAGAATGTTAGGGAATTATATTGTATTCAAGATTTATGTAAAAGTCAATGTAAGTGAAAAGTCAAGGAAAGTCAAAGTCAAAGTAGCTTAAGTAAAAAGTCAATGTGTTTAGAATTAATGCCTTGTAATATCTAGGTATAAACATGCTTGGATAAGCTTTGTTTATAAGCAAGCTTGTAGGAAGAGAGCTCATTTGTAATATCTTAGATAGTGTTTAAAGAGAGAATCTAGAGAGAGAAAGTTCCAATCTTATGTAATTCTACATTCTTTCAAGATCAATGAGATTTATGACGATTACCTAATAGATTTCTAACAGTTGCAAAAACACCTTCTAAACCATTTAACAATAAAGGACCCATGAGGATATGGGTACCTAAATCCCCATAATTGGTGTTGCAGAAGCATCATGTGCTTGTGTGGTACCTTGACTCTGGTTGCTCAAGACACATGACTGGCGACAGAGGGTTGCTATCCTCGTACAAAGAGAAAGCAGAAGGAGGATCAGTGACCTTTGGGGATAATAGAAAGAGAATCATCAGAGGATATGGAGTCACAACAAAAGAAATTCGACAACTTACTAAGTGGAAGTCAACTCTGTGACAGTGGCTTTGATGTGAAATTCGACAGGAGGTATTGTTCTTTGTTAAGTGCAGGTACAAGCACAAGACTGCTGAGGGCCAAAAGAAAAGGTGATCTATACCTTATGAATTTTAAGGCCAAATGCAAAGAAGAAAAACTTTGTCTTGTTTCTAACAAGAACGAAGAGACATGGCTATGGCACAACAGGTTCTCACACTTATACTTTCACACATTAGACAACGTTGTGAAACACAATTGGGTAAGTGGTCTTCCAAATCTTAAATTCGATAGAGATCATCTATGTTCTGCTTGTGAAATGGGTAAACTCAAGAGAGGTTCCCACATAACCAAGTCAGATGTGTCTTGCACTAGGCCACTGCACATGTTGCACGTTGACCTCTGCGGTCCTATCTCAGTATAGAGCCTAGGAGGCAAAAAGTATATTCTTGTATTAATTAATGAATTTTCAAGATATACATGGGTTGAATTTGTTCGTAAGAAGTCCGATGTCGCACAAATACTAATCAATCTTATGAGAAAAATCCAGGTTCTGTATGATTGCAAAGTGCAAAAGTTAAAAGTGATAATAGTACTGAATTCAAAAATTCAACCATAGATGCCTATCTTGCTGAAGAAGGAATATCACAGAACTTCTCTGCTGCAAGGACTCCACAACAAAATGGTGTTGTAGACAGAAGAAATTGAACACTTGTGGAAGCTGTCAGACCTATGCTCAATGCATCAAGATTACCAACATCTTTTTCAGCAGAAGCTATTTCAACCGCATGTTTCACTCAGAATAGATCTCTGACAGTGAAAAGACACATGAAAACTCCCTACCACTTACTCAACCAAAGAAAACCTAATATAAAATTTCTTCATGTTTTTGGTTGCAGATGTTTTGTGTTAAATGACAAAGAACAATTGGGAAAGTTTCATAAGAAGGCTGACGAGGCAAAATCTTTTGGTTACTCATCCTCATCAAAGGCCTACAGAGTGTTAGTCTTGAAAACGAGAATGATACTAGAAAGTATCAATGTCTCATTTGATGATGCAATTCAGGAGACTTAGCAAATCAGCTCATGACTCAGGCCAAACAAGCAAGCCTCTGGTGCATCATTATCTCGAGAAGTTGAACTCAATCTATTGTTTGAAGAGATGTTTGATGATACAGAACCCTCTGTGAACGTACACAGAGCCTCTGCAAGCCAAGACTCTGCGGACCAAGCACCACAAGGTATATCTCTAACTGGTCCTTCAAATCCTTCACCCTCTACAACTACTTGTGTAGACCTACAGTCGGGAAGGAGCATGCAGAGAATTCCAAAGAAGTACATGCACCAGATGCTACTATAGAGCATTTAGAGGATTCGACACTAGAGCATGCAGAGAATTCAAAACCTGTGATAGCAGAGGATTCCATACCAGAGCATGCAGAGGATACTACACCAATAACTGCAGAAGGTCTCAACACCAATAACTGCAGAGGGTTAAGCACAAACAACAACATTCTTGCCACTACAAAGGTGGTGATCGACCCAACAAATATCTCTACAGAAGTACAACTTGATGCATAAATTATCATCTTCCACGCATGACTAAGTGGACAGAGAGTCATCCACATAGCCAAATCATTGGTGATCCTCTGACAAAGTAAAGACAAGATATGACACTCCTAATTTCTGTTTATATACAAACTTTTTTAGCGTGATAGAACCTAAGAAGGTTTCTACGGCCCTAGAAGATCCTAACTGGATAGAAGCTATGCAAGAGGAGCTTCTACAGTTTGAGCGCAACAAAGTCTGGTCCCTTGTACTTCTGCTAAACGGCAAATCTACTATAGGGACTAAATGAGTCTTCTAGAATAAGAAGGATGAGGATGGAATTGTTGTATGAAACAAAGCACGATTGGTGGCCAAAGGATATTGCCAAGAAGAGGGGATAGACTATGATGAACCCTTGCCCCTGTCGCACGTTTAGAGGCCATAAGAATCTTTCTTGCCTTCGATGCCCCCAAAGGTTTTAAGGTTTACCAAATGGATGTCAAGTCTGCCTTTCTAAATGGCAAACTACAAGAAGAAGTCTATATCCAACAACCACCAGGATTTGAGAGCTCAAAGTATCCAAATCACGTATATTTTCCGGATAAGGTCCTCTATGGCTTAAAACAGCCCCCAAAGCATGGTATGAGCGTCTCTCCTCTTTCTTGCTTAATAACAATTTTGAAAAAGGTACAACTGATACTACTTGTTTTATAAAAAGAGGAAAGGTGAGATTTTACTTGTACAAATATATGTGGATGACAATATTTTTTGCTCTACCAACCAAGAGTATTGTGAAAAGTTTTCAAAGCTCATGAAGAGTGAGTTTGAAATGAGCATGATGGGAGAACTAAATTTCTTCCTTAGGCTTCAGGTCAAACACACAACAAATGGTATTTTTATAAGTTAATCAAAGTATGTAAATGACATTTTGTCAAAATACAAACTCTCTGACTCTTCTGACATGAAAACGCCAATGGCCACTAGATCTAAGTTAGATTTAAATCCCTCGGGAAAATCTATGGAGTGTAACTCTACAAAGGCATGATTTGTTCATTTCTATACTTAACTGCCAGTAGACCAGATATTATGTCTGCCACATGTCTCTGTGCAAGATACTAATCAAATCCTAAAGAATCTCATCTTTATGCAGTGAAAAGAATCTTTAGATACCTAAAAGGGACCAAGAATCTTGGCCTCTGATATCTAAAAGTTCTGGCTTTGATCTAGTTGCTTACACAGACTCAGATTATGGAGGATGCAAACTAGACATGAAGAGTACTTCTGGAAGCTGTCAACTTCTTGGAGGAAAATTGGTGAGCGAGACATCCAAGAAGCAAAATTGTGTGTCAACTTCTAGGGCATAGACAGAGTATGTTGTTGCTGCTAGTTGTTGTTCACAAGTCATTTGGATGAAGACTCAGCTCAGAGACTATGGTCTAGACATTGACAAGATACCCATCCTTTGTGACTCAAAGTGTGAAATTGCCATCTCTGTTAATCCTGTCCAATACTAAAAAACAAAGTGCATAGATATCAGCTATCACTTCATTAAAGATCATGTTGAAAAGGGTACCATTGAAATGTATTTTGTGCCCATAGAGAATCAACTTGCTGACCAGTTCACAAAAGCATTAGATGAGAAAAGATTTTTATTTTTGGTTAGCAAGTTGGGGATGTTGAACATGATTTGAACAACAGAGCCTGTGCACCTTGGTACAGAGCCTCAGATGTTGTATGTATGTATTATTTTCATTTCAGCATGTATAGTTGTTCTTGAAAAGTTTCTTTATGCTTCAGAGCTTCTGTGACCTTGCACAGTGCGTCTGGCCCTTGTCACAGAACCTCTTAAAGACATTTGTTTTATGTCTTGTGTATTACTTATCACCTTTGATCCGAGCATAGTTCAAGGGTGAGCAGAGGATAACCTTTGTTCGGAAGAGAGAGTAAGGAGTTGATCATTCAAGGGGGAGCAAGACTTTTTATGCATAATTGGTGAGCAAATCAATCTTTAAAAACACTTTTTCAAGATAATCCTTTTTGTATTTTATCCTAATATACCTCTTTAAGCAAGTCAAAACTTTGATTGGTCAAAATACTTTGAGACTTTCTTTTATAGAAAATTTTAGGTCTAAGAGCCTTTGTGCCCTTTCACAGAGCCTCTGTGTCAAGACACGAAGCTTCTTAGGGAGAAATTTCTTAAAAGTGATTTTATCTAGACCAAGTCAACGATTTTCAAACGTTTAGTATGAAAAGGTGTAATCTTTGTGCGAGGAAAATCCGACCCTAGCTCTCAGAGGATATTTCTTTCACAGAGCCTCTGTCATTTCCTACACTTGTATGTTTTAGAAAATCCTCAAGGGTGCAATTTCATTTCAAAGTGACAACCAGTTCTCTTTAATTAACCTCACGCGCGTGGCCGGTGATGGAGGCGCTCGTCCTGTCATTCTGAACCATCTATGCCCACATGGCGCTATGTGATTGGCTGTACACTGTACCATCGTTCGTGAATCGTTTCCACTCAAGTACGAATTTCAAATTCCATTTTATTCAATTTTCCCTCACAAATTCCCATTTAAAAAACCTTATTTTTCATCTTCTTCTTCACTTTACTCTCACGAACTCTCAAGCCGAAACCTACAAATCCTCTCAAGAACGTCATCTTTTTCCCCACTTTCTTAACAATGGCATCACCCGTTGCATCTCAACACTCAGAAAACCCTATCCCTCCAAGGAATGAAAGAGAAGAACACTCAAATAGCGAAGAGTCTGTAAACCACGAACCATCAACAAACCTTCAATCATTTATAAACCATGAATGGTACCCAAACCCACTTCCCCTGAAACCAAGTAACCATTACGTCATTTTGAACAAACAAGCATTTTCTTCTGAGTTTGAACCCATCATTAACTTGGTTCAAAATCATCCCCTTTTTATGATTCTAACTAAAACCACAACCACCATGCCCAGCAAATATATATATATATATATATATATATATATATATATATATATATATATATTTATATATAAATAAATAAATTCTGGCAAAGTGCCAGATATGACCCGAGCTATAAATCGATGGTGGGGTACATGTCAACCCCAGATAATAAGAAAAACCTTGCCATTGGAATTAACAGAGCCTTAATTTCACAAACATTTGAATTACCCACCAAAAACAAATTAGGAATCGTTAAGTACGCCACAGAGCCTTCTGATGAGGAGTTGGTTGAATTTTTGACCATGTCGGGCTACAACGATAAATTGAAGAAGAGGATCGACTTCAGAAGGCACAGACTTCCACCTCTGTGGAATGTGCTCTTCAGCATCCTAAACCGATGCCTTACAAGGAAAACAAGAAGTCCTAACCAGAGCTCTCATCAAATTATGGCAATAATGAATGGAGTATATTTTGACTTGCCCTTTTGTTAGGACCATAAATGTCCTACATATTAGAAAGATATATAAATAATTATAGATAGCTTAATTAGATTTATTATTATTGTAAAAACCTTAATTATTGTTAATTGGGCTTAGCTTTGTGATTAATGGGCTTGGGCCTTAATTCTAATAGGCCTAAGTATATAAGGTGATGGTTGCCTTAGAATTAGGTAAGCAATTGATTAATCATTCCTAGAGATTCATTAGAGAGAGATTCATTAGAGAGAGATAGTTGTGTTTTTCATTCAAACCTTTGTAACTATCTTGAATCATGAATATGAGAGGGATGACAAGTTGAAATCATCAATTGTTCGTGTTAGTGCTTATTGATTTATTGTTACCTGATCAAACTGGAACTATCAATTGGTATCAGAGCAGAATCGGTGATTTGAAGATACGAAAGAAATCGAAAGAAAGCAAGAAAACAAAGAATTTTCGTAGTGAACTTTATGGAAAAACGCAGCGAGCCGTTTCGCCTATTCCCGGAGGTTAAACCGTCGGATCGTCACGATTTTTGGACAGTAGCTTCACGACATTCCGTTTTACATTCTGAACGGCTGGATTAATCGTTTGAGGTCTAGAAGGCTCCCAGATTATTTTCGAAATACAACAGTTTTTATTGAAGAAAATCGTTCTTCAATCGGGTTTGCAAAGTTCTTTCGTCGATTAAATAATTATTTTGTTTGATCTCGATTGTTTATCGCTCTTAATCTGGTGTTTATCTGCATGTACATCAATTCTCAAAAGTATCAATTTGTGATTTAAAAATCAATTCTTGAGTTTTTTGTGTTCTAAAATATTTGTGGTGATTATTGGAAAATAAGACATATTTTGCTTAGAAATCGATTTGGGTGTGTTTGTTTTTGTGTTTTTGGTCAAAATCTAACTCTACAGGAGTGAAATCAAGCAACCCTATCGATCCCAGATCCGAATTGCAACCACAACCGCACTGTCCGGAAGTTTCTCATTGCTACCGGGTAAGTTTCCTATTTCTCAGCACTATCCGGACGAATTAACCGGATTGATTTTGGTTTCCGGGTGAATTTAATCGAATACCTCAATCTTTCCGGGTACCAATTTTGTCCGGATAACACACACTTCCTGGATACCCACATATTTCCCGGACACCCATTACTTTCCGAATAAAAGTTGCTTTCCGGATAAAACATTTGTTTCCGGATGAATGATTTGTGTTGGGTGACCGGATATCCAATCTTTCCGGATAAATTTTTTGGGTTGAGCCGTACTTGTTGACTGATCTTTCGTTGACCATCCATGGCAATTATGTCCAAGTAATTCCTTTTCTTCACCATCAATTTTTTTCTTACATAGATATCATATATAACCTCGCATGCATGCATACCACATACTTTGCAGAATCCATACCATATTTCATATTTCACATACATACATCATTGTTTGGCCTTTGTTTTCTTATTTGATAATTTTTGTTTTATTTGTTTTAATTTTTTTCTTGGTTTGTTTTTTATTCGGTAAACATCGTTTATCCAATAATCTCATCCGGTAAGTCGCAAATAACTTTCGTCCGGTAAGCTCAATTGATCATCCGGTAGGTTCACTTAAGTTCTCAACCACCCGGTAAGTCTTAACCGGTAACCGCATTCATCCGGTAAGTTGTTCTTTCCGGTAACTTCCTTTATTTCCCGGTAAGTTTGGTTGGTTAGTTCTCGACGGTACCCGAGTTACCGCACGTCTCGTGATTAAGAGTGTTAACGAAAGTTGCGATTTTTCTTAACGATTGATTTACAATTTTTTTTGCGACGTTTTGAGCTTATTTTCGTCGTTTTTTTTATCTAACTTGGTTTGTTTTCTCGCAGGTTTCACCATCGAAGTTTGATTTCGTTCGTACCGTCAATAATCAAATTTTAAATTTTGGAAACGAATTTATTTTATAAATTAGTTTTTCGGATTTAATTTTTGATTTTCTTCCGCAATTTTTATTCTTCAAAATAACACCGATCAACGATCAAAATTTTCAGGTAACAATGTCGAAGTATTGCTTCAATCCTGATTGTAAAGCCTATAAAGAAATGTATGATTTCAATATCAAGTCAGCAGATGAATTTAGAGACAAGATCCTCAAAGAACGGGAGGAACTGAAATTGCAAACAATTGAATGTTCTGAGAAGCTTGCCAAATCTGAAGAAAAAGGCAACAACATTAGAGTCTGAAAACTTTGAGCCGAAAAAGAAGTTGTCTGATTTATCATCACGAGGTGATATCAAGGAGACTGAGAAAGAGAAAGCAAAGCTACATGAAAAGAATATCAAGCGATCAGATGACTTGTGCAACAAGTACATCAAAGAACTGAAGGAACTGAAATCTCAAATCTGGAACAGTTCTGAGAAGCTGACTGAAGAAGAAGAGAAAGGTAAATTCCTGAACTGTGAAAACCTTGAGCTTAAAAGTAAACTAAATACTCTTGAAAAGGTATTTGAAAAGGAGAAAGAAAGTTTTGCAAAGGAAAGACAATTGCTTACACAAAAGCAATCTGGGCTTTCAACCAAGTCTCTTGAAGAGAAGAAAAGCCTTGAGCTTATGTGTCTAAAACTTTCAAAACAAATCTCCGACTTTGAAAAAGTTTTGATATTAGAAAGAGAAAAGTTTGAATCCGAACGCAAATCTTTTTCTAAAAAGAATGGAGAACTTTCTTTGAAAATATCTGAGTTGCAGAAGAATTAGACGTTCTAATCAAAGAGTCTGAAAAGATGAAAGTTGAAGGTTTTAGAGCAAAATGTTTAAAAGATGATTTTTCAAAGGAGAGAAAGATTCTTAAGTCCGAGATTTCTAAACTTACACAGAGATTATCTGGATTAGCAACCGAGACTTTGAAAAAACAAATGGTTAAATCTGATTCAAAGAATTTTGTCAAATCAAATGAATTTTCAAAAGATCAGATTCGACCTTCCAATCTTTTCTATAATTCTCGTGTTGATTAGAAAGATAATCAATCTTTCAAGAAAGTAAACATGGTGTGGAGAGTTAAAGGAACCACTCCTGCTCCAAAGTCATTCGTTTCTGTTAAGAATGACATGAACAACAAAGCTTTCCACGCTAAACCTTTTGTGAAAACTGATCGTGTTTACTCTTTTAATAAGCTGATCAGTTTATCTACTCAGAAGCTGTGTTGTTCTTATTGTGGAACAAGTGAGTTTGTAAAGAATGATCGTGCTAACTATTGGTATGGTATTTATAGTTTCCCAGGTCCTCATAAGGCATTTAACCAACAAGGATCCATCAAAAGATGGATACCAAAATCTGTCTAATCGGTTTTGCAGGAATGTCATGTGCAGTTTTAATTCCTATTTTTCACATCACATGACGAACATTCAAAGGTTATGCCACATTTGGAGGGGGAGTACTATCTCATGAAAGGTAAGTGAACTTCTAACTGAATTCAAAGACCGTGGTAATTCATTCTGGATAACTTACTTGTGTTTGTTATTCTCAAATTTTAACTTCCATGATTGCCACGTGTCAATTTTCTTGACTTAGTTATTTCCATGTCTCACATATTTGTTGATTATTCGATGGAAATACACTCGTTTGAATTCCCAGTTGTTTTCAAGTTTGTTATTTCTTGCAAATGATTCCATTCTTATCTGATAAAATAATTGTGACTTGTTCTTCACAATTAAACTTTCTGATCATTGTCTCATTTTTGCAAATACTGTGCTTACTAAGTCATTCTGTTTTGCGCTTGATTTTGTTTCTTGAAACTCTATATTTTAAATGATTTTTGGTTGACTTCTGATTACTTCAGATTAGAACTCGGACTTAATTTTAATGACTTCTGATCATCTCAGATCAGGACTCGTTCTTAAACGTGATGACTTCTAAACACTTCAGTTTAGAACTCGTACTTCACTGTTTTCGAAACTGTTCCACTCGATGCATGAATGAGTGTTAGGACTTACATCGTTTCTATGGTCAATCCAGAACCGGAAGGACCTACCCAAGAAATACATCCCTTATAGACAACAGTGAGGGGTCTAGATGACAGATGAGTTTGGAGAGAAAAGAATATGGTGAGGCTGTGACAGGACTTAAAAGAATTATTGGTCCTTACCAAACCGAGTCAGTTATCCGGGTAACCACACAATCTATTCATTCTCGTTCTTTGGAGATGAATGTTGAAACAGACATGGACCCAGTGTCGATAACTCGTGTCACCCCACCCAACCACTCAAGTATCTCCCAACAGATGCTTGTTTCATAAATTCACGGAGAATTAGCACATAATCTATCTATTCCTCACTCGGAGGTCTTAGATACTGAAAAAGGAAGACATCAGCTCCGGTCTCCGAACTTCATATTCTATTCACTGAGTCTATTGATTTTAACTTGCGTCCCAGGTTAAGTCAATATTTGAGCCTAACAGATATAATTTAATTCTTTCACACATGCACGAGTCTTTGTGATTCCATTTGCATATCTTCGTGATATTGCCGGAACAGTTTGAGAAGTTAATTTTTCAAATTTTCTTCAGTGATAACTGGAAGTCCTATCAGAGATACCCCATTGCCAACTCTGAACATAGGCCACAAAATTTTTTAAATTGTTGTGATAACAGTTACTAACATGTTTCTGTGTTAGTTGATTACCCTATGGTTACTTACTGTATTTATCTGAATTTTTTGCTACTCGTCACTATTGTCTTTGAACGTGCATGATGCTCTGGATGCTCCTACTCATCATGAGGGGGGGGGAGAAAGGGTACAGATTCAAAGACACGGAATATCAAGTTGAGGGGGAGCTAGCAAAAGCCGAAGGGGAGTAAAGAAGTCCCCATGCAAAAGCCGAGGGGGAGTAACTGTTGACCGATTTTTAATCGAATGATTGATCTGTTCCGAGATCCAAAGAGCTCAATGTGCTTACAAGTGATCAACTTTTCTCATTGTTTATCAAGTGGTGTTCGCTTCAAATTATTTCCTCCATCAAGCATATTGGTTCTACAAGTTCTTTTAAAGCTGAATTCAAATTCAAGGGCTTTATTCAAGAGCTTTATTCAAGAGGGAGCGTCGAAAGACATGAAGACAAGCAACATCATTGCATTCCAAAGTTTCAAGAAGGAGAGAAGATCAAGATCTGAAGATTTCAAGACCGATTTTTATTTATATATCTTTAGGGGGAGATTGTTAGGACCATAAATGTCCTACATATTAGAAAGATATATAAATAATTATAGAGAGCTTAATTAGATTTATTATTATTGTAAAAGCCTTAATTATTGTTAATTGGGCTTAGCTTTGTGATTAATGGGCTTGGGCCTTAATGCTAACAGGCCTAAGTATATAAGGTGGTGTTTGCCTTAGAATTAGGTAAGCAATTGATTAATCATTCATAGAGATTCATTAGAGAGAGACTCATTAGAGAGAGATAGTTGTGTTTTTCATTCAAACCTTTGTAACTATCTTGAATCATGAATATGAGAGGGATGACAAGTTGAAATCATCAATTGTTCGTGTTAGTGTTTATTGATTTATTGTTACCTGATCAAACTGGAACTATCACCTTTGTAGAAACCAGAATTCGATCTTACAATCAATTAATCAATCAAGAACAATCAAACAGTAGAATAATTGAGAATTGGATTCAAAAGCTTTGTATTCGATTAAGAACAGATTACAGATCTAGAGAGAGAATCTCTCAAAAATTACAAAGTGAATACAAAGTGATACGAAAGTTAGTTAGCTTACAGTTGCTAACTCCTATATATACTGTAAAGAAAGGCTAAAGCTACAGTACATATATATGACAAACCAATAGAACAATTACAGGTGTTCTAATTAGTAACAGAATATAACTGAAAATGTCCTAAGACATAAGTTCTGAACAACATGTTCAGAACTTCTGAACATTCTTCTGATTAAGCACTTCAGAACATACACTTGATCACTTGGACATTTTCTTCAACTTCATCTTTAGAACATCTGAGTCTCTTACTCAGAACTCTGAGCCTTCTGTTCAGACTTCACACTTAGTAATCTTTGCTAGACTTCTCAATCATAACTTCTGAGTCTCCTACTCAGAACTCTGAGTCTTCAGTTCAGATATCAACACTTAGGCTTTTTGATAAACTTCAGTTCTAACAATCTCCCCCTTTTATCAAACAAGCCTGTATTTGTCAACGTTGAATTCCTTTAAAGCAGGTACAATCTTTAGAATAATTACATTTCTCAAAGCAAGTCTTCTATCAATCTTTTCAATTATTTCTTCTGTCTTTTCAACTTGAACTCCTTTTTGTATCTTTTTCTTCAAACTGTTTTTGATAAATCTAAGAGTTCCAGAGCAGTACTTGTCAACTTCACTTGCTCTGAAGAAGATCTTTGGACTTTGTTTATTTTTCAGTATAACTCCCAACTCTGGCAGTTTACAAACATATCCTGTCTTCAAAGTACTTAGTTGCTCATGATCATTGTTTGGCTTGGAAAGATACACACATGGTCTATATATATACAGAGCTATTTGGAAATCTGTATAGGCATATCATCTGAGAATATAAAACATAGCCTCTCTCACTGTTGCCAATGCTCCTCTTTCCTTTTTGTACTTGCTACAATCTTTATTCTCCAAAAGACAATACAACCTGTAGAAATCAGAAACTAAGATCTTATCAAAGTCAGCTTCAGTAAAGTAATAGACTTTTCCATCCTCTCTCAGAACCTCAAACCCATAGTATTCATGTTTCTTGAATTTCTTGACACATAATTCTCTGATTCCAGTGATCATGAAATCAGAATATACAAACTGCTTTTTCTTTCCTATGCATCTTGATAATTCAGCACGAAACCATTGAGAGAACTCTGGCTTATCATGATACACACTCAGAAAATTCACTTCTCTTGGTTGAAAGAAGTTTGGTAAATCATATTCCAGAAATAATCCATTTAAGTCAACTGGCACTTCTTCTTCATTTGCTTCAGATTTTTCTGTTTGTTCAACCTCTTGCATCTGAACATCTTGTGAAGATAATACTTCTGGAATAAATTCTTCAGCATTATCAGACTAAACACCATTAACTTGGTATTCTGAAGGAAATATAAAGTCAATGTGAAGCAACTTCTTAGGATTTTCTTTTGATAGCATCCATTCATTACAATTTCTGACTTTGTTTCTGAGCTCCATTCTTTCATTTATATATCTGATACATTTCTTTTTCACAGAAATTCTGACATTCTCAACATATGCTTTCATCTTTGACACTGTGAATTTCAAAGTAGCATCACTGTATTTCACTAAGTCCTTCAATCTGAATAGAAAACTTTTGTTGGATTCTGCATGAATAAATCTTTCATTACCAACTTCTTCACTAATAAATCCATCAATGCTATTCACTTCATTCAGAAATCTGATTGAATACTCCAAGTTGCACTCTTCTTTCCTTGATTCAATTGCTAACTGAAAATCATATAGATGCATATTTCTGACATATATCCCCAAAATCCTTCTACATTCAAGTTCGACCCAAGTCTCTTCAGTACTTGCAAAGAATTTCACCAAGAAAAATTGATCATCTAAGAATAGTCTGTGAAAGTCAAAACTAGTCAGGCTTACTTTCAAGTTCCCTTCTTTCAGAACATTCATGTTAACATACTTCAGACCATCAAACTCTTCAATCTGAAATTCTAACACCTTAATTCTTTCCTGAACAAATAACCTTTCATCAGGTTTTCTCAATCTGTTGGAAGCTTCTACATATACGATATGAATTCTCTCATCCATGAACCCATCAATGAAGTTTTCAATATCAACATACTCATCTTCTTTGCAGTAGAGATTCTCATAATTGTATTCTAGAAAGATGTCAAGAAAGTAATTTCTGGCAAGTGGAGTATCATCTTGTTGTATAATGAAATCACATAATGGTTCTTCAAGAATTGGCAAATCAATTCTAGGAATGACAATTGGATTTCTGTATGTGTATGAAGGCAAAAAGAAATCTACAATTCTTGCAAGATCTTCTTCTGACACATCTTCAAAATAATTCTCTGCGATATCCTTTTCAAACTTTCTTGAATAATTGACTGTACAATCAAATTCTCCCATCAAATCAATTGGTCTTACCATTCTGAAACATCTGTAAACATTCTGACCATTAAGAGCTCTCACCAACTCAATGTGCATTCTCCTTATCAAAATATCATTCATCCTCCTTTCTTCAAACTCAGAGATAAGATCACCTCCAATGTAAAGAATAATGTCTAAACATGTAACCACTCTGTCTATTTCAGAATCTTCTGTCATATTCACCTCAGAAATATCCACCATAAAAGTATCTGCCATAGATGTATCTGCCATAACCATTTCAGAACAAACCATTTCAGAATCAGTGACCATATCAGCTTCAGAAGTATTCATCATCTCCAATTCAGAAGTACTTTCCAGAACCATACCAGCATTCAATTCAGAAGATTTTTCAAGTAACACATCTTCTGATTCCATTTCCTCAGAGCTTAGACTTTCAGAACTTGTAGATGGAACAACTATTAACTCAGTACTTTGCTTCTGCTTTTTCTCCCCCCTTTTGATGATGATGAGACTCATTATCATCAAACTTCCTCTTCAAGGACTGAGTTGATTCAGATTCTGGCACTGCTTCAGATAAAGGCATGATTGCTAGAGGCTTTGAAATACTAGCCAAATTTGAACTGAATGCTTGAAGCATAAAAGTCATCATGGCATCCATACTTTTGAGTATGTCATCTTGAAAAATTGAAAACTTATCTGTGATCTCCTTTTGATGAGATTCCACAGATGCTTTAACAGTATCCACTTTCTGCTCAATAGACTTAGCTTTTTCTTCCAACTTTGTTCTGAGATTTATTACTTCATCTTTTAAAGAAGTAACAGTGTTTTCCAAATTCTGAACTTTTACTCCCAAATCCTGATTTTGTTTCTGAATCTTTTCAAATTCAGAAGGTTCTAACGTTAATCCTGGATCAACAGATGACCCAGTTTTCATATGTTCATTGAACACATGGCCTGTAGGTGTCACAGAGTCACCTAGTGCAACAGATGCACTTTGCAAGGAAGCTTTTAAAATGTTCACCTCCCCAGGGCTTCCATCCAATCCTTGACGCCCAATATTAGGTATGTCTATGGATGTTGATACAAGAATACGAATTTCCTGTGATGTGCTTGTGTGAAATGAAAATTCAGGCCCAAATAGGATGTTACTGTGAAATCCTGACTCAGTGTTATGAATAAAAGGTTGGGATTGATTGCCAAACTCCAAATGAGTAAGCAATGGTTCCCTTGTTTGAATTGAAACATAAGCATTTGGAGATGCTTCTGAGTGGATGGGATTGGGTAATTCAAGTTCTACCATGGGCTGAATGGTATTTTCTTCAATATTGGTCACCAAGATTTGTGAACCAATAGTAGATGTGGGTGCCCAGTTTAGATCAGCTGGATCAGAATTATCTCTGTTTTCTAATTCTGGTGACATTCTCTCATCCTCACCTCTCTCTATCTGTTTTTCAGGCTCACTTCTAACCAAGCTCGCAGAATTTTGCCTCTCAATTCTCTCAGAATGTTCTCCCACCTGAACATCCTCCCCCTCTCTTACTGCATTTGACCTCTCACCTATCATCTCAGGGTTGTCCTCAGGGGTAGGGACCTGAGGTTGTACAAGTCCCATAGAGGTGCAATAAGCTTTTAAAATCTCATTCTCCCCTGGTATATAAGACCTAAGTGACCTTGGCAATGGTCTGTGATTTGGAAAATTCTCAAGTTTAAGGGATGAGATCATTTTACCCATATAGAAAATTGGCCCATGCTCCTCATTTGTTCTTCTTGGAATATTAAGATCTTGCCTCATTGCATACCAAATTACCATCTGCCAATACCTCTGATAAGGAATATAAGTCAGAGGATTATCCTTTGTTTCTCCCCTTAATGCTTTCTGATTCCTTTCAAAAGTGTTCTTCATTTCTTCCCATAAGATTGAAGCATAATCATAATGTCTGTTTTTCACAAACCAATGAAAAATCTACATGATTTGTCTTGATCCTTGATCTGGAGAACTGTGCTTCCTTGATAAACATTTGTTAACAATTGTGAAGAAGCATGCCCATATTGGTGGTAGTTTGTTCCTTCTGAAAGAACTAAGATTCCTCAACTCATCATTGTATCCCAATCTACTGAACTCAGCTATCATCTCATCTGTTAAAGGTGAATCCTCAAAATCTGTTCTCCTTTCCAAATCACCTTTCTCTGGCTACCTTAACATAATTCTTAAGAAACTAACAGTCAGAGTTATAGAAACTCCCCCTATATTGGATACGAACTTATTTCCTTGCAATTCCAAATTCTTACACCACTGTTGAATATACTGAATTGGAACAGTCTTTTTCAGAGTAAACCACTTTTTGAAAGGATGATACTTCAACAATTCTATTATAATCCTATGTTCTTCCTTGAAATTGGTTTCATCAAGCACTAAGACATATTTATTTTCTACCAAATCCAGATATTCATTCTCAGGTACGATCCTCTCCAAGGAACTAGGTCTAGATGACTGTTGGAACCCAAATATAACAAGTAACAATAATAATAGCAATAATCTTTGTATTGATTGATAAAGAGAAGAGTTTACTTGATAAGATTGATGAACATTCTCTCTTTGAAGCTCTCTTGCTTTCTGCGTATGTATGAATATTGAAAATAGAGGCTTAACCTAAAATTACTCTAAAACATGACTTTATAACCAATACAACAATTGGTTATTTACAATTTTAGCCCTTGACACTCAACAAATACAAATAAGTCCTTGACACTATTCTTTATAAAACATTTATATAAATTAGGGGCTAATAAAGCTAACAATCTCCCCCTAATGTTTTATAAAGAAAGCATCATCTTGTAGTCTCCCCTTTGCTTTCTTTAGAGGCGTTGGAGTGTCAATCTTCAAGTCTTGTGAGAGTCTTCTTTTCCTGATCTTCCACAATGTCAGTTGCTTCAATTTCTTCTTTAACTCCCCCTTGATCGTTGCATACTCCCCCTTGAATGTTGCTTTGCTTTTCATATCCCAGTTATCTCCCATAGATTAAACTCAAACAATCAGAGAACGATTTAAAGTGCGGAAGCTTGTATAACCAGTTTGAGTAATAGTCGTTGGTAGATAAACTGATAAGATGGTTGAGTAGCAAGCATATTCGGCTCATGAGAATCTGTATTAAAGAATAAGTAACCAGGGGTAATCATCTAACATAGAAGCACAATAGCAACTATTATCACAACAATTAAAAAAATTGTGTGGCCTATGCTCAGAGTTGGCAATGATGAAGCTCTCTGACAGGACTTCCAGTTATCATTGAAGTAAATTAAAAAATAAACTTCTCAAACTGTTCTTGGCAATATCACATAGATAAGCATGTGGAATCACAAAGATTCATGATATTGTGTGGAAGAAAATAGAATATTATCTATTAAGCTCAAAAGTGTGTAAACTGTTTGGACATAACAGGTTTCCACAGACTCAATGTGCATGAGTGAAGTGTGAAGGTGGGGCAACTTTCCTTCTTTTCAATATCTAACCTTCCAAAGAAAGATCAGATAACATATGTGCTGCTTCCCCGTGGAAAAGTGAAACAGTTCCTTGTGGAGAAGGAAGTGAGTAGCTGGTGGGGTTAATTCAAGAGTTGGCATGGGCTAATTGCCTGTTTCAATGATAATCACCAAAGAGTCGTGATAAATCAGTAATGTGGCTTGCCCGACTCAGAAAAAGATAGTGCAGAGTTGTATATTTCTTTTGACTCTGTTCTCACACCCTCTTTCTTTTTATCTTGTAGCTCACATCTAACCAAACTCTCTTTTTTAATTTTACCTCTTAAGCACGATGAGAAAAACTCAGATGAGTTATCTCCCCCACTCTTTGATGTAGACCCTTCACCTCTCAACCACTCAAGGTTTACTTCTTGGGTAGGAAACACAGGTTTAAGTGATCCATAGAAGTTCTATAAAGCTCACACATTGATCCCATGAAATTGTTGTCCTAGAGGTTGGATTGTTCCACACACTGACTACTTGTAGTCTCAGAAAAGCATTTGAAATCCAAATTTCTATAGCAGATAAAGCATTTTAGCATGTAGAAGTGGTTTGACCATTTGAAAGAGGTTTTATCATTCTAAAGATGGCCTTTCTCTAAAAATGATGAGTTTAAAGGTTTAGAAATTTTACCTTTACACGAACATGGTCAGATCTGATTTGTTTTCTCCCCCTCAAATTGAGCAGTAAATTTCATTTAAGCTCAATTTGAAATCAGATATCCTATAAGAATCAGAAAGTGTTGGTAATCATCTTTGATGATTCCACATTTGTTAGGAATATCCAACAACACAAATAATTCCACTTAAAAAAATACAAGGTGTGGGGGATCAGAGTTTAGAAATTACCGGTCAAAAACTCTGATTTGAACATATCTGAAGTACTGGTCCTACACTGAATTACGTAGAAGCAATGAGAACACCGTTCTTGAAAGCGGAAGGAGCATGAATTAATTTGCAATGCTTTCGGTCCAGCACCTTACAGCAGACTTTGAAGCTGATTTTGGCATATCAGCACACATAATTTGAGAAAACTCAAAACTTCAAAGTCGTGCGTCTGTGAATTATCTTTCCAATGCAACTGGAATCGAGTAATTTGGAGCACCGAGTCAAAAGTTATGCGCATGTTTCTGAAGCAGCGCAAAGCTGATAGCAAGTAAACATAAATCGGGCTCTGAGGTTGAGTCGCAGAGGTTCAGTCCACAGAGGCTCTGTCGGATTTCACAGAGGTTCTGTGGTGAACAGTACCACAGAGGTTGGTCGGCAGAGGTTTTGCGGCAGAGGTTGCTCGTAGTGCCGACAGAGCTCTGATGATGATTTTTGTGAAACACAACTTTCTGTCCAGCAGATGTATACTGACTTTAGCAGAGATTCTGACCAAGAAGAACACCGATTCAGACCAAACTCAAAACATGAAAAGGTTTCATCTTTATCTTACGAGTTCAACGCAACTGGACTCATCAAATTTGGAGCTTCGAGGAGAGAGTTCTGTTGATACGACAGGTGCGCAAAGCTGACAGCAAGAACTAAGACGTTGCGCTATGGGTTCTGAGGTTCGGTAGCAGAGGTTCAGTCCACATAGGCTCTATCGGGTTTCACAGAGGCTCTGTGGTGAACGGTTCCACAGAGGGTGGTCGCAAAAATCTGAGCCAAAGTATGAGTTGTCGCCAGAAGTTGGTCTGAGTGGTCGACAAAAAAAAATGATCGTGGCTTGACAAACGCTTGACAAAGGCTCTGCAGAGGTTTGGTCGCGGCTCGACAGAGTTTGTCGCTGCTCGGCAGAGGTTGGTCGCGTGCGGCAGATGTTTGGTCGTGTGCGGCAGAGGCTTGGTCGCGTGCGGCAGAGGCTTGGTCGCGTGCGGCAGAGGCTTGGTTGCCGCTCGGTAGACGCTTAACAGAAGTGTTACACTTACTTTGACACTGATTTAGACCATTTTACCTCTGGATTTTGCAAGAACTCAAAAGACAAACATTTTTTATTTGTTTGTTATATATTTAGATCATCTTGAATCACCTCTTTTCGAGCTCGTACGACAAAGATATGGTTGATTTACCACAGTCGCGCAGATCTGTCCATCAGCTTTCCATCAGCACACTGTTGTCTACTTCAACGATGCATATGACCCTTATAAATTTCGAATCTCTGAATTATCAAAACAAGAAAATTGTTCATATCTGTCTTAGGAATCCAGGGCCTTTTGAATCGTATTAATCGTTGTCTTAATCAGTGAGATATGATCAATTTACTACGGCATCGCAAATCTGCCAGCATGCTGTCATAGTATTTGATTGTTGTGCACCGAAATCAATTGCCTTTGAAGGATGAGTCTTAAACTGAGTGTTTAAGAGTCCAATGTCCAGTGAAGTGTGAGTCCTTAACAGATGTATTAAGGAGTCCATGTACCTGCAAGACAGATCAAACAATTTTTGGTACCCATTTCCAAATGGGTCCTATTTTGTTAGGATTTTCATGAAGTGCTTTGCTGATCTTGTTATGTTCAACAGAAACATATGGCTTTCGAACATTTTGAACTAGTGAAGAGCTTTTGACTATCCAAACCATTTTTACTCTTCTAAAAACTTGATTAACTGATTGATCAGCACAAGAGTTTGCTAAGTCAAAATCCTTAATCCTTTTAGCTAAAACTTCATTTTCTTTTAAATTCATATCAAACATCTTTTGAAGATCAGATTTATACCTCTTCTCCAACATGATCTTAGTTGACAAAAGAGAAAGTCTTTTTGTCAATTTGGACATTTCATCTTTAAAAACCTTTATTTCTTTCTCAAAATCATCTTTCAAACACTTTGTTTGAAATCCTTCAACCTTCAACTTTTCAGACTCTTTTCTTTCAAAATCATGCTCTTTCCTCTCCTTTTCAAGAGTTTTCTGTAATTTTATAATTTTACAAGAAAATTCCATAGATTTTGTTTCAAAAGTAGTTTTCTCCTTTTCAATCTTCTCTCTTTCACAAATCACAAGTTTTTCAAAATCAGAAATCAGTTTAGAAAAACTTAAACATTTAAGTTCAAGTCGTTTCTTCTCTTTTTCAAAAACAGTCTTGTCTTCGTCAAACTTCTCTTTCTTCTTTTCACAAAACTTTTCAGACTCAAATTGTTTCATTTTCAGTTCAATATTCTCATTGGTTAAGAGTTTACCTGCCTCTTCTAGCTTGGTAATTTTATCAGAATCAATAAGAATGCACATGTTCCTTTCTTCCAACTCTTTCTCAAGATTAGGAATAATTTTGCGAAAATTAGTACTGAGTTTAGAATAATAATGAAAATCAGCATCAGCACTAAGTTTTAGTCTTGACATATTGTTACTTGAAAAAAATGATCGTTAACAGATACTTTGTGAGAAGTAGAATTTGTGCACTTGAGTCAAATTTTCAAATCTTATCGGATTGAGCTGAAATTTGGTAAGTAGGTGCACGAGAATATTCTGGGCAACTTTAATTCTTCGAGTTTTGTCCAAAAACCGACAGAAAATGGTTTTTCGAAGCAAAAACGTGTGCAGCAAATAAAAGTTAAGGATGAAGATTCAAATGTTCTTGAGTCAATTTTTTCAAAAATAATCGGATTGAGCAGAAATTTGGTACACAGGTTCGTGACACTATTCTAAGAAACTTTAATGCTTGCTGTTTTGTCCAAAAACCAACAGAAAGTGGTTTTCCGAAGCAAAACAGAGTGCAGCAAAATAAAACTCCGAAAATTGATAAAAAACAATGGATTGAAGCACAAATTCGAATCTGTTTGGCTCTGATACCAATTGTTGGAACCCAGATATAACAAGTAACAATAATAATAGCAATAATCTTTGTATTGATTGATAAAGAGAAGAGTTTACTTGATAAGATTGATGAACATTCTCTCTTTGAAGCTCTCTTGCTTTCTGCGTATGTATGAATATTGAAAATAGAGGCTTAACCTAAAATTACTCTAAAACATGACTTTATAACCAATACAACAATTGGTTATTTACAATTTTAGCCCTTGACACTCAACAAATACAAATAAGTCCTTGACACTATTCTTTATAAAACATTTATATAAATTAGGGGCTAATAAAGCTAACAATGACATTACAGACCTCACAGCACTCTGTTGGTGTTCAATATTTGCATTTCCTTCCTCTGCATTACCCTCAGATTCCGCAATTTGTTCATCTTCTTTATTTCCTCCAACATTTTGATTTCCCAAAACATTTCCTCCTATTGTCTCTTCTTCTGCGACAATATTCTCAGGCATTCGAACTTCTTCATTATCTGAATCCGAAGATGACATTAAAGTCTTTGCAGTGTGCAAAGATTGAGTAACACTTCTTCGTGCAGTAGGCATGATTATCACTCAAGAAATATGAAAGAAAACAGAATCGATGAACTCAAGAGTTTTGCGTATCTCACTTTTCACTCTTAGGATTTGAATGAATTTGAAAGAGGGATTCTAAGGTCTATTTAGAATCCGCGAAGCTGAAAGGATTCAAACGGTGAAAAACATCTTTATGTCAGTGTTATAACGGTTTCTAACACTGTGAAATACCACAAAAGAGTTTAAATGAAACGTGGTATTATCAAATGAATAAGATGCTGACATGTGTTATTTGATAGAAATTAACACAAGTTAAACTTCTGAATAACATGCTTAGAATTCTGAGAATACATACTCAGAAGTTCTGAGTATACAATTCAGAAGAAAATTCCCTTGTAACCAGAATTCATTTAAATTTCAACTTCTGACATTGTAAAACTTTTAATCATCCAGAAGTAGTTTGAACAGATAGAAGATTGTTTTATCATCAAAATTCTGTCCATCTTTTGATGATTTGAGATTTCTGAAAATCATTTAAAATCTAACATCTGATCTTGAAAAACATTTTAAGGATTCAGAAGTAGTTTGAACAAGTGAAATATTTTATCATTGAAAGCTTGTTCCCCTTAGAATGAATTGAGATAAGAAAAGAATACAAACCTTTTAGGCATCTCAGAATGATTTCTGAAAGATATCAATACTCCCCCTTGACTTAAGCTTATACTCAAACACATATTAGACATAAAGGAATATGAAAAAAATAAAACAGAAAGAACTTAACAACAAATTGAAATACTTATAAATTTCCAGAAATAAGTTCTGAAAGGTACAGTCAAAAAATCTGAGTAACCTAGTCAGATAAAAAATTATTAAGTCAGATTTTTGAAGTATTGACTCAGAAGTTCTGAACTCAAGACTCAGAACATCTGAGTAAGAGAGTCAGAATTCTGAGTACACTACTCAGAAAATCTTACTTAAACAAAATTTATTTCTGAAAATAACAAATATACTCAATTAGTCAGATTAAGCATTCCTATCTTACATATGAGAAAAGTAAACCTTTTGTGATCAAGAGGCTTTGTAAACATGTCAGCCAATTGATACTTTGTGTGCACAAAGTGCATTTCTATAGTTCCCTTTTCCACATAATCCTTAATAAAATGATACCTTACATCAATATGTTTGGGTTTTGAGTGTTGAACAGGATTCTGAGTGATGGCAATGGCACTTTCTGAATCACAATAAATGGGAATCTTGTTGAGTTGATAGCCATAATCATGAGTTGTGTTTTCATCTATAGAGTTTGAGAACAGCAAGCAGCAGCAGCTACATATTCTGCCTCAGCAGTTGATGTGGACACACAATTTTGCTTCTTTGAAGCCCAACTTACTATTTTATCTCCCAAAAGGTGACAAGCACCAGAAGTACTTTTCCTGTCCAATCTGCTTCCTGCATGATCATCATCAGTAAATGCAGTTAATTTGAAATCAGTTTCTTTTGGATACCAAAGGCCCAAATCAGGTGAACCTTTGAGATATCTTAAGATCCTTTTAACAACTAGCAAATGAGATTCTTTTGGATTTGATTGAAATCTAACACAGAAACATGTAGCAAACATGATATCTGGCCTACTTGTAGTCAGATAAAGTAAAGAACCAATCATGCCCCTATAAACCTTGTTATCTACTGAAACTCCAGAGAGATCAGCATCTAACTTGACATTTGTAGCTATTGGTGTTCTCATAGCAGCACAATCAGACATCTTAAACTTTTTCAGAATATCTTTTACATATTTTCCTTTATTTATAAAAATTCCATTTGGTAACTGTTTTACTTGAAGACCAAGGAAAAAGTTCAATTCTCCCATCATGCTCATTTCAAATTTTGATTTCATGATATCTGAGAATTCATCACATAATTCTGCATTTGAAGAACCAAATATTATATCATCTACATATATCTGAATCAGAATTAAATCATCACCTTCTTTCTTTAAAAATAAGGTAGTATCTATTTTACCTTTCTTAAAGCCATTTTCTAATAAGTATTGAGTTAGAGTATCATACCAGGCTCTTGGTGCTTGTTTCAGACCATACAATGCTTTATCTAAAACATACACATGATCTGGAAATTCAGGATCAACAAACCCTTCAGGTTGATAGACATAAACTTCTTCATTGAGTATACCATTCAAAAATGCTGATTTAACATCCATTTGGTATACTTTGAAGTTCTTATGTGCAGCATATGCCAAGAATATCCTGATTGCTTCTATTCTGGCAACTGGTGCAAATGTCTCATCATAATCAATTCCTTCTTGTTGTGAATATCCCTTAGCAACCAATCTAGCCTTATTTCTGACTACAACACCTGACTCATCTTTCTTGTTTTTGAACACCCATTTTGTTCCAATAATTGATTTTCCTTCAGGTTTTGGAATGAGTCTCCAGACTTTGTTTCTTTCAAACTGTAGCAATTCATCTTGCATTGCTAAAATCCAGTCCGGATCATCTAGGGCTTCAGTGGCTTTCTTAGGTTCAATTATACTAAGAAATCCTGCAAACATTGCTTCATTTGTTGTTGCTGATCTTGTCTGAACTACCACTGATGGATCTCCTATTACTTGATGAATAGGATGGTCTTTTGTCCATTTGTTTGAACTTGGAAGCACATCAATATCTGATAGATTGTTATTTGTATCTGTTGGAACCCAGATATAACAAGTAACAATAATAATAGCAATAATCTTTGTATTGATTGATAAAGAGAAGAGTTTACTTGATAAGATTGATGAACATTCTATCTTTGAAGCTCTCTTGCTTTCTGCGTATGTATGAATATTGAAAATTGAGGCTTGACCTAAAATTACTCTAAAACATGACTTTATAACCAATACAACAATTGGTTATTTACAATTTTAGCCCTTGACACTCAACAAATACAAATAAGTCCTTGACACTATTCTTTATAAAAAATTTATATAAATTAGGGGCTAATAAAGCTAACAATCTCCCCCTAATGTTTTATAAAGAAAGCATCATCTTGTAGTCTCCCCCTTGCTTTCTTTAGAGGCGTTGGAGTGTCAATCTTCAAGTCTTGTGAGAGTCTTCTTTTCCTGATCTTCCACAATGTCAGTTGCTTCAATTTCTTCTTTAACTCCCCCTTGATCGTTGCATACTCCCCCTTGAATGTTGCTTTGCTTTTCAGATCCCAGTTATCTCCCATAGATTAAACTCAAACAATCAGAGAACGATTTAAAGTGCGGAAGCTTGTATAACCAGTTTGAGTAATAGTCGTTGGTAGATAAACTGATAAGATGGTTGAGTAGCAAGCATATTCGGCTCATGAGAATCTGCATTAAAGAATAAGTAACCAGGGGTAATCATCTAACATAGAAGCACAATAGCAACTATTATCACAACAATTAAAAAAATTGTGTGGCCTATGCTCAGAGTTGGCAATGATGAAGCTCTGACAGGACTTCCAGTTATCATTGAAGTAAATTAAAAAATAAACTTCTCAAACTGTTCTTGGCAATATCACATAGATAAGCATGTGGAATCACAAAGATTCGTGATATTGTGTGGAAGAAAATAGAATATTATCTATTAAGCTCAAAAGTGTGTAAACTGTTTGGACATAACAGGTTTCCACAGACTCAATGTGCATGAGTGAAGTGTGAAGGTGGGGCAACTTTCCTTCTTTTCAATATCTAACCTTCCAAAGAAAGATCAGATTACATATGTGCTGCTTCCCCGTGGAAAAGTGAAACAGTTCCTTGTGGAGAAGGAAGTGAGTAGCTGGTGGGGTTAATTCAAGAGTTGGCATGGGCTAATTGCCTGTTTCAATGATAATCACGTGTTAGAGCATTGTTGTATTCAAGATTTACTGTAACAGTCAATGTACTGTATGAGTCTATACAGTATTGTGAATGCCTTTATACCTTGTATGTTATGGGTATAAATAGGCTTGTCTAGACCATTTGTTAGTAACACTTCGAAATACTTTAGAAACCTTTTGTAATCCTTTGAGCTCAATACATGGCTGACATATTTGCTCTCTAGATTCTCTCTCACTACATTCATATCTTATTGCTAGAGATTTGGGATTTATCAATTGGTATCAGAGCAAACAGAAGATTCAAGCAGATTAAAGAGCAAATTGAAGAATTTTTACACTGTTCATCAAGAATTCGGACCAAGAGAAGTTTACTGTTCATCTGAAGTCTTAACATTCAGACATGAAGATTTTCTAGATTTTGAGTTTTTGAATCATTTCTTTGCATCGTTCAACTCGGATTTGGATTCTGAACACATTTAATTCTTACATAAACATCAAAATCTGCACAGAATTGACAGATCTGATCGATTCTTGAATATTTTTTCAAAAACTTCAAGTTCACTGTTTGGATCTTAATTCGATTAAATTGATCGAATTGTGAATTGTGATCAACAGGAAAAGTGTGCAGATTTCAATTACGAACAATTTGATATAAGATTCATCACAATTGATCAAGAATTGAAGAAGTTATGGCAGATTAAGTGATTTTGAAGTTCGAAGTGCAGAATTCGGATTCTTCTTGGTGAATTCGGATCATTCAAAGAGAATTCGGAACATTCATAGAGAATTCGAACCCTATTACATTCGAATTGAGTGAATTCGAACCTAAGTAAATTCGAATTGAGTGAATTCGAATCCAGTTACATTCGAATTGCGTGAATTCGCACTCAACATAATCCGAATTGAGTGAATTCGAACCTTAGTATATCCGAATTGAGTGAATTTGAACGCTGTTAAGTTCGAATTGGAGGATTTCGAAATCTATCAAGTCCGAATTGATTATCCGAATTGAGTATCCGAATTGAGCATCCGAATTGATCATCCGAATTGATCATCCGAATTGATCATCCGAATTGAGCATCCGAATTGAGCATCCGAATTGAGCATCCGAATTCTTAGGAATGTTGATTAAATTCTCATAAGTGTAATTTTTCTTACACTAACTGCTTTATCTTCTGAACGATCGTTTATCTAGCCAATTATCAGAAGATGTCGAGAGATATGCTGAGCATGGGTTCTAAGAATAAGCCTCCGGTATTGATAGCTGAAGAATATTCTCAATGGAAAAGGAGAATGATTCAATTTCTGAATCATCAGAACAGAGATCTTATGCTGTCCATTCAGAACGGTCCTTACAAAGCCTACATAGAGGTTGGTGGCATTGCTGCAACAGAAACAAGTCAAGAGATTCTTCCAAGAAGAATAGAAAAGGAATACAAATATTACAGTGATGCTGATAAAGCTAGAGTTGAAATTGATGAGCAAGCATTGACATACTTGACTATGGCCATTCCAAACAATATCTATAATCGCGTAGACAGCCAAAATTCTGCAAAGGATATTTGGGATGAGCTAGAAAGGCAGTTTGAAGGTTCATCAAAATCAATGAAGACCAAAAAGAATCAGAGCATCAATGCGTATGAAGGGTTTAAAGCTAGAGATGGAGAATCGTTGAAAGATACTTATGATCGTTACAACATCATTCTGAATGATTTAAGAAGGAATGGAGTTGACAAGTCTGAATCAGAGATTAATTACAAGTTTGTCAAGAATTTACTGCCGGAATGGGATTCATACTCTATTCAGCTTCAAATGTCAAGGGATATGGATGATGAAAAGTTGACCGATATTTTCAGCATTCTGGGTCAACATGAAGAAAAGGTAAAAATGGTCAAAGAAAAGGAGAAAAAGGTTGAAGAATCTTTAGCCCTTCTAAGTGAACACAAGAAAAGTGGAGCGATGAAAACAAAGGCTTTGATCTCTGGGTTAAGCAAAAAGAAGATAAGTTCTGATGATGATGATGAAAGCAGCAGTTCTGGAGATGAAATGAGTGAGATAGCTGAAAAATTAGCCTTGTTAACTACAAGATTTCAAAACAGATATGGAAAGAAGAAGTTTCATTCAAAAAGCAAACCTGATTACAACAAAGTGAACAGATACAAAAGGTTTGAGAAAAAGGTATGAGAACAAGGATCAAAAGGAAGAAGAAAAAGAGGAGAAAGTTGAGAAAAAGGAGAGGGAAGAAAAGAAGGATATGGATGACCGAAACTGCTATAACTGCGGTAAGCCGGGTCATTTTGCCAGAGATTGTCAGTTGAAGAAAGTTAAGGATTCTGAATACTATCAGCGTAAAGCACATCTCGCAAAAGCCAAAGAAACCAGAAAGGCCACATCGATATATCTTAAACCCATTTGTACCAGTAGAACATGGCTTTCTATCTGGTTCTATTGCAGGATTTGGGTCAGCCGATCCCAGACCAGTTGATCTTAGGGACTAGGTGTCGAGCACCCCTTAGGACTTACTCTCCCAAACCAGAAAGGCCACAGGCACAAACTTTCAAACTAAATGATAGTCTATATAAGTTCGAATTTCCATCACAAAATATGAATGATATCTCAATCACTTGGTTCTTAATCATAGTGCTTCCCCCATATTTTCGTTTCCATTCATCATTCTGATAAATAGGCTTTTTGAGCATTATATTCTATATAAGTCCAGATTCACATATCTTTGAGCATTCAGCATAATTTCATTCATGTTTTGCTTACCTTTCGATTTATTTCAGAGGTGAAAGTTGAAGCAAATCTAACTCAGATAATACAAAGATTCTTGAAAAAAAATCTTTTAGCACGCATTTAATTCATTGAATGAAAATTGAAAATTGCATCTCATTGAATTAAATTTGTAAAGATTCAAGTTTTCAAAGTGGTAGAAACAAAATATAATCCAATGTTACCTTTTACCACGTTCCTTGAAACAGAAAGATGTAACAGTTAAAGATATCACCTGAGAAGTGTGAGTTCTAAACTGATTTGTTTAGAAGTCTTAGTCTTTGAAGTACGGGTTTTGAACTGATATGTTCAAAAGCCAAACTCTCCTTTAAGTGCGGGTCCTAAACTGATATGTTTAGAAACCATTAATATTTGTCTCCCCCTTAATGGTACAAATATTTTTCAAAAAATACGCCGCTTCTCTTCTGTTTTCAGTCATGTGTGTGGTATGTATCTACAATTCAGTACAACACATGAAGAACCTGCAAAACAGATTAAGCAGATTTTGGTACCCAATGGCATTTGGGTCCTAGTGGGTTAGGTGTAGATCTCTTTGAAGGAATACTATAAGTACCGTACCAAAAAGAAGTATAATTTTTATGCACAAAATTATTTGTTCCACAATAAGAACAACAAATTTTTTATGCTCAGATTGGCCTCTTTTGGGTTGCTAGTCAACAAATTCAGAGTGAAGTGAGCTTCTTCATCATCTGAAGAATCCATCAGCCATATTTCTTCTTCAGTACAACACATGAAGAATCCATCAAGTTTGGCACATAAGAAAATCTGTTGTTCTTACTGTGGATCAAATAATTTTGTGCATAAAGATTATACTTCTTATTGGTATGGTTCTTACAGTATTCCTTGTAAGAAATCTACACCTAACCCACTAGGACCCAAGTGCCATTGGGTACCAAAATCTGCTTAATCTGTTTTGCAGGTTCTTCATGTGTTGTACTGATTTGTAGATACATACCACACACATGACTGAAAACAGAAGAGAAGCGGCGTATTTCTTTGAAGAATATTTGTACCATTAAGGGGGAGACAAATCATGTATGGTTTCTGAATACATCAATTCAGGACCCGTGCTTAAATGTAATTGGCTTTTGGACAAATCAGTTCAAAACCCGTTCTTCAAAGACTATGGCTTCTAAACATCTCAGTTTAGAACCCGTGCTTCAACGACAATGGTTTCTAAACATATCAGTTTAGGACCCGTACTTCAATGTTTTTGGCTTTTGAACATATCAGTTCAAAACCCGTGTTTCAACGACTATGGCTTCTGAACAATTCAGTTCAGGACCCGTACTTCAAAGACTAAGACTTCTAAACAAACCAGTTTAGAACTCACACTTATCAGGTAATATCCTTAACTGCTATATATTTTTGTTTCAAGGAACAAGTGGCAAAAGGTAACATTGGATTATATTTATTTCTACTGATTTGAAAACTTGAAACTTTACAAATTTAATTCAATAAGATGAAATTTTCAATTTTCATTCAATGAATTAAATGTGTGCTAAAAGATGATTTTACAAGTGTTTTTGTTTTATCTGAGTTATATTTGTTTCATCTTTCACCTCTGAAATAAATCGAAAGGTCAGCAAAACATGAATGAAATTATGCTGAATGCTCAAAGATATGTGAATCTGGACTTATATAGAATATAATGCTCAAAAAGCCTATTTATCAGAATGATGAATGGAAACGAAAATATGGGGGAAGCACTATGATTAAGAACCAAGTGATTGAGATATCATTCATATTTTGTGATGGAAATTCGAACTTATATAGACTATCATTTAGTTTGAAAGTTTGTGCCTGTGGCCTTTCTGGTTTGGGAGAGTAAGTCCTAAGGGGTGCTCGACACCTAGTCCCTAAGATCAACTGGTCTGGGATCGGCTGACCCAAATCCTGCAATAGAACCAGATAGAAAGCCATGTTCTACTGGTACAAATGGGTTTAAGATATATCGATGTGGCCTTTCTGGTTTGGGAAATTAAGTTCTAAGGGGTGCTCGTCACCTAGCACCTAAGGCCAACTGGTCTGGGATCTGCTAACCCAAATCCTTCTATAGAACCAGATAGAAAGTCATGTTTAACGGTGTATCTTATTCTTACTAAACTTTTCGATCAAAAGATGCCAATGAGCACAAATCAAAAGATGCCAATGCGCACAAAATCAAAAGATGCCAATGAGCACAAAATCAAAAGATTCAAATGTGCATAAAATCAAAAGATGCCAAAGAGCACACATCTCTTGAAACTTGGGAAAATACAAAGTCGCGATAAACCCGTAAATTTGTGAAAATTCTGATTTTGGACAAATAGTGTGAGTAGAGCAAAGTATTCTTATATATTTTAGAATTGCATATGCTTGATGCTAATCATATTTCGCATGTTAGCACACCAAATAGATTTAATAAAGGGGTTGAAACTGAACATTTTTTAACTTGATATACAATGATGACTTGTTCTTGAATCCAAACACATGCATTTGATTTCATTTGATTGAAAAATCTGTTAAATTTCATTAAGTTGAATTTCTTTTGTAAAGTTTTCAAATGATCAAATGTTTGTAGTTATAAAATAAAATTCAATGAATGTTATTTTCCTTGTGTAAATTTGTTTTAAAATTTGTGCTACAATTTCAAATACTGTACGTTATTGAAATATATGCATACTTTCAGGGGGAGAAAATAAATTGCTCCAGAATTCTTATTTTGAGGGGGAGCAAGGTTATTCTGTAAGGAGGAGATTGTTAGCAATACTCAAAGACACGACTGAAATTGAAAATGGTTTTCGTTGATTATGATGCTCACCATCATCGAAAAAGGGGGAGAAAAGTTTAATTTCAATTTCATGTCAAAGAGCTTTCAAATCAAAGATATTTCAAGTCAAAGATTCGTGAACAAAGACTGAAGATTGGGGAGAAGGATCATGTGAAGTCTAAATATTGCTGAATTTGGTTATCTTAGTTCTGAGTGGTTATCGGAATGCGCTTACACCTAAAAGTTCAACAATGTGGATGGTTTCACATCTTTCTGATCCAAACTCTAATCGTTTCTGATTTATCTTGTTCCGAATTGATGGTTCTATATAAAGATATGAAATCCATGTTCAAGACTTGAAGACAATCTGTTGAAGATTGTATTGAAGAAGGTTGATTTTTCAAAGAAAAAGACAATGACTTTTCATGTTTGTCTGAAGATTCTTCAAAGCTGAGTTCTTAAAGAGTGTCAAAGCATATAGTTCGCCGTGAACTAGTGGAGATAAAGCTATTTGAAGATGGTTTGATAGAGTGTCTGTTTGAGAAGATTGACTTTACAAAGAGCTGAAGACTGCTGTCATATTTTTTTAAATCTTGAATCCAAAGGGGGAGATTGTTAGAGCATTGTTGTATTCAAGATTTACTGTAACAGTCAATGTACTGTATGAGTCTATACAGTATTGTGAATGCCTTTATACCTTGTATGTTATGGGTATAAATAGGCTTGTCTAGACCATTTGTTAGTAACACTTCGAAATACTTTAGAAACCTTTTGTAATCCTTTGAGCTCAATACATGGCTGGCATATTTGCTCTCTAGATTCTCTCTCACTACATTCATATCTTATTGCTAGAGATTTGGGATTTATCATCACGAAAGAGTCGTGATAAATCAGTAATGTGGCTTGCCCGGCTCAGAAAAAGATAGCGTAGAGTTGTATATTTCTTTTGACTCTGTTCTCACACCCTCTTTCTTTTTATCATGTAGCTCACATCTAACCAAACTCTCTTTTTAAATTTTACCTCTTAAGCACGATGAGAAAAACTCAGATGAGTTATCTCCCCCACTCTTTGATGTAGACCCTTCACCTCTCAAATACTCAGGGTTTACTTCTTTGGTAGGAAACACAGGTTTAAGTGAATCCATAGAAGTGCTATATATGCTCACACATTGATCCCGTGAAAATTGTTGTCCTAAAGATTGTATTGTTCCACACACTGACTCTTTGAAGTCTCAGAAAAGCATTTAAAATCCAAACTTCTATAGCAGATAAAGCATTTTAGCATGTAGAAGTGGTTTGACCATTTGAAAGAGGTTTTATCATTCTAAAGATGGCCTTTCTCTAAAAATGATGAGTTTAAAGGTTTCGAAATTTTACCTTTACACGAACATGGTCAGATTTGATTTGTTTTCTCCCCCTCAAATTGAGCAGTAAATTTCATTTAAGCTCAATTTGAAATTAGATATCCTATAAGAATCAGAAAGTGTTGGTAATCATCTTTGATGATTCCACATTTGTTAGGAATATCCAACAACACAAATAATTCCACTTAAAAAAAATACAAGGTGTGGGGGATCAGATTTTAGAAATTACCGGCCAAAAACTCTGATTTGAACATATCTGAAGTACTGGTCCTACACTGAATTACGTAGAAGCAATGAGAACACCGTTCTTGAAAGCGGAAGGAGCATGAATTAAATGCAATGCTTTCGGTCCAGCACCTTACAGCAGACTTTGAAGCTGTTTTCGGCATATCAGCACACATAATTTGAGAAAACGCAAAACATCAAAGTCGTGCGTATGTGAATTATCTTTCCAATGCAACTGGAATCGAGTAATTTGGAGCACCGAGTCAAAAGTTATGCGCATGTTTCTGAAGCAGCGCAAAGCTGACAGCAAGTAAACAAAAATCGGGCTCTGAGGTTGAGTCACAGAGGTTCAGTCCACAGAGGCTCTGTCGGATTTCACAGAGGCTCTGTGGTGAACAGTACCACAGAGGTTGCTCGGCAGAGGTTGCTCGTAGTGCCGACAGAGCTCTGATGATGATTTTTGTGAAACACAACTTTCTGTCCAGCAGATGTATACTGACTTTAGCAGAGGTTTTGATCAAAAAGAACACCGATTCAGACCAATCTCAAAACACGAGAATTGTTCATCTGTGTCTTAGGACTCTAACGCATCTGGACTAATCAAATTTGGAGCTTCGAGGAGGGAGTTCTGTTGAAAATACGACAGGTGCGCAAAGCTGACAGCAAGAACTAAGACGTTGCGCTATGGGCTCTGAGGTTCGGTCGCAGAGGTTCAGTCCACAGAGGCTCTATCGGATTTCGCAGAGGCTCTGTGGTGAACAGTACCACAGAGGGTGGTCGCAAAAATCTGAGCCAAAGTATGAGTTGTCGCCAGAAGTTGGTCTGAGTGGTCGACAAAAAAATGATCGTGGTTTGACAAACGCTTGACAAAGGCTCTGCAGAGGTTTGGTCGCGGCTTGACAGAGGTTGTCGCTGCTCGGCAGAGGTTGGTCGCGTGCGGCAGAGGTTTGGTCATGTGCGGCAGAGGCTTGGTCGCGTGCGGCAGAGGCTTGGTTGCCGCTCGGCAGAAGCTTAACAGAAGTGTTACACTTACTTTGACACTGATTTAGACCATTTTACCTCTGGATTTTGCAAGAACTCAAAAGACAAACATTTTTTATTTGTTTGTTATATATTTAGATCATCTTGAATCGCCTCTTTTCGAGCTCGTACGACAAAGATATGGTTGATTTACCACAGTCGCGCAGATCTGTCCATCAGCTTTCCATCAGCACACTGTTGTCTACTTCAACAATGCATATGACCCTTATAAATTTCGATTCTCTGAATTCTCAAAACACCAAAATTGTTCATCTTTGTCTTAGGAATCCAGGGCCTTTTGAATCGCATCAATCGGAGTCTTAATCAGTAAGATATGATCAATTTACTACATCATCGCAAATCTGCCAGCATGCTGTCATTTTACTTGATTGTTGTGCACCGAAATCAATTGCCTTTGACGGATGAGTCTTAAACTGAGTGTTTAAGAGTCCATATTGAACTTTGTAGCCTGAGTCCTTAACAGATGTATTAAGGAGTCCATGTACCTGCAAGACAGATCAAACAATTTTTGGTACCCATTTCCAAATGGGTCCTATTTTGTTAGGATTTGCATGAAACGCTTTGTTGATCTTGTCATGCACAACGGAAACAAATGGCTTTTGAGCATTTTGAACAAGTGAAGAGCCTTTGACAATCCAAACCATTTTCACTCTTTTAAAACCTTGATTAACTGATCGATCTATCCTACGATCATAGAAAGAATGAGAAGTAAAAATCTGATTTGTTGAAAACTTGTTTGGCTTAATAAACTCTTTTGTTTTAACAGAACTTTCAGAATTTATTTTGAAAACCAAAGCATTCCGTTCTTTGTTGCACATATCAAACTGTGATAGTAAATCAGATTTCAACTTCCGCTCTTTCCTAATCTCAGCAGATAAGTCACTGAACCTTATTGTCAGTCTCTTCACTTCAGATTTAAGATACAATTTTTCTCTTTCAAAATCCTCTTTTTGACTAAATTCTTGAAATCTTTGAACCTTCAACTGTTCAGATTCTTTTCTTTCAAAATCAGACTTGTTCCTCTTTTTTTCAAGAGTTTTCAGTAATTCTGAGATTTTGCAAGAAAGCTCCATAGATTTTGTTTCAAAAATAGTTTTCTCCTTTTCAATCTTCTCTCTTTCATAAATCACAAGTTTTTCGAAATCAGAAATCAGTTTAGAAAAACTGAAACATTTAAGTTCAAGTCGTTTCTTCTCTTCTTCAAAAACAGTCTTAACTTCCTCAAACTTCTCTTTCTCCTTTTCACAAAACTTTTCAGACTCAAAAAGTTTCCTTTTCAGTTCAAGATTTTCATTGGTTAAGAGTTTACCGTCCTCTTCTAGCTTGGTAATTTTATCAGAATCAATAAGAATGCTCTTGTTCCTTTCTTCCAACTCTTTCTCAAGATTAGGAATAATTTTGCGAAAATTAGTACTGAGTTTAGAATAATAATGAAAATCAGCATCAGCACTCAATTTTAGTCTTGACATATTGTTACTTGAAAAAAATGATCGTTAACAGATACTTTGTGAGAAGTAGAATTTGTGCACTTGAGTCAAATTTTCAAATCTTAACGAATTGAGCTGAAATTTGGTAGGTAGGTGAACGAAAATATTCTGGGCAACTTTAATTCTTCGAGTTTTGTCCAAAAACCGACAGAAAATGGTTTTTCAAAGCAAAAACCTGTGCAGCAAATAAAAGTTAAGGATGAAGATTCAAATGTTCTTGAGTCAAAATTTTCAAACATGATCGGATTGAGCTGAAATTTGGTACACAGGTTTGTGATACTATTCTAAGAAACTTTAATGCTTGGTGTTTTGTCCAAAAACCAACAGAAAGTGGTTTTCCGAAGCAAAACAGAGTGCAGCAAAATAAAACTCCGAAAATTGATAAAAAACAATGGATTGAAGCAAAAATTCGAATCTGTTTGGCTCTGATACCAATTGTTGCAACTCAGATATAACAAGTAACAATAATAATAGCAATAATCTTTGTATTGATTGATAAAGAGAAGAGTTTACTTGATAAGATTGATGAACATTCTATCTTTGAAGCTCTCTTGCTTTTTGCGTATGTATGAATATTGAAAATAGAGGCTTGACCTAAAATTACTCTAAAACATGACTTTATAACCAATACAACAATTGGTTATTTACAATTTTAGCCCTTGACACTCAACAAATACAAACAAGTCCTTGACACTATTCTTTATAAAACATTTATATAAATTAGGGGCTAATAAAGCTAACAGTATCATTCTCATCTGTAACAACATGTAATTCTGAACTATTCCTCTGAGGTGTGACATTTAAGTCTGGATTCTGAGTAGTAGAGTCAGAATTCTGAACACCTTGTTCAGAATTCTGAGTCCCTTGTTCAGAATTCTAAGAACCTTGTCCAGAATTCTGAATACCCTGTTCAGAATTCTGAGTACCGGACTCAGAAAAATCACTTGTATTTACTAAAATTAGGCATTCCTCAGATGGACCAGAAACAGAAATCACAGTTGTTTGAACCTCTGAACTTCCCCTTTTCATTTCTTGAACCATTTTAGGATTTTCAAAATCTGCATAAGATTCAGAAGTTAGTTCTAGAAATGCATCCTTAAACAATAAATTGAGTTCTGAACAGTTAGGAATAGAATCTGATTCAGAAGTCATTTTTGTCTGATCCTTATTGAGTCCTGAACTGTTTTGTTCAGAAGTCTTTAATCTTGACTCATCAAATGTAACATTGATGCTTTCCATAATCCTCTTGGTTCTTCTGTTGTAGATTATGAATGCTTTGGAAGTGATTGAATAACCAACAAAGTATCCTTCATCTGCCTTTTTATCAAATTTACCAAGATTTTCTCTATCCTTGAGAAAATAGCATCTGCATCCAAAAACATGAAAGAATTTAATCAGTGGTTTTCTTTTGTTGATCAGTTCATAAGCAGTTTTATTTAGTCTTTTATTGATCAAAGTTCTGTTTTGAGTAAAACAAGCAGTGGCAATTGCTTCAGCCCATAGGAAGGTTGGAAGATTTGAATAGGCCAACATGGTTCTTGCAGCTTCAACTAGAGTCCTATTCTTTCTTTCAACAACACCATTTTGTTGAGGAGTTCTGACAGCAGAAAAATTATGAGAAATCCCAGAGCTTTGTTGAAAGTTCTGAAGAGGTTGATTTTTGAATTCTGTTCCATTGTCACTCGTTATCTTCTGAACTGGAAGTTGCAATAAGACTTGAATTCTTTTGATGAAGTTAATCAATGTTTCTGCAGCCTTAGATTTTGCTCTTAAGAATTCAACCCATGTATATCTTGAATATTCATCAACAATGACAAGCATATATTTCTTCCCACCCATTAACTGAACTGCCATTGGACCACATAAATCAGTGTGCATCATTTCTAATGGTGACATGCAAGAAGAGTCCATTTTCAACTTATGAGAACTTTTCTTCATCTTGCCCATCTCACATGTTGAACACAACGATTCCTTTTCAAATTTAATCTTTGGTAATCCTTTACCCAAATGTTTGCTAACAAGATTGCTTAATTCCTTGAAGTTCAAATGAGAACATCTTCTGTGCCATAACCAACATTCATTTGCAGTTGCATTTGAAAGTAGACATACTGGAGTTAAAGATTCAATCTTTGAAAAATTAACCACAAATAAGTCCATGTATCTTTTAGCCCAGAACACTTTTATGTCATTCTCAGTCAAAATTAGGCAACCTGTTATGCAAAACTTGATTTGACAAAAACTGTCCAAAAACTGACTTATACTGAACAGATTATGTTGTAATCCTTCCACATAGAACACTTTCTGAATGGTTAAATCTCCCTTTGTTAAATCCCCATATCCTCTAACTTGCCCTTTACTGTTATTACCAAAGTTTACTGCTCCTCTAGCCTTTTCTGTGAAATTTGTCAGAGAAGACTTATGACATGTCATGTGTCTTGATGCTCCAAAATCTAAAAACCACACATGACAGCTCTGCAAAAACATTTAGTTAGATTTAGGTACCCATACTGGAATGGGTCCTTCTTTGTTAGCTTCATTCACAGATTTAACAAAAGTTCCTTTAACTTTCCATTCAAAATCTTCTTTTAAGCACCACTTTCCTTGTACTTTTATGAAGTCAGAACATTTTATGTTCACAAAATTGTTTCTTTTCTTTTTAAAAACTTTAGGTTGAGACTGAGAAACACTTTCAGTCTTCTTTTCTTTGGATTGAAACAATTTTTCATTCTTCTTTCCTTTTGATTTAGATTGAGAAATGTTTTCAATCTTCTTTCCTTTTGTCTGAGTTTGAGAAACAATTTCAGTCTTCTTATCTGAATTCTGTTTTGCTTTTGTCTTAAAAGATGATTTAGACTTTTGAGTTATCTTCTTCTGAGAAAGTTGAAATGATTGACTACCACAATGAACACATTTAAGATTCTTTCTTGCAAGAGATAACAAATCTGAATCAAAAGATTTTTTGCTTTTATTGATAGTATTCAGATTACAATTGCATCTAATACAAGAACTACTAGCTTTGAGTTCAGAAGTAGTATTCAGTAAGATCTCCTCAGAAATCTTTTTCAGATCATCTTTCTTTTTGCTTTCCTCTTTTTCTGAAACATTCAACTTTTCAGAATTAGTAGATGATCCAGATGATTCACCATGCTCAAATGTACTTGATTCATCAAAGAATTTCTTATTTTCTTCTAATGCTTTAATCTTAAAAAGATCATACTCAGTCTTTAATTTCTCAAGCACTTCTATTTTCTGAACATAAGTTTTGTTTTCTTTTAAAACTTCTTCAAGTTTAAAATCAACATCACAAAAGTCATTTTCAAGTTCATCAAAACTTTTCCTTAACTCTTCAAGTTCTTGATTAACAAGTTTAAACCTCTTTTCAAGTTCTAAGAAACTTTCTGAATTAGACTCAGAATTCTCAGTTGACTCATATTTCTGACTAACAGAATCAAAATTCTGACCTACAGACTCAGAATTCTGACTAATGGACTCAGAATTCTGACTAGAGGACTCAGAATTCTGACTAACTGTCTCAGAATTCTCTTTGTTTTTAGAAACTTTGCTTCCTTCAAATATATTCTCAATGTCAGTATAGGAGAAACTTGGTTGTTTATCTTTGTAACTAACATTCAGAGAATTATGCTTGAATTTAGCATCATTGTATCTTGGTTTCTCTTCTGTTGGTTTTGAAATTTCTTTCTTAACCTTGTCTTCTGAAATTTCTGATTTTTCAACCTTTGGTTCAGAAATGATTTCCTTTGCTTTTTCAGAACTTGATTTTTGTAGATTATCAGAACTTGTTATTGAACTTGCAGGTCTTAGAAAAATTTCAACTATATCTGGGATTTCTGGTTTAGGTCCTTTTAGTTCCTCAAAATCATAAAGATTTATTGGAGCCTTTTTCAAAATAGCATTTTCTTCCAAACCTAATCCCATTTTTTGATTATAAAACCTTGTGTCTTTTACATTGCTTGTGAGAAGACTTAAAGTTTGTTGAGTTTGCCCTCTTTTCAGATTAAGATCTTCTAACTCTTTGATTTTAGTATATAAATTCTTTCTTTCATCAAGCAACATATCAAATTTAATTTGCAAATCAACTTTTTCATCTTTTACTTCTGTAAGTTCAACTTTTAACTCAGAAATCTTTTTCAAAAGATCAGAATTCTCCTTTCTGACTTCTTGTTTCTCAACCTCAGTTTCTTCAAATCTTTCTTTAAGTATTTCATTTTCTGTTCTGAATTTGTTAACCAGAATTCTTTCACCTTTTATCTGTTTTCTGAGATTAACAAATTCAGATTTCATATTTCCAATTTGAATCATTAAATCAATTTCAAGACTAGAGTATACCTCAGCTGAAGATTCATAACCTCCTTCTTCATAATCTGAATCATCTTCATCACCCATCTTAGCCATATAACTTTGCATTTGTGAGAAATGAATGCAATCCTCTTAATCAGATGAATAATACAGCCAGTTCTCTTGTTCTGCTAGGAGTGCAATCCTACTGTCTTTGTTTTTGGCTAACTGAGCTTTCTTTGCATAATACTCATAGTCTTTAACATCCTTCACTCTGCAATCCCTTGCAAAATGACAAGGTTTCCCACACTTGAAGCATAAATCCTTCTCTTTTCTCTCTTCTTTTTCTTCTTTCTTCTCATACCTATTTTCTTCTTTCTTCTCATACGTATTCTCTTCTCTATCATCTTTCTTCTTGTATCTCTCATCTGAACTTCCCTGTCCACTTCTTCTGTACTTACTTTCAAATTTCTTGTTTCCATACCTTTTATTAAAAGTATTTGTCAACAATGCCAATTTCTCAGCAATCAACTCGATATCATCATCCTCATTAGATCCTTCTTCCTTCTCAGATTCCTCCTCTAACTTTGGAATTTCAGACAAAAACACAGATTTCTTTGATGTTTTGGTGACCTTGGTTTTTCTTTCTGAAAGCAAAGCTAATTGATCAGAAACATTTTTCTTTTCCTCAACAACTTGTTTAACAGAATCTTCATGCTGATTTAGCACACAAAACAGATCATTCAGATCTTCTTCACATATATCTTTATTCATTTGGAGACTTATTGCAAAAGATGACCATTATTGAATTAAGACAATTCAGAAATTTGTAGTTGATCTCTGACTTAGTCTTCTTCAGCCCATTCCTCCTAAGATCATTAAATATTGTGCAAAACTTGTTGTAAGTCTGAGTTAAACTCTCACTTTCCTTTGCTTTCAATCTTTCATAAGCATTAATGCATTGATTTAGTTTTGCTTGAATATATTTGGTTGTACCAAGCATCTGCTTCTCCAGTTCATCCCACATTTCTTTAGCAGATGTACCACTATCAATTCGATTGAAAACTTCATTAGGAATAGCCAAAGTCAACAAGGTTACTGCTCTTTTGTCTATTGCATGTCTCTGTTTCTGTGCTTTAGTATACTGTGAGAAAACCTTTTTCACTCTGGTAGCAGGAATCTCTGGTGTTGTATTAGTTGCAGGTGTAGCAACAACATCAACATAGACTTCAATTTGACCTTCACGAATTGAGATCATCAAATTTTCATCAATATTATCCAAGAATTGGATAATTCGGATCTTCCATTGTTGATACTCTTCAGGTATAAGAACAGGTGGCTTCGTCTCAGATCCCATCGAGAGAAATTCTTTAGAAGACATGATTGTAAGATGAATTGAATCGATTCAATAGAAAGACAAATTCAAATTTCTTGAACAAAAACAGAACTAATTCAAGAATTACTAAGAATTAAAGAATTACGAGTAGCAGCGGAATTCAATTATCAAATTGAACAGGAAATCTTCAAGAACACGATCAAGAAACCCTCAAGAACACGATCTTGAACAAATTTGTTTGTTGATTGGCTCTGATACCAATTGTAGAAACCAGGATTCGATCTTACAATCAATTAATCAATCAAGAACAATGAAACAGTAGAATAATAGAATAATAGAGATTTGGATCCAAAAGCTTTGTATTCGATTAAGAACAGATTAAAGATCTAGAGATAGAATCTCTCAAAGATTACCAAGTGAATACAAAGTGATACGAAAGTTAGTTAGCTTACAGTTGCTAACTCCTATATATACTGTAAAGAAAAGCTAAAGATACAGTACATATATATGACAAACCAATAGAACAATTACACGTGTTCTAATTAGTAACAGAATATAACTGAAAATGTCCTAAGACATAAGTTCTGAACAACATGTTCAGAACTTCTGAACATTCTTCTGATTAAGCACTTCAGAACATACACTTGATCACTTGGACATTTTCTTCAACTTCATCTTCAGAACTTCTGAGTCTCTTACTCAGAACTCTGAGCCTTCTGTTCAGACTTCACACTTAGTAATCTTTGCTAGACTTCTCAATCAGAACTTCTGAGTCTCCTACTCAGAACTCTGAGTCTTAAGTTCAGATATCAACACTTAGGCTTTTTGATAAACTTCAGTTCTAACACCCTTAGATTACGCTCGCTTAATTCTGCAGGAGATGGCAGGAGCCGTGGAGAAGAAAATAAATCTCCAATCGAGCAAAAAGGATCTGTCATCTCTGTAGTTCCCTATAACCCTTGCCCTTATCCTAGAACCCATGCTTAGGGAAGAGAAGTGGAGCATGGAAGGTCCCGTAGTGAAAAATTACCCTCTGGCAACCCTTAAACTAACCATCCACCCTAGTAGCTACCCTCACTGCAGATCTCAGTAAAATAAATGCTAGAATATGTAGATGATGAAGACTTAGTTCATAAGTATACGCGTCAGGACTCCCAAACCGAGGCCTGAAACCCCACCACGCATAGGATATGCCATAGGTCAAGAAGTTGTAGAAACAATGACAGAAGAGGTAAGGAGACAACAAGCAGAAAAGATTAGGAAGCCAAAGGAAACAACCTCTTTGAGTCAATCAGAGCAAAGTGTGACAAAAGAAGAAGCACTCATTCCGGAATGGGTGCAACCTCAAATCCCAGAAACCACGGAGTCCTCTAAACCGAAGAAGGACAAGAAAAAGAAAAGGAAAGCCATAGAACATGTTAGCTTCAATCTTCCTAATCATAGAAGTATTTAGAAGTAGTGAAAAATAGGCTAAGTGAAGAAAGCCTCTTACAGAGGCTCTGCCGAACTTACCGAGAGATCAAGGTCGAGAAGCTACAGAAGCTAAAGAGGCGTCCTACAGAAGCTCTGTCATACGCGCAAAGAAGACCAAAGACTCGGAATCCGGTGAAGACTGCTCTACAAAGGACCAAACCGCAGAACCTCTGTGACACTTCACAGAGCCTCTTCGGTCTTCAACAAGGACTTGAAGATATTTATAATATCTTGCTACTGTTCCTGGACCTGTTCATCAACTTGCATGGCAACGTACCCTGTCCAACTTCAACGTGTCAAACTCTGAGTGGACTCAATAGGGCTTAGTACATAATAGACGTCTGCTGCATTAAATAAAATACAGCACATCCAACTGTTCATGCCATCCTTTCAACTATTCATACCGTCCGTTCTGAATAGTAAGCTTATGCTTTATGGTCCCCTTAGAGTAGTATATAAAAGGAAGACTCATGTTAAGTTCTTCCTAATCGAATATCGAGAATTAAGAGAGAAAAACATCAAGAACACATAGCTTATATACTTTGAGAGTCATATATGTTTTAAAGCTTTGCTTACTCACTGTTCTTGAATCTGTTCTTGATATATATATATATTCAGTAAACTTGAGATATTATTTCCTGTTCACTGTTTATTTATATTGTGTTCTAAATCTATCAAACATATCTGTTAGTTCTTCAAATACGCTTCCGCATCATACTTAAACTTGAACTAATAGATCTGATAATCTTGTTTAAACAAAACGGGAACCAACAATTGGTATCAGAGCAAAGCTTGATTTTCAATATCAAGTGATCCTCGTTTGACAACATTATTGATAGATTTCATTCTGTTAAAAAGGTTTATGTTTTCCTATTACTCTTCGACTCATTCTGATAGAAACCATTTTACCAGGTTAGAACACCATTAAACAATTCTGGATATCAGTTTTTTTTACCCAGAAATCCTTCCAGGTCTTCATATATACTTTCTGAAACCCCTGAAAAGCTCTTAAAATGACAAATACCAATAACTTTTTCACTGCTGGTTCACTCACCAAGCCTCCAACTCTCCTTCGAGATGAGTATCCTCAATGGAAGATAAGAATGGTTCATTTCTTTGAGGGTACTGAAAAAAATCTAGTACAATATCTTTACAACCTTCCTCCTGTTCCCATGATAGTAGTACCACGAGTACCAGCTACTGCTGAATCTCCTGAAATCCCTGAACATCAAAAACCGAAGCCAAAAGAAGAATGTTCAAATGAAGATAAGGCAGAAGATGAAGTTGCACAGAAAACAAAAAGAATCTTGATAATGGCTATCCCAACGAACTTTTTCAATCCTTAGATGCATGCGAAACTGCGCATGATCTTTGGAAAGAATTAGAAAGACAGTTGGAAGGGGTGCTAAAACACAGAAGAACCGAATGGGCACAGTACATAAATGAATATCATGCATTCAGAGCCTCTGCAACAGAATCTCTGCAAACGACGTACGACAGGTTCAACTCTCTCATAAACAAATGCAGAAAGTCTGGCATTCACAGAACCTCGGAAGAAAATAACGTCATGTTTCTAAAGACCCTGAATGATGAGTGGCTTCAATTGTCTATGTCTTTACAAACAAACCAAGATCTAGACTCATGGACACTCTCTGATCTCTATGGAACACTAGCTGCACAAGAGCCTCAAATAGCACAGGCTAAAACAATAACCATTGCACCATACGCATTGGTTAGTAAATACACAGAGACTACAGAAAGACCGAGAAATGAGAGAGCAACAGAGGAGAAGAAGAAGGAGAAGAAGAAAATGGTGATGGTTGATAGCGAAGAAGACGAGCTGATAGAGGAAGAAATAACTCTTGCGTCATTAGCTAAATCATTGGCTCTATTGACAAGAGAGTTCAAAGGTAACCAAAGAAATTTTGGAAATGACAGATATAGCAGAGACAACCATAGAAATAGAAGAGATGATGGAAGAAGAGAAGAATCAAGTGACCGACAGAGGTCAGACTACAGAAGTGACCGACAGAGGTCGAGCGACAGAAACTACAGAGGAAATGACCGACAGAGGTCAGATGACAAGGTAGGCCACACACAAGAATGCTACAAATGTGGTAAGCCTGGTCATTACGCAAACGAATGCCGAACAGAGAAAGGTGGAGATCAACAGAAGTCCGACGATCGAACTGGAAACACCTCTCAAGGTTGTTTCAACTGCGGCAAGCCAGGTCATTTCGCAAAAGAATGCAGAAGTAGACAAAATCGCCCACAGAAGGACTCAGCTTTTTACAAAAAGAAGGTTGAATATTATGCGCAAAAATCCCTAATGGCGAACAAAGGGCATTCTGAAGCAAACAAGGAGGACTTCGAGTCAGACTCTACCTCTGATGATGAATTCACCACCAATGCCCTGTTATGTGGCATGGCAGAAGTCGACTCCGGCACTGACAATGAGGTATCCATTTCAAACTCTACCTCTTGTACTAAATCTGTAGATAATGATTCAATTAAACTTAACATTGAACTGATTGAACTAAAAGAGTTAAATGAAAGCATTCAGAAAAGACTCACCTTTAATGAGAGAGAAGTAAGGCTTCTCACTCAAGAAAAAGCCAAAATTTTTGAAGAAAAGGAAAGAGCCGAAAAATATTGGAGCAATAATATAGATCCTTTAAAAAGGCAAATTTCTGAATTAACCTTTGCTTTAAAAATCAAAACAAAAGAGCTTTCAGTTTCTAGGAGTGAAACAACTGACATAAGAGCTCTCAAATAATACTTTCAAAAAGAGAGAGAGGTACTTTGGCAAGATCTACTCAGAAGAGAAGTTTTACTTAAAAACTATAAAGATGCACAGAAGGTGTATGAGAAAGTAAACTCACAAATAGGAAGACGAGATATAGGGTACGATGATATTACTCTAGGTGTTGAAGGCAAAAGACTTAAACCTCTGTCTTCTCTGTTTGTGATAGGAAAAACAAATAAACCAATTTTTCCAAACTTACTCTCTGTAAGTAAAAGGGTTAAAATCTCTGCAGAACCTCACTTGAGGAAACATACGAAGATGATCAATGTGTGGTTTGAAAACACAGATTCATCATCTTCAACCTCTGTCAATAGAGGAATCAAACCAAAGAAATATCTGAAAACACAAGATCAGATTGGTATCTTTAAGTTTGGTAAACCAGAGACTCAAACACAGGTCGCTTTTGTCTGTATGATAAATGTCGAAAAGAAATTATCTGCAAAAGCTCCTGAGTTTAAACCCATCTTTTCAGAAGAAAAACTTAAAGAATCAATTGAAAAAGAAATTTTGGAAGTTTTGAAATCAAATGTTTTAGAAAATCTCTGTACATCTTCTATAGATCAAATTCTCGCTGCAGAGATCTCATCAGAAACCTCTGCTATCTATGAAAGTTATTCTACAGAGGAACAAAGCTCGTACGATACATGCTCAGAAAATCCAGCCTCTGTCGAAAGAGATGACTCAACCTCTGTATATGAGGACGATTCATCCTCTGACGACTCAGAGACTGATTCTAAATCAGGGATAATTCACTGTGACACAGAGGATGTTAAATTATCCTCTGAGGTTCTTAACAGAACAATTTCTCCAAAAGAGAAAATCACAGAGATACCTATCTGTCCAGATTTTCTCAAAATGTGTATACAAGTCAAAACCTCTACAGAGCTTGATAATCTGAAAAAGGCCTCTAAAAATCCTAAAAGCTCAAAATTTTCAAAACCTTTAAAGCAAATTAAAGAGAATCCCACTTGGAAACAAAAGGGAAAAAGGCCTGAAGCTAACAAATATTTTTCCTCTGTGACAGTGAAGAAAGATGTTCACCACAGAAGAGACTCACAGAAGGCACGACCTAAACAAGACTTTTGCAAACAACATTCTAGTATTCATAGATCTTCTTGTAATAAGAAATCTAATGTTAAGAAAGAATGTAATGCCTCTGTGGTTCAGTTCAATAAATTCAATGAAAAGTTCAAACAAATCACGTCTCATATTAAATACTGTCATTGCTTTGATCTTATGTTCAAATTGAATAATCACTTCTCAAGTCCAGATTGCTTACTCTCCACTAAAATTCAAACTCCAAAGTCAGAACCTAGAGAGAAACAATCTGATTTTTCTACAAAAGATAAAATGTATTTCAAGAATGCTAAGGCAAACTTGAAAAATTCTAACAATATTGGACCCATATGGATATGGGTACCTAAGTCTCTGTGATTGTCTTACAGAAGCGGTTTGTGCCAATTTGGTATCGTGACTCCGGATGCTCAAGGCACATGACTCGCGACAAAAGTTTACTATCCACGTACAAAGAAACATACGATGGTGGATCTGTAACTTTTGGAGACAACAAGAAGGGACACATCAAAGGCTATGGAGTCATACAGAAGGAAAACGTCTCTGTATACAAAGTTGCATATGTGAATGGCCTTAAACACAATCTACTCAGTGTAAGTCAACTCTGTGATACAGGATTCGATGTGTTATTCAAAAGAACTTTCTGCTCTCTGCAAAGTGAAGACACAGGAATGGAACTTCTGCGAGCCGAAAGAAAATGTGATCTATATCTGATGAATTTTTGTTCAACAACCAAGGACAAAGTTTGCCTTATAGCTTGCGAAAGTAAAGAAGCCTGGTTATGGCATAACAGGTTCTGTCACTTGAACTTTCACACATTAGATAAACTTGTAAAACTTGATCTAGTTAAAGGTTTGCCTAATGTTAAATTTAATAAGGATCACTTGTGTTCTGCCTGTGAAATGGGAAAACTCAGAAGAGCTTCCCACAGAGGCAAAACAGATGTGTCTTGCACTAGACCTCTGTACATGCTTCATGTTGACCTCTGCGGTCCCATTGCCATACAGAGCCTAGGTGGCAAGAAATACATACTTGTCTTAATTGATGAGTATTCGCGTTTCACATGGGTTGAATTTATTCGAAAGAAATCGGATGTTCCAATCATCTTGATTAATCTAATGAAAAGAATCCAAGTTCTTTACGAATGCAGAATACAGAAGTTAAGAAGTGACAATGGCACAGAATTTAAAAACTCTGTCATTGAAGCCTATCTTTCTACAGAAGGAATATCACAGAATTTCTCTGCAGAACGTACTCCACAGTAGAACGGCGTAGTCGAAAGGAAGAATCGAACGCTTGTGGAGGCCGCAAGAGCTATGCTATCAGCATGCGGATTGCCAATGAACTTTTGGGCAGAAGCGATTTCTACTGCTTGTTATACACAGAATCGTTCAACCATTGTGAAAAGACACCTCAAGACTCCTTACGAATTAATCAACAAAAGGCGGCCAAACATCAAATTTTTTCATGTGTTCGGATGTAAATGCTTTGTTTTAAACGACATAGATTCAAGAGGAAAGTTTGAGGTAAAAGATGACGAAGGCAAATTCATTGGATACTCTGCCACTTCCAAAGCCTACAGAACATTCCTTACAAGATCTCGCAAAATCGTAGAAAGTATCAATATTTCTTTTGATGATTCATTCCAAATGACTTTTGAGCAAATCAGTTCAGAACTCGAGCTTAAAAGGGAAACCTTTGACATCTCGCAAACGAAAGAAGACTTAAATCTTCTATTTTTAGAGATGTTCCATGATGACATTGATCCTTCTGTTGGAACCATCAGAGTTCCTGAAGAACCATCCTCTGTCGGACAAAATCCTACAGGTATGACTCTAACTGGTCCAAATAATGCTTCATCTTCTTCTGTAAATACTACAGATGCAAATGCCGAAGAAGAAAATGCAGAAGATGAAACATCAAGGAAAACGACCACAGAAGCTACTGAAAAACAAACTCCACAATCCATAGAAGAACCAATTACAGAGGAAATTGAGGACCAAGACTATACATCCTCAGAGGAACAAACTCCACCACCACTCATACCAATCATTCCACAAATGGTAGAATCATCTACCAAGGCAAGAAGAACGACAGAGGCTACACAATAAGAAGATCCACAAGAAGCTTCTGAAGAAAGGTTCGATGACATTGATGACCATCTTCCATGCACCACTCAGTGGACAAAAAGCCATCCTCCAAGCCAAATAATTGGAGAGCCTTCTGACTCAGTAAAAACCAGGTCTGCCACTGCTAATTTTTGTTTCTTTACAAATTTTATTAGTGTGATAGAACCAAAGAAGATTTCTGAAGCCCTAGATGACCCAAACTGGGTAGACGCCATGCAAGAAGAACTTCTGCAGTTTGAGCGTAACAGAGTATGGACTTTAGTACCTCTGCCACGAGGGAAACAGGCCATTGGGACTAGGTGGGTCTACAGAAATAAGAAGGATGAAGATGGAGTGGTCATCAGAAACAAAGCACGATTGGTGGCCAAGGGTTATAGACAAGAAGAAGGCATAGATTACGATGAGACTTTTGCTCCTATTGCACGGCTCGAAGCAATAAGAATATTCTTAGCCTTCGCAGCTCACATAGGTTTTAAAGTCTATCAGATGGACGTAAAATCAGCTTTTCTCAACAGTGAAATCCAAGAAGAGGTTTACGTAAATCAGCCACCAGGGTTTGAAAGCTCAAAGTTCCCAAGGCATGTATACTACCTTGAAAAGGCTCTGTACGGACTGAAACAGGCTCCAAGAGCATGGTACGAACGACTTTCTACCTTTCTTCTAGTAAATGGCTACAACAGAGGTACAACAGATACTACCCTATTCTACAAACGTAAAAACAGTGAAATAATGCTTGTACAAATCTATGTGGACGACATAATTTTTGGGTCTACTAATACAGAAGAGTGCAAAAGTTTTGAAAAAGACTACGACCACTCTGATACAGAAGATGGGAGAATTAACATTTTTCCTCGGACTCCAAGTCAAACAAACATCAGAGGGAATTTTTATAGATCAGGCCAAATATGTCTCTGACATTCTTTTCAAGTATAGCCTCTCTGATACCTCTGCAATGAAAACTCCAATGGCCACTGGAAATAAGTTATCCTTAGATCCAGATGGCATCTCTGTAGAATACACTCTCTACAGAGGTATGATTGGATCTCTGTTATACTTAACTGCAAGCAGACCTGACATTATGCATTCTACATGTCTTTGTGCACGTTATCAAGCTAATCCTAAGAAATCACATTATGATGTTGTTAAAAGAATCTTTAGATACCTAAAGGGGACCAAAAATCTTGGTCTCTGGTATCCACAGAACTCTGGCTTTTGTCTTAAAGCTTATACAGATTCAGACTATGGAGGATGCATGCTCGACAGAAAGAGTACCTCTGGGAGTTGTCAATTCCTAGGTGGTAAGCTAGTCAGTTGGACCTCCAAAAAGCAGAACTGTGTATCAACATCTACGGCATAAGCTGAATACGTTGCTGCTGCTAGCTGTTGTTCTCAGGTTCTATGGATGAAGACTCAGCTAAAAGACTACGGCCACATTCTATTCAAAATACCCATCTTCTGTGATTCCAAAAGTGCCATTGCCATCTCTGCCAATCCTGTGCAACATTCCAAAACCAAGAAAATCGATATAAGGTACCACTTCTTGAAACATCATGTTGAACACGGTACAATCGAGATGCATTTCGTGCCAACAGAATATCAACTTGCAGACTTATTCACCAAAGCCTTAGACGAGAAAAGATTTAACTTCTTGGTGGGTAAGTTAGGAATGATTAATATGATGTGAAAATCCTCTGTAAGTATAGCTTTATCTTCTGTAAGTTAGGAATGATTAATATGATGTGAAAATCCTCTACGAAAAGATTTATTTATGTATGTAAATTCTCAATCATAAATAGTTCTTGATATCACAAAGCTTCTGTAAGTCTGCTCAGAACCTCTGATGACCTCCACAGAACCTCTGGAAAAACAAGACCTATGCTCAATACAAATCTTATCATTCTTTGATCCAAGCATAGGTCAAGGGGGAGCAAAAGGAAATTACTTGATCTACAGAGGTGATTAGATCAAGGGGGAGCAAAAAGGGACCCTGAAATGATCTACAGAGGTAAAACTTTCAAGAGGAAGCCAAAGAAAAATGTCGATGAATCTATATCGACAGAAGTCAGACATCACTGCCGAGAAAAGAAGAACCAAAAAGGTATGTCTCTCGTACAAAAGGTTGTTGAAAACAGTTTTCTGGGACACAAATTGTCAAATATGTCCTAAATATACTGTGGATAACATTTCAAAAATCAAAAGATCAAAAAGTTTCATAAAATTTGAGTTATGAGAAATTTGAGGTCATAGAGCCTCTGCTGAGCTCAACAGAGGCTCTGCCAGAAATATGCTCTGAGATCACAAATTAACCCTCTATCGATCTTTTGGAATGTTATCTCGAAAACCGAATACATACACCATGACCTTCACGAACAAAACTTTTTCCATAACAGTTTTCTCGGACACCACCTTTCAAATATGTCCGAAAAACTTCTCTTAAAACAGATCAAAAATTGAATGATCAGAAAATTTAATAGAATTTTTGTTATGAGAGTTTTTCCCTCATAGAGCTTCTGCTGGCCCTCACAGAGCTTCTGCAAGTTCCCACAGAGCCACAAAACCTCTGCGAGTAAAAATTCTTAACTAAAAATCCTATTGATCCTCTCCAGTGCCTTTGCAAACGTTTTGGTTAAAGAAGAACCCACAGAAGTCATGATAACAATAAGATATATGAGAAAGGGATAAACATCAAGATTTTCAAAATCACAGAGCTTCTATAAACCACAGAAGTTCTGTCAATCTGTTACTTGAGCATTTCTATAGTAATAACGGTTACTTTTATTGAGAGTGAATCTCATGTGGCTAAGAACAACCCCACGCGCCTAGCATTAATGGGCCGCGCACGACGTCCTGTCATCCTCTGACATGGCCTACGTGTCCCATTTTTATTGGGCGTACATGGAACGTTTTATGTGGAATGTTGAACCCGCCGTTCTAACTTGTGTACGGATTCCAAATTTTAATCCATTGCCATATATTTTACTCTTTCGAAATCTACCGTTTTACCCTTCTATAAAAACCAAGCTTACCCACTCATAAACTTTTTACAAACCCTCATTCTTCTCCGGCGAAACCCTGCAAAAACCTGCAAGTATCTTATTCTCATTACCAATGGCTTCATCTTCTCAAGCTATCTCCCCTGCACACTCTCCGGCGAACTCACCAGAACATTCACCTGCTCATTCTGAACATTCAGAAAACCCCCACCTTGCCAAAAGTATTGAACTAGAAGATTCTGGCGATTCAGCAGAATTTGCTCCGACCACACATCTTCAAAACTTCATAGCAAAGGATCATTTTGAAAAGGTACTACCAATCAAATCCAACAATTGCTATTTGGTCCCCTCACCCACTGCTTTTGGCGAAGCCCATGCCATTCTTCTAAACATAAGGAAAATCATATCCTCTTCCCTCTACTCTCAAGAACCCCAAACAAAATTCCAGTTAGATATTTGAACCAGTTTTGGCAAAGTTGCCGATTTGATAAAGATGATTCTCCTATCAAAGGGTACATTTCAAGACCTGACAAATCTGAACATCTGGAAATCAAGTTCAATAGAACAATGTTCTCACTTGAATTCAACCTACCAACAAGGGGTCTTCTTGGATTGAAGAAATATGCAGAGCAACCAACAGACGACGAGATCTGTCGTTTCGTAGAAATGCTTGGGTACAACACCCAACTGAGGAAGAGAAATGACTTCCGCAGAGGCCGATTACCACCTCTGTGGAACACCTTGTTCTCAATTCTTAACAGATGCCTGACAGGGAAGATAGGCAGTATTGACCAGAGCTCATATCAGATATTAACCATCATGTATGGGGTTTACTATGATCTCCCACTGGATTACGCGACCATAATGATGCAAGAGATCATCAACACCATCGACAGAAAGAACAACGCCAGAAGGGTCAAAGAGAACGATCCTAACTTTCTACCACCTCTGCAATTCCAAAGAATACTGGGAGTTTTGTTCGAACCTCTGTTGCTGATACAGAACTGGCCAATGGAAGGGCCAATTCCCAAACAGTTCCCAATGAACAAAAATACCCCCACTGATCATGTAGATGGCTACACACACTGCAGACCTTTGTCAAAGAACCTTCTGAGGTATGCCACGAATAAAACCCTTAAGAAAGAGTACATACGCGATCATAGAACTCCAAAACCGAGTCCTATGACACCCCCGCGTTTAGGTGTCCCCCGAGGAACAATGATTGCAGAACCTCTTTCCACTCAAGAAGAAAAAGATCTCAAACTAGTAAAACACATGGCTATTCAACTTAGCTTCTTAGCCAAACGTGCAGAGCTCATGGGAAAGAAATCCTCTTCGAAATCTTCTACCTCCACTTCAAAATCAAAGAAGAGGAAAACTGAAGAAGGCACCTCCACAAGCGCTGCAGAAGATCAACCTTCACCTCCTCATGCCACAGAAATTGGCTCCACTGCTCCTCCCTCTTCTCCAAAACAGAAGAAGAAAAGAAAATCGAAAACCACAGAGGAAGGGGCACCAAAACCTAAGAGGAGGAAAACCAAAAAGAGGCATGGGAAATCACTTGAAAAATTGGTTACCATAGAAGAAGAAGCAATCGCAGAAGAAAGAACTGCAGAAGAAGAAGATGCAGAAGTAGAAATGACAGAAGAGGGATATCAATCACCCTATCAATCCCCAGATCGATTTTCTCACCAAGGAAACTTAAACGATTTCCTACAGAACCCTGACATTGCCCACACTCTAAATACAGCAGGGTGGACGACACAACCACTCGACCACCACTCCCCAGAAGAACAATACTTCTCTATTTCTGGCATTGACACACATCTGCAAGAAAATGATCAAACACCCAGAGATCAATCAGCTGAGACACATGTTATTCTACAGAACCCCTTCATTCAACTAGGATTGGACGTCCACAGAAGGAGTCCAAGCCCAGCTTCAGAAGAAATAGAACAAACAGAAGCTGAGTGGAATAGAGATGAAGTACCAGAGGCTTTAGAGAAAATAATAGAAAAAGGGAAAGAGGCCGAAGTTGTACAAGAAGAGGGATTTGAAACAAGGGAGACAAGAATGGAGGTCTCAGAGGTAGATTCAGATGAAGAAGAAGCTGTCTGGATACGAAAAGGTCTCTATCATCCACATGTCATGAGATTATACGGCTCTCATCAAATGTACGACTTCTTAAGCACAGAGCAAGGAACTTCAACAGAAGCTAGGGAAGAAGCACCAAGCCATCGGATAGCTACAGAAGCTGAAATGGTAGAAAATGATGTAGTGCTTGGATGCTTAACAGAGGAAGAAACAAGAAAAGATGCCTGGATTAATAGAGGCACACAACCAAAACCAACTCCCAGTGCAACCCACATATCTAACTCCGCAGGTCTAGCTGCAGAAGGAGTTATTGAAAAAGAGCAGCACAGCTCGATCCAAACCCAACCCATCCAGCCAGAAGTCACTCTTTCGACTTTTGCGCCCACAGAAACCGGGGAATCCATTCCTAGGGAGTCTCCTCAAAGAGACTCACCTATTATTCGTGATCAATCGCCCCAGATCACACTAGAACACCCTACAGAGGAATTCGTTTCCTCTGCCACGCACGAAATAGGGCCAACCCTTCTTTCAGAGAGAAGTAGTGAGCACAACAACGAAGAGACTCTAGACAAGTCTCCGAGTCAACAGAAGGATAATCTAGTACCCACCTCTGAAGTGGATCTAGATAATGTCATTCACAGAACTTCTGTAGAGTCTGAAGCACTAGATGCTTCTGCTCGAAGATCAGATGGAAATCCTTCCACCCCCATCGTACAAACAAGGGTGAACGAAGGTGTCCCAGGAGCAGGGACTCACTCTGGAGACGAATGTGTTCCTCCAGAGGTTACACCAGGGACACAAGTATCAAGGGATGAGTTCCAAACCCTTGTCACCTCTGTGAACCAAACCATGAAAGAGTTGCAAAGCTCTTTCACATCTTTTGCAGAGAAAACATCAACGACCTTGCTGAATCTGAACACCAAAATGGACAATCTGTCCACAGAGGTGAAAACGGCCATCACAGAAATGAAATCTTCTGCTCAAACAACTGTCACAACTACTGCCACTTCTGCTGCTAAAGATTTTGGAATAGCTGCAACATCTGCATTCAAGGAATCAGTCAAACATTTCCTTGAACAAATGAAAAAGCAATCCAACAAATCACAGAGCATCACACCTGCAGAACTACAGAAGGCTCTGCAAAACGTTCAAGAAGAGGCAATGCGCAACACTACAATGATGCAGCCGAAAGATTACATGAACAGAGCACAGCTGACAGAGCTCGGGCAGAATGTCATAAACCAGGTCACAGAAGTCATTGTCTCCTTCACTACTGCAAATGCCAACTACGTCAAAGAGTTTAGAAAAAGTGTCGGCAGAATGCGCTTCAACACAGAAGCAGAGCTTGCAACTCTAATCGGCCTCTTTGATGATGTATGTGCAAAGTTGATGGACGCAGGAGCAGAACTACCAAAGAAACCCAAAGCCTCCTGCAGAGCAGAGGGTACTTCTGATAAGAGTCAGGATGACTCTGATGATGACCATCCTGGTCCATCAGATCATCCTGAGGGGGAGAATATAAGGGAGAAATCTACGACCAGAGGACTACAAGCTCCACCAATCACATCAGAACCAATCAGCCAAGCCCCTCCAGAACAAACCCAAGATCAAAAGACCACAGAGACAACACCCATCTCTGTGGAATCAACTTCTGAAGAAACCAATATTCCAGAAGCTGATCAGCAAACCACAGAGGTAACAACCACCCCTGTGTTAATCAACTTGGAAGAAAGACCTTCAACAGAATCAACAGAAAAACCCCAAACCATACCAAGAAGAAAGTCGATTGCCACCAAACCAAAAAGAGCAACGACCTCTGCTTCTTCTATTCTGAGAAAGATGCACAATACAATGACTGAACGAATGGCACAGAGAGAAGAAGAAATGCACAAGTTCACATTAGCTTTCAAAATGGCAAGAAATTTCGATATCCAACCTTCACCAACAAAAACCGAGCTTACAAAAGAAGTCACCAAAGAACCTCCAACAGAGGTTACAGAGCCAATCAAGCCAACAGAACCAACGCCACAAAAGTCCTCTCAAACACAAGTGTCAAAACCTACAGAGGCAACACCCATCATTCTAACAGAAGCGCCAACACCCAAACCTACAGAGGCAACAGGTTCTGAACCTCCAAAGGCCAAAGACAAGGGAAAGACGAAACTGACAGAAGAGCCCAAGAAAAAGAAATCATTGCCCAAGCCTACAGAGAAATTGATGAAGAGCGCCTTTGATGCCTTCCAAACTCCAAAGCCTGAAGAAGAGGACTGAGCATATGGATTGAAGCCTCTGTCAGACATTCCACTAACATGTAGAGCTGCAGAAGTTGTTCAACAGATGGAGAGTCTCAGAAGACGAGTACCACCACATGGTCCAACATACGAAGAAATGGAAGAAGCGGTGTACAAATATCTCTACAAACAACCCTTTCAGAACCTCCATCCAACAGACCAAATCACAAATCCGAACATCAGAGAAGAATTTGAGAACATCTTCAGCAGAACAAAGCCAAGAACCAAAGTGTTAGGTCTAGAGTTTTGTCAAAAACACAAGTGTTGAGTTCTGAGTAAGAAGACTAAAGAAGACTCAGAAGACTCAGAAGTTCTGAGTAGAAGACTCAGAAGTTCTGAGTGAGAAATCTCAAAAAGATTCTAAGTGTTGGATTCTGACTAGAAGGTTCAGAGTTCTGAGTAGGAGACTCAGAACTTCTGACTATGAAGACAAATGTTCTGAAGCGCTTATTCAGAAGTATGTTCAGAATTCATATCTTGGGATATTCTCTGTTATATTCAGTTACTAATTAGGACACGTGTAATTGTTCTATTAGTCTGTTTCTCATATGTACTGTAGCTTTAGCTTTTCTCTACAGTATATATAGTGTTAGCAACAGTTTGCTAACTAATCTTTGATATAATCTTTGGTGAATCCATTTAGGGAAAAATTCATTGTAATATCTTGTAATTCACAGATTGTTAATAAATCATATGACCAGTTGCTGTGAATACGATCTTAATTGTTCATATTTGATTGTAAGAGTGTATCCTGGACTTTCACAAAGCAGAAGTCTTCTCAATTCATAAAATCAAAAAGGTAATCTTCTGCAGATTCTCCTTCACAAGAACCTATCCAAGAGTCAGGTACAATCTTTACAGAGTCAAAAGGGTAAACAATTCAGAAACCACTTTCGCTGATGCTGACATAAGGAATCTGAATCCCTATGATCTACCTGAACTTCTGCAATGGACAAAGGACAACTACAACACAGAGCCAAACACCAGAGCCTATCAAGTGTTGAGAAAAGCAATGAGGGAAAAGCTTCTAATCTACAGTATGATAGATTTTCAACTGGGAAAGGATCTTGGTCTCAAACATCTGAATTTACGACCACCAGAGGATCTCTGCCCACCCGACGCCGTGCCCAACTCTATCATTACAGAACCAAGATTCGGGTTAGTATTTCAAAACCCACAAGGCGAAGTCAAACTGTTTGTGTGTATGGACTGTCAGAAGTACGCAACTAGTACTCTGAACAAGTTCAGAGCAAGCCTTGTAAAATACAGAGATACAGAGAAAATGAATACAGATGCTGCAGATACTTTCATCAGAGAGATTGATGCCACAATCCGCCTAAGAGAACTCTGCATCAATTTCTACAAAGAGATCAGAAGAATCGGAAGAGACAACAGAAGCTACAACGATTTCAAAGATGCCAAAATCTGATTCTCAAACCTCAAATCTCTGCAAATCATGTTAAAGTTTATCTTTCATTGTACTCAAATGTAAAATGCCTCTGGCATATTTTTGAATGAAAGAACTTTCGAGGTATTGTTTAACCTCTGTCTTATCTAACTTAGCCTAACCAAACTCAAGTTCATTTTTTATTTTTCACTATTTAGGGGGAGATTGTTAGCTTCAATCTTCCTAATCATAGAAGTATTTAGATGTAGTGAAAAATAGGATAAGTGAAGAAAGCCTCTTACAGAGGCTCTGCCGAACTTACCGAGAGATCAAGGTCGAGAAGCTACAGAAGCTAAAGAGTCGTCCTACAGAAGCTCTGTCATACGCGCAAAGAAGACCAAAGACTCGGAATCCGGTGAAGACTGCTCTACAAAGGACCAAACCGCAGAACCTCTGTGACACTTCACAGAGCCTCTGCGGTCTTCAACAAGGACTTGAAGATATTTATAATATCTTGCTACTATTCCTGGACCTGTTCATCAACTTGCATGGCAACGTACCCTGTCCAACTTCAACATGTCAAACTCCGAGTGGACTCAATAGGGCTTAGTACATAATAGACGTCTGCTGCATTAAATGCAATACAGCACATCCAACTGTTCATGCCAACCTTCCAACTATTCATACCGTCCATTCTGAATAGTAAGCTTATGCTTTATGGTCCCCTTAGAGTAGTATATAAAAGGAAGACTCATGTTAAGTTCTTCCTAATCGAAGATCGATAATTAAGAGAGAAAAACATCAAGAACACATAGCTTATATACTTTGAGAGTCATATATGTTTTAAAGCTTTGCTTACTCACTGTTCTTGAATCTGTTCTTGATATATATATATATATATATATTCAGTAAACTTGAGATATTATTTCCTGTTCACTGTTTATTTATATTGTGTTCTAAATCTATCAAACATATCTGTTAGTTCTTCAAATACGCTTCCGCATCATACTTAAACTTGAACTAATAGATCTGATAATCTTGTTTAAACAAAACGGGAACCAACAGAACCCAACCCTTCAGAGGATGCACCTAAACCCAAAAGGAAATCAAAGAAGAAGAAAACCAAAGAACCTCTGCAAACAATCCTTGAGGAAGCCGAACAACTCCAATCCAACCCCACAGAAGAACCCCAACAAACCCCACCTGCAGAACCTCATGACCAAATCCCTGATGAATTTCAACACCCAACTTTTGATGAACCACCGAACCAACAACCCGCAGACTCTTTTGAAAATTTCCTTGAAACCACCAACATGGATGCCTCTCTCGATACTTCAAGGGGAACGTCAAATATCCAGGAGATGGTAGATCTCTGAAAATCTCAGAGGGTGAGTCTGATGCAGATCAATATAGACGAAGAAAAGAATAGGGACACCACAGAGGAAGAGGTGTTAAGAAAAAATATGGAGGAGGATAATACAAAAGTGTTGATCCCAGATATGATCTCAACAATGAAATTTAAACCAAAAACATACAAAACAGAGTATAATAAGAATTAAGTGTGGAAGCGTTTTAACAATCTGTTTGGATTAAACGGTTTTGATAGAAAACACACAAGAGAATAATGAAGACAAATTATATAACAATAGGTAAGCTCAAAGATTCATCTTCATTGATTCACCACTATTTACACCAAGAACACCACAAAGTGTGTGTTTCTCTCTCTAAATGTTATCTTTCTAGGTGTGAGTGTGTGTGTGCTTCGTTTTTGGAAAAGGTCTGGTAGAGACCTCTGTATATACAAGACAAGGGGACATTAGTACAAGAGACAAGGTTGTGGGACGCATCATAACGTTGAGTTTGTGCGCCGATAATAGTACACTGTAAAAGTTGCATCCTCTCATAAGATGACACGTGGAAAGTAGAGGAGCGTGGCTTGTACTATTTTATCTTCAAAATCTTTGTACATCAAGGGCACGTAAGATGCACACTTGTCTTGGTCTTCATGAGCCTTGATCTTCATCTTCAGTATTTTCAGTTCCACAGAGGCTCTATCAAGTTTAACAGAGGCTCTGAGGTCTCGGTATATCTGGCAGAGGCTTCTCCCATATTTGTCCTTAGCCTATTTTTCAATACTTCTAAGAGTTATACTATTGAAGCTAACAAGAGGTGAATGATTCAACCTATGTAAAAAGGAGTGTTTTCATTAAGATGTATGCTAGAGGCATTTACAGAAGTTCTGGAAAAAGAAATTAGAATCCTTTAAAAGATAAATGAGTTCAGTACAAAAGAAATCAACAGAGCCTATATTTTGACATCTGGAAAGTTATCTATCTTCTTTCCCCATGTGCCTTCCTTCTTCAGCTGAGTATAGAAAAATATGCACAAGTCTCTGAAGCGAAGAGTTGCATTGATTGCCTCTATGAGTTGATCCGCGTCCTCAAGGTTTACAAATTCTGATCCTCTGCTGGTCTGTAGATCATGCCTGAATTGAAGAAGTGTCTTTGTGACTTACTTCTGTCAGTCAAATTCGACGAACAGTTTCTTTCTTCCTTGTGGATCGAGGAACACGTAGCCGACTCTAGGGTGTCTAATGATTGAGTGATGTCTTATGTCATAGGAGGAGGGGCAATGATCATCAGCGGCTGTTAGGGAAATCTTTTTCACTCCGAGGTCCAGAGCTACCTGAAAGTCGATCACACTGAAGTACAGTAGTCTTTCCCTCATGAAGGTTCTGACGGCGTCATAAGCTTTTTTGTGCTCAACTCTTCCATGCGCGTACAGACCTTTTGCCCATGTATAAAGTTTTGCGAGATCAAAAGAGTGAAGATTCCTTAAGTCTGCATCTGTGAATTCATTTGTGATCCATCCTCCCTCTTTACAATGTATTGATTGTACCAGAAGTTCTTGCAGGTAGTGTGAAGAGGTTTAACTCCCAATACCTCTTTGATTTTTGAGTTCGAGAATACATGATCTGGCTTCTGTGCTTTATCTCTGAAGAACTTATTCTTGAGTTCTCCAACAATCCTTTCATTCGGAGTGGGCTTGGGTAGAGGATCGTTGAGGCCTCTGCTATACAAGTAGTTATACACGACTTCTTCCATATCGCGTTTAGGTGCAGGAGGAGGAGGCATGGGTTTTCTCAGAGCATCCATCTCTCTGAGAACTTGAGCAACCATATCCTCTGAGGGTTTGGTTGTTGGGTCAAGGGTTGGGTTGGTTGATAGAGGTGGTCCAAATGCCTAGTCCTTTTCCTCTGGTTTGGGAGTGATGAAAGAGTCGAATGCACTCTTCATCAACTTCTCTCTTGGTTGAGGCTTTGGCTTGGATTTGGGCTTCGGATTCTCTGTGGCAATTGTCTTCCCTTTGTTTTTGGCAGTTGGTTTTGGTTTAGGTGAGGGTGCCTCTGTTGTGCTCTTGGTTTGGACTTTGGTGGGGGTACCTCTGCTGATTTCTTCTTCTGATGAATGCTTGGAGGATTTTGGGTTATTGGTTTTGGTTAAGGTTGGTTTTGAGTTTTGGATTGTTCCTTCAGTTGAGCTTCTGTAGGGGTTGGTTGTGGAGTTGGTTTTGGCGTTGCCTCTGTTGATGATGGTGTCTTCAGATAGGTTCTGGTGGTTTTATGGGCGATGGATTTGACCCTTGGTGTTTTGGGTCATGGTTGTTCTTCTGTTGGGGGTGGTGTAGGTGTTGGCGATGGAAGGTATTCAGGTTGGTTTAGGTTGGTTTCCACAGAGGTATCTGTTGCCTCTGTGGTCTTCTGTGTGGAGGGGGTGGTTTCTTGTTGTTGTGGGACTTGTTCTGGAGGAAGAATGCTCAGAGGTTGGCTCGTAGAAGATGGACCTGATGTTTTGTTTCCTCTGTTCTCCCCCTCATGATGATCTGAGGACCCATCATTATCGTTCTTAGGGTCATCATGTATGTTCTTCTTATCAGCCTCTGTTTGGCAAGAAGTAGGTTTCTTTGGTTGACTTGCACCAACAGTAATCATCTTCGCACAAAGATCGTCACAGACACCCAGAAGGTAAGTGACTTCTGCCTCTGAGTTGAATCTCAGCTTACCCACACTGGCTTGAAAATCTTTGACATATGAAGCATTTGCAGTGGTGAAAGCCTTGATGAACTCAGTGATGTCGTTAAGAATGCTCTGTCCTAGTTCAGTCAATTAGGCTCTAGTGATGTAGTCCTTGGGTTTCAGAGCTTGCATCTGCTCTGTGTAGTTTCTTTCACTTTCTCAAGAGCCTTTCGTAAGTCGGTAGTTGTTAAGGTTGGATATGCAGAGATAGGTGGTTTGGTCAGAACCTCTGTAATGGCTTTGGTTTCTTTAAGCTCCTTGTTAAGTTGGGCGATTGATGATTGAGTGGCAGAGTGTGCAGATAAGTTCTTCAGTTCTGTGAGCGTTGAAGTATTAGCTTTGACCTCTGTAGTTAGTGTATCGATCTTGGTGGACAGAGCATCAAAAGCTTTCTAGGAACTCTCTGCATAAAATTTCACCATGCTTTGCAACTCAGTGATTTGGGTGGTCACTGAGGTGACGAAGGTTTGGAACTCGTCCTTCAAGACATATGAACCGTGTGTAACCTCTGCGGGAAAACATTCATCCGCAGAGTAAACCTCTATTCCTGAGGTGCCTATTTTCGACCCTGTTTTAAGGTTGAGGTCGACAGGACTTCCATCCAATCCTCGAGAAGAGTCTTTAGAAGCCTCTGCCTCTATGGATGTTCTTAAAGATCCTTACTCTGAGCCACTCCAGAGATGGGTACAGAGGATCTTGTGTTGACTAGGGGATTTGTCTAGAATCCCTTCATCTCTGTGCACTTTACGCTCCTTTGAAGAGCGGTTGGTTTCTAACGTATGTGTGTCAGAGGAAACGAATTCCTCTGTAGGGATTTCAGATGTGACATGAGGCAACTTGTCACTAGAAAGATTTGTGCCCTGTAGAGAGGACACAATCTGTTGGGCTTCCCCAAAGGGCGCAGTAGAAGAAAGAGGTTCTTCTGGCTGGATGGTTTGGGTTGGGGTCGAGCCGTGCCGCTCTGTTTCAATAGCCTCCTCTGCCACTAGACTGGCGAGGCTAGGAATTTGGGTTGCACAGGGAGGGAGCTTTGGGTATGTGCCTCTTTCAACTACGACATCTTTTTCACTTTGTTCTTCTCCTAGGGGCCCTATTACTTTTGGAGTATCTAACCTGGATTCTACCTCTTCATCCCATATCTCTTCTGCCAGCGCAATTTCCTTTGTTCCTTCCAAGTTAGGGTCAAAGTCAGTGTGTTGAGGAGAAGGTGTTATTTCAGTTCTTGCAGAGGTTACTGGAGACTCTGCTACCATGGCTTATGCTGTATCTTCTGCCAGTTCCAAGTCTGAATCCACGTTTGCCACCGTGTATTCGGGAACATCATTTATGTTCCACCTTGAGGTATCAAGGGTGGTTTCCATAGCAGATCTTTCGAGAAATGAGCCAAAGGATTCATTTGGTAAGGCCTTTGCAGAGTTCTGAGCATGTGAGGGTTGGGCTTCACCTTCTGCAAATCGTATAGGAGTTAGAGAACGAAGTTCTTCCAGAACGTGGGTCTCATCCTCTGCAATAGTTCGCAAAGGGGACTTGTGTTTGTGAGTTTTTGTCTTCTTGGGCTTAGTTGCACCTTCCTCTTAGGACTTGGATTTCCTCTTTTTGTTCTTTTCCTTCAAAGGAGAAGGTGTAGAGGTTTCAGCATGGGTTTGTTCAAGGACAAGAGTTTCAGGGTTGACAGGGTTGGATCCTCTGAGGATTTGGCCTTCTTGGCCTTTTTCTTCTTTTCCTCTTGTTTAGGAGGGGGTTGTTCTGTCATTTGTGGTGGACCTACAGAGGTTACGATCCTTGTGTGTTCTGGTATTGGGTTTTCAGGGTTGGCAGAGGTGGGTGTTTCTATTGTTTTGGCCTTCTCTGTCTTCTTTTTCTTTGGAGCTTGTTTTGGGGAGGAAGGGGGTTGTTCTGTATATGGTTGTTCTGTCACTTGTTGAGGAGCTGTAGGGGTTGGGCCAGTGATTTTTCTTCTTTTGACTTTCTCTACCCTTAACCTATGCTTCTCTAGAGCTATTCTATGTTCTTCTGGCGTCATCCTCTCCACTACCTCTATGCCTATGGGAACTCCTAGGCGTAGGGGGGTCATAGGACTCGGCCTGGGAGTCCTATGTACACGCGTATATTCTGCAGCTAACTCTCTGTCACTCGCAAGTCATTTCTCTTTGACAATGGTTCATTGTACCCTAGCATAACAACAAACTTACAGAGCTCTTCGTCACTTGCTTCATCTGCATATCTCCTTAGACCCAGAACGCTTCTGGTGGGAATATCAAACTCTAGGGATATCATAGCTCTGTTGATCCCTATGGTTAAGGTTTAAGAGTTATCTGGTGTTCACTTGTATCCAACCACATAGTTTTTTCCCTCATCGTAATGGCAACACTTCCAGAATTTATGCAGGTATCTGGCTGGAATGTTCGCCATGTTTCTTGTTAAAATGTCTTTTAGGGGATAGTTTTGCAAGACATTTATCAAGACTGCCAGTTCTTGGCCAAAAGTGTTCATGTTCAGAACCACATAGTGGTTGTTTGGTTTTAAGGGATAATGGGGTTTCATATCGATTGTGGTCCATGAAGTTTTGCAGGTTGGTCGACGGTTGGTGATGAACTGAGTTTTCACTATTTGATTGTTCTTCTTGGTTCCTGGGTGTGATGAGGTTTTGGGATTGAGCCGGGGATTGATTGGTTGCCATTGAAGATGTTTCTTGAATGTGTCTTGAAGAAATAAAGAAGGAATTTGCAGGTTTTGCACTTGAAATTGCAGGTTCGTCGAAGAATTCAGAGAGAGTAGAGCTTGGAAAAATGGAGAAGAAGAGGTAATTTAGGTTTTATAAAGGGTAAAAGGGGATAAGATTTGGGCGGTAAAAATTTTATTACATAAAATTTGGGGTCCGCACCCGAGTGTACAGCTGGTAGAAGACGTTTCATTACTGACGTTAGAAGCCACGTCGAATCAGAGAGTGCCACGTCAGAGGTGGTGGTGCACGATGGAACATCGTGCGCCTCCCATTAACTCTACGCGCGTGGCAGTTGCTATACCCAAATGGCTGTGACTTTAGAAAGAACCCGCACCTCAGACATTCAAAACACATAAGTGTTGGAAATCACAGAAGCTCTGTGGTGGAGTGAGCTTCTATGGTCTGAGGTCTTCTTCAATACGCACGAGATTGCACCTTTTCTTTACCAAAAACATTTGAAAAAGCAATGAGATGATCGAGAGAGTTTCCACTAGAAAATTCATGATCGTAGAGACCTTTTTGGCACAAAGGCTCTGTGAATCGTCACAAAGGCTCTTTGACCAAAACATTCTATTTATGGAAAGCTCTCAAAAGATTTTGATCATCCAAAGTTTTACTAGTTTGAATAAGTATTCTAGGACATATTTGGAAATTGGTGTCCGAGAAAAGTGTTTTCGAAAGTGGATTTGTGCGGAGTGCTTACCAAAATTTCTCACTGGTCTAGGCATGATTACCTTCTTCTGTGGATCAACAAACTTATGTGGCTCCCCCTTGAATGATCAACTTCTGTAGAACTTTATAAGGTCTCCTTTTGCTCCCCCTTAAGCTATGCTTGGGTCAAAATGGTGATAAGTGGTGCACAAGACATAGATCAATTGCTCAAAGAGCTCTGTGACAACGACAGAGGCTCTGTGCCAAGTCACAGAAGCTCTGTCTATTATAGAGGTTTGTTAAGAGAGATTTTACATATTGAATGATGGAAATATTTACATATATACAGGAGGGTTTATTCACACTTACAGAGGTTTCAATGATCAACTCATATTTAGCATGCCCAACTTACCAATCGGAAATAGGAATCTTTCTCATCTAGAGCTTTGGTGAATAAATCAGCAAGCTGATACTCTGTGGGCACGAAATACATCTTGATTGTACCCTGTTCAACATGATGCTTCAAGAAATGGTACCTGATGTCTGTGTGCTTTGTTTTTAAGTGGTGTACAAGATTGGCAGAGATCGCTATGGCACTTTTGGAATCACATAGGATGGGTATCTTTTGGATACTTAGACCATAGTCTTTGAGCTGAGTTCTCATCCACAGAACTTGTGAACAACAGCTGGCAGCAGCAATATATTCAGCTTCTGTCGTGGATGTGGACACACAATTCTGCTTCTTTGAAGTCCATCCTACTAGTTTACCACCTAGGAATTGACAACTCCCAGAGGTACTTTTTTAGTCTAACTTGGATCCTCCATAGTATGAATCTGTATAAGCCGTTAGATCAAAGCCAGAGTTCTTTGGATACCAGAGACCAAGATTTTTGGTGCCCTTAAGGTATCTAAAGATTCTCTTAACAGCATAGAGGTGAGATTCCTTGGGATTTGCTTGATATCTTGCACAAAGACATGTAGCATACATGATATCTGGCTTACTAACGGTTAAGTATAAAAGAGACCCAATCATGCCTTTGTAGAGTTTGCACTCAACAGATTTTCCCTATGGATCTGAGTGTAACTTAGATCCAGTGGCCATGGGGGTCTTCGTGACAGAGCAATCAGAGAGTTTGAATTTTGAAAGTATGTCAGAGACATATTTTGATTGATTTATGAAAATCCCCTCTGATGATTGTTTGACTTGGAGCCCGAGGAAAAAGTTTAATTCTCCCATCATGCTCATTTCAAACTCAATCTGCATGAGTTTTTCAAATTCTGTGCATTGGTTTGCATTAGTAGAGACAAAAATAATGCCATCCACATATATTTGGACAAGTAGGATCTCATCACCTTTTCTCTTGTAAAACAAAGTGGTGTCAATTGTACCTCTCTCGAAACAGTTGGCAAGAAGGAAATTTGAGAGTCTTTCATACAATGCTCTTGGGGCCTGTTTAAGTCCATACAGAGCCTTATCCAGATAGCAGACATGATTAGGGTACTTTGCAATCTCAAACCCTGGTGGTTGTTGGACGTAAACTTCTTCTTGAATCTGTCCGTTTAAGAAGGAAGATTTGACATCCATTTGGTATACCTTAAATCCTCTATGGGCTGCGAAGGCTAAGAAGATCCTTATTGCTTCGAGCCGTGCGATAGGGGCAAAGGTCTCCTCGTAGTCAATGCCCTCTTCTTGACAGTATCCTTTGGCCACCAATCTCTCATTGTTTCTTATAACCACTCCTTCCTCATCCTTCTTGTTTCTAAAAACCCATTTAGTCCCTATTGCTGTTTTGCCTCTTGGCAAAGGTACTAGGGACCATACCTTGTTTCGCTCAAATTGAAGAAGCTCCTCTTGCATGGCTTCTAACCAATTTGGATCGTCTAGGGCTTCAGAAACTCTTTTTGGTTCGATCACACTGATAAAGTTTGTAAAGAAACAAAAGTTAGCAATGGTGGATCGAGTCTTTACTTTGCTTGAAGGGTCACCAATAATTTGGCTCTGTGGATGATCCTTTGTCCACATGGTCATCCTTGGCAGATGGTCATTCGTTGCATCAAGTTGAACTTCTGTCGTTGTTGATGGTACTTTTTCTGTGCTAGCGGATGGCGTTCAGCTTGAGTTGGTATTTCAATGAGAGTAGGTACAGAATCCTCTGAAGATGTTGATACAAAATCCTCATTTTTTTCTGGTGTTGATTCCTCTGTGTTCACAGGAATAGGAATTTCCAGTTGCTCTATCGTGGAGTTCTTGTGTAAACACCAGATCTACTAGGTACATGTCATCATCTTCATTGATCTTCAGAATTCTAGAGTTTACATGTGAATTACAAACTTTCTCTCTCTAGAATGCTCTCTAACTTTCTCTCACTAGATATTATAAATAAGCTTCCTTGCTAATCACTTGCTTAACAACAAAGCTAAACTAATCCTATTTATACTTAGGATTACAAAGCATTAAAACTAATTGCATTGACTTTACACTATTTGACTATTACAAGACTTTTACAATAAATCTTGAATACAATTTTGTGCGCTAACATTCTCCCCCTTTGGATTCAAGATTTAAAAAAATATGGCAGCAGTCTTCAGCTCTTGATCTTCAAAACTTTAACTGCTTTAAACTTTGAAGCTCTAACAATCTTCAAACAGTTGAATCTTCACAAGTTTACGTTGAACTAGATGCTTTGACAGTCTTCAAATTTTTAGCTTTGAATAATCTTCAGTCAAATTTGAAAAGTCTTTGTCTTTCACATTGTAAAGTCAATCTTCTTGAAATGTAAACTTCAGCAAATATTCATCAAGTCTTAAACCCGAATTTCAGATCTTTGCAGCTTTAAAGTCTTTGAAGCTTTAGTCTTTGAAGCTTTAAACTCAAACTTTGAATGATTTCTTGAACTTTGTATCTTCATCTCTTTGACCTTGAAATTGTCTTTGAATAACGAACTCTCTTGAAACATCTTAGAACATCTTGTTGACTTTAGCACGTCATATCTCCCCCCTTAATCTGTCATTCACTAATCTCCCTTTTCTTCAATATATTATTTCTCCCCCTGTTTTTTAGTATATTATTTCTCCCCCTTTTTGATGATTGTGAGCATCATGATCATCAAAACCTTTATCCATTCCTGCACGCACTTTGTTCGCCACAAGTAACATTCTCCTCCTTTTTGATTTGATAAACCGTGAATTCTAAAAGAATTTATCCGAATCTTTTCAAATTCAGACAAAAGAATGTGGTAACCGTGAAACAACAGATGGATCAGTAGAAATGCCTGTAAGTAGCACGGAGCCACTTAGTACAACGGATTTACTTTGTAAATGAGCTTTTTGATGTTCACTCCCCCAGGGCTTCCATTCAATCATCAAAAAACCACAAAGGAATTTCTATGAACGTTATGACAAGAAAACATATTCCTTGTGTGTACGTGCATGTGTAGAAAGAATAAAGCAATATATGCTTGAATAATAGGCCCAAAACGTGTAAAATGTTGAGACAACAACAATTTTCCACGGACTCAATGTGCATGATCGACGTGCGAAGGTGGGGCAAACTTCCTTCTTTTCAATATCCAAACCTTCCGAATGAAGATAAGATAGATTATATGCTGCGTCCCCAAGAAAATGAAACATTTCTTTGTTAAGAAAGAAATGAGTAGCTGGTGGGGTTAAATCAAGAGTTGGCATGGGCTAACTGCCTGTTTCAATGATGGTCACCAAAGAATGTGAACCAATCAGCAATGTGGCTTCCCGGCTTTGAAAATGGTTGGTGCAGAGTTCTCTTATTCTCTTAACTCTGTTCTCACACCCTCTTTTTGTTTTTAATACGCTCACTTCTACCCAAACTCTCATTTACATTTTACCTCAGCACAATGAGATTACTCAACCGGATGAGTTATCCCCCCCACTCTTTGATGTAGACCCCTCACCCCCCAATCACTCAAGGATAACTTTTTGGGTAGGAAACACTGGTTAACGTGGATCCATAGAAGTTTAATAATTTCACATTGATCCCATGAAATTTTGTCCTAAAAATTTTGTGTTGTTCAACAGTTTAGCTTGAACAAATATGAATTTCAGCATTTTGTCATTGTCATCAGAATGTATGCTCCTCAATAATATCATGAAATATTTGAGAATTTGAACTTTGAAGATTTTCTCAAAATAAGGATAATGAATGAATGAAATGAATTCGAAACACTTGTTTGAGAATTTGACAATGTATCAATCGGATCAAATATGAAAGATAATCATGAATGATAATCTTAAAAAGGATAGGGTATCAAAGAATTGAAATTAGTTTATATGAACAAATATAAACAATCTTTGAATGAAACGTGTAAGAAGCTGAAAGAATGTATGATGCTCAACAATATTAGAATACAAACGGGAGTATTACCATCGAAAAATTGTTTCATTTTGAGACATGGTAATAACAAAGTCAATAAGAAGTTGTACCTGTGTGTATGAATACTTGAAAGTATAGAAAAGATAATACACAAGTATTAATCTTTAGAAACACACAGTCAGAAATGATGTTACTGTAATCTGAGATCTCCTTGAAAAACATTTAAAATCACACTTTTAAATTCATAAAATCTGTTTGAAATAGAGAATTGGTTTGAACATTTAAGGAAAAAACGTTTTTCATGCTTGAAAGTTGTTCTTCTTTCAAACAATCAGAGATCAAGGTCAGAAGATACTTACATTCAGAAATGTTTGAGCTCCCCCTCAAATCATTAACGGGATGGTGAAGAGATCGAAGCAAACGGGGATTATAGCTTACATAAATCTATTTCAAATATTTAGTACTTTTATTGTCCTTGTACATTTAATGTATATTATAACTTCAATATTCTTATATGTGAAGTTAATCATTTAATTCATATTTTGAGGTTTTAAATTTAAATTTATTTATTTTGAAAAATAAGCGTCACCTATGTCATGCCATGGTGACAATTTTAACAAATAAACGTCACCCTATCTTATGCTACGGTGACAATTTTAACAAATAAACGTCACCGTATCTTATGCTACGGTGTCGATTTTATTAATAAACATCACCGAATGTCATTCTACAGTGACGGTTTTGGAAAATAAACGTAATCGTTGTCATTCTACAGTGACGCTTTTGAAAATTAATGTCACCATTTGTCATGTTGCGGTGACGATTTTGAAAAATAAACGTCATCGTATATCATTCTATGCTGACGGTTTTAACTAATAAATGTCATCGTATTTCAGTATACAGTGACAATTTTTAAAAAGAAACGTCACCATACGTCATGCTACCGTGACGGTTTTGAATAATAAACAACATTGTATGTCATTCTATAGTGACAGTTCTGAATAATAAAGGTTACAATATGTCATGCTATAGTGACGATTTTGAAAAGTAATGTCAATGTTTGTCATGCTACGATGACCGTTTTAACAAATAAACGTCACCGCATGTCATTCAATGTTTGACGGTCTTGAATAATAGACGTCACTGTATGTCATGCTACGGTGACAATTCTTACAAAGAAACGTCACCATATGTCATGCTATTGTGACGATTTTGAAAAGTTAACGTCACCGTATGTCATTCAATGTTGACGGTCTTGAATAATAGACGTCACTGTATGTCATGCTACGGTGACAATTCTTACAAAGAAACGTCACCATATGTCATGCTATTGTGACGATTTTGAAAAGTTAACGTCACCGTATGTCCTGCTACGTTGACGGTTTTAGAAAAAAATGATTTTTCTTATACACCAAAAGTGACGGTTTTTTGCTTACGGTAACGATTTTTGATGTGATTTGGTAACGTTTTCTAAACGTAACCAAAAGTGTATCAAAAGTGACGGCAAGATAGGTGACGATTTTTATGTACACGAAAACCGTTACCGTATACCTATGGTAACGGTTTTTAACCGTCACAAAAGACCTTTTTTGTACTAGTGATGATAGAATGATTTAAGATCATATAAGCTCCCCCTTAATATTTGCAAAAGATCTTTATCTAAACAAATCTGCACACAAATAACAAGACTTGGATCAAAATATCCTTAAGCATTAAAACGAGTTCTGAATTACTAGGATTGAAGTAAATTCAGAAGTCATTGTCGTTGAAGACCGAGTCCTGATATGATATGATCAGAAGTCAAAATCATTGAAGTACGGGTTCTGAACTAAAGTATTCAGAAGCCTAATATCCTTAATCATTGAAGCCAATATCATTGTAGAACGGGTTCTAGACTGAGATGTTTAGAAGCCAATATATCTCTTGTACTCCCCCTTAAAAGCACATATATTCTTCTTCAAAATTCTACACAACTTCTCTTCTGTTTTCCAGTCATGTGTTTGTTATACTTATAACATTCAGCACTACACATGATAAACCTGCAAAACAGATTATGTAGATTTTGGTACCCAACAGAACTTGGGTCCTGGTTTGTTAGGTGCAGATTTCTTTGAAGAAATTATGTATGTACCGTACCAATAAGAAACGAAATTCTTATGGAAAAAATCATTAGTTCCACAATAAGAACAACAAATTTTCTTTTGTGCCAACCTGACTTATTGGTTTACAGAATAAACTAAATCAGGGTTAACAAAAGATTTACCTTGAAAAGCATTGTTCTTCTTGGTATTTGGCGTGGGAACCGTTGACTTTGGAGCTTCTTTATTCGGAGTTGTGCCTTTCACTCTCCATTCCATCTTCACCTTCTTGAAGACTGGAATCTCTTTAGGCTTGGAAGAATTATTAATTTTAGGCACATTTGGATTACCATCTGATTTATCGAACAGAGAATTATAGAAGAGATTAGAAGTCCGAATCTGATCTTTTGATAAATCATTTGATCTATTATATTGTTCTAAAGAAATGTTTTTAAAGATTGAACTTGAAGCTGTTTTAAAAGAACATTCAAAGTCATTTGAATCTACAAGCGGATTCTGAATCATCGATTCAGGACTTGCTTGTTTTGAAACATCAACTTTAAAAATGATGTCTTCAAGTTCTTTAATTTTGTTGATTAAAACATTTTTCTATTTAAACATTAGATCATATTTCTTTTGAAGACCAGATTTTATCTTTTGATCCTTCAATATATCTGTTGATAAACCAGATAACTTCATTGTTAGCTTCTTTATCTCATTTTGGAAAACCTTTCTTTCATCTGAAAAATCATCTTTCACACTTTTTGCTCTAAAACTTTCAACTTTCATCTTTTCAAGCTCGTTTCTGTCTATATCTAATTCTTTTTCCAAATTATATATCTTTGTGAAAGTTCAAAACTTTTTGCTTCAAAAGATTTTCTTTCAGCATCAAAAGCTATTCTTTCTTTCTCCAAATTATTTTCTAAATCAGATAACTTCATGGAAAGCTCAACACTTTTTGTCTCAAAAGATTTTCTTTCTTCATTGAATTCCATCCTTTCTTTTTCAAGTTTTTTTTTCAAAAATAAAACTTTTTCAAAATCAGAGACCTGTTTTGAAAGGTTTATACATTTCAGTTTAATCTTTTTCTTTTCTTCAAAAGATTTCTTAGAAAAATTTGATAACTTTTGTACACAAATCTTTTCTAATTTTTCTTTTTCTTTTGTAAACTCAGATGTGAATTCAGAAATTTTTTCTCTTAAAACAGTATTTTCACTTTCCAAATCAGAAATCCTTTTTGAAAATTCAAATGATTTTTCTTTGAAAGATTTTCTTTCAGCTTCGAAAGATTTTTTCAAACAGATTTTCTTGTCCTGAAAATCAGTGTTGTCAAAAACGAGTTTCTTGGCAACTTTGTATTTTTCAGCACGAACTCCTTTCAGATCTTGTAGCTCCCTTTCAAGACTAGAAATCTTCTTCTTCAATTCAACATTTTCACTTTCCACAGTAGTTCCTTTCTCTTGAAGCTTTTTCAATTGATCTCGAAAATATGCGTTCCCCTTCTCATGTGTGGCTTCAGAATTTGCAATTTTGCCATTCAAATCTTTTATCTCAGATTCAAGAAAAGACACTTTATCTTCCAATTTAGCTTTCTCAGAATTAATCTTTGTGTTTTTATCTGCAACTTGATTAAAATACCCCATGTATTTAATATACAAGTTTTCAAGCCGCTTGATCTCATCTTTAGCTTCAAGAAGAGTCCATTTTGTTTCTTTTTCATACGAATGATACATCTTGATAGAATCCTGAAAAGAAATAAAAAAAAGATGTAAAATACCAAAAATATTACTAAAATATACCTAATAGAGTGATCGTCAAGAGAAACTTTGCTCAGAAGTTGAATTATGTGCACACTCGTAAAAATAAAATCAGAGAAACACAATTAAAGTCAGAAAAATTTTCAAGATAAAATCTGAAAAACAAATTATAAATTTGTCTTCCAGAAATTAATTCTGAAAAATTTACGCGGAAATGTTGGACTTTAATTGGCAAACCTGCAAAACAAGAGAAAAATATATCAGTTATGAATAATTGCCGGTAAAACGACAAAAAATTGACACTAAAATGACTAAAATATGAAAAATACAAAATATAGGGACTAAAATCGACAAAAAATTGAAACTAATACAAAAAATAAAGACTAAAAATGAAAAATACTAAGACTCGACAAAAACAAGGACTAAAAATGACAAAAACTGAAAATTAAAACTTGAAGGACTAAACTTGTAAAGATCTAAAAGATTTATAACAACTCTACGGACCAAAAATCTAAAAGAACTAAACTTATAAACTATAAGGACCAAATCTGTAAAAATTGAAAAGTAAAAACTACAGGGACCTAAGATAACAAATTCTAAAACTAATAACTACACGGACTAAAAGCAGACACAACCTGAAACTCTAAGTTCAGGGACCAAAACCGACAAAACTTGAACTTCCTATTGACTTAACGAAGAAACTAACGATGGACTAAACAAGTAAGAAAATTAACAGAAACATTAACGAAATTGTTAGAAAAACGACTTTAACCTACCTAACGAAGACTTAACAGAAAAGGACTAAATATCAAACAAAAACTAACTATTTTAACGAAAACACTAACGAAACTGACGGAGTTAACCGAGAATTGGACCAAAAATGTTAGAAACTTAACGTACACTTAACGGTGCCGTTAAGTGTACGTTCATCTTCGTCATTTCAAATGGATTTACGATCTGCAGATTTCAAGTGGCTATATCTCCTTCGTTTCTCGACGAAAATCGCTGATTTTTGTTGCGTTGTGATCCTTGAACGAAACCCAATCGAATGCAATAGAAAGATATCGATCATGCAACCCTTTTCGGTGACCCACAACGTTCCAGCGACAACCCGTTTTTCCGGTGAGGCTATTTTCAGACGACTAAACTTCTCGGATGAAGTAGGATCCGAAAAAATTTACTTCTCGGATGAAACAAGATCCGAAAACTTTTAGATGTGATCCCAGAACTTTTTAAATGTGATCCGATAACTTTTTAATGTGATCCGAGAAGTTGAGTTAATGTGATCCGAGAAGTTGAGTTGCAATCCAAGAGGTTCAGAAAGAATGATCCGAGAAGTTCAGAAAGAATGATCCGAAAAGTTTTAAAATTTTGATCCGAGAAGTTCAAGAATGATCTGAAAAGTTTTATAGAAATGATCCGAGAACGTCTAGATGGAACCGAGAAGTTTGAATGATGAAGCATCCGAAAAGTTTGTGTGAAGTGTGTATGAACCGAAAACTTTCTAAGAACTTCTGCAGCAGCTTACGAAAACTTTGACCACATGTTTTGCTTTCCCTTTTTTTTCGTTGACTTTTTGCTTCTTCACTGTGTAGTACAAACTACATCAAAACAAACAAGAAAAACTAGTGCTATACCCGTCTGGTGGTCGGGTATACAACATGACTTTAATTTAGATTTAGTTTTTTGATTGG